>JAJHZJ010000047.1:6625493-7225493 GCA_023548195.1 Bettongia penicillata ogilbyi | reverse complement strand
CATAGTGACATGCCCTTTTTTCACTATGATGGCTGATTTGTAATGGGATACTTTTTAGAATTTATGTGGTGTTGTTTGTTTAACTAAAAAAGCAATGCAGTTATACAATGCCGTGGCTGCCAAGTAGAGGATTTATGTGCATTTCTTCTTCCCAGCTGTTCTGCTTTATGCAACTGCATTCTCAAACTTAGATGGTTCAACAGCCTCAAAAATCCTGCAGAACAAGTCAACTCATTGGAAAATCCCCTAAGACTCACTGCTTTCTGTAAAATGGGTTGGTAAGACTCTGCTAACACAGAAGATAGTGTAGTGTGTGGGTGTGTGTGGGTGTGGGTGTGTGTGTATGTGAGGGAATGAACCCTGAATTTGGAGTCACTGGACCAGAATCCAAATGCCAATGTCTGCTGCTTAATACCTGTCTGACCATAGTGACCTTTGGCCCACCTACACCGGTGTCCTACTAACAGCCTCCTTTACTATAGGGAGTTTTCCCCAAGACTTTCTATTACCTAATTAGAATCTCAATACTCAAGCCCTTGCTCCTAATCATCAACCAATCATACCTCTGCACCTTTGTTTTGGGGTGAGGGGAGGGGTGGATCAGGAGTGAGTGGAACTCATTCTAGCTTCTCTAGAAGTCCCAGGTATGACCAAATTTCAGGTGCCACTTTGGACCTCAGATACCAGATTTCTACCATCTCTTCTTCCCAAGCTGTTGTGAGTGTGTGCTGAATAAATCTGTTTATTTGATCTACTCCCTTTCTCCTCAGGTCTTACTACTGCCTAAGGAACTGAGTAGGCATTTCCCTGGACATACCTGAGCTCTGCCTCTGCAGTTAGGATGTTCCTCTCCCTGCTACCCCTCAGCTACCCCTGAAAGAAGCCAGGAGGGATTGGAAAGTTACCTTGAGCAAGTCACTTCTCTAACCCCAGTTCGTTAATCAGCATATCAAGGAAATTGCAATGGATTATCTGGATTTATGATCTCAGAATGGGTGCTGGTAGTTCCTGATGTTATGATTAACTCTGTTCAGTTCAGCATCCATTTAAATCCATATATACAGGATTTATCTGAATGAGACTCAAACGTTATTTCAAGTTCCTTGGACTGACTCCTTTACTTTATAAGGAGGTACAGTAAGAAGGAGGGAAATAAGGAAAAGGGAAATTAGAGGAAAGGACTGATTTATGCATGGATACAAAACTAATGCAAGATTTGGCTCAGGATGTGTCTTATAATTGAACATTTGACATCATAAACCAAGTAACTCAATAGAATGAGAATGAATGACAACCTCAGAGGGTAATAACATTCCATGGCAGCATTCATATTGCTGTTGACTCAGCAAATAGCAGTGTGAAGCGGAAAAAACAAGAGGTCTTTTTTTTTTAGAATAGACTATCTATATGAGGAGGGGGGAAGAGAAGGATAGAGGAGAGAAAAAGGAGAGGAGGGGAGAGGAAAAGGGGGAGGAAAAAGAAAGTAGGAGGAGAGAGGGAAATGGAGAAAACAGAGAGGGAGGGAGGGAGGAAGGAAGGAAGGGAGAGAGGAAGGAAGGAAGGAAGGAAGGAAAGAACGAAGGAACGAAGGAAGGAAATGGAGAAGTAGAGAAGAAAAAGGAAAACTGGAAAGAGGAAAAAAGAAAAGAGGAAGGGAGGAGATAACTTTTTGAAAGTAGCATATCTAAATTTGTAAATTTATCATCTTCTAAGAATTCCACCCATCTACACTATACTTATCGTAGGACAGCATTTACCAAACTATATTCAGTGAAGCATGGTTCCATGTGATGAGATGAGTTCCAGAAGAACATTTCAATGCGTTGTAGCATTTTCCCTCTAAAGTATTAAATACTGTATGTTTGTATCAAAAAATGCTTTTTATATACAATTTTTCAGCATGAAAATAGACTTACTTTCTTCTATCTTATTTGAAATTTCTCTGGTCCTTCCTTCACCTCTTTTTCCATTCAGATACGGAACTCAACTATGCCTCTGAGAACTGCATTTATCAAGTCTGCTATTTCTTTCCTCTCCTTGAGACTAATTCTCTCTCACCCAGCCTGAAAGTGCATTAGCCACTTCCAGGCTAATTGATCCCATTATTAATCCTCATGAGAGCTTAGATATCAACATATTTCAAAATCAAAAGTGTTTCCAAGGCTAATTCAAGTGCCACAGTCCTGTGATGGAAAGTATGAGATTTGAGGGTCGGGGGAAGGGGGATGAGAGGAATAAGCACTTCTATAGCACCTACTATGTGCCAGGCATTGTGCTAAGTGCAGAAAACTGGTTCTGCTAACAACAACCTATATGACCTTGGGCACATTATTTCGCCTCTTTTTGACCTCATTCCTTTTCTGTGAAATGGAGAGGAGAGAGTTGGGCTGAAAAATCTCTAAGTTCCCTTTCACTGCTAAAGTCTTACAATTCTAGTTTGGAATATATTATTTTAAAGGGATTAGAAGCCCAGAATCTATGGGAGGCAACTAATAATGCACATAGTGCCAAGTTGCTGAAGAAGTACAGACAATGTAGTCAATGTCTTCCAAGGCCACACCCAGCATCCAGTAGCTTGGTTCCCAGCAAGAAGAAAATCCCACTGGTAACTCCTTCTATGAGTTCCAGAAAGGCCATAAACAGTAACCTGTAGAGCTATTCTTAGTCTGGTTGATTTACATCAATCACTGGCCCCAAGTTTTTTCCCATCTGTGGTCTTCAAAGGCAGTTCTTACACTTGTTCCCAGAGAACTATCCCTCAATTTCAGTCATTTGGTGGTCACTTAGATTATACATCAGGCCAGATGATTCACTAAATGCTGTTTATAAAGCACTTTGAGCCAGTCAGGATGAGCTCTGCAGAACTCTGATACAGTACAAACTACTGTACTATTATTATAGCCTAGTTAACTACATGTGGGCAGCTAGGTGGCAAAGTGGATAGAGTGCCAGACCTGGAGTCAGGGAGACTCATGTTCTTGAGTTGAAATCTGGCCTCAGACACTTACCAGATGTGTGACCCTGGGCAAGTCACTCAACCTATTTGCCTCAGTTTTCTCATCAGTAAAATGAGCTGGAAAAGGAAATGACAAACCACTGCAGTATCTTTGCCAAGAAAACTTCGAATGGGGTCATGAAGAGTAAGACATGACTGAAAAATGGCTGAACGACATACAACAATAATATGTAGTTTGGCATAAACAATAGGATGCATAGAATTCTCTCTTCTGTCTAGCCAATCTGCTCCCTATGGAATTATCTGTGCCCTGGTAAAGTAAAGGTTTATCATGAATTAACTTGCCTAGCAACTACACAGATGATCCAATTGTTTTTTATTTCTAAATAAGGCAAGAGGGATGGTAAGTTCTCCTAATCACTAGTAAATGAGGGTGGGGAGGTGGGATTCTTAAATTTACTTCTGAGAAATAGAATATCATAGGTTCATAGGATTGATTTTGTGCTGGAAGAAATCTCACAATGTTTTTTTGTCTAACTCCCTTATTTTACATAAGAGGAACCCATGGTTCAGATAAGCAAAGTGATTTGTTCATGGCCCCACACCCTATAGGCTCCAAAGCTACTCTTCCTACCCCCATTCACACTGGCAAGCTATGTACCTAGAGAGCAACTACTAGGTCCCCTGCAAGTTTAGGACCAACCCCAGAGAACTAAACAGTGCCTTTCTAGTGCAATAGCTCATAAGCCCCCACCATAATTACCATTCATACCAAATAGACAGATTTCATTAGTTTTAAACAAATATTTACTATGGTAGTTTAGATAGTATAAAACAACACCTGAAAAGTCTGGGACATAATCTCTTCAAAGTATACATAAAATCCAGGAGAAATAGGTTCTTGGGGCAAAGGGATAACACAGTTCCTAGAAGTCCTTTTGGTAGAATCCTCAAGAGGTTACCCTTTCTCCTGAGTTCCTTTCTGGGGATACTGTTGGGATGTTGACAGGAAGTCCAAAATCTTCTGGACCCTTTGAAGTTCACAAGATCCTTCTCTGGTAAAGGGAGGGAGAAAGGAGACAGAGGAGCCAAGGAGTTCTCCTTTATCCCCAAAGGAATCATTCTCAGAAGCTTGGCTGGAAACAAGATAAATGCTACTATTTTATAGAAGGCTCACAAGACACTTTTCTTCTATACCAAATAGAAGTTTTTTGGATTGTTTGGTTGGTAGATAGCCAGTTTGAGAGTTTGAGTTCACACTTCTGATTGATTCAATGAACAGTATTCTCAACTGAAACCACCTTGCAGATGTATGGGCATCTGAGTGGGTGTGGGGGTAGAAGTGGGGGAAAAGTGTTGTAGGGGGTAGAATTACTACTTGACTCAACCTATAGCCAACCTTATACTAAATTCGAAAATGTTGGAGAAAAAATGGGAAAAGAGGGTAGGCACAGTTTACAACAAACCCACAAATCATCTAAAAACCTCATTTGATGCAATAGTTTCGATCTTCCTAGTCCAAACATTTTTTTTTAATGGGAGAAGCCAACAAGCATCAGAATTTCAATTAAAAGCTACCTTTTTTCAAATGCTGGCATTCCTTTTTGCCACTCCCAATCCAAAATGCGTGGTAAATTTGGCATAGGCATTGTTCCTCAAGGCTCCTTCCAGATCTCACTCAACAACCATCAATCAACAACCTCTGCTTTCAAGTTCTTCCTCTGTCAATCCTTAACACTGTCTGCCCCTACCAGTCTCCTGGCTATTCTCCTACCTCTCATCATGTAAAATACTTTCCAAATTTTAAAACTCTGCATACATTTCAGTTTTAGGGTAGTTAGGTAGCACAGTGGATAGAATGTTCAGTCTAGCCTTAGATACCTACTGGTCAAGTGACCCTGGACAAATCACTTAACCCTGTTTGCCTCAGTTTCTTCATCTGTAAAATGAACTACAGAAGGAAATGGCAAACCTTTGCATTATCTCTGCCAAGAAAACTCTAAATGGGGTCATGAATATTGGGACACCACTGAACACAACCGAACCACAACAACCATAAATTATTATTTTGGTGGCTGGCTCAGTTTTCCTTTCCCCTATCGATACCCTTCCCCTCAGTAGACTGTCTGGAAACATAGGAGTAGTGAGCATTTTAAAAATGTTTCACTGTTGAATTAAATAGACCCTCCTTCCTTTTCCTTTTTCTTCTAGTTCTGCTGGACTTGGGAAAGGGGCCTTTAATATCCAGAAGGGAAGCTGGAAGAGGAAAGAGAAGCCAAGAACCTAGATAACGAACAAGTAAGCTCAGTAATAATCACAGAAACTGAAGATCTGGAAGCAACCTTAGAAACTAGCAAGGCTCATGTATGTATGTGAACAAGAATTCCCTCGGTCATACACACACGCACGCATGCATGCATACACGCACACATGCACACACACGCACGAACACATGCACACACGCATGCACGCACACATGCACACACATGCACGCACACATGCATGCATGCACACATGCACATGCACACATATGCCCGCACACATACACACACGCGCATGCACGCACACATGCACACACACACAGAGCACATCTGGTCTCCTCTTGAAGACTCCTACAGAAGATCTGACTCCTTCTCAGGACAGCTCATTCCACTTTGGTGTATCTCCAATATATGCCATTTTGTAGGGAGGTTTTCCTTTGCGTTATCCTAAAATCTGCCTCCCTGTAACATTCACTCATTACTTGCTCTGCTTAATCATTCTTCCAGGTAAAATCTATACTTAAAAACAGTTAGTGTGTCCATCTTGAATCATCTCTAGTCTAAACAGCCTACATGTTTCAAATGATCCTCATGTGAGATGGCACTGAGGCTTTTCCTCACTCTGGTTGCCTTCCTCTGGATACTTTCCAGGTTAGTAATGTCCTTCCCCAGACGTGGCAGCCAGTACAGAACACAATTCTCTAGGTGTGGTTTGACCAGGACAAAGTGAAACAAGCCTGCCACCTCCTTTGTTCTGAACACTATGCCACTTTTAATGCAGCCTAAGATCATGTTAGAGTGGCTTATTTTTTTTGCTCCTGTTGTACATTTTGACTCATTTTGAGGCTACAATCCACTAATCATTCCCAAATCATGGAATAGGAGAAAGAATAATGAATATGATGGCAGAAGGTCTGAGTTTCAATCTTGGCTCTGCCTTTTACTCCCTTCGTGAACATGGAGAAAGTCCACTGGGGGGGGGGGGGTGTAGGGGAAGTCTCAGTTTCTTCATGTGCTAAATAAAGAGTGTGGGTCCTTAAGGTTACTTCCTATTTTAATTCCTACCCTAATAAACTAATTAATCCTTTGATCAGCTTTCAGACAAAGAGAGCCATGCCTTCCCAATCTGACACTGTAAAGTTATTTCTTGAATTCCAAAAATCAATTTATTGGATTCTGGCTCAACATCTAGTCTGAGTGTTACAAAATGATTTGCTCCAAGTCACCCAAGGTAGTAAGAAGCAGGGCCAGAGTAAAACCTAGATCATCGGATTCCATAACTCACACTCTTTTCATATACCGTACTACTTATCAATAGCTTGTTTTATTTAGAGCAAAAATTCAACTCTTTGATTACAAGGGTACAGTAATAATGATGAGTACATGCGTAGTTATATTTCCTCCAAATTATTTCATTTCACTTATTAAGATGGGTACCTGTCTTGCTTTGGGTGGGGGAAGGGACTAGGGGAAAAGTATTTTCTGGAACTCATTAGAGAAGTTAGCAGTCTGCTCAGAAGGTCTGGCTCTCAATGTCTGTTAGTCCCACACGTGTGACTGTGTTCTTTTTTATTTAGTGGCCTGAAGAAGGGAATAAGCATTTATCAAGTGCCTTCTGTATGCCAAGCATTGCTTTAAGTGATTTACAAATATTAACTAATTGAATCCTCACAGATTCAGAAGACGGAATGTTGAATCCAAGTCACGGCTTTCACTAGCAAAAGGAATATTGTGAATCAGGAACTATTCTCTCACAGTATGAACTGATGTCTTAGAAAAATGGAGAACTGGCATTCCGTGATAACTAGGGGATGCAGTGGATCATGTTAGATTTTGAAGCCCTGAGTTCAAATCCTGACTTCCTAGTTGTATAACTCTTGTCAAGTCACTTAATTTCTATTTGCCTCAGTTTCCCCATCTGTAAAATGAGGGCAATAATACCACCCACTTCACAAAGTTGTAGGGATGATCAAATATATGTAAAAGTGTTTGGCAAACCCCAAAGCACTACATACATGCTAACTTATTCACCTAGACCCCTAGTCCCAATCCTTCTATCTCCCAAGGTAAAGTTCTATTCTCCTGCCTTAATAGGTGTCTTTTGAAGCTTTAGATTTATTCCAGTGGAAAAAGTTGAGCCCTATGTAGGTAGGATAAGGTAAAAAGAAAATCAGAGTTCTCCTGAATCAAGACAGGTGAAAGAAACCTCCCTAGCCAGGTTCTTCCACCTTTCCCACAAGAACAAGGATATAAGAAACAGTAGGAAGACTGTTCAAAGCTTTCTAGATAGTTTCAAAAAACCTAATTTGTGCTGTATCATGACTTCAGTAAAACCATTGCTTCCAGATCTACTTAACATAGAAAAAGGGATTAATTTGCCCCCTCTCCTTAAAAAAATTTACTGGACTGACCCCAAACCTCATCTCCAAAGCTTTTCCGGGTTTATCTTTCTTTTGAAACCCATGCAAGGAAGATTAAGCTCTAAAAAAAAAACCAAAAAACAAATCTAGAGCTGAGGTTTTAGACTCTGTGATTCTTTTTCATTTAAGAAGGAAACAAGAATAAGTATTCTGTATTGAAAGAAATCATTAGTCTCACTTTTGAACACACATCTAAAGAAGGAATGTTTTTTCCATGTGCTGTGTAGGTGTCTGGTGTTACAGATTGTCTTTACTTTGTATCTCTGTCACTGGAGGGAATTTTTACTCTTTGATTCCCAGATTCTTTTTCTGTCAGATTCTGGGCAGCATGGAGGCTGATCTTCAATGCCAGCTCTTTGGTGGGCTCCAGTTTTGTGGTTTTGTACCCCTGATCTGTACTTTCCTGTGAATGTGTTAAGAAAATGATTTCACATATACAGCTATTTCTTGTTCAAATGTTCACTCTTCATGACCTAATGGATTTTCCTGGCAAAGATATTGAAATAGTTTGCCATTTCCTTCTCTAGATCACTTTCAGGATGAAGAAATTGAGGCAATCAGACTTAAAGTGACTTACCTAGCTAATAAGCTAGTAAGTGTCTAAGGCTGCATTTGAACTCAGAACTTCCTTTCTCCAGGTCTAGTACTCTATCCCCACCTGGCTACCCCATATACAATTACACCACCATTCAACATGCCTACAACAAATCAAATGAAGAAATATCAGAAAACTTCATTAAGAGATGCAAACTCAATTCTCCCTTGATTTGTGTGCCCCAGTTTATAGGTATAGCTGTCTAAGTCACTTTCTCACCCTTCAGGATAGAGGTAAGCCTACATAATATAAAAACTATTTTTCCTTAAACTTCACAGCTAACCTGTTCCATATCTTCCAACCATCTTCTTCTTTCTCAATTCAAAACCCAAGCAAAACTAGACTGCTTTCTGAAAGGGTTTCATATTAGCTCTCTGATGAGATAGAAGACACACCTGAATACAAGAGAGCCGCATACTAGGCCAGTTAGTGGAATGGAATGGAAGGGAAGGCCAGGCTCTCATTTCTAAACCATTCTTCAGCTTGAAATTCTATGAGTTTTTGGAAACTCCCACACAACTTCTAATTTGAAAAATAATTGGTTTCACAAATTGGATTTTTATCTATGCAAATTATAGAAGGGCATATGAGTTGAGACAAAAAAAAGAGAAATAATTCTAGATAGATGGGGTATAGTAGAACTTAACCTAGCCAACCAAGCAATATCCCCCAAATCACACATTTCAAAAGGAAAAGGGAGAGAATCATTTTCCTTTTAAGTTAAAAGAAAATGTAGAACAATAGAACAAGTCAGAGTTGAGTCTGGTATGTGATGCATATCCATTATTTTAAATGCTCCTTGGGCTGAATGAATATCTTTAAAAAAAACTAACATCAAGACTACAATGAAGGTAGGTAAGAAATCACTTCCTATACAATCAACATAATTGCTACCTTGGCCATTTTGTGCCTGTACCATATTCTACTATGAAGAAAATCTTTTCAGTGGATTTGGCCCACTCTCTTATATCATCTGTTAGCCTCCAAGTAAATAGTAACACAATATTGCACTAGAAAAGGAAATCTTATTCCTGGCCATAGTGAATGATCACTTGTGTTCTGAAGCATAATTTAACACAGTACAAATGAAACCATGGATGCCATTCATTATCACTGAATTTTCTCATCCCTTTTCTGAAAATTTGCTAAAGTAGTTTACCTCAGTAATATCCTGTGACATTGAGGTTTCCTGAAAGATGCCATATTAAAAATATTTTAAGGATTTCTCTTCAACCATTGAAGATTTGTAGCTTTCAGAATTGTATTCAACATTCCCTACACTCCTTGCATTACCTCACCTTCACTGCATGTAGTTTTCAGACTTTTTCATCTGATTTTGTTGCTTCTTCGATGAACTAGCTCTAGCCTGTCCCATGAATCTCTTATGTTTAAACAATGTGTGTTGTTGCCTATTTTTTTTATGTACTTCCATCTGGCCCTCTTAATACCTCTGAAATACTGGAGGAAATTGTATTGTGAATACTACCATGTTTTAGATTTTCGGTTTACAATATGAATCATGTGCTCATTGAGTTAAAATTGGAAACCATCTTAAAAACCATTAAGTTTTCGATTTTAATTTTTTTTTAAGCTATTTTACAGATCAGAAAAAAAAGGCTTGGGATACTCTGGGCCTAAGGCAGTATCTGAACTTGGGACTCCTCCTGTCCAAATCCAGCACTTTACTCACCTCGCCATGCCCAAAGATCACTGAATCACAAAGATAGAAAGGGGCCTTGAAGATGTAAAACTAGTCTATCTTCATTATTTTAGAGATCAGAAATTGAGGCCAGCAGAGGTTAAGTGAGGCAATAAGTGGTAGAACTCGGATCTGAACTCACACTATATGAATCTAAGTTGAACATTCCAAGTTCAACACTTTTTCCACCGCATCACAATTCATGAAAAATCAGGGAAGGGGGGTGGACAATATCATCTAACTTAACCTATCTTGTCTCTTCAGTTATTTTTTCAGTGGTGTCTAACTCTTCAGGAGCCCCCTTTGAGATATTCTTGGCAGAGATACTGGAGTGGTTTGCCATTTCCTTCTCCAGTTTATTTTACAGATGAGGAAACTGAGGCAAACACAGTAGAAGCGACTTGCCCAGGGTCACACATCCAGTTAAGTATCTGAGATAGGAAGATGAGTCCTCCCAACTCCAGGCCCAGCACTCTATTCACTGCACCACCTAGCTGCCTCTAGTTTACTAATGAGGAAACAATCCCCAAGACAAAGGGATTCACACAGTTCTCCTAATTCCTAACCCTTAGGTGTGAGAAAGGCTTACTATATTATGCTGACTCAAGACTTGTTGGTGTTCTATTATATAGGTTATATGTTACACTACTGATCAGGGTTCCTGTGACAGAAGAAAAAAATCAAGAAAATGTATCTGATCTTGTGTGCAGTATTCATCTTATCTTGCAGAAAACAATGAACTACACATTTTTCTTGCTTCTCTGAAAATGATGCACATGTTCCTATGAAGTATAAAAAGCAACTATTTAATAAGACAGAACTCAAAAGAAAATGTTTTCATTGGGAATTAGGAAAGGTAGGGCACATGGAGTAGGGAAAGCAGCTACATCAACCATTTTTATCTAAGTTAAATGGCTATGTTTTAATAAGACTATTTTAACAAAACTACTACAGTAGCCATCTCTAGGGTGGAGGAGCGGGGAAGAAAAGAAGGGAAAAAAAGAAAGAAATTTACAAGATAACTTTATTACATATTTAAAAGAAATAACAAGTTGTATGTAATAAATTTGCAGTTTCATGAGCAATCTTTTTTTATTATGTTATGGAAAAAACTTTAAAAATATTAACTACAAAAAATAGGCATGCTACATAGTGTCACTTTCACATTTTAAAAAAAAATAAAAACAAAAACATCCCTTTATCCTTTAGAGAAAAAAAGTCCGAGGGCTAAGGGGAAAGCACATATTAGCCACAAGCTGAAACCATGAAGTTATCAAAGAAAGCTCACTTACACTCCGTACAGCCTGGCTCCTGATACAGACCTCAGGAGAAAAGGCCAGGTACATTTCTTCATATGTATCAAACACATAGATCTAACTGTTGATTTGTGTTACCAATCAGTCAGAACGATTCAAGACTTTGCAGAATAGTTAACTCCCTGGCCCCTGCTCCCCAAGCAATTCCTGGTTGGTCAGAGCCTAACAAGGAGATGAATATCAGGTAATTAGGGACAGAAGGGTGGGAACTCAAGGGTTCTCCTTTCCTTTTCCCTTCTGGGGTCTAAGATGGCCTATAGGATTGTGATCTAAAACCAGGAGTCACTAAATCCAGCCCCTTCACTTTACAGATGAGGAAACTCGAGGGCCAGAAATATTAAGTCAATCAATCAACATTTACGTGCCTGCTACCTGCCAGGCACCAGGCTAAGCTCTGGAGATACAAAAGGAAAAAAAAGCTAACCCTACTGCTCCCTGTCTAATGGAGGAGACAGTATGCACACAACAATATGCAGGATAAATTGGAGCTAACCAATAGAAAGAAGGGGCTAGAATGAAAAGGGGCCGGAAAAGACTTCCTTTAAAAAAAGAGGGAATTTTAGCTGAGTGGAAGCCAGGGAGATGAAGAGGAAAGCATTCGAGGTATGAAGGACAAACAGCTGGTGAAAACTGTTTGAAAGACAGCAAGAACACCAATATCCCAGGATCAAAGAAATGTGGCATGGGTGGGGTAGGGGTGCAAAATATAAGAACACTGGAAAGGTAGGGGTAGGGAGCACAGGTTTGATATTTGAGCTCAGAATGACAGAGAACCACTGCAGGTAACTGAATGGTGGGAGAGAAGAAGGTCAGACTTGATATTTAGAAAGACCTAGCTGAATGGAAGATGGACTGGAGAGGATAAAATGGAGGTAATCAGACAAACCATAAGGTGTGAGAGGATGAGGGAAGAGCCAGTTGTCAGAGAGGAGGCTTTGATGTTGTGAAGGTAGAAATCAATAGACCTGGGAACCAGACTGGATATGGAGGGGCGGGGTTGTGAGAGTGAGGAGACCAGGATGTCACCAACGTACAACCCTGACTGACTGGTACCCTTAATAGTAATAGGGAAGTTAAGAAGAGGGGAGTATTGAGGGAGGTGAATTTGGTTTTGGATATGTTGAATTTAATATGTCTACAAGACATCCAGTTTGAAATGTTTAAGAGGCAGTTGGAAATATGAGACTGTAAGTCAACAGAGAGGTCTTTGGTGTTGTTTTTTTTTTTTTTTAGTTGTGTCCAACTCTTCATGACCTCACTTGGTGTTTTCTTGGCAAATGGTTTGCCTGTTTCTTCTCCAACTCATTTTGACAGGAAACTGAGGCAAATAGGGTTAAGTGACTTGCCCAGGGTCATCCAGCTACTCAGTTCTTCCTGACTCCAGGGCTGGCACTCTATCCACTGCACCACCTAATTGCCCAACAGAGAGGTCAGGACTGGAAAAAATAAATTTGAAACTTATCAGCCTAGAGATGACCATTGAATCCTTGGGAACTGAAGAGATCACCAAGTGACATAGTGGAGAGGGAGCAGAGAAGAGGGTCCAGGATAGAGCCCAAGGTCACAGGGTGATTAGAACACAATTGTTCTTTACTTCAGGTCCATAAGCATACAGTTAAAGTTCATGATGAAATCTTGAGGGAGGCCCCATGGTATAACGGAAAAATTACTAGGTCTGGAGTCAGAGGTCCCTACTCTGCTACATACTACTAATATGACCTAGGGCTAGTCCCCACCCTTCTAGGAGTCTCAGCTTATCGAAAAAAGAGAGAGTTGGATCAGAGGATCTCTAAAGCGCCTTTGAGCTCTAAATAGATGATTCCACATAGTACTTAAATGGAGTTTCTGATCCTGCTTTCCTTTTCTATTCCTGGGGGTAAGTAAAAATTCACACTTTTAAAGAAAGCGTTTCCAGGGAAATGAATTTGAAGGCACCTTGCTTTAGCCTTCCGAAGGTCGTTTCCATGTGCATCACAAAGTAAAATAAAACACTTTATTACCCTCTGGGCTGAAACTGCTTTCCATTCAATGCCTATTCAAATGCACCAACATCTCCATACCCCTACTTTCCAACCAAACCAATATGCATAGAAATCCACTGAAATGTGCTTCCTACAGAATTCTGAAAATACTCCAGCAGATTTGAAGAGTCCTTTAACATGTGCAGGATTTATATAGAGTTGTGAATTCAGCAAGCCTTGTCAAATAACTGCTTTCTATATACTTCATAGCAATACAACGTAAATTTTGAAAGAAAAAAAGACCAGCTTTTATCCCCTCATCCATCCCTGTTTCCCTTATTAGCAAAAAGGAACACATTATTTTCTTAGACTTACTTCTCCCTGGTCTTCAACATGCACTCAATCCACATCTTTAGTTAATTCACAAATGGTAGTACAGAAAAAAAATCTTACCAAAGGTTGCTATGCCGGATATTGACTTTCTTCCTCTTTAATGAAAAGGAGTTTATTATAAACTTTACATTCACAATTAACATGAATCAATAGATCAAATGACAATAAAATCTGTAACAAATTAGGAATAATAATGAAACATTTGCTCTGTGATCCCCTCCCAATTCATCTGCATACTTGCAAAGCTCTGCTTATATAGCTGTAATCCCTTCATAGTTCTTATTTGACGGACCTGTCTGGTGTATTTCTCTGCTCATTTCTCTATAGTCATTTTTATGGCAACGAGATATCCCATTACATTGTTATACCGTACTTTATTCAACTATTCCGCAACTGCTGAACATAGAGTTTGTTTCCAGCTTTCCGCTAATGCAAATAAAGCAACTCTATTTTTGTAGAAATATTTTTTCTTTTTAATATAAAGATGCCTTCTTGATGATATTTCCTATGATTCAATAGCATTCCAGTCCACCTCAGTTTTTGGTTGGTTTTTTTTGTTGTTGTTGTTAAGAATCCTAAAGCTAAGCTCAGTTCTCCGGTGAGGAAGAAAATACGACTTTGATAGACCAAGACAAAGTTTAACAATGGGAGTGCTGAGGGTAACTGTGGCTATACGAGAAAGAGTAGTGTGTCCAATAGGAATTTGAGACTGGAGAGGTCTTTTAGGCCACAAAGTGAAGCCAACTGAGGGACTCCAGTGTAGGTCTTACTGTTGCCAAGCAACTAGGTAGGCCTCCTGGGCATGTGGCTAGAATTCCTATGGAGCCTGTCACTGCTTGCTCAGGAATTCTTACTGGAACATGCTTGCCAAATCTACGGGAGCCTCCTCTTGGAGTAGGCCTAGTGTTTTTAGAACCTGGAAAATTCCCATAATCCTCTTGAAAAGGAAGGGAGTATCTACAACCATTTATTTTTTGGAAGACTTCCTTTGTATAATTCAAAATTTCCTGTTCTAGAATATAAAGAGAAAAAGAAAATGTCTCCTAAGTTTAAACTCAACTTTGAGTCTGGACATCTCTTGCTGAATCATACAACTCCTAGCCCAGAGAGCCAGGATTGGCTTGTGAGAGTCTTTGAGATGAATCACCCTCTAAAGCTAAAACAGGAAAGAGCACAGTACCCCAGGTGAAATGCAGAGATGAGAATAGATTTTCAAAGCACTAAGCAGACACAGACAAACAATACATTTTCACTCAAATATTTGGGGAGGGGGGCGGTTAGTTCAGATGCTTGACATCACAAAAGCTACTCTAAAAACTTGTTTGATTTTTTTTTTATCCACAGAACAAAGGAATCTCTAAGTTTCCTTCAAAGCTCAGTTCAATCAAATCCCACTTAAGTTCCCTCAAACAAGTAGTGCCTCCCCTACTTGCAAAATTCCCTCGTATATTTTGTATGTGTTCTAGATAAACTTAGGAAGTGTAATGTCATTTCCCACAATAGGATGTAATCTCCTTGAGGGCAGGGATTGTTTGATTTTTGTCCGTGTATCCCCTACTTTATTGCTAGGCATATAGTAAGTGCTTAATAGATGCTGACGGTAAACCTAGGAATTAAAGCAACTGTCTGGATCGGGTAGGTTTCTTTTAGTTTCAGTTTATATTCTCAGGTAGCTAGGTGGCATGGTGGGTAGAGTTAGACACAGAGTAAAGAAGACCTTAAATCAGTAAAATGGGTCTAATAGCACTTAACTCACAGGGTTGTTGTATCATGCTTAGCACTACATAAATATGCTAAAAATGTGCTAAAAAATAAAATAGCTAGCTATTATTATTAATACCACAACCCTTTCCACATGTAAACAGTAAATATTATACATTGACTTATGTGTGGAATGCCTCTACACGTGTTCTGCACTTCCTAACCCACCTGGGCTGAATCATACTAAAGGAACCTCACCTACCTATCTACCTACCTATTCAAACCCATGCAAGGCCCAGAGAATGATAAAACAATGTCCCCTTACTGGGCAAAAGAATTGAACTGAAACCACGGAGAAATTCAATTAGGAGCAGCCATCAGGTAATCACTGATTATTTTTGACAGAGAATGGTATCATTGCCCTGGTGTTACAACATGGTATCTTGATGAGATGAATGAAATAGAAGTCTCCAGAAATATGAACAGCTAGCTTTCTTGTATAATGTGAGACAGCAGAAGCCTGGGCTGGCAGTCTAACATTAGCACAGCTTTCTCTAATGTGTAAGATCCAAGCTTGAAACATGAGCCTAAGCCTTTGCTACAGCCCTGGCAGTTGAGACATTCAGATGACATCATTCGGGAATTAGTTCTTTGGGAAACTCTTCTGGGAACAGGTCACTTGGTTGAAAGAACCTTCCTCTTCTAGAGGGGACAGTTTAGCATGACCTATTGGGCAGAAGGATTGGGGAAGCTTGTTCAGGGTGAATATAAGTATAAATTTGGAGAGGGTTTCGAGAGATCCTATGATGAGTCTTGTGGAGTCCTTTCGGTCCAACTCTCCATGAACCCATTTGGGGTTTTCTTGGCAAAGACAGTGAATTAGTTGGCCATTTTCTTCTCCAACTCACTTGACAGATGAGGAAACTGAGGCAAGCAGGATTAAGAGACTTTCTAGTAAGTGTCTGAGGCTGAATTTGAACTCAAGAAGACGAATCTTCCTGACTTCTAGCCCAGCGCTGTCCACTATGCCACCTAGCTGCCCCCATCTGGGAAGTATGCAAACACAAATTAAAAGTCTGATAGAGGTGACCTCACCTCCATTACACAATTTTAGACATATTTCTGGAAAGTTATTCATGATTTATTTATTTGAAATATTCAAGAAGGACTCAGAGCAAATCACTTACCCTCTCAGTTTCTTCATCTGGAGGTAGAATTTAAGCCTCCTTCTCTGGACAATGGAAGTAATGCTTGCATTGCCTTCTTGTTGGGATTGTTTCAAGAAAGTAATTTGTGGGCTACAAAGCTCTATATAAATGTGAGTCATATACCAGTTTAAAGTGTTAGAGCCTTCTTGCTATTTTTGCAGTTAGTCAACAATTATTTAATAAGCACCTAATATATGTAAGCAGTGTGTTAAGCACTGGAGATTACAAAAAAAAAAAAGGTCACTACTTTCAAGGGGGAATCTATACCAAGATTTGTGTATAAATAAGCTATATACAGGATAAATTATAGATAATCTCAGAGGGAAGGCATAAAGATTAAGAAGGACTGAAAAGGCTTCGGGCAGAAGGTAGGATTTTAGCTGAGATGTGAAGGAAGGGAAGAGAAAGCAAGTCAGAAAGCAGGGATGAAGAGTGAGAGAATTCTGGGCATGGGGCACAGCCAACGAAAATTCCTAGCCCTAAGACAAAAGTCTTGTGAAAAGAATAGCAAAGAGGCCAGTGTCATTCGATATCAGAACTGAGGAGTAAAAAGGGTTAAGGCTAAGGTATAAGAAGACTAGAAAACATAGAAGGGTTTGTAAACCAAAAAGAGGGTATTATATTTGATCCTGGAGGCAATAGGGAGCTACTAGAGTTCACTGATTGGGGAGCTAGAACAGGCAATAAGACAAAATCAGACTTTCGCTTTAAGAAGATGAATTTGACATTTAAGTACAGGATGGTCTCAAGTGGGGAGAGACTTGGGACAGAGAGACCAACCAGAAGACTATTGAAATAGCCCATGTGTGTAAGACGATGAAAGCCTACACCAACATGGCGGTCGGGTCAGAGAAGAGAAAGGGGAGTTATAAAGGTAGAAATGACAGGACTCAGTAACCAACTGGATATGGGAGTTGAGAGTGACACCTGGGATGCAATCCTGAGTGATTTGAGAGGATCACTTGATAGTAATAAGGAAGACAGGAGGAGAGGAGGGTTGGGGGGAGTATGAAGATAATGAGTTCAGTTTGGGGAAAGTTAAGTTTAAGATATCTTTAAGACATCAAGCTGGAGATGTGCAAAGGCAGTTGGAAAAGGGAGAATGGAGGTCAGAAAAGACGTTAGGGTTGAATCAATAAATACGATAAATACAATAAATCTATGCATAGAGATGAGGTATATGTTTTACAAAAAATGTTTACTTCATGTGCCCATGAGTTTACTTCAGTGCAGAGACTACTATATGGGCAAGTAACCAAATCACATTATTTATGTCATGTCTTCCTTCTAGGAAGCAAAGAGATCTTTGGACATATTATCTTGGTTTTGGTTATTTGACCAATGGAACTATTAGGGTTTGACAATGGTCTAACTCTAAGCCATTGATATGGAGATCAAAATGTGTAAGAATAAATTAACTAAAAATTGTTGGAGGGGTTTTGGGGGGGCAGAGTTCTGCAGTTCCCTTTGTGATCCCAACTGAGCATCTTAATCTATTTTTTAATCCACTTTTTTCAGGTTAGTAGGAAATAGAGTTGACTCCATTCTACAAGGAAACTGATATTAAGTGGAACACAGAATGAGCCTGACGGAAAAGATTTCATTTAATTAAAGCTAGAACTTTACCCATTAGACAGTTTACACCCTCTTGATTCTTAGGCAGGTAAGTAGTACAACAGGGAATGGAGTAAGGACTCATCTTTCTGAGTTCAAATCTGGCCTCACACACTTACTAGCTGTGCGACCCTGAGCAAGTCACTTAACCTGTTTGCCTCAGTTTACTCATCTGTAAAATGTGCTGGAGAAGGAAATGGCAAACCACTCCAGTATGCTTGCCAAGAAAACTCCAAATGAAGTCATGAAAAGTCAGGTAGAATTGAACAATCTGACATTTGTAAAGTGCTTTGCAAACCTGAAAGTGTGATATAAATGGTATTATTATCATCATCATTATCATTATGCCATTTGGTATCTTTCTGACTACATGGCATTTCTCTATTATAAAAAGAATATTTTATAAATTTCATTAACAATTACTTTGGCATTCTGAAGAGAGGGGTAAAATATGTTGAATTTGTTAATAATTTACTATCTCAAAATTATGTGCACTAATATTTAACTCATATAATACTTTGGGATTGGCAAAGTGCTTTAGAAATGTTATCTCCTTCACAACAACCATGGAAGGTAGGTGCTGGTATTATTCCGATTTTAGAGATGAGAAAACTGAGGCAGATAAGGTCAAATGACTTATACAAAGTCACATATAAAGCATTTGAAACCAGATTGGAATTCATCTTCTAGATGAGTTCTAAATGAGTTTCGCCGAACTACCTAGATGCCTAAGTATCAAATAAAAATGAATTTTCTTTCATTTCATTACGGACTAGAAACTTTTAAAAATCCTAAAAGTCATGTTACATGAAATAATGTCAAGATAAGATAATACCAATAATTTGGGTTATTTTTTCTTTCTGATACAAAATGACTGCTGCTAAAAATATATCAAATGACTAGAAGTAATTATACTACCTATAATCTTGGAGGAAAAAGCATAACATTATATAAATTGACAGTGTTATAACACTTTGTACCATTCATGTGGTAAAAATACTGGTATACTCAGATAACAGTTAAGAAGTAAAAAAAAATAAAAGATGCTCTTTGGGAATCACATACTGTCTTAAAGCTACAGACAGAACAGGCCTTCCCCTTGTACTAAGTGGCAAGTTCCTTGAAAGCAGGAACCTTCCTTTGTATTTCTCATTCTTAGCAGCATCAATACAGTTCCTTCCTCAAAAAAATATGTGTTGAATAAAAAAATGCATTTAGTCAGAGATAAAACCTTTGCTACATTTTATCTCCTAAACTTGAAATAATGTGTTTGTGAATATTAAGTAACCGCACAGAAAAATACTTTGAATGATTAGATGTGTAATACAAGCAAGGATTTGTCATATATGTAAAACATGAAATATTCTTTGGTAAGGAATTGTTATTTCATTGGTGTAAGGAAAAAGTGTCAAACATCCCCTAACCAGATTAAAATTTAATTGAGAAATATCTAACAAAATAAATGAAAATACAATGGAACAAAATCCTGTTGATATGTGGTTTTCTAAGTCAATATGTGGCAGGCAGGGATTCTTATGTACATATAGGTTAATGGCCAGTTTGTATTTGAGTTTGACACTACCGGTATAGGTAACTCCCAATGAGTAAACTCTCTATATGAATGCAGTTTGGTAACTGCTCTGCAATTTACAGCCTTACAAAGTTGCCTGGGGCACTGATAAATTGAGTGACTTGCCCAAGGTCATATAGGTTGAGACTGGAACTGAACCCAAGCCTTCCTGACTCCAAGACCAGATTTCCATTCACTAAATTCCACAACTACTTCTGAGAACAAATACTAATACTTTAATTGAAGATTTTCTAGTCATGAAAGTTTATGTACATATAATAGTTTGGGTCTGAATTTTTGTTTTATTTTGTTGGGAGGTGAGGAGGACTTGCTTATGTATTTGTTTCTGTCGATGTTTTTTCAGTTTGTAAACTAAATTCGATCGCCCAAAGGGCAAAGGAGAAGCATAGTGGGCATGACGAGGCTGGAATCGTTCAGAGTGAAGTTCTGTAAATAATGTCATTGGAACTATGGAGTATGTAGCAGATCATTTTCTTTTGTATTACGTTTTGGTTTGTTATATGATTTCCCTCATTCATTTTAATTCTTCTACACAGCATGACTATAGTGCAAATGTATTTAATAGAAATGTATGTATATATAAAATTGTATGCTGTCTCAAGGAGGGAGGGAGAGGGAGGGAGGGAGAAAATCTAAGTTACATGGTAGTAATTGTAGAACACTGAAAATAAATAAAATTAATAAAAAATAATGTCATCAGAGAAAATGAGGAAGAAAGGATGAGCAAACTCACAAGAGTGATGGATCAAAAAAGTTCAAGTAGAATTATGTTCATACTTTGCCAGGGCAACATAAGTAACTCCCCACCTCAATGGGTGGACTCTCCTCTCCCCCTCCCCCAGATTTTATCATAGAAGGACATGATTTGAATATGATGAATGGAGATGAATGGGTTTCAAACTGCATTGCTAGAGGTAGCATTCACATAAATTAAGAGATCCATTATAATTTGAGTACTAAATTTAAAATAAATTTGTAAAAATTTTAATGAACATTTCTGAACCAATTACTGCCTTGCTGCAATTGCCACATAAAGGCTTGATTAAAAAAAACTTATATAGAGACAGTAGAAAATATTTGAATGTGTATAAAAACAAAATGTCCTCAAAATTCTGTTTTATTAGCGACAGCATCAGCACTGCAGAGTGTAAAAACAGACCGTTTCAATCTGAAGGCTATAGTTATAAAGAAGATAAAAGTTACTCCAAAACAAATTTCCTATCTGTATTTTCTACTGTGGTATCCAAAAACTGTCTACATTTCTACAGATTTTGAGAAAATATTGGTCAATCAACAAGCATTTATGCCTGCTTTTCAAAGGGGATTCAGCTTCTGTTCTCGAAGAGCTTAATCCAACTAGAGGTTCATAGAGAAGTACATGGGGATAGAACATGGACCTATGATTTCTTATAGGGAACTTCTGAATGAGAAAACCTTTCCACCAAGGCAGGTTAGCACCCTCTCAGCAACTTCGCCTCAGGGACTCATTTGGAGACGGAAGAGATTAAATGATTCACTGCCGGTCATGTGCCCAGGAATGTCAGAGACAGGACTTCATCCATGTCTGCTTGGCTCAAAGACTGGCTCACTAGCCTGTACACCATGCTATCCATCACACCAGAGACAGCTCTGTGGCCTCATAGACAGAGGCCTGGGAAGTCAAGAAGACCTGAGTTTAAATCTAGCCTCAGACACTTCCTAGCTGTGTGACCCTGGCAAGTCACTTTGCCTTAGTTTCCTCAATTTTAAATGAAGATATATAGCACTCACCTTCCAAGGCTGTTGTGAGGATCAAATGACATATTTGTAAAAAGTACTTGGCACATAATAGGGGTTATGTAAATGTTTATTCCCCTCTTTCCATGCTATCCCTCCAAGTATAATATACAGTTGAGACACAGTGATCTGGGAGGGGAGAGAGTCATGGGGAGAACAGTCCACTATTAACTGGGAGATCAGTGAAGAGCTATTGAAGGAAGACGTAGAACTGGAACTGAGCCTTATATACAGTCTCTGAAACTGTCCTTCTCCCCAGCAGTACATAAGCCTACTTTGGAGCATTCTCCATTTAAAGAGAGAGAGAGCCTACATTACCAAAAAAAGTTACTTTGTTGTATTTGAAAAGTTTTTCCCAACAATTCCAGTTCAAAAACACATGTATGGATAATATAGTTTATTGGTTTGTCTTCTTGCAATTTTGTCTGCACAATTACTTTTCTCCAGACAGAAAAGAATTAGAAATTATTACAGTACCAAGGTCCTGCAAAGGCTCTGCATACAGTATGTGCTTAATAAAGGTGTGTTGAATTGATCTGAATTCCATTGAAAATTAAAATATTAAAAAATACTGCAAAAGTCAATCATTAAAGTTCAAAATTTGTTTTGAACAGTAAACAAATTGTCCTTGCTGGGATAGAATGTAACTTGTTGAAATAAACGTCAAAGTATTTTCATTAAGGAACTTTTCTGACTCACGTTAAATAACAAATAAACCTAAGCTGCTAGGGAAATGGTCCTTGTATCATACAAATAAAGGACTACAGCACCATAAAATACTAAAGATGTATACAGTAGAAGTCAAAACCCTGCCTTCCTACTTTAAACACACACACACACACACACACACACACACACACACACACACACACACACACACACTTGCCATTTTGATCCCGGAGGAGAAGGTTTGAAATCCAGTAAAAACTACATTCATCTGCATGAAACTGGTATTTCCCTAAAGGCTGCTAAGAAAGAACTAGTTTCAAGCCATGCCCATTCTCATACATACACACTAGTCAACACGCCCACTATTTACCTGCAGCTGCAATAACTGTCTTTGGTGCCCAACATATTTGTGTTGTAAATTTAATAGATATTATCAATATTCAGTCCCTGTGGATGACGTCGATGACGACAACTGCACCTACAAGACAGTCCTTAGTCCTGAGGTGAGGTCACCATCCCCACAGAAAGTCCGGGCTCAAACTCTCTACTCTCCTTGGAACTTTCCCGGCACTCCCGCCCAACCTCACCTCCCTTCAGGGTCCCTAAGCAAGAATGTGTCCCCCGGCAAAATTCTTCCAAAGAAGAGCAAGCAGCTGGCCGCCTCCAGGCGCTGGGCTGCTTGGCCTCTCAATGACACAATCAGGAAGGTCTCAGCTTCGGCCACAACACTGGGGTAAGGTTACCAGCGAAAGCAAAAGCAAAAAAAAAAAAAAAGAATCCCGACGCATTTCCAATTGGATGAGGATCGTTCCGAGTTGGGGACGCGGTGAGGAGGGGAGAGCTGCCACTCAAGCCAATGAAATGTACAAGCACCAACCCCCAGCTCCCTTTCTTTCCAGCTTCCCCCTCCCTCCTCCCATCACAAAGCCTGAAGACAAGGCGGGGACCAGGCCGGCTTGGGAGAGGCTGCTGCGACCAGCACAGCGCAGAAGTCACAAGAGAGTGTGCTGGGTCGTCTAGCGCCCAGGAACCCAACTGAAGGCCCCCGGGACTTCTTAGTAACAGACTTCGTTAGTTACGGCCCGTCCTAACTCCCACCCGGCCAGCGGCCCCACCCCACCCCTTCCCTCCACCCTCGCCGTGTCACAAGAGCCATTTCATTATTTCTTTTCCACGAAGCAGACGCGCATTTCAACTCCTGACTTTAAGGGATACTTATTGTTCTCCTTGATAAAAATACACCTGATTCACTTCCTTCCAGTCTTCCAACTCTCAGATTTCCATTTGTAAAAGCAGGAGGAACTTTCACGAAAAAATAATTAACTGAATAAAGAGAGCAAATAAAGCACCTGATTATTTTAAGGCCTCCTGACCTATAGTCAAAAAGAAGGGACCTTAAGTTGAGCAGCAGATTTCCGTGTTAGGAGTTGGGCCGCAGGGACATTTGTGGGGGGATGTTGGGGGCGGCGGCGGGCGGGGATGCTTTAGTGATTGAGTGTTGACAAGACATCCAGGAGAATAGGGGTCAATGCCACCAGCCACTGCTGAGAAGCAGGTTCTTGTCCGGAATCAATGCCTCTCACTTTTGAAAGGCCCTTTTCCCAGGGCACAAAGCAGACAGGGAAATCATAAAGGGAATTGGGGCGGGGGCGGGAAGAGGGGAGGAGGTGGAGGGAAGGAGATTTAGTGGTGGGGGAGGAGATGGCGCCATCCAGTAGCACCCCCTGGGGGAAGGCTGGGCTCCCCAAACTGCTCACGGCTTCGGAGTGAGATACGCACGCACTCACGCAGGCGGGCTCACGCGTACAATGCACACACGTACACACACACACACACACTCGGGGTGAGGGGAAGATGGCCGTTTGTACTTCAATATAAAAGCTCTTTGTTGCACTCACAAAAGCGAAGAACCTCTTTTTGTGGCTGGGCCTGTAGGAAAAATCGAGGAACCTCAGCTGAACTTTCAAAGGGAAAAAGGCTCCCCCAAAACGTTTGAGGGGTGAGGGCGGGTAGGGTTTATCAAGTCAAGGAAAAGACCATTGTCCCACCACTAAAAACCCTGCAAATGTCTAATTATTTTAAGGGGATGGAAAATATTCATTTTTAGAGGAAAGTAAAAAACTAGTTTCGTGAGCAAGGCCCAAAGGAGTTCTTCAACTTTCCTATTCTTGTGGCTTCTTTTTTAATCCTTTTCCCTCATCAGGGAAGAAACACAATCCGAAATTGTCCGGATGCACAAAAGAGGGGGAAAAAATCAAACACAATAACACACAATAAAAACCCCAAACGACAAACCAGTTGCCATCAGCCCAGAGTAGTAGGAGCGGCGGCGGCGGCGGCGGCGGCAGCAGCAGCGTGTGATCCACTTACTTGTCCGACTCTTGTGACATGTTTGATCCAATGAACTCTCTCCCCTTTTCCTGGTGCCTCAGTCTCTGGCGAAACTGGACTTTCAAGTCTGTGCAGGTGAAGGTGTGTGCGAGCGCCCGAGATGGCAGAACCAGAGGTACAGGTAATTCTGCTTTTCCGTTCCCCCTCAACCACTCTCGCTCGCTCGCTCGCTCCCTCACCTAGCCGGAAAGGTGGGATAAGGAGCAGGCCCCCCTCACATGTGGCAAGAGCTCGGAGGCGGCGGGGTGCTGCTGGCTTCTCCTCGCTGGTGGCAAAGGGGAGGCACAGAGCGGGCGAAAAGTGGAGGACTTGGGCGGCCACAGGTAACTTTCTCGCTAGGAGCCGAATTCTTTCACTAAAGGGTACAAGCCTGAGGGACGAGCTGCGCGCTGATTGGCTGCGGGGAGCCCTCAGGTGAGCTACCATTGGCAGATAGGCGCTCAGGTAAGGCCCCTCTCCAAGAGCAGGTAACTCTCCAAAGTTTACCTGAGCAGTAACAGCAGCAGTAGCCGCAGCCAGGGCGGCAGGGGCAGCCCCGGGCTCTGGAGCAACCTCAGGAAGACCTGATTGGGTCGGGGCGTTTCAAGTCTCCTTCATGCTACATTTCCCTTGTTCCTTAAGGCCTTGGAAGAAAACAGCCAGCACCTGCAGACTCGTGGAATTGTCGGTCAAACTAAAGACAAAGAAAGTTAATAATGCTGAATTCGAGTATCCTAGGCTAGCTCTGATCAAATGAGCAGAACAATTCAAAAGACAGTTTAAGGCCACATGAAGAGGGCTGGTTGACAGGGGCAGAAAACAGAAACAAAGTTACTTTATGCTTTCCAAAATAAGAGAAAGGGAAACTATACAAAAAAGAATACCAACTTTATGCACAACATTGAAGATCTTGAAGTGCAGAAGAACAAAACGTGTGCTTTTGGGTTTGGTCCGTTCTGGGGTGGAGTGGAAAAGTTTTGTTAAATAGAAACCATTATGGGCTCCTGAGTGACAAGGACTTTGAAGACTTGGATTCCAGAGCAGCAAACCAGCACTATATCTGTGTTCCCCACAGTCCCTCCACAACACCCCAGCACCTTGTTGTCATTTGATGTTTCCCAGGGATGCATCAACATTTACATTGTAATTCAATAGAAGCAGCCGCTACAAAGGTGCTTTATCCCTCCAGCTTAGTAAGGTTGCTAGGGTAACAGTTAAGGATAAAACTGCATTTTTCATAGTTAGATTTCTAGAATCTGGAAGCAACATTGTACAGCAAATAGGTAGTGTACAATTATATGTTGCTAAAGTGTGACACCTATCACTTGAACTTGCTTGGTCTGGGAGGTCTAGCAGGGAGAACCTAGCCAAAAAACATGGAGGATCTTTAAATAAATATTAAAAACACTAGAAAATTTACCCTTTTATTTCAGGCTGAAGTCAAAGAGATTGTCTAAGAGATTAAGATTTTGTTTTATCCTTCTGGATCAAATACTCTTTGGAAAATACATTATGGAAATTAAGATTTGACTATTACTATCTGGCACGCTTCCATCCCATAAAGAAATAAAGATTTACATATAGCGCATTCTGAATATTTTGACTAAATTGTTTATGTCAGACATAGTGATACACCCAAATGGAACTATTTTACAAACACTTTATTCAGTAAACTATGATAGATGGTCAAGCTATCTTTCTCTTTCTGCCCCGATGTTTCTGACCTGCTAATTATTTTGTTAATCTTCAGGAGATATATTGTATTCGTTATCCAATTAATATTGTTTGCAGTTAGTCCTTGAAAATCTGAATAAATGGAGGAAAGCCAGAATGACTTGCTGAAGTCGAAAATCCAAAAATTTAATGTTATCCAATAAATTAAACTTTCTCAGTTACTAAATAATTTGAGAGGTACCAGTAAGTACCAAAATTGAATTTTTATTTAGGTTTATGTCCATATCAATAGATAATCAATAGGTGGAGAATAATAGCAAGCCATTAACAGATCTGCATAATCCCCCAATTATAACTGGCCTCCAAACAATCAAGAATTTGAGATTACATTCAGTCAGGTTTCGTTTTTGAGAATTTTGCAGTTGTTAAGAGGTGATTCCCAACTTATCCCAAAGAAGTGGAGAGGGGAGAAAAGGGGAGGGAGGGGAAAGTAGCTACCTACTCTTAATATGAAACACTTTAAATAAAGCAGATTTCTTGCTTCGAGATGCAACATTTGGTGTTGAAAATGGACGCTGTGGCAGTGCATTTGCAATCATTGATAGGGTCTGATTGAAAAAGTAAAATTTAAGTTTGCTGGCCAGACCATTCTATTCACAACAAATAATTCAACAGCAGCCTATGTTGAGAATATTCCCCTAAGAATCACTAGAGATTGAATGAAGTTTCACTGTCTAAGGAGGCAGGTCAATATGACATCATTAAATTGTGTGTAAAGTAGTTATTCTTCAATTAACAGAAGAGAGGCAATACTGTTTTTCGTAAAGTATGCCATAAAATACATTTATAGAAGATAGATTCTATTTTTCTCATCAACTTCAGTCATAAAATCAGAGAAAGTTTCCATGAAAAAATATATTGGAAATCACTCTTACGACTATAGCAAAGCAAACCTTTGAAGATTAAGAAGAAAAAGTATTTTCTAATAAAACACTCAGAGAAACAACAGTACTCAAAATGCTAAGTCAAATAAATCACAAAATTAAAAAAAAAAAGAGCAATAGCCTGAAATTCAAAGAGAACTGAGTTCTAATCCCAATTCTGCTTATTACTTTATTCCATGATCAACCGCAATAAACATGAAATCTTTACATCTTTAAATGAGGGGAGGTGGGATAAAATTGATGAGTTCTTTAAAGTCTCTTCATCTTTCACAGTCTATCAATCTAGAGCAATGAGTCTAAATATAATGCTTTGTTGTTATTAAATCCATGAGAGCTGAGGAAATCACAAAGAAATAGTATGGAGAGAAAAGTGGCTCTTGATAGAATCTTGGAGGACACCCACAGTGATATGAAGAAGATGTAGTAAAAGAAACAAAGATTTTCATCCATGTCATGTCCACTGGTAGTATACCCAAAGACTATATTCTGAGCTCTTTTCTATTTTCTGTACCCCTTCATTGAACAGCTAGGTGACACAATGGATAGAGCACCTCTCCTCGAGTCAGGAAGGTCTGAGTTAAAATCCTGCCTCAGATATCTATTAGTGGTGTGACCCTGGGAATGTCACTTAACCCAGTTTGCCTCAGTTTCCTCATCTGTAAAATGAGCTGAAGAAGGAAATGGCAAACCATTCCAGTACCTTTACCAAGAAAATCCCATAGGTCACAAAGAATCAGACATGACTGAACAAAAATGCCCTCATTTGGCGATTTCATCGGTTCCAATGGGTTTCGTTATGATCTCTATGCAAATGACTTTCCAGATTTACGCACGGAGCTTTAGTTCTTCTGCTGGGTTCCAGGCACACATCGCAAACTGCCTATTGGACATTTCCAACCTGAAGTCCCGTAGGCATCTCAAGTTCAGTGTGTAAAAAACAACTCATTATCCTTTCCCTCAAACCTACTTCTCTTCCAAATCTTTTCTTACTCAAGCATTATTATCCCTCCAGTCATCCAGGTACAAAACCTTGGCATCATCCTCAACGGCTCACTCTGACTCAACCTACATAAAAAATTAGCTGTCAAATCTTGTTTCTCTCTCCACAACATCACTCTCAAATAGATCCCCTTCCTTCCTCATACTCTCATCATCTTTCACCTAAAGTACCTACCTCAAATATCTTCTTAACTTCCTTTGATCCTTCCCACAGTTGCCACAGTGATGTTTTCAAGAATCAGGTCTGACCATGTCACCCCATTATTCAGACTGCTATTACTCCTTATAGGACTGAACAACATACTCCTTATCACTTCTATGATCAAATGGAATTGTAAATCAAATATAAATGCCTTTCTTTGGCCTTTAACACTTTACAATCTGGCCCTGTCTGTCCTACTCATCTTATATATCACTTCCCTCCATGTACTTTATAGTTCAACCATACTGGTCTACTTACTGTACCTCACACACAATGCCTCATCTTCCATCTCTGGGCTTTTGCACATTCCCTATGCCTGAAATGGTGTCCCTCTTCATTTCTACCTCTTAGAATCCATGACTTCTTTCAAGACCCAACTTAAGCCATGTACTATAGGAAAGCCTCCTAGTTGCTAGTTCTTTCACTTCTAAGATTGCCTCATATCTACTTTGTACGTATCTTATCTATATACATTCTTTTTTCAGTTGTGTCTGACTCTTCCCTGAGGTTTTCTTGGAAATACTGATGGTTACCATTTCCTTCTCTCACTCATTGTACAGATGAGGAAACTGAGACAAACAGGATTAAGTGACTTGCCCATGCTCACACAGTGTCTCCAGTCGGATTTGAACTCAGAAAGAAAAGTCTTCCTATCTCCATGCCTAGCACTCTATCCATTAAGCCACCTAGCTATGCCCATGTATGTGTTATTACTTACATTAAAATGTAAGGCCCCAGTGGGCAGAAATTTTTTTTCTTTCTGACTGCAATATAGTGCCTGATATGTTGTAAGCCCTTGATTAATTATTGTCAATTAATTGATAGAGCAATATTTTTGCTAACTTGGTCATTAGCTTCATGTCACTTTTGTATTTATAATTTAATATTTAACACATGGATGCCAAGTTTCATCTCTTGAATTCTCTGATTCTTTTTTTTTCAGTTAGATGTGACTTAATTACTTTAGTACATAAACCAAAACTTATGCAACCAGAGCAGAGGCTATGAATGGTTCATATTTCCAATTGGGTGGGAGCACTCTCTTGGTCTTGTAGTATTGAACCAGTTGGTGAATTCGACTCTTGTTCAGAATCATATGGAATTTAGAATCCTTATCCTTTCTGTCTCTCTCAAGATATTTTCAAACAGCAACAGCTTTCTTGATCAAGTGATAAAGATCTTCAGGAAGATCAGATGGACTTTAGAATTCTCAAAATTGTGTTGCCAATTACAAAGCGTACTTGTGCCACACCATGAGAATCCCTCAGGATCATTTTGATCTGGGAGGGCGTCAGGCCTTTCTTGGCCAGCTTGTAGATCTGCTCCTTCACAGCGTCTGAGGTGAGCTTCAGCCAGCTGGGCACGTTGCGGCGTATGGTAGAGCAGACTAGGGCAGGCCCTTCCTGGGAGCGGACATGCGACCCATGATGGCGACGATGATCAGGCAGCAAAGGAGAGAGGGACAAATTCTCTGATTCTTCTTGACATCTTCCGCCATGAACACTTGACGATAAGAGGAAAGACAAGGTTTCTTCAGAAAGTAGCACATAAAGGAATTAAATTCCAGTTCATACTTGGACACTGAGGCTTGTTGTACAAACATACTTAGAGAATCATTTAGCCTAATCCTCCCATTATACATGTATCAAGAAATTGAGATCCGGAGAAGTTAACTGATTCACCCAAGGTCTCTAGAACAACTAGGGTGTTGAAGGATCTCAAATTCCACGTTTAAGAAAGATCAGTTTAAGGAGCTGGTGATGTTTAAACTGAAGAAAAATAGACTTAGAATGGGAAGACAATAGTCATGTTCAAGTATTTGTGGAAGAGACATTATATATGAGTTTTTTTGTCCTCAGAAAGCAGAACAGAGACATTGAGTAAAAGTTGCAAGGAGGTAGAACTAGGTTTGATGCAAGAAAAAATAACATAAAGAGTTCTTCAGGAGAGCATTTTGTGAGAGCGCAATAGGGCCCCTCCTCAATGTATATCTTTAATTAGAGACCATATGGGTGATATAGTTGACAGAGCACCAGACTTGGAATCAGGAAATCCTGAGTTTAATTCTCAATAACTATCCATGTGACCCAGGGTAACTTACTAAATTTTCTGCCTCAGTTTCTTCCTCTGTAAAATAGGGTTAATAATAGTAATGCTCTCACAGGATTGTTGTGAGGAGCAAATGAGATAATTCTGTGATTTGTACAAGTAGTACATGGCAAAGTCAGCTTGTGAACCATCCTGACTTCCAACTTAGTGCTCATTCCACTATGTAGCATTGCCTTCTTCTATGTGATAAACAAGGGCCTTCTATCATCTAGCTCCAAAGTCCCTTGGCAGTATCTCTCAGCACTCTTTCCATAGTTAGGTTTGTCCAGCAATCAATTGCAATCAGTGGCCATCTGCAAATTAGAAGATTATACCAGCAGTGACTACTGCTCCCAACCTAATGGTTTGTAGATATAATTTGTGCTTGAAGAATTCATTAGGAGCTTTTAACACATCAAAACAGTGCTTATTGAACCTGTCAAAGATCACCATTCACTTGTAGATATGGTTAGAGTATGAGGAGTCAGGCACTTCAGATGACAGGCTATGACAGCTGGTATCATGGCACCCGCAATTATACCTTCTTCAGTTGTAATGTTCTTTGGACTGAATCTGTAACTTTGGTTAGGAATTTTGTTCACTGAATTTGTTCTTAAACAGGCAGGGATATCTGCATAATTCTTTCCTATGGTCTAATTTAACAGCCCTATTCAGGCTCTAAATGGACGCTAAATGTGTCTGATATGAATTTATATTTAATCCCAGTGAGTATTTCAGAGATTAGGATGAAAGAGGCGGCTGCTGTAGCATCTAGACAAAAAAGTTAAGGTGAACTGGCTTGCAGATCAAGTCCAACAAGTCTTGCCTGCTGTTGCTGCCTCTCTTGCTACTCATTCTCAAGGATAGAAAGGTTACTCACACGGTTGTATCTGAATCCGCTATACAAACTGATTATTTAAAGGCACTTCATAACAGTGACAACATATCTCAATATATTAACAAAAAACCAAAAACTATAAGTTCAGATAACAGGTTTCTCTTTTAAAAATCAACAAGTGGTTTTGAAAACTTCACCAAGCCTTTAGCATGACCATTTATTTATTTTAAGTATCTGCTGGGTTTTCATAGATGTTTGGACCTACCTGTTTATATTAGCAGCCTCTCATTTTCTTTTGACGTTATACAGTAACTGGAATCCATCTGGCTGATTTTTCTGTATTTTCCTCAGAAAAGTCAATGCTTGGGTTTACTAGTGTTAAGCAATATACATATATACATGAGTGAATGAATGAATGAGTAAATTAAAAACTCCAATATCAGACAGAACTCCAGATTGATGTCACCTCTTTTCATTCCCATTATACAGTGTGTTCTGAAAAGTCTTAGTTCAGTTAGATTTTGATCTCCTCAGAGAAGAAAGTATCTTTTGCCTTTCTTTGTATCCCCAGTGCTTAGCACAATGCCTGACACATAGAAGGCACTTACTAAATGTTTATTAACTGACTGACATCCTGTATTTATTTGTATTCCCAAGACTGGGAAATGTGGGTGGAAGTAGAAGTTCTGACTATGCTTGAGCATTCCTATCTGCGTCATCTGTTCTTGTATTTTTTCAGTCATTTCAGTTGCGTCTAGTTCTCCATGACTGAATTTGATGTTTTCTTGGCAAAGATAAAGGATTGATTTGTCCCATTCCTTCTGCAGCTCATTTGACAGATGAGGAAACTGAGGCAAACATGGTTCAGTGACTTATCCATACAATCTGTAAGTATCTAAGATCAGATTTGAACTCAGAAAGATGAGTTTTCCTAACTCCTGGGTCCGGCACTCTTTCCATGATGCCACCTAGATATGCATTAAGATTGGACAAATTCCCCAACTACAGAGCTCCAGACCTCCACCATTCTACCAGCCCTAAGGTAATGTTTTTTGCAATACTGCTCTTCTGGACTTTAGCTGGAAGGGAAGTCAGGAATGCAATATGTCAAAGGGGGAGGGTGGACATTTCAGGAATAGGGAAGGGTATGAACCAAGACACAGAAGTATGTGTCAGAGAGGTAGGGAAGTTTGGGTGGAATGGAGTATAAGTATGTGGAAGGAGTTGCTGTGAGATGTTCTGTTGGGGTAGCTACATGACACAGTGTATAGAGTGCCAGGTCTAGAGTCAGAAAGAATCATCTTCTTGAGTTCAAATCTGGCCCCAAACACTTACTATCTGTGTGACCCTGGGCAAGCCACTTCACTCTTTTTGCCTCAGTTTCCTCATCTATCAAATGAGCCGCAGAAGGAAATGGAATCATGAAAGCCAGACAGAACAAAGAATTCAATAGGTCAAAGGGGGAGGGAGGGCATTCCAGAAGTAGGGAAGGTGTGAACAAAGGCCAAGAGGTATGTGTTTGAAGAGTAGGGAAGTTTGGGTGGAATGTAGTATAAGTGTGTGGAGGGATTTAGTATGAAATAGGGCTAAAAAGGTGAACTGACACAGATTTTGAGAGGCCCTGAATGGAAGGGAGAAGAATTTAGACTCTATAACACCATCCTCTCAGTCCCTCAGGCTCACAACCTAGGAGTCACCCTGGATTCCTTCATTCCCGCCCCCCCCAATATCCAGTCTATTGCCAAAGCCTATTGATTTCACCTTTGCACCATCTCTGCAATATGCTCCCTTCTCTCCTCTGACACTGCTACAATACTGATGCAAACCCTTACCATTTCCTGCCTGTATCATCTGTAATGATAGTCCAATGATGGGTCTGTCTACCTCAAGTCTCTCCCTGCTGCAATTCATTCTCGATTCAGCCACTAAAGTGATTTTTTTGGGGTGGGCAGCGAGGTGGTGCAGTGCAGGAGTCAGGAGGACCTGAGTTCAAATCTCAGACACCTGACACTCACTAGCTGTGCGACCTTGGACAAGTCACTTAACCCCAATTGCCTCATCCTGGGTAATCTCCAGTCATCCTGATGAATATCTGGTCACTGGATTCAGATGGCTCTGGAGAAGAAGTGAGGCTGGTGACCTGCACAGCCCTCCCTCACTCAAAACAAAGTCAAATGCAAGTCATGTAATTATTTTTTTGATGGCATGGTCTTCTTTGGCAACGAAGGATGAACACACACACAAAGTGATTTTTTTTTTAAATGCAGATCTAATTGTATTACTCCTCTTCCAAAATCTCACATTTACTTTGTAGGTAGATGATGTTGTGAAAACAGTGCTGGGCCTGGAATTAAGAAGATCCAAGATCAAATTCAGCCTCAGACACTTAATAAATGTTTGATCCTAGGCAAGCCACTTAACTTGTGTTTGTCTTAGTTTTCTCAGATAGAAAGTGGGGATAATAATATTATCTACCTAAAAGGGTCATTGTGATTATCAAATAAGATAATATTTTTAAAGTGTCTAGCACGTAGTAGGAGCTGTATAAAGGTTTAGTCCCTTCTCTCTCCCCCAATTCATTCTGATATATGTACACATGCTAATTCGTTCTCTTCATCTTCCTTTTATGAGCTGCCTTCTTCCATTACAGCATAAGCTCCTTGAAAGCAGGGAGGTGGGATGTGCTTGAGCCAACTCTGTCTAAAAGAGTCCATTGTTAAATTTTCAGCATGAGAATTTATATTTAAGAAATTGTCAAATTGCTACAAATCAGGGCCTGATTTATTGTTGTGTTGATTATTTAGCCTTAAGAGAGTGTTAATAATCAAACTAAACTTATGTGTGCATGCATTTGTTTATGAATGTTAAACATTTACCCTTGTATTGTTTGAGATCAACAAAAGAAAAGGAGAAGACAATGAAACCATCATTGGACAAGAGGTTTTTTGATTAAAGACTTATGATGGATAGATAAATAGAGAGATAGGCAGACAGACAGATAGATAGACAGACAGACAGACAGACAGATAGATAGATAGATAGATAGACAGAGAGACAGACAGAGAGACAGAGTGGCACTTCCATAGAATTTTAAGGTTTGCAAAGTGCTTTCATCCATTATCTATCTTTTTACTTGTACTTGTATTCCGAAAATCTAGTACTGTGCTTAGGTAGTGGTAAGTGCTTAATAAATGCGAATTGATTGACTGACTCTATAGAAAGTAAGCTCTTTGAGGACAAGGACTGTTTTGGTTTTGGTCTTTGTATCTCCAGTGCCCAGCATAGGATAGGTGACTGATTGATTTATTGATTGGCTAGTTGTTCAGCTGTGTCTGACTCCTTGTGACCTCCTTTGTGGTTGTCTTTGTGGCAAAGATACAAGATTAGTTTGCCATTTCCTTCTCTGGCTCATTTTACAAATAAAGAAGCTGAGGCTAACAGGGCTAAGTGACTTACCTGAGGGTCAGGCAGCTGATAAGTGTCTGAGGCTCTTTCTCTTCCTGACTCTAGTTCCATCACTTTATCCACCATGGTGACTCCTAGCTGCTCTGAGTGACTGATGGGGTAGGTTCTAGGAGTTTCTAGGAGTTCCTTGAGTAGGGAAATGTAACTCTTGGAGACTGTTACAAAGGTTTAGAGAAGTTATGATCTGTATGGAGGGAGCTCATATCCTAAAGAATCATGAACCCATGGAAGTATCAAAGCTCAACTACAGCTGCCTTGGACCACTAATTTTAAACCGATCATATGAAAATATGCCTTACATGTTACCTGTTTCACATGCATGTGTCCAGATTACAGACATACACACACCCACATTCCTCCAGGAATAGAGAAATCCTACAATTCTTGTGCGTCCATCACAATTCCTGATTATATTTATTGACTGGCTGGTTCTCAGTTTGTTCAGTCAATCAACAAGCACTTGTTAAGCATGTACTATTTTAGTCATTGAGGCAGCTAAGTGGATAGAGTTGGGGGGGGCTGAAGTCAGAAAGACTCCTCCTCCTCCTCTTCATGAGTTCTAATCCAGGCTCAGATAATTACTAAGTAAGTATGTGTGACCCTGAGTAAGTCACTTAACCCTATTTGCCTCAGTTTTCTCACCTCTGAAATGACCTGTAGAAGGAAATGGCAAACCACTTCTACATCTTTGCCAAGAAAACCCCAAGTGGGGTCATGAAGAGTCAACTGAACAATAATTCAGCACAATCTCACGATTCTGGGGTCCTCTGATGAAAGGGACTTCCTTTGCTTTCCTCTGTAGCTCCAGTGTTTAGTGAGGTACCTAGGATATAGCACCTACTATATCCTAGTGATATTGATTGACTGTATACCAGGCACTGGTCTAAGCAATGGAAATATAAAGCAAGGCCATTGGTAATCCCTGCTCCCAAGGAACTTAGAGTCTAATGGGAGGGACAACATACAAACAAATGTACATAGCAGACATAGGCAGGATAAACTGGAGAAAATTTTAGAGGGAAGTCACCAGCATTAAGGGAATCTGGGAAAGCCTTTCTGTAGACGTAAGATTTTAGCTGGGACTTACAGGAAGTCCGGGAAGTCAGGAAGGTAAGGATGAGGAAGGGGAGTATTCCAGGCACAAGGAATACTCATGGAAAATTCCCTGGTGAAGACTTACATCTGTATATTATCTTCCAGAAGAGACTTGGACAGTATTGCACATGGCAAGCAAAAAGAACAGCAACAAAAATCGCACCCATACACACATATACACACAAAGAAATTGACCATTGCATTCAACAACTGCAACAACAAAATGTCAAAATGTAGCTGGGAGATGGAGTATTTTGCTTGAGAAACAGCCAGGAGGCCGATGTTACTGGATCGCAGGGTAGGTGGGAGAGCGTAAGGTGTAAGAAGACTGGAAAGGATGGAAGGGGCCAGATTGTGAAAGATTTTAATAGGATTTTATATTTGATCATGGCACTAACAAGGAGCCATTGGCCTTTATTCATTTTGCTGAATTGAATTAGAAAATACAAAGTAAGTGAAAGACATGGTACCTATCCTTCCATAATTTATTACAAATGTTCATTACCAACACAGATATGATTCTCATTATCTTAGACAATTTCTGCACAAGGGATGACCTGACATAGTGGACAGAGAGCTGACCTCAGAGTTATGAAGCCCTGCCTTCAAGCCCTGCCTGTGATATATGCCAACCTTGTGACCATGAATAAATTATTGAAGTTCCCCTTCTCTATACCCCAAGCAAATCTCGAAATTGCATCTCTGTGTAAATAGTCAGAGTTTTCTAACAGGGAATCCCCTATACTAAAGAAATCACAGGGCTAGATAAAAAAATAAAATGTCTACGCACATAAATCAATTTTCATCCTTGTTTAGTTGTTTCAGTCATGTCTGACTCTGTGATTTCATTGGGGGTTTTCTGGCAAAGATACTGGAGTGGTTTGCCATTTTCAGGCAGCCAGAGGTCAAGTGACTTGCCCAGGTAACACAGCTAGCAAGTGTCTGAGGCCTGATTTGAGCTCAGGTCTTCTTGACTTCAGGCCTGGCACTCTACCCACTGTGCCACCTAGCTTCCCCCATGAAACAAGTACAAAACAACATAAACAAATACAAGATAATACAGTTAATCAATAAGCATTTGGAGACAACTAGCAACATAGTGGATAAAGCACTGGATCCTGATCAGACATTTATTACTGGTATGATGCTAGAGAAGTCACACAATCTCTGTCTTCCTCAGCTTCATCAAAATGGGGGTGATAATACCACTTATCTCACAGGGTTATTATTAGGATAAGATAAGATCATGTTTGTAAAGCACTCTGCCTGCCTTAAAGCACTATAAAATACTAGTGCTTTATTACAATTAAGGCTTACTATGTGCTGCATAAATTATATAGCATGTTATGGGGAAGGGGAATGTACTTATATAAATGGACATGATGGAATTAGGCAGAGAAAGCTTCTTTGAAGGGGAGTACGGTACAATGAAGTCAAAGGGCTTGAGTTCAATTAGCTAGACGGTACAGGGATAGAGTACACTGGGTCTGAAGTCAGGAAGACCTGAGTTCAAATCCAGTCTAACCCTAGCTGTGTAATCCTAGGCAAGTCATTTAACTGTTTGTCTCAGTTTTCTCATCTGGGTAATAATAGTACCTATCTCATCTTCCAGGTCTAGATTCATGTCCCTAAGAGGTAAGATTTATACTGGGTTTAGAGGAAATAATGGATTCAACTTGGAGAGGGAAAAGGGAAAGAAAGCCCCTCAGCAATGTATTGTAATTCCTTTTCCTTTTTAGTCTTTGGACTAAAATGTGTGGTTGGATTTTTATGTATCTGTTTCATCATTTCTGCGTCCCTTATAATGCTCCATGGTCTTTAAGAAGGAAAGACCAACAACACATTTAATTAAGTAGACTGTTCAGAGAAGGGTAATGAGTATTACTCAATTCTCCTCCATGTGAGGATTAATGAAAAGACCTGGGGTTGTTTAGACAGAAGAGAAGAATGAGCCAAGGAAATGATAGCAGGATTCGTATATTTGAAGTGCTTCAGAAGGAAAAGATATTCGCTTAGTTCTACTTGGCCCCAGGAGGGAGTGGAACTAGACAATGCAAAGAGACACATAGAATGACTGCTGTAAGGAAAAGCAGCCAAACACAGAACTGTCCACAAAGAGGCTGGATCAATGGCATAGAAGAGATTTTTTTGTACGTAGGGCTACAGTACTTCTTAAACTGTGGGTCATGACCCCGTAAAGGGCCATGAAAAATCTGGCAACACAGAATGATCAAAAATTAATTCAAAATCGAATGCATAATGAATCTGAGGTGTTCCTGGCAGCGCTTGCCTGTATTGTGTCACACAACTTGACTTTGGCTTTGGTTCTGAACACAAAGCGTGTGCCCTTTGAACTGCAGCATGCCATGCAAAGCCAAAGAAGACCTCTGAAATGCAAAGAAAGATCTTCAGTGGAGAAGTGAAGGACCTCTGACTAGGATGACCACAGAGGTCCAACACTGGAATTCCTTAATTTACTCTGAACTGGATTAGTGTAATTACTCTCATCCTAAAGAAGTGGAAGCTGAGAGAGAAGAAAGTAATAGCCCAAGGGCACATAGTAATTTAGGGAAAAGAGTCAAAATGAGAACCCAAAGACCAGAAATCAGACCACGGTGGAACCAAATGTTCCCTCAAAAGCATTCAATAGGCCAAGTTCACTGTTTGGTTTAAAAAAAAAAAAGCCATCCAGGAAAAAATTCTTATATATCTGAAGTAATTATAACAAACTCGTCCCCTGTTTAAAAGCTTTCAATGGTTCTGAATTTCCTGTTAAGGTGAAGTCATGACTGAAATGGATCCTGGAAGCCATCCAATTTGACTCCCTTATTTTAGACAACAGGAAACTGGGACCCACAGATTTAAATCTAAGATCTCAAAAGCTAAACTGGAATCAATGCCTTTTTGCTCCAAATCTAATGACAAAGTTAATTGGTTCATAAATTTTGAGGTGGAAGGCACTTTAAAGGCTACTGAGTCAACCCCCACCCCCGTTTTACAGACAAGCAAAATGAGGCTGAGTTAAGAGATCTATCCAAGGTCACATAGCTAGTGTACATATTCCATTACTACACCACAGTACCAAAGTTCTTAATCTTCTAGATTCTTCACCACCTGACTCCAAATGTAGTTTCATCTTAGGCTGCACCCCTATATCAACCTTTCTTTTCTAGACTTATATATGGTTGTCCTTCATTCTCAAAGAGGATCGAAATGACATCACTATGTTAGAGTCAAGTTACAGTGTGTGTGACTGTGGCCAATCAGACCAATGTGAGATTGGAATGCTCTACCACAGGTTGGGCACAAAGAATCCATGTGAACATTGGAGGTAGATTTTCTAAATTTGAACATCTCCCATTTCTTTTGAGTTACTTCAATTCTGCTTTGCTCATGGAGCACAGCCACTTCTGTGATAAGGGCACACCATTCTAGGCAGTCCTGTTCCAGTGTCTCCCACGTCATGCAATCAATTCCAAAGTTCTTGAGAGTGACCTTGTATCATGTTTTTTGACCACCATTTGAGTGCTTGCTCTGTGTGAGTTCTCCATAAAACAGTCTTTTACGCAAGTATGTATTTAGCATTAGAATAATGTGGCTGGTCCATCAGAGTTGTGCTCTTTGCAATAGAGTTTGAATGCTTGGCAGTTTTGCTTGAGAAAAGATCTCAGTATCTGGTATCTTATACTTCTAGATGATCTTCAAAATCTTCCTAAGACAATTCAAATGGAAGTGATTCAGTTTCTTGGCATGACATTGGTATACTCACCAGCTTTCACATGTAGGCAACAAAGAGATGAACACAACAGCTCTATAGACCTTCAGTTTGGTAGTCAGCCTAACATCTTCTCTTCCATGCTTTTCTTCAGAGCCTCACATACGCTGAGCTAGCAATGACAATGTGTGCATCAGCCTCATAATCAATGTGTACATGCCTGGAAAATATACTGACAGGTAAATGAACTTATCCACAGTATTCAAAACTTCTCCATGTGTTGTAACTGATGGTTCCACATCTTCCACATATGTATGATGTGGTGCTGGCTGATGGAACACCCATGTTTTCTTGATGTTAATTATTTGGTCAAAATTAGCACAGGCAGCAGAGAATTGATCCATACTTTCTTGCATCTCAGTTACAGAGGCTGCATTGAGTGTACAATCATCTGCCAGAGAAGATTATGCATCAACAATCCTTCCACTTTGGTCTTGGCTTGTAGCCTTTTCAAATTGAAAAATTTACCATCAGTGCAGTAGCTGACCTTCATGCCGTATTCATCCTCCATGAAAATAGTATTTGACAACAGGGCTGAAGACATGATGCTAAAAAGCATGGGAGAAGGCACACAGCCTTGTTTCACTCCACTGGTGACTGGCAAAGCATAAGAGCATCCTCCATTACCCAGAACTTGAGTAAGCATGCCATCATAAAATTGACGTACAATATTTATGAACTACTCCAGACAACAGAATTTTGATATAATTTTCTATGAGTCCTCATGACTGACAGTATCAAAGGACTTAATCAGATCTACAGGTGTTGTGTACAGACCTCTGTTATGCTCCTGGCATCGTATCAACTGTTCCTCAGCTCTTTCTGAAGCCACATGGCTCTTAGGTAGATGATCTTCTTCCAGGTGAAAGATCAGCCTATAAAGCAGCACTCTGACAAGAATCTTGCCAGCAGTAACTAAGAGAGACTCTTGTCTGTGATTGTCACAGGACAATCTATATCATTTACCTTGACAGAGACAGACAAATGGAGGCATCCTTAAACTCCTGGGGAATAACATCCTCTTGCCACGTAACCCAGAAAATTTCAGTCAGCTTTTGTATGAATAATGGACCACCACACACACCTTGTAAATCTCAGCTGAAATAGAATCAGCACCAGTTGCTTTGCCACATGAAAGGAAGCTAATGGTATTCAAAATGTCTTCTTCAGTTGGAAATTTGTCTAGAGAGAAATTTACTTCAATCTGTGGTAAACAGTCAGTGGTTTCAGTATTGACTGATGATGTTCTGTTGAGAACACTACAGAACTGTTCAGCCCATCTCTCCAGGATCATATCCTTATCACTAATCAACATATTTCCATCAACACTGAGTATATGGTAAGATGCACCATATGGTTTTGGTCCATAAATAGCCTTCGGGGCATCATAAAAGTACTTTGGATTTTTACTATCAGTATAAAACTGAATTTCATCTGCTTCTTACAAGGTCAAGAATCCTGCATATCTATGAACTTTGCTTGTACTTTATTTTTGGTGGAGTTAAATGCTGCCTTCCTAGAGAAGAATAAACTATCGTACTGGAAAACCCTGTGGAGTTCTCATTTTTCATTTAGCAACTTCTGGATTTCCCCTTCATTTTCATCAAACCAGTCTTGATGTTTGTAAGTATTCTGATCCAGGTGAAAAAATGCAGTGCCGTACACAATATCTCTAAAAGCTTCCCACTTTTTTCTTCCACGGTTGCCAGTGGTGTATTGGTCCAACTTTCCCTCCAAATTAGCAACAAACTGTTCTGGTTCAGAGAAGTGCTCTAATCTGTTGATATTAAAACTTCTGGTAGTTATTTTGCCTTGGGACCAATGCTGTTGTTGAATGCAAATATTTAGCTTGAGGAGGGTAAGTCTATGATCAGTCCAGCACCCTGTGCCACACATTGACTTTGTCACTCTTACATAATGTCTGTCGCTCCTTACAATCACACGGTCTATTAAATGCCTATGTTTTTTTTATGAGGGTGCATGTAGCAAAGTTTTATTGTGTTTAAATAAGCAGAAAAGTGAGGTCTTGAGATACACAAGTCTTCAGTAGTAAGAGACCACTGCTATTGCTGTTTCCAACACCATTCCTCCCTGCCATGTCTGGTAGTCTGAGTCTGCTCTAGCATTAAAGTCACCCAGAATTATAAATTTGTCCTCTTTTGGCACATTGATAAGAGCCTCTAGGTCTTCATAAAATTTTTCTTTGACTCTTTGGGGTTTGTCATGATGGGAGCACAAACACATGTGATGAAGTGTTTTCCTACAAGTGGCAATCACATTGTCATGAGCCTGTCATTCACTCCTTTTAGTTGATATACAACCTTGTTGACTAAATTAGTTTTGATTGTAAAGCCTTATCCAGCTTCATGGAACTCCCCTTCACTGTGACCACTCCAGACGAACATGTACTCTGCCCAACTTCAGTAAGCTGACTTTTATTTGCCATCCCTTTTTACTCAGGGCTGCTATTGGATGCAATACCTGCTGAATTCTCTCATGACAAGAGTTTTTTGTTTAGCTGTTTGTGTTTCAGGTCTACTGAACATTGTGTTGTCTATAAGTGTATGCACATTTCATGTATCAATAGTGGGTAGAATCATCTTTGCAGAAATTTCTGTACATTTTTTGCATATGTTTCAACTGCAGAGTGGGATCCCCACCTCTCTCGCTAATCAGGCCAGGGCTGGATAAGCTGAGAAGTTTTAGGGCACCTTTTTCAGCCCCTTCCTCACACTACAATCTTTAAAAGGCTGCTCAGACACTCAGGGGCTGCCAAATCCCACTGCTTCAGATACAGTGGGAGCTGTAGTCACAACCTTGGACACAGGTGGCCCAGGCCATAGGGTCATCTCACTGGAAGCAGTAGTGGGATTCAACAGCCCCCTGAGGTGTCTGAGCTGACTTACTTGTAGTCAAAAACATCCTCCGGTTTGTGGGGAACCGCTGAAATCTGTAAGTCTTGCTTTTGACAAATTGTTTCCTCTTTAGATGTTTCCTAGGCCTTTGCCCCCAAGCCTTGCCCTTGCTGGAAACCTCCATGCTAGAAACCTCCATGCTAGATTCCTCTACCTGGCAACTTCCAGTAATCATATCTGGGTCTCTAACATAAACACATCCATAGTTCACAGTCTAACAGGGGAGACAAACATGCAAAGAAATGCATATCAAGCAAGTTATATGTAAGATGAATAGGAAATAATAAACAGAAGGAAGTCCCTGGAATTAAAAGAGATTGGGGGAGGCTTCAGAGACATATTTACACTATCTTGTGCCCTAACTACTGATTACTGAATCTGAGAGCTATGTTAATATCAGATACTTTCCCTATTATCAGATTACTTTCATTGATTATTTCCTGATTATCCTGTGTATAGCTTCCCTTATATATTTGCTTTCATTTTGCTTCCCCCATTAGACTGTAAGTCCTTCAAAGCAGGCACCATCTTTTGCCTCTCTTTATCTGGCACATAGTATACGGTTAATGTTGATTGGTTGATTGATCTGATTAAAAGCCACAGCCTTTCTACACCATCTTTACCTCCTAACAAGTAATATTTCTTTCTCCCTTTTCTCGAAGGTAGCATCTTAGTACCTGAGCTCAAGCATCTTTGGTGGGGCTTTCTAGATAGTGGACCAAGAAAGAGCTACTTCCTTCTTAAAGGTTCATGAACCTAAAATAATGAGTACCCGGAAATCTGAACTCTTCTTCCTGTATACAAACATGCCAGATGCTCAATGAATCAAATCCTCCATCCTGGCTTCAAAAACCTCATTTAAAGAAAACAACAATGATAATATCAGCATTAGTGGTCATTGCCATTAAGAAACAACAGTGGGATAAAATAGCACAGTTGAAAGAATGCTGGATTTGGATTTAGCCTGAACTGGAATACCAGCTCTGTCACTTACTACTTGTATGACTTTGGTTAGGTCATTTAGCCTCATGGGGACTCAGTTTCTTCACTTACAAAAATGAGAGAGTTCAAAACTTCTAAACTTGGTCAACTCTAAATCTATAATCCTACAAAAGAATAGTGATAGGGACCAGACTAATCATTTCATTAATATAAGGAACTCTCAGGAAAAGAAACTCCCTCTACCAGTGCAGTTTATAGTCTTGAGAGCTGAGTAAAGGATCGAGAAGCTTAGTGATTTGACCAGGTCACCTCCTATAGGTATCGGAGGCTAGACTTGAACTCAGGTCTTTCTAGCTTGTAAGACATCTCTATATACTACACAGTCTGTCTCACATACAAGAAAGAAGAGAAAAAGAAGGAAGACAATAGAGTGGAGAGGTCTAAGAACTCTCTCACAGAAATATCTTGCTTAAGTTTCTCATCAGAACTGATAATAACAGGAGCTCAAATGGAAGAAAGTACACAAACAGTTCTGAGTTATAAGGATTTCACCTTGTTTTCCTTCAATGCTATTATATGCTTCCTGAAATTGCAGTATATTCCGTTAAAGCTACCTATAATTCCATAACATGTAGAGCTTAGCATTAATCTTTTGGTTTAAAAGAGGGTTTAAGATTTCAACATAAGCAACTAATGAGAAGTAACATTTTTAGATACTGTGTTTGTAAATTCTGACTACACAAACATTTTGTTCCTATGTAATGGATGGAATACAAATCTTCAAATGACTTATTTCTACTAAAACTCATTAAAACAAAAATGGGTTATAAAATATGTGTTTAATAGTTTGAATTGTCAGGAACCTTGTGAACTGTGTGGGTGTGTTTGCATCTGCTCTTAACATGCCAGATTAGTTATAATAACAGCATTGGAAGTCAGATTCTGTCTTTTAAAGGATGTTAGAATATTTGCATTGTTCACTTATTAAATTTACCTTACAGTGGATGAAATTTGATTTCTTGTCAGCTAGATTTCATGGAGTTGAAGAATTAAAAGAGACCCCAGTGTTCACTGACATCAACTCCTATCCAAAACACAAACCCACTTATGCCAAGAGAGGCTTCTGGGTTATAAATAGAAAATAAATTGTTCTTAGAGTCGTAAGAATTAGAATTTGAGTTCAACTCTGCTCTGTTTTACTTGTATGTGTCTGAGCAAATTTTTTTACTTTTCCAAACATGTGTATGCACATATATATGCATACACAAACGCATATATGTATGTATGTGTATTAACTAACATATGTATGCATATATATATAAGTGGGAAATCACATAGGTCTATTTTTTTCATCTAATTCACTTTCAGTTAGCAACCATTTACTTTTTTTCTCTCTTGCATCTTTCCATTTACTAAAAGAAAAAAAAAACAACCTTGTAACAAATATATATGGTCCAGAAAAATAAATTCCTTCCTTGACCATGTTATAAAATGTATGCTTCATCCTTCTTCTTGCATCCATTATCTCTCAGTTAGTCCTCTAAAACCATGGCTATTCATTGCAGTGATTGAAGTTTTAAAGTCTTTTAAAGTTTTTTGTCTTTACATTGTGATTGTTATTATATATGTTATTCTATTGGTTCTGCTCGCTTCATTTTGCATCAGTACAAGTCTTCATAGGTTTCTCTTATTCCATCCCTTCCACCACTTCTTACAGCACAGTAGTGTTCCATTACATTCATATACAGTACATTTTAAGCCACTCCCCCAAAAGATGAGTAGTTCCTTAGTTTCTATTTCTTTGCCACAACAGTTATGCTAAATATTTTTTGTACAAATATAGGACTTTTTTCTCATCCTTTGAGACTATAGAACTAGTAATGCTATTACTGGGTAGAAAAGAAAGATGAATGAGGACCACTGGTCCTGTAAGTATCTCAGCAAAAGCTACAGGCTAATGCCACCCATTGCACCTACCTCCTAATGGCCAGAGGGAAGTTCCAAGAGAAAGTTTTCTCTTTCCTCAACTTCCTCTCCTTGAACCTGTCTATGAATAACTACTATAGTACACTGTTTCATTATGCAAATGTTTTGCTTTATTCACAAAGAACCTGGAGTATAAATGTATAAAACTAAGAGACAAATGTCACTGGGGGCTCAGAGCAATTGTGATGACATTTCCAATTTTTCATCTAAAATAATCCCTTTTAAGCAGCAGAAGAGGGAACCACATGGATCTAAGGGGTTATTATATTATTCGTATGCTAATTATTATAACAGTGTTTCATATATACTCTCTAAATCTATTTGAACCTCACAACCAACAATCCTGTGAAAAGCCTGCTATTATTATCCCCATTATACAGATGAGGAAACTGAATGAACGAAAGTATTGAATGAGTGGGGGGAGGAGGGCGGCAATTTTTGAAGCACTTACTTTCACCTGCTTTACTCCTTAGCGCATTCAGAATGTGCTAAACTCTACCTGAAGCACCTGAGGATATAAATACAGAAAGGAAGCCCAACCCTACCCCCAAGGAGCTTACATCCTAATTGAGGAGACCATACAAAAAGGCCTGTAGTGGTTAAGTGACTTGCTTACACATAATTTTGATAAACTGGATTTTTCTTAGAGCTTCAGATGAGAGCCCTTTCACTCAGTCAATATTTTGTTAATTTCCTCCATAGACAAGGCACCAATGATGAAGAAAACCCTACTAGAAAATCACTCCCCTCCCACTCCCACCCTTGTCCTCCTCTTAGTAGCTGCCATTATACAACACTTTGACGTTTTTCAAAGCCTTATCTTGCTTGATCCTCAGAACAACCTTTCAGGGTATAGAAAAATAAATCTTATGGATGAGGAAAAGTGAGACTCAGAAAACAAATAAGTGAACATTTCTGAGTTAAAGGATTGCAGTCAAGGCAAAATACTATCCACATCCAGAGAAAAAAACTATGGAATCGGAATGCAGAATGAAGCAGATTATTTTCTCTTGTGTTATGTTTTGTTTTGGTTTTTCTCATAGTTTCTCCCATTGGTTTCTTGCAACATGACCAATGTGAAAATGTGTTTAATAAGAATGTATGTGTAGAACCCATATAAGATTGCATGCCATCTTGGGGAGGAAGGGGAAACCAAAGGAGAGAAAATTTAAACTTATGGAAGTGACTGTTGAAAACTGAAAACAAACAAATTAATTAGATTTTAAAAAACCAAAAACAAACAAACAAAAAAAGATCTCAGCAAAGGAGATTCAGCTCAGTTCTGGCCTTCTACACCAAATCAAGCTTTTCAGTTTTGGCTCTGGGAAAAATGTACCATAGGTGATGGTCCATGGGTGCCCTACTACCATCCTTTAAATCCTCCTTTGCTCCTGGCACCCAGAGCCTGCTGATTAGTTCAGTGCTGGAGCCACAGGTTTCCACTCCCAACCCAATCAGAAAAATAGGATCAGTGGCAACAGAGCAATTAGTGGCAACAGACAAAAGGCCATTGTCTCAGTCACTTGAAGGGAAGACTTGTTAGTGCCCTAAAGATTTCATGGTACAGTCAGTCTTTTTGTTGCTCAGAGTCAGTGAACCAAAGAGGCATAAGAATCATAGAACATTAAGACATCTAGTGGACCTTCCAGGCCCCCTAATTCAACCCTCTCATTGGATATATGAGGAAACTGAGGGCCTGAGAAATAAAGTCAGTTGTACAATATCACACAGATAGGGAGTGACAGAGCCAACATTTGAACTCAGGGCTTTTTCCTAGTCCAGTCCCCTTTCCTTTATTGCCAATTGACTTTCTAATAGAGAGTGCTCCTCCATTCCATTCCTTTGGGGTCTTCAGTAGAGTCAAGTTGAGGCTTAGGTGCAACTGGAGAATAAACTGAGTATTGATTAGGAACTACTCTTTTGTTGTTGTTACTGTACTCTCTAGAGATACATGAAGGAGGGGATCCTTGCTTTTGGCTGGAGGACTTATTTGAAGGGGGCAAGCTCCATCTTTCAGAATGCTTCTTCCAGCTGACCTCAGGGTATAGGGATGACTTTCTGAGCTCCTGAGGTTCAGAAGGATGGGGATGCTATTAGCTCCCAACCAGACTGACCTGTGAGAACATGGTAAGCCTATGTATACACAGCAAGTCTGCATCCAGGATTGGGCCACCTCATGCTTGTGTCCTCTTTCAGGACCTTGAGAGATCTTGAAAAGAGAGATCTTCCCCCTTCCTGGCCACTGGAGAAGCAGGGTACTAGCTGGAAGAGAAGTTCAAACAGTACTGATACCTGAAGGAAACAGTGGAAAAAAACAGTAATAGATCAGCTGACAGGCAAAAATTTTTCCACATTCAAATAAACCACAAGAGAGAAAACAGTCCAGTTGGCATTGATGGGTATATATTCAGTGGAGGTGAATTGTAAAATAGACAATGAGCAGTAAACTGAGTATGCGTAGGACCGTAAGAAGAATTTATCTAGTAACAGCAATGCTGTAAACATACAAAACAAGCAAAGAAACTGTCCAACAGTGAGACCTGTATGAACTATGATCAATACAAAGACTATCCTTGATTCTGAGGAACCACTGTAAGCTATCCCTTTCAGTGAAGTGATGAGTTTAAGGTTCAGAATAAAAGCTATGTTTTTGTGTATAGCCATTGAAGGAATTTGTTTGCTTGCCTATGCATATTTGTTAAAGGAAATTTGTTTTTCTTTCCTTGTTTTTCAAGATGGTGGGGCTAGGAAGGAAAGAAAATGAAATTCTGTGAATTTTCTTTAAATTAAGTGTGAAATAATGAAGAGTAAAATGAGCAGACCAAGAAAACACTGTATACAGTAAAAGCAATATTGCTCGAAGGATAAGTGTGAACAGTTAACTTATTCTGAGTATTCAAAATACTCAAATCAACTACAAAAGATCTATGAAGAAAGATGCTGCCCACCTCCAGAGAAAGAACTGGTTTAAAGAAGTATGCATAGTATGGATTTACAAACACATACACACGTGTATATATGCATACATGTGTATATAGGTATACATGTAAATATGTATTTGTATATGTACATATATGTGTATATATGTGTGTCAAATGGTGGTTTTCTCTAGTGTGGCATGGGGAAGGAGGGAAGGAGACAGTTTGGAACTTAAAATATAGCAAAAAATAAAATATATTTTAAAAAATTTACTGGTAAGAGGGGTGTAACAGTTGTGAAAAGTTCCATTCACTTTAAGATGGGGTAAGTGTATTATTAGTTTTACTTAATTGTTCACTTTGTTACAAAGAGACCTCTCATGAAATGGTAGGTAAATGTAACGTACCAATTAAACACAAAACAATAAAACTAAAAAATAAATGTCCCAATGAGACTTCCGTATTAGCTTTTCAATTGTAATAACTCTGGTTTGGCTTAGCATTCCCCTTTCTGTGTGGGAATAAAACTATTCCTGTATGTACTCTGGGCACCCTTCAACTTCCTCCATACTGCTGGTGAAAACACCTTAAACCAGAGACAAAAACAAAATTCTTCTGAATCAGAGGTAGCTGTGAAATTGGAGTACTGGGAATCTAGTTTCCCTCTAAAGAAGACAATCCCTCTAAAGAGCAATGAACCTAAGGCAAACCATGAAAGCAGAAATTGGCAAAGGTTAAAGGTTGTGGTTTCAGCCTAGCAGTCCCTGGCTAGCCTGAGTGCTAGATAGATGGTAAGAACAAGGACTGGGCCTCTAAGATGTGTATTCTTTCTTGCTTGGAATGGCCCTAGAAAAGAGGTTTATGAGAAATTCAAACTATACCATGTTGAGTTAGAAGTTTCCTTTCACACCTAGCTCTTGCCATGGAAACAAACTTGGACTCAGGAAACTTCACCCTTTAGATAAAAGGAATAGGTTTTGTTTTTTTCCTTTTTAGAAGCCTTAGTCAATGCAGAAGATGGGAAAAACAGCTGGACTCAACAAAACAATAACTGACATTGATAAAGAATTTTCAGGCTCACAAAGTATTTTGCAAATATAATTTGACCCTCTCAATAGCAGATGTGTAGATATATGCTACTGCAGTTCTTGGCTCTGTTTTACAGATGAGATGAAAGCTCAGAGGGGTTGAAAAACTCACCCAGACTTAGAGAACAACCAACATGGCACTCAAACCTTGGTTTTCTTTTACTGCAGTCCGGCACAACATCCACAATACTGTGGTGCCTCTCAAGTATAAACAAAAGAAATCCCTGCTGGAGGCCATGCAGATTTACAGCAAGACATTGGATCTTAAGTTATCAAAAACTGGGAAAGAAATCGAATAATTGAAAACAGATCACAAATGGCATTACAATTGAGAAGAGGCAATTGAGAGGACATGAAAAACTGCCATTCCATCTATTCACTTTTTCATTTCTACAAAATCTTTGTAACAGTGTTCTCTACATACACTGGGGATACAATTGATAAAAATATGATCAAGAAACATGCAGATTTCAGCAGACAATTTCTTCCATCAGACCCTATCTTGATAATCTACATGATTGAAAAGTTCAGAGAATACAAGATTGTACTGTGTGTATTATTTATGGAATGTAAAAAAGCATTTGACTTGGTAGTATGAAAGCCAGCCTTAAAGATTTTCTTCCAACAAGGTGTCTCCCTTGTATATATTAAAACCATAATAGATTCCCTGATAGATGAAGGCCCAAAGATTCAAATATTTTCCAATTATCCAGGTCAATTGAAATATAAGCTGGAGAGATATGTACATATCAAAAGCATTTGTTATTGTCATGGAGGATGTATATAGAAAATAGTACAAGAAGAAAGGAATTTCTTATAGATGGAGAGATCCACCAGATGCTCCTATTTACTGATGATGTGTTAACTGAGTCAAATTCTAGACATCTACAGAGTAGGTAATCGAAAAATGTTTTTTTCCTTCCCTCCTTTTGGAATACTGTAGCCTCTCTATAATGACCCAAAGGAGTTCCATCTAACCATATGTACAGGAAAAGTCAAATGGACAAAGAATGCCCAATGACTGAAATATGATACTGATGAATAGCTCATTGCAATGATTTTTCAATATAGAAATTTTGGATAGATGTCAAAGTTTGACACTAAATTTGGTCTAGAATTAAACAAGAGAAAGTAGGTGGGACTGATTTGGGAGAAGTTGTGAAGTACTTCCCGTGATCAGCAGTGTCCCCTAAAACAAAAATCTATCTTTTAAACACCAATCTATATGCCTGTGGAGAATGAGACATCACAATTTCCAAAGAATCAAAATTGCTGATGAACCAAAGGTCACTGGAAATATTTGCATGCAGATGAAACAGTGCATCACTAATGATGACAGAAAGAGCATAGAAAGGGCATAAAAGATATTTTCAGGAAATGTAGGAATGGAAAAAGAAGTAGGCTGGCCATGACAAACAAGAGGGATAACATATGGAGAGATAGTTCCAATGCTATTCTTTTTTATCCAAAATGTTAAAAGATCTAGAGAAAGTCAGGGAAGACCTATGAGAAGACATGAAAAGAATCATACATGATAGAGGTTACATTCTGCCACATTGGAGGGAGCACCAGTATCATTGGGAATGTGAATGCACCAAAGTATAAAGAACCAGAGTTGAAGTACAAGAACTAAATTTATAGTATTTGTATAGCGTAAGAGTCTTAACTAGAAAGTTCATTTATAACACATTTTAAAGGATCTGATTTACAAAAATCTTGTTGCCCATTTATACAGCATCATTTCTTAACCACTTTCCAGTCAGCATTCCACTTTGCTTAATCCATGAACATTTATTAAGGAAAACTTAAATGTTAACTTTGTTACTCTGCTAAGGAAAGAGTGGTGACTGAGATGATGGTAATACTTATCACTGTAATAGTAGCAAGCATGTATCAGCATTTTAAGGTTAACAAAGTGCTTTGCATAAACTAACATCCTCACACAAAAAAGGAAATGTTCTTGTTATCCCCATTTTAGAAATTAACAAACTGAGAATGGGAGAGGTTGAGCAACTTCATAGGGTCATACAGCTAATAAGTATCTGAGACTGAATTGGATCAGGGTCCAGCGCTCTATTCACTCTTTGAATATCCCTTCAAGACTGGCATTGTTGGCATTATTACCCTCACTCACCAGATGAGGGAAAAGACACAAGCTAAAGCTAGAATACAGGTCTCCTAACTTCTGGTCCAATGTAGCTGATATAATCTCACGTGATAAATGGGAGATAAACGTATATAACCCTGGTATTTTCCTGGATGTGTCTATTTTCAAACATGTGACTGCTGAGTATTAGGAGACAGCTTACTGTTTTTCTGAGGGAAAAAATGAAACACCTTCTGCTGATTACTCAAAACTCTAAAAAACTCAAACTCTAAAAACCACAGGGAAACACTGAAACTTCTCCCAGGAGTTTGCTTTGGTTAATAGGACAAGCAAATTTATAGGTTACATTTTAAAAGCTGATATTAGTTAAGCCTCAACTTTCTTCTAGCACTTTAAAATATTGCTTTAATTTACTGAATTAGGTTATATATTTACACACACACACACACACACACACACACACACACACACACACACACCTTACTTCTGAGTCATTTGGCAAGATCAAATGGCCTGTCTTCTAGCTGAAGCAATTGGAATGTTTCAGACATGGATGGCAATTTTTGTACAAACTATGGCATGCTAAAGTGCTGAGTCTGTGATGTCGATATGGTACTAATGTAGCTGTGTCTGAGGAATGCATTATTTTTCATTTATGAATGACTTTTGTATGGTTGACTAGCTAGTATTACATATTAATTTATGATTTATTAATTTTTGCTTCTTGAAAATATACCTTGATTATAATTCACATGTATTATCCAATGTATAACCGTAAAATTTTAAACTGTTAATACTGAAGTAATTTGTTTGAGCTCAGTTTTCTTGATAACTTCTGTATTTTTAATTTACTGTTATCACAAGCCATAACGGTTAGATTTTTAGTCAATGATACATTTTGATTGTGATATGGTGATGATTGTATCCATATTGGATTATCATCTATATGTGTCACCAGGGTTTAGTTGTAGACATTTTGTTCTGAAAAATACAGTTTTTAACCTGTTACCAGTTTAATTTCTAATATATTTTAATATATTCTAGGCTGTAGAACATGCATTTTATGATTCAAATCTAAAAGCCAATTTTCACCCATTTGATATTTCATTTTAAATTTAAATGTATAATTCAGGTGGATTTAATGTGGCTAGTGGTGGGGCTATTTTCCCAAACCACCCTCTTAATGAGTAATTCCATGGATCTCCTTTTGTTCAGGTAGAATGCTCCAAAACTTCTCCATGAAGTCATTTTAATCGAGATACTTTCCGGCACTCTGCCGTCTTTCAGTCCAAGAGAACATGAAGGATGAAATCTAAACAAAAGCTTATTTACTTTTTCCACACTTCAGGAAGCAGAGTAAATTCAGTCCAAAGAGCCCTAGGGGAAAGAAGAAGAAAAGAACGACCTTTCATTCAGCACAATTGAAATTAGCAAAGAGGGCTTTATTTACACTGTACATTATCATCCTAATTAAAAAGGTAAGGCAATACATTGATAATGATAGATAATTGCTCTCCAGAGTGGGTATTGCTGAGATATGTAATCAAATTGTTGTTTGGGACCATTTAGATGTTAATAGGGTAGGATTCTTTGAGCAGGCCATTTTTTTTTTAACAGAAGGTAGTCGCATTCAGGCGGAATGAGTTTCCCGGGGCCTCAACAGTATTGCTTTGGCTGTGCCTATAATGGCTTCTTTTGCTATTTTTTTTTTCTTTCAGATTTCACTGAATGAGAAAGGGCACCAGCTTCTCTCTCCATTTCCCCTCTCGAAGTTCTCTTCCCCCACCAGTTTCTTAATAAATAATATCTTTTGTCTTTACATTGTCAAAATCCCTCCCAGCATCCTCCCCTCACACCTGAGAGCCATTCTATGTAACAAAGAATTTTTTTAAGAAAAGAAAACACAGGAAGAAGAAAAAAAATCATTAAAACGAATTAGAACACCAAAAGAATATGAGAGTGCGATGTTTCATAGTCAGCAACTTTCTACCTCTGCAAAGAAGTGGGGAGAAGCGACTTCTCACATCTGAAAACGTATCTGAAAGAATCCCCACCGATTTTAAAGGGTTAAAAGTCTAAATCCAGACTGTCTTGTTGGACAAATATTCCACTGTTGCAAGATGGCTATAGCTTCAACCTTTCTGAAAGGCTTCCTACTGGTTCTCTTTTTCTTTCCCCTGTCCTCCCTTGTGTTAATTTAATGCAATGTCATTAGACTCAGGTTTTCTACCCCGGTAAACACTGAAAATCCCACCCTCGTTACCTTATTTTTCATATCTAGCTTTATCTCACCAAACTCTTAACTGCACGTATCTTTGTTCAGGCTGTCTCTCACATCTGAAATGCACTCCCTCCTCTACCTCCGCGGTCTCAGAATCCCTAGTTTCTTTCAAAGCTCAGCTCGAGTACCGCCTCCTGCGGGAGGTCTTTCCTGAACTTCCAGTGGCGAGTGCCTGCCGGTCCTCAGATTACCTGTATTTGTTTCCTATGCACTTATGTTTGTCAACGTTATCTCCTTCTTAGAACGTAAACACCTCGAGACTGGTTCACTTTTGTCTTCCTATCTCCGATGCCGGTTTCAGAGCCTGGTCCATATCAGGTTCTTAATCTTGACGCATGCCTGTAGTGACTTTTTTTTAACTGAAATGTTGAGTTAACTTTTTTTTTTAACTGAGAGGTTGGGATCAATAATTTCAGAAATCGACCAAAAGAGCCTTCTGTGGCTCTGAACAAGCTACAACAGCCCTCTCTACCCTCTTCTTGATCTCAGCCCTGCCCAAGACCTTGCCAATAAGTGTGGCCAATAAGGAAGCTATGATGGGTACATACCATGGGAGTAGAGAGAAGGGAACACTGTCCAGTGGCCTGCCTCGGCCTTATCTTCCGTACCTTCTTCCCTGAAAGCTGCTAACATTCCCTGCTGCCTGCTGCCAGGGAATGTCTGAGAGACGGCGTAGAATGGGGGAAACAGGAAAGGGAAGAGGGAAGTTGGAGAATGGTGTGCTCCAAATGGAGAGGAATATAGTCCCAGCAGAAGGTCTGGAAGACAGAGCCCAACCTCTATCACCAGGAGGAAATTTCTGCTCAATGGGACAGCATTTTTTTTTTTAAATGATGGATGGAACTGAAACTTAATGTCACAATGGATTATAAGATGAGAATTAAAATGAGTAGAAGAGAACGCGAGTATGAAACATAGGAGACTTTTATTTCTCACTTCACCTCTGGGATTCCAGTTTTCAGGACAGGCTTTGGAATCAAAGGACCACACTGTGAATACAAGCTTTGCCAAATCACTTTAAGTGCCCTGGGCTGGATTTTGCTCACATGTAAAATGAGGGGGTTGGACTTCAGGGGTTCTTAACCTGGGATGTTTGAGCTTGGTGTGTGTGTGTGTGTGTGTGTGTGTGTGTGTGTGTGTGTGTGTGGTGTGTGTGTGTTAAATATCTTGATAACTGTATCTTGATAGAATTGGTTTTCTTTGTAATCTTACATGATTTATTTTATGCATTTAAAAACCTCATTCTGTATTAATATTGTAACAGTAGTCAACTGTGACTCAACCACTGTGCTCAGTGCAATGATCCAAGATAATTCTAGAGTACTCAGGATGAAAAAATGCTATCCACTCCAAAAAGAGAAGTGATGAATTGTGAGTGTAAATTGAGACATACGTTTTCATTTTCTTTATTTTTTTTTTTGCTTTAGTTTTTTTCTTGCAGCATCCCTAATATGAAGATATGCTTGCATGACTTCACACGTATAATTGATATCTTATTGCTTGCCTTCTCATGGGGGGAGGGCTGGAAGGAGGGAGAGTATTTGGAATTCAAAATTTTTAAAAGCTAATGTCAGAAATACTTTTTAAAAATCATTTTAAGAAGGGATCTATAGCCTTCACCAGACTGCCAAAAGGGTCCCTGAGAGGAAAAAAAAACAGTTAAGAATCTAAAACTAGATAACTGATTACCAAAGTTTTGCTTTCCTACTCAGAATCTTCTGATCCTTTATTGTCACTTTAGATCAGGCCTTTTCTACACTTGTCAATGGGTTTAGCTTTAGGGGGAAAGTATGGTGGGGTCAGGGGTACAATGTTGAGGAGAGCTTTTAGGAAATCAATTGTCAGTCTATGAAAATGTTCACAGGAATGGGGTTTTTCTTGCCTTTAACAATAAGATGTGCTCTCTCTCTCTCTCTCTCTCTCTCTCTCTCTCTCTCTCTCTCTCTCTCTCTCTCTCTCTCTCTCTCTCTCGTCTCCTCTCTTCTCTTTCCATATATTGCAGTGAAGCTAAAGAAGAAATACTTGATACCTAGTTTACTGTTATTTATAAATCCCTTTTAATCTCTTAAAAAATCACTGATGCTCACTCATTTCATTTACTTGGGCAGCATTGGACCTGGAATTTAAAAGACAAGTTTAACTTCTAGCCCAGATATTTATGTGTGGTATGACTTCAGGCATCACTTAAATTATTTTTGCCTCAATTTTCCCATTTGTGAATAAAATGGGCTTAATGCCTGTAGCATGTATCTCAGTTACTGGAAGGTTCAAGTAAGATCACATATATGCTTTATAACCTTAAAATGCTATATAAATATGTTTTCATTTTAAGAAATAATAATTCTTGGGTACGAAGTATGTAGAAAAGATCCCTTATAGCAAAATGTCCCAGAAGCAGGTAGGAAAAATGAGAGTAAGCAGTTGGACAGTAGGGACTCAAATAACTGGGTAGTAAAAATAAATACTGAATGACATTAGAGAGGTCAGAATCATTTTGTGAAAATGCATATAAAAAGGTTCTGCCTGATTGTTACTGCAGAGAGTCATGCAAATGAATAGGCAAACAAAATTAAAAGAGACCAAGTGGGAAAGGAGGCTGGGCAATCTTCCTATCGCTTATCTCAATCTACTCCTCTTCTCATGGATTTCCACCTTAGAGAAAAGTGGAGACTCCCAGCTTTAGATGCTATCTCGGATGAAGGCCTGGGGGAGGGGAAAACTACCTTTGATAGAGCTTACATCCTACTGAGTATCTTGTGCAGGCAGAACTCATTTTTAAAAGATCTTTATAATGGGAATGGAACCCATGTTATTTGACTTGTCATCACATTTTGATTGGAAATATTTTACTTGTCCAATCTTATAAGAACAATAACTATTTCTACCTTACTGGTTCAGTTTCCTGGAAGGTGAACTAGGTACTGGAAGATGTAAGTGGGCTTGAAGGGATTCCTAAAGATACATCATGACTTCACAGTTATTGAGGGTGCTTAATGGTTATGTCAGTAAGCCAACAAGTATTTATTAAATGCCTACTGTATAAGAGTCACTCTGCTAATTTCCTGGGGCTATAAAGAAAAGTTAAAAAGAAACAAGTACATCCTTTGCTCTCAAGGTTTTCACAGTCTAATAGAAGATTGTAGATTGATAACTGAAAGAGATTTTAGAAGTTACCTAGCTGAACTCTCCGTTTTACCATTTAGGAAACTGAGGCTCAGAGAGGCTAAATGTGCGCAGTGTTGCTGTTAGTCGTGTTCAACTCTTTGTGATCCCGTGGACCCTAGCACACCAATACGGTCCATAGGGCTTTCTTGGCAAAGATATTGGCATGGTTTGCCATTTCTTTTTCCAGTGGATTGAGGCAAACAGAGGTTAAGTGACTTACCCAGGTTCACACAGTATCTGAAGTAGAATTTGAACTCAAGTCTTCCTGATTCCCAGCCCTGTGCTTAGTTAATGCTTATTTACTTAAGTAAACACTGGTGTTTACTGGCTGAGGTGGAATTTGAACTTATGTTTTAGGACTCCAGGACTTGCTCTTTTTATAATCCCATGCTGTTATCATTTTTTCCCCTATTCATTATCATAAGGATTTTTTCATATGAAATCTGTATTACATATTTGTCCACCATCCATCCATCCATCCATCTATCTCTCTCTCTTTCTCTGTCTCTCTCTGCCATACACTCCACAGTGGTTTGGATTAAATTACCTTCCCCCTTTTTATTGTTGTCTGCTACATACAAAGAGGTACATCTAGGTGAGGCAGTGGACAAAGTGCCTAGCCTAGAGTGAGGAAGACATCTTCCTGAGTTCAAATCTGACTCCAAACTCTGGCTGTGTGACCTTGGGCAAGTCATTTAACCCTGCTTCCGTTTCCTCATTTGTCATATGAGCTGGAGAAAGAAATGACAAACCACTCCAATATCTTTGCCAAGAAAATCTCCCAAAAGAGGTCACAAAGGCCCATTTTCTCTCAATCCACTGGAAAAGAAATGGCAAACCACTCCAATATCTTTGCCAAGAGAGCCCTATGGACCACATTGATATGCTGTATGGGAGGAATCACAAAGAGTTGGTCACCAATGAAAATGACTGCACAACTGCAAAAGCTACAAAGAATGATTTGCTCCTCTTTATTGTCTATCAAATTGGGTAGAGAACAAGCTTTCTTCATTAGCTGGCGTATAGCAAGAGGGAACCCTGCCCACGAAAATCCCAGTTGTTTCTAGGACCTCCTCTCCCATCTGAGGGGAAGGAAGGACTTTGCCTGAGGCTGGACAAGTCTGGAGGCCTGAACATTCTAGATCTTGTGGTGGGTGGTTTTCTTTTTTTGCTGTTTTTCTTTTTTAGCCAGTTCTGCTCATTCTCTCACTCCAGAGGCACCTCCTCCAGTGGATCACGTTTGAGGACATTTTGTTTCGATCTTGCTCCCTACCACTCTTTGACCCGTTCATTCTGGAAAAAGGATAATAAGTTGGAGAAATCCCCATTTCATAGACCTCCAATCCTAGAGACTACATCACAAAGTAATGCTTTTGCTATGGGGGTGGGGGGGTGGGGGAAGGGAGATGGAGAGGAAGAAGAAAGAAATTAAAAAGGAAAACTTGGGTGCTTCAGATGGCTGTTTGTTGGTTTTGTGCACATGAGCAGGAGGGGCTCAGGTTCTATGTCTTTCTTCACTTCTTACACCTTAGCAATTTCCCCCAGGGCAGGTGGGCTGACTGGCTCTCCTCTCAGACTTTCTTTCATTTGTGACCAAACTTTACCTTTTGATAACAAAATCTGCCTGGGGAGGGGTGTGTGTGTGTGTGTGTGTGTGTGTGTGTGTGTGTGTGTGTGTGTGTGTGTGTGTGTTTGCCTCCTGATTTTCCCTTGTAGGCCAAGTGAGTGCCGTAGAGTCTGCATGCCTTAGCAAGCCAGTATAAAAAGAAGTGGCCGGCTGGAAGCTGTGTGTGTTGAAATCAGGTAGCTTGCCAGTGCCACCTCACTGCGAATTAGACGGGCACAAGCCAACATACATATAAAAGCATGTCATTCCTCCCCTCCCTCCGCCTCTTTACCTGCATTTAGGGCTTGTGCAATATCTGGATGGAGCCTGGTGTACAGGAGGCTCTTTATGCACATGAATAAATAGCATAAGAGAAGAACAGCAGGGCCGACTCCCTCTGCTGAGATGCCAAAATCCTGTGGAGAAAGGACCACCTATTGAGTGAGAAACTCCTATTTACAGCCAGGTGAGCTGCTGGGCCGATTGCTCAGTTTGCCAAAGCGAGGATGTCCTGGCCAAGCCGACAATGGGGGTGTGTGTGTGGTGGGGAGGGGATGTGAGAGAAGAGAAGAGAAGGGAAGGCAGCATTATGTAGTACTTCAAGCATTAAAGTTTGCAAAGCACTTTAAAAATATTATCTCCTTTGATCCTTACAATAACCTTGTGAGATGGTTTTTGTTGCTGCTCAGTAATGTCCGACTCTTCCTGACCCCATTTGGAGTTTTCTTGGCAGAGAGATTGGAGTGGTTTGCCATTTCCTTCTTCAGATCATTTTACTGATGAGGAAACTGAGGGAAACTGGGTTAAGTGACTTGCCCAGAGTCACACAACGACTAAGTATCTGAGGTCTGATTTGAACTTGAGTTCAGGTTGGGTACTCTATCCATTTGTAGATGCTATTATTGTCCCTTTTTTTTACATTTGAAGAAACTGAGGCAGACAGAGGTGAAATGAATTGCTCCAGGGTCCTGCAGATAGTAAGAATCTAAGGCCAAATTTGAACTCAGGTATTCTTGACTGAACTGACTCCCAGTCCAGTGCTCTTGTCATCATATCATGTAAATAATTTTCAAAATATGTTCCAGTATATGGAAAGACATGACTAAATTATTTAAAAAACCAACACCCATTTATAAAGCACGTACTCAAGCAGGTACCTGATGCTTAAGCAATTCACAAAGATAACATTGCCTTCCCTCTGAGGCTACTGCTCATCTGCTCTCTCTATGTATCTTGTGTGTACCTAGTTACCTACATACTGTTTCCCCAATAGGAGGTAAGCCCTTGTGGTCAGGGACTATATTTTTGTTTCTTTGTATCCCTATTGCACAGTGCATGTATATACAGGTATACAGTGCCTGGCACATAGTGAGTCCTAATAAATACTTTATGGTGATGGTTGTTGATGATGATGTAGTGGAAAGAGCTGTGGATTGGGGGCAGGGGTGGAGTCAGAAGAGAACCAGAGTCATAGTTTTTCCCTTACCCTGCTAGGTGACTGTGGACAGACAATTAGTTCATCACTCAAGAAACATTTATTAAGTACTTTGTATGTTCTACAAATGAGGATACAAATAGAAAATTAATAATTATTTTACCTCTCTTGGGTCTCTATTTCATAAAATATGGGATCAACAATGAAGTCATCTGTTGCTTAAGACTCTTTATAACCTATCCCCTTCCTACCTTTCCAGTCTTCTTACATCTTGCTCTCCTCCACACACTCCATCATTTAGTAATGTTAACCTACTTGCCTCTGAGGCTTTGCACTCACTGACACCTCTGCCTAGAATGATCTAACTCTACTTTTTAGTTTTCCTGGCTTTCTTCAGAGCTCAGTACAAATCCCATCTTCTGTCAGAAATCTTCCCCTTTCAGATTACCTTCCCCTACTCTGTATATATCTTGTATATTCCTAGTTATTTACATGGTGCCTCTCATTAGAATGTGACCTCTCTGGGGAAAGAGGCGATTTTTGCCTTTCTTTGTAGCCCAAGCACTTAGTGGGAAGCCTGGCACACCATAAATGCTCAATAAATATTTGTTGACTGACAGGTCTCCAAATCTGTTTGAGTAGTCCTTTGGCAGGGACTAACAAACCAAAAAAAAGGCTTCTAATATAGGTCCTCTGGTGAACTGTCCATCTCACATCCCTGAAAGAACCAAAGTTCCAAGAGCTAGCAATAGGGGAAAGAATCCTGGGGGTGTAATAACCCATGAAAACCATCTATCAAGATGTTGAGGGGTAGCAACATGCTTTGGTAGAAAGGATATCCAGATTAACAAAATAATTTGGCAAAATCACAAGACTCATGTCAAATGTCAGTTGGTCCCTCTTCTTTTCTAGCGACAACCACATTTTGCTGGAAGATTCCAGGAAATGGGTTTACTGCCTGAAGGTTACAACGTGGTAGGATTTTAGAAAGAGAAATCATTTGACAAATGAGAAAACTGAGATTCAGACAGATGAAGTAGCTTGCCCAAAGTCACACAACCAGTTAATTAGAAGGACTAGAACAAGAGCTTCAGCTCTCTGGTTCTCAAGTCAATGAACTTTTTTTTTAGCGCCAGACAATATTATGATCAAACTATCAACTTCCTTTATAATAATAATATAACTAATGGCACCATGCAAAGTTCTTCTATTCCCCTTGGTGAACCTTCCATGGGTGGCTGAAGTGTATGAGAATGGCATAGGATAACAGAGCTGGAAAGGACCCTGAAATCCTTCCAGTCCAACCAAGGCCAAACATGGTATGTAGATTTGGAGTTGGGAAGACCTGGGTTCAAATCCCTTCTCAGCCACGGACGACATAACAAGTCATTTAGTCTCCCTCTACCTTAGCTTTCTCGTTTGTAATAAAGTGGAGAAAACAATATAACCTGACCCAAATGGGGTCAGGAAGAGTCGGACATGACAGAGCAACAACCAAAACCATCTCACAAGGTTATTGTAAGGATCAAAGGAGATAATATTTTAAAGTGCTTTGCAAACTTTAATGCTTGAAGTACTACATAAATGCTTCATTGGGTTGTTGTGAGGGTCAAATGAGAATGTCTGTAAAGCACTTTAGTACCATGAAAATGTTAATTATTATTATGTGACTTGTTCAAGGTTATATAGTCCAGGGCTTCTTAAACTTTGTGCACTCTCTACCTCTTCTCCCATTTTGACAGCTTTTGTTGCCATTGTGTGGTGTGACGGTATTCAGAGTGCAAAGCATGCATGTTGTGTGTTCAGAACCAAGGCTGCAGTGAAGTTGCTCCATGACACAGGGGCAAGCACTACCAGAAATACCTTGGATTCATTGCAGGTTTGATTTTGAATTAATTTTTGGTCGTTATGTATTCAAAAACCTTTTACTGTTGTCAAATTTTTCATGACCCCCATATGGGGTGAGGCTCGAAGTTTAAGAAGTGCTGATGGAGGCAATAAGCATCAGAGGCAGAATGTGAATCCAGATCTTTTGAGCATGGCCACTGTTCTTTCCACTCTTCCATGTTCCCTCCCTATAAGTTAGTTCATCCTTTTTTTCTTTCAAATAGTATTTTTTTTCCAATTACACATGAAGGTGATTTTTAGCATCAAGCCAATTTATTTGACATTCCCAGGACATTTTCCTCCTCTGCTAGGGAATATAAGAAGCAGTTAGAAGAGAGAAATTGTCTGGAAACACGTCAAAGCGGGGTCTTCATTTTCCTTATGCCGCCTTTTCTATGGGAACTTTAACGGCTGCTTTGTAGGGTATGGTGATTACAGTAGTTCTGTAGTTAGTTGTCAATTATAGGGAAAGTTGACTTGACATGAACGTAAGTTTAAGGGAGCGTTCACAAATACTGCCTCATAATTCCATTCCATTTACACTACTTACTTTGAAGTCGTTTACTGCTATTTAGTCCCTATTACTTACTTGTAAGTCTTGTGCTAGACCAGAAGAAGACAAGCTTTGTCTTCAGCAAGCCTACATGCTATTGGGAGGTGGAGAATTGGATAAAACATGCAAAGAAAAGTACTACAAAGTCATTTCATTACAGGAAGGAGAGAGTACAAACACTTGTATGCTAATGAAATACTTCTTCAGGAGGTATACCTGAGCAGGACTTTGAAGGAAGATGGAGACCTTAGGGGATGGAGTTAAGTTTGGTAATCAATAAACATTTATTAATGACTACCATGTTCCAGGCACTGTGCTAAGTACTAGGGATACAAAGAAAGGCGAAGACAATCCCTGCCTTCAAGGAGTTCGTAGAATAGTGGGAGAGAGAATATACAAATATGTGTGTATAAGCAAGCTATGGACAAGAGTTGAGAACAGAGTTAATTCCAAATGGGGGGCTCATGACTCAGCTCTAGGAGAGTAGTGACCCTAGACAGTTGCTCCATAAGACCTTTCTCATGGATCCTTTCAGTGGATGTACTGGAAAAGTTTCACATTTCACTTTTTGCCTCACAAAAGCACTTGTATGAGTCTCATGGAAACCCCATATTCTATTGGAGTTCATTTTATGTTGTCAGTATTTACACAGCTGCAGGTGTGGGTGTGACCCCATGTTTCTCTGCATTTTCTACACCAATGTCTTCCCCTTGACCACTTCTTACTGGATTCCCTCACTATCAGCACCCATGTGGGTGGGCACTGAATCTACCAGGGGTTCAAGTATAGGTTGGACTCCTAAAATGATTATCTCTTTGAAAGGAAAACAAATGTTAGGTGTTCCATGAAATGACCAACAGTTAGAGACTGTCACTGGTTTTATATAGACTGAATTTTGGGAGAGGGGAAGAATGTGGCCTATATTTGCATTGATAATGTATATGCTTTTTGATGATCGTGGTGGGTATGATCATACAATTCCTAGGATAAAATTGACTAGGACAGAGAAGAAAATTCTCACAAGTTAACTTTGAAGTCACTAAAGAAGCTATTTCCCTCAGCATATAAAATAATAAGAGCTAGCATTTATAGAGCTTTTTATATATATTATCTCATTTGGAGATAATATATAAAAATCAACTCCAAAGAGACATATTATCTCTTCACAACAACATTCTGAGGTTGCTGTTATCGTTCAGTTGTTTTCAATCATGTCCGACTCTTTACGGCACCATGTCCCATAGATTGACAAGCCCTTCTATCTTCCACTATTGTTCAAAGTCTGTCCAAGTTCATGTTTATTATTTCCACAACACTGTCCATTTCATCTTTTGCCGTGCCCTTTTGCTTTCATTCTTCCCCAACATCAGGGGCTTTTCCAATGAGTCCTATCTTCTTATTATGTGGTCAGAGCTTCAACTTCAGTTTTTTTCCTTCCAGTGAATTAAATTAATTAAAGTAAAGAATTTTAATCACTTTTAAGCCTATAAGGGACCTTAGAGGGGTTATCCTATCCAACTCCATTGTTTTAGAGATGACAAGGATGAAGTACAGATTTGTACTGTGTTTGTCTTTCATTTTTGAAGAAGACTATGACATCAGAGAAATGATGACATGATTTGCACTCGACTTTGTTTTGAGTGAGGGAGGGCTGTAAGGGTCACTAGCCTCACTTTCTCCTCCTGAGTCATCTGGATCCAGCGAGCAGATATTCTTCAGGATGACTGGAGATGGCCCAGGATGCAGTGGGGACCTTGGCCTTTTCAAGTATTCACTTAGAGGGAGGTAACACCCATTGAGTGAACAGGCCTCTTTAAGAAGTAGTCAGGGAATGGCCTTTTTAATGAGCAAAAGAAAAAATAACTAAATCATACTGGGAGGTAAAGAAAAACTGTTTCTCTTGATAATCACTCTAAAACATCCATTAAGTGGAGATTGGGCATTGAAAATGAAAAGCATTTTCACTAGGGGCCCCTCCGTGGACTGTGCCTGAAACTGAGGCTTAGAGTATCTAATGAACATTGTATGTGCATCCACAAGTGTTCAAGGACAAAAAGTGACAAGTCCTTCAGAGGCCTTAAAGTCCAAACCCTTTATGCGATTCGAAAGGGAACTGAGTCCTAGAAAGCTGGACTTTCTTACACTTTCTTACACTTTCCAGTGTAAGATCACTAATAAAATCTAAAGATTAAAAATATCAAGGATTTCAAGAGGTTTTTTAGCCAGACCCCCTACTGTGACCATAGGAGACTCAGAGGCTTAGGGAGCTTCAGTGACCTGTATGTGATCAAGGACAATTTCCTAAACCTAGAGGTAAGAAGGCCTTAATACCATTTAGATGACAAACACCTCTCAGGTACCCTCCTGAAACTGAGGCCTAGAGAACCAAATGACCACTGTATGATCAGCCAGAAGAGTTCAAGGAATAAACGTGACTAGTCCTTCAGAGGCCTTAGAGTCCAAGCCCTTCATTTGCCTCTAAAGGAAACTGAGTCCTAGAGAGCTGGATAACCCAGTGTAAGATCACTAACAAGATCCTAGGATTAAAAATGTCAAGGTTTTCAAAAGCTTTTGAGCCAGACCCCTACTATGAGTGTAGGAGAAACAGAAGCCTAGGGAGCTTCAGGGACCTGTATGTGATCATTTTCAGGTTCTAAGACCTAGAACTACCAAGACCTTAAGAGGATTTACACTTGAGAGCCCTCATTGGACTCTGTTTGAACCTGGGGCTTAGAGAGCTGTGAGGGCCATTTTTTGATTACTCACAGGGGTCCATAACAATAACAAGACAGACCTATGTCAAGTTCTTGGCTAGTAACTCTGTTGGAATTGGAATCAGAATGAAAAAATGGAAAGAATGATGTCTCTGTGGTCAAATCCTAGGTTCAAAGCCTCCCTCTGATACCTACTATCTGTATAACTTTAGGTTAGTAGTTAGGAGCTCACCGTCCCTGCAGCCGACCTTCCTTAATTGTACAATGAGAGGTTTGCATTAGATAGCTTCTGGGGCACCTTAAATCTCTAGATCTATCCCCTTTGAATCCCTTTCTCCTGACTTCCACCTCAGGTCTTTCTTAGAGTCATTCTTCCTTCCTAATTGTTAAAATACTTTGAAAATGGAATACGTTAAGAGGTAGTGAGTTTCCAATCTTGGGAGGTGTTCAGGCAGAAACTAGATTTCCACTTGGTCAACGATGCTTTAGTTAGATGCTGAGATAGGCTTCTCTGCAGCTGGTTACTCTTTCCCACTCAGCTCTCCTCCTCTTTAGCTCACCATGGTTAACTTCAGAGAGAACCAGTTCCTCAGTCTCAGATATTGTGAAAGTCTGTGGTCACAACTCTGTGAGATCTGCTCAAAAGAGGGGGAAAAGTCAAACTGTTTGAAAGTGGGTGTGTCTACAGTTGATGGCAATAACAGCTATTCCTACAGCTCCCCTGGGAACCCTGGGGTGGGGCTCACCTGGGCTCTCCCATCACATTTCTAGGATCCAGGTATTACTGGGGGTGAGAATTTGATCAGTCTTCATGGCTGCTGCCAACCCTTTCTGGAGTTAAGAGAAAGCACAGGCATCTGTATCTATGATCCCTGTGAGGGATGACAATGAGTTGAAGTCACCAGGTCATTTTTGACAACTGAAAAGGAGGGGCAGGGTAAGATGTTACATTGCATACTATAAAATCAACTAAGGCCACAGGCCTGCAAAGGAATGAAGAAGGAAGCAGCCCCTCCCTCCCACTGAACTGTCAGAGTCCAGGGCTCCCATAAGCTACTTGGTCTATTTTCTTCTTCCTGCAAAAGTCACATGCTTAATTTTGTTTGTTAAGAGGCACTATGGCATAAGGGGAAGGATCCTCTTGGATTCAGAGTTAGAGAATCCAGAACTGACTCTGGACTCTGCAACTAAGTCTGTGTGGGACCTTCAACTTTCTCAGCCTCAGTTTCCTCATCTATAAAATGAGGAGTTTGAAATAGCTGAACTCCTCAAAAGCTGAACCTCAGTTTACCTTTTCTGCCTTCTTACACTTTACTCCCCATACACAGATTCTATGGTGTAGCCCAACTGGATGTTTTACTATTTCTCATACATGATGCTCCATCTCCTACCTTGGAGTTTTTGTACTGACTATACACTATATCTCCTCCTCATGAAATATCTAGTTTCCTTCATAACTGAACACAAGCACCACCTTCTACATGAAGTCTTTTCTAATTCTCACTGTCCTCCAGCTGCTAGTGTGTCCCCCTCAATTAGAATGTGAACTTGGGGGCTGGAACTGTTTCATTTTTGTCTGTATTTTCCAGTAGTTATCTTAGTTACTGTTAAATAATAGGTGCTTAATAAATGCTTGTCGATGAATTGGCACCTACTTGCTAGGTGGCACAGTGAATAAAGCACTGGGCTTGGAGTCAGGAAGACCTGAGTTCAAATGTGGTCTGAGATACTTACTAGCTGTGTAACCTCGGGCAAGTCACTTAAGCCTCTTTAACTCAGTTGCTTCCACCTGTAAAATGAGCCGGAGAAGGACATGAAAAGCCACTCCAGTATCTTTACCAAGAAAAAGGTTTCACAAAGAGTTGGACACAACTGAAACAACTGAACGCTAGCTAGAGACTCGGGTTTGAATTGTAGTGTTGACACTTAGGGAAAGAGATATAGAGTGGACCTGCGATTTCATCTGGGACTTCCTCTACCAAAGCAGGTTACCTTTTCTGCACATGTAATCTTAGGGAACTCCCTAGAGCACTGAAGTAAAATGACTTGTGCAGGGCTTCACTGCTAGCATATGTCAGAGGCAAGGCTTGAACCCAGATCTTCCTGGCTCTGTTCACTGTACCAGTGAACTGCCCCTTGGTACTAGCTGCAAATCACATACCTCCACTGAGTCTCCAGTTTAAAGTATTCCTTTGGTTGTTCTATTTTGAGGGGAAGCCAAGCACTCTCAATAGGGTACATCTTCTGATAAGTCACCTACCCTCTCTGGGCCTCCAGTTTTCTCATCTGATGGGTTTGAATCAGATGACCTCTAAGACCCCTTCCTACTCCTACGATCCTGAGAGATGTGGCTTGTGTGGGGAAGAACGTGTAATCTCCTTCTCTCCCTAGTTTACATTCTCCAAAAAGTCCAGTCATCAGGTCTATTTGCTTAGAGAATTACTCAGCATTGTTGCTGCACATTGTTTATGTGAAGGTCAAGAAAGATTTCTTCTATTTGCTGGTTTTTTATCAAGGCCAACTCTTAGGAAACATGTGAAGTCCATGTTTGGTGACGCTTTCCTCTTTCCATTTACCTTTCTGTACCTATTCCTATGTCTCCTCCTGCGCCCTCTGTTGGTATTTCCTGTTTCCTGTGTCTCCTACATCCTATATTTTCACTGTATTCCAAGGATCAAGAAGGAGTCCAGTACGATTGATCTCCCGTCATTGCAGTGAGCATGTGCTGAGGGTGGGGTTACCAACAAACAACGAAAGCCCTGATTCTGAATCCTGATTCTGCATGCTGAAAACGTGACTGGCCAGCCAGACTTGGAGACAGAATAGCTAGTGAGAGGTCTTTATGATTTCAAAGGAAGGTCATGTTTCCTCAAAGCCTCTCTCCTCACGAGACTTGGTGCCCACAATTCCACTATCAGGGATAAATTATTTTATAGATCTCTTGACTCTAACATTCTAGCTCTGTAACCTAAAAATCAAGGAACCTGGATTAGAATAGATAATTAACTATAGGACCATAGATCTAGAACTCGAAGGGGCCTCGCAAGGTCATCTAATACCCCTTCTCCATTTTATGGGACAGCTAGATGGTGCCATAGTGCATAGCATGCTGGACCTGGAGTCAAGAAGGCTCATTTTCCGGAGTTCAAGTCTGTCCTCAGCTACTAACTAACTGTGTGACTCTGGGCAAGTCACTTAATGCTGTTTGCCTCAGTTTCCTTGTCTGTAAAATGTACTAGAGATGGAAATGACAAACCACTTCAGTATGGGGTCACAGAGAGCTTGGACACAATACAACAGCCACCACCTCATTTTTTAGAGGAGGAAAATGAGGACCAGAGAAGTTAGGTGACTTGCCCAAGGTCACAAAGGTCACACAGCAGTCCCAGTTGAGTATTCTTTCCATGGCCACAGGATTCCTTTAAGTGTCCTTTCAGCTTTCAAATTCAGTGATTTAAAGGTCTGTTAAAGAACTGAATACTACTGTAAATCCTAGTTTAATCCCAGGGTAAAATAAAATAATACTGTTGCTGTTTAGTTGTGTCCTACTCTCTATGACCCCATTTGAGGTTTTCTTGGCGAAGATTCTAGAATTTGCCATTTTCTTCTTCAGCTCATTTTACAGATGAAGAAACTGAAGCAAATGGGGTTAAGTGACTTGCCCAGGATCACACAGCCCATAAGCATCTGAGGCCAGATTGGAACCTAGAAAGATGAATTTTCCTGACTTCAAGTCCATTTCTCTGTCCACTGTGTTACTTAACTGCCCCCTACCCCCCAACATAAAATAATACCAGCAATGATAACAATATTTGAGCTGAGGAGGGGAAGAGGACTGTACCTGAGATTTCACTACTTACATGAAACATTCTTCCACCAACTCCTTTCTTTAAGTCCAACAAAAATTCTATTGTCTACAGAAGTCTTTCTCAAAACCTCTTCCTTCCTGTGCCTTCTCTCTTTTATTTCCTTTTTATCATATATATATATAGCTCATCTGTACATTTTTGTTTGCATGTCATCTCCCCAATTAGATTGTGAGCTCCTCTTTTTAGTGCCCAGTACACAGTAGGTGCTTAATAAACATTTAGTTACTGACTGATACAGGTGGTCAGTTCACTGCACTGAGAACTTAGTTGCCTAAGACACTGAGAGGTTAAATAATTTGTCCAAGGTCAGAGGTCAGAATTGAACCCACCTCGTCCTGACTTTGAGGTCAGTTTTTCATCCACCCTGTCAGCCCTGCTTCTCTTGGTAATAAGCATATCTCACATTTATAAAACCTTCAAAGTTTTCCTATCTTTTATTGCATTTGTCCTTAGGAGTCTCAGTGAGTTGGCTAAGTGACTTCCCCAAGGTCACACATACCAAGTCAGTGCTTGAAAAAAGGACTAGAATCTTGTGGCAAGAGACTCCTTTTCCGTCTCTACTAGATTTCCTAGTCTCCTTGGAATAAACATCTGCTCTCAGGTACATAGTACACATAGGGTGTGGGTGTGTGAAGGTGTGTGTGTGTGTGTGTGTGTGTGTGTGTGTGTGTGTGTGTGTGTATGTGTGTGTGCCCAAACACTCTCAGCTAGCAATAGTAAATTTCTGTTTATACTCTAGACCACAGTCAGAGAGAGGCTTAATTATCCCTGGAATTTTTCAGCAGGAGCTGGGCGTAGACACTGGCCCTCTGTTTACACAACATTCTCTCCTCCTAGCCTGAGGGAGAAAGGGGCTAGTCTTGGAGACCCAGGCCAAACAGCTCCCCACCCCCCACCTTCTTTAAGAACTCTCAGGCAGGCTTCCTATATCTCCTCCCTTCCCCCCCACCCCCAATTCTTAGGACTGGCTTTATTGACATAACTCCTGCTGTCTGATTTGCCAGAAACATGGCAGATAGGCTCTAAGCATTTGCCCCTCCTTTTTCTAATGCTAGGAGGACCTGGCTCTCCTCTCGCCTTGGTTCATTCCCTTTTTGCTCCAAGGACATAGCGGAAGGCCACTAAATAAACACCTGCTGATTTGATTTTACAGTGAAAAAAGGAAGCTCCAGACTGAGACAAAGAATTTAAACTATTTAGACAAAGCAAAGTTCTTAGATATTTCAAGGATAGGTACTATAGTTTCCTTCAAGGATCAGCTCAGGATCTATTTTTTTTTTTACCTGAGGCCTTTCTTGGTCCACCCCAACTGTTACTATCTCCTTTTATTAATTACTTTTTTTGAGGGTGAGAGAGAAGGAGGTTGGATTTCAACTCAGGTTTTTCTTGATTTCAGGCCTAACACTCTATCCACTGTGCCACCTAGCATTCACAAACCCTATCCCTTTCACATACTCTACATTCTATGGAAGACATAATTATCCTTCTACTCTCCAACGTTCATAATCTTGGCATTACTCTTCCCTACTCATTCTCCCTTGACCCACATATCCAGTCAAGATGAGATAATGTTTGTAAATCACTTAATACATAGGAGGAGCTTAATAAGTGCTTGTTCTCTCCCTCTCCTCCCCTAATCAGTTGTCAAATATTATTGTTTTTATTTCTAAAATATTTTTTTTTTGCCTTTAACTTCTCCCCACTAACCCAGTTCCCGGTTTAGTTCAGGCCCACATCCCATCTCATCTTGATTATTGCAACAGCGTCTCCATAGAAATGATGATTGAAATCCATAGGAACAATGAGACTATCTAGGGAGAATATAGAGGGAGAAGAGAAGAAAGCCAGAATCTTGATGCACAGACTTAGGGTTGAAGAACTATTGAAAGAGCCCGAGAGCTATTGGTCAGACAGGTAGGAGGGGACCCTAGAAAGAACAGGGTACAGGAGGAGAAGGTGGCCAGTAGTGTCAAAAGCCACAGAGAGGTCAAGAGAAAGATGAAGATGGAGAAAAGACCATCAGTTTTGATATTTAAAAGTTTATTGGTAACTTTGGAGAAAGAGCACTGTGTAGGAGTTATTGAATTATAGTTCAGAACATTTGTATAGCTGGAAGGGACCTCAGCACATTGGCTGAATGTGAAACACTTTCTAACAATTCTGTCTGAAAATGTAATAGATTGACTTACAAGATGAGATAGTAAGGTCTCCATGATTGCAGGTATTCAAGCAGGGAGTAGACAGCCACCACATAGGAATTAGCATAAATTTGGGTAAGGAATGAACAAAGCAACTTCTAAGACCCCTTCCAGCTCAAGTATTCCATCCTTCATAGGGACAACCCAAGTCTATCTACCAAGTGGAAATGGTCAGACAACATCAATGAACATATGGCATAACTTAGTGTCTAGGAAAAGATATTTTAGAAGATTCAGGGAGTCTAGAGTAGAGATGTTGCTTGGGCTTGGTGATGTTATGTTGCTTTTGAAGCAATGTGGTACAATGTAAGAGACACAGAATAAGGATTCAGGATGCCTGACAATCCTACTTCTGATTGTCACAAATGAATTCACTATTTGAATTTGGGCTAGTCATTTCTGTCTCTCTATGCCTCAGTTTCCCAATATGTAAAATGAGGGAATTGTATTAGATGGTCTATAATATCCAAAGATTCATCATGGCAGAGTGACGATCATCCCACACAGAGTCAAGAAGACCTGGGGTCACAGTCCATCTTTGACACTTGGTACCCAGGCTTGAACCTCCTGTGTCATTTTCAATTATTCACTTTTAGTCATCACCCCACCTCCAGATCTTATCTATTGCCAAAGCACATCATTTCTACTTGTCTAACAATTCTTCTGTACATCTCCTTTTCACCATTGATAATATCCCTCTAATTCAGGCCCTTATTCCCAATTGCTGGACTATGGCAATAGCCTTTTCATTGGGCTCCTTGCCTCAAGTCTCTCCCTACTCCAAATTCATTCTCTACTCAGAAGCCAAATTGATTTTCTGGAAGTGTAGGTCTCATTATGTCATCCCTTTACTCAACATACTCCAATGTCTCTCTGTTGGTTGCTTTTTCTTCTTGAAGAGGACTAAAATGACATCACTATGTTGGGGTCAAGATACAATGTTTCTGACTGTGGCCGATCCAACCAATACAGGCTCAGAAGGCTGTACCACAGGAGAAGTACAAATAGTCCAAATAAACATTTGAAGTGGAGATGCCTCTAAATCTGGGCATTTCATGTTTCTTTTGAGCTACTATAATCCTGCTTTGCTTAAAGAGCACAGTCTTCTTTGATGTGGGCACCCCTATTACCTTCTGGATAAATTGTAAAGTCCTCTGTTTGGCCTTTAAAACCCTTCCCAATCTGGCCTCTTTCTGTCTTTCCAATTTTCTTTCACTTTGCTCCTCATAATCTATGTTCCCCCTCATTGAACTACATTATATTCGACTTGTGTTGTACCACTCACAGGATACTTCTGTTTCTTTATCTTTGGCGTTGTCTGTTCCCTACCATCCAACTTGCTAGCCCAATTCTTCATACCCTTGACTTCCTTTAGGACTGAACTTAAATTCCACTTCCTGTAGAAGGCTTTTCCTGGTCTTCTCAGCTGCTGTTAGCTTCTTTGACATCGCCTTCCCCCTAATCTATACACAGGGTGTCCCAAAAGTTTTAGTGCAGGTTTAAGTTTTAATACTTTAAGGCTTGTAAGTCATTAAAGCTAACAATGGCACTAGGGTTTCTGGGATTCACTGTATATCTTGTAAGTTATTTTCATGTTTGTCTTCTCTTGTTAGAATATAATCTCCTTGAAGGCAAAGGATGGTTTTTGCCTTTATATCTCTATTGATTAGTACAGTATCTGGAACCTAGCAGGCATGTAATAAGTGCTTGTTGACTGACTGTACGACTTTCAGCAAGTCAGTTTAATTTCTTTGAGCCTCAGTATCATTATCAGCAAAATGGGGATAATAATATCTAAAATTCTTCTCACAGGGATGAACCTGACAGCCTGTTAACTTTCCTCCTAATTCTAAAAGCCAATTTCCCTCAAGACTCTAAAATTCATAGTCAATGAGAGTCTTTCACCCAAACTGTCTAGCATTCTATTTAACAATTAAAAAATCAATCAGGACTTACTGTGTGTAAGCCCCTACCCTCAAAATGAGTATACAAATAATTATAAAAAAATTAGAATATAAAAAGAAGCAATAACTCACATTTGTATAGGGATTTGAGGTTTACAAAGTTCTTTTCTCATCATTGCTCTGTGATCTAGGGAGTATTAGTAATATTGATATCATCATCATCATCATCATCATCATCATCATCATCATCATCATCATCATTGTAAGACTGTAACAGGGCAGCTGGGTGGTGCAGTGGATAGAATGCCAGACCGAGAGTCAGGAAGACCTGAGTAGTTGGATGACCAAGGCAAGTCACTTATCCCTGTTTGCTTCAGTTTCCTCATCTGTCAAATGAGCCAGAGAAGAAAATAGCAAACCACTCCAGCATCTTTGGCAAGAAAACCCCAAATGGAGCCATGAAGAGTTGGATGTAACTGAAATGACTGAATAACAACAAGCCTGTCCCAAAGTTCATTGGCATGGGATTCTCTCCTTATTGGTGAAGATGAATGGCTTGCCCAGCAGACTTTGTGAGAGGCAAACGTTTTAGTTCTCTGCCAGTCCTAACTTCGGGGACTCTCTAAGCATGAGTATTCTTTGCATTTGTTGTACAGTTTCTTTCTAGGTTCAAGAGAGAAGATGGAAGAGGTCAACCCCACTTGAGGTTGCTGAAGGAGAAGACTGGGAAGACACAAGAGGAATGGAAAGTCTTCAGTTTGTCCTTATTCCCAGCTTGCTACACTGAAAGAAGACTCTCACTTGGAGAGTCCCAAAGGGGTACTTCCACTTGAAAAATCCCCAAGGGAGGACTGGCCCAAAACTGGTGCTCTCATCTTTCACAATTTCACCCTGCCCCTCATGCAGGGCAAGGAATTCATCTGTACCAATAAGAAGAGGCCCATAACAATGGGACTTTTTATTATTATTTCCATTTTGCAGAAGAGAAAATTGAGGCAAAGAGAGATGAAATGATTTGTCCATTGTCACATGACTTCTGTCAGGGTTTGAAAATGTACCTCAATTCCAAATCCAGATCTCTCACTGCTGTACCTCGCTACAAACAATTATACCAGATCCATGATGGGTTGAGATGACTTTGAAGGAATTGGCGCAAGGTTTCATGGAAGACCTGAGTTGGGTCTTATAAATGGACTGAATTTCTAGTTGGGGAAAGGGGTGGGAAATGAAGATGAGGAAATTTATTCCAGCTGTAGGGCATAATGACAACCAAAGTCTTTCAAGGCTGAGAAATGACAAGGCAAATTGAAGTGATGATGAGTAGATGACAGCCAAACACTTGGAGCTGGGAAATAGCAAGACAACACAAGTTTAGGTCTACTTTGATAAGAAAGTCCTCCAAGGCAATTTCTCAGTAACCTAGAGTGCTCAGGTAGAGCACGACAGATGAACCAAAGAGGATACGAACCATCTTGGTCACCACTGATGTGGGGCAGTGCACAAGGCATCCTGACAATTGACAACCTAGCACATCATTTCCTCCTGCCAGTGCACAGTTCGCCTTGGTTCATTCCCTGATCTTTTGTCCTGGCGATCACAAGGCAAACCCAGACAACCTTTACCAGTTTGATCCAGAATTTTTTTTTTAATTTTAATTTTAATTTTAATTTTTTTTTAATGTTTTACAATCATTTCCTTAAAGTTAAGATTTTATCCCCCCCATCCTTCCCCTAATACCCCCCTCCCTCCCCATGACAGCATACAATTCTGTTTAGTTTCTACATATACTTTCCTATTGAGCACATTTTCACTATAGTCATGCTACATAGTTGAACTAAAATAAATGGAAGAAATCATATAACAAATCAAAACATAATACACTGAAACCCACCCACACACAAACATGATCTGCTACATTCTGCGAATGACTTCCATATTTCTTTCTCTGAGTGTAGAAAGCATTTTGCTTTAGAAGACCGACATTAGGATTTTTTTTTTTCTCAGTAAGTTCTTATGTTATTACAAAGTTCCAAGTCTACCAGAAAAAACTCTTGCACACTGTGGTCGTTGCTGTGCACAAAGTTCTCCTGGCTTTGCTCCTCTTGCTCAGCATCAGATCATATAAGTCCTTCCAGGCCTTCCTGAAGTCTTCTTGTTCATCATTTCTTATGGCACAATAGTACTCCATTACATTCATATACCATAATTTCTTCAGCCATTCCCCAATTGATGGGCATCCCCTTGACTTCCAGTTTTTGGCTACCACAAAGAGTGCTGTTATAAATATCTTTGTACACGTGGGACCCTTTCCCATTTTTATAATCTCTTAGGGATACAGTCCTAGTAGCGATATTTCTGGGTCAAAGGGTATGCACATTTTTGTAGCCCTTTGGGCATAGTTCCAAACCGTTCTCCAGAAGGGTTGGATGATCTCACAGCTCCACCAACAATGAATTAGTGTTCTAACTCTCCCACAACCTCTCCAGCATTTATAATTTTCTTGTTCTGTCATGTTTGCCAATCTTACAGGTGTGATGTGGTACCTCAGAGTTGTTTTGATTTGCATCTCTCTAATCAATAGTGATTTAGAGCACTTTTTCATATGATTATAGATATCTTTGATTTCTTCCCCTGAAAATTGCTTGTTCATATCCTTTGACCATTTATCAATTGGGGAATGACTTGTATGGTAATATATTTGAGTCAGTTCTCTATATATTCTAGAAATGAGGCCTTTATCCTCGAGCTTAGCTGTAAAATTTTTTTCCCAATTTACTACATCCCTCCGAATTTTGGTTGCATTGGGTTTGGTTGTGCAAAAACTTTTCAGTTTAAAGTAATCAAAATTATCCATCTTGCATTTCATAATGCTTTCTATCATTTCTTTAGAAAAAAATTCTTCCCCTCTCCATAAATCTGATAAATACACTATACCTTGCTTCTCCAGTTTATTCATGGTATCAATCTTTATACCTAACTCATGTACCCATTTGGACTTTATTCTTGTGTATGGTGTCAGGCATGGGTCTATGCCTAATTTCTGCCACACAGTTAACCAGTTTTCCCAGCAATTTTTGTCAAACAGTGAGTTCTTATCCCAGAAGCTGGGATCTTCGGGTTTATCAAACAGGAGGTTGCTATATTCCTTGCCTACTGTGTCTTGAGTGCCAAGTCTATTCCATTTGTCTACCCCTCTGTTTCTTAGCCAATACCAAGTGGTTTTGATAATTGCTGCTTTATAATACAATTTGAGGTCTGGTAGCGCTAGGCCACCTTCCCAAGCATTTCTTTTCATTAGTCCCTTTGATATTTTGGACGTTTTGTTTTTCCAAATGAATTTTGATATTATTTTATCCAGCTCTAGAAAATAATTATCTGATAGTTTAATTGGTATGGCACTAAAAAAGTAGATTAATTTAGGTAGAATTGTCATTTTTATTATATTAGCTCGGCCTACCCATGAACAACTGATGTTTTTCCACTTACTTAAATCTGACTTTATTTGTGCAAAAAGTGTCTTGTAATTGTGTTCATATAATCCCTGGGTTTGTTTTGGCAGGTAAACTCCCAAGTATTTTATAGTGTCTACTCTAGCTTTAAATGGGATTTCTCTTTCTATCTCTTGCTGTTGGACTTTGTTGCTAATATATAGGAATGCAGAAGATTTGTGTGGGTTTATTTTGTAACCTGCAACTTTGCCAAAGTTGTTTATTATTTCAAGTAGTTTTTTACTTGAATCTCTGGGATTCTCTAAATATATCATCATATCATCTGCAAAGAGTGATAACTTAGTTTCTTCTTTGGCTATTTTTATTCCTTCAGTTTCTTTATCTTGTCTAATTGCTACCGCTAACATTTCTAGTACCATATTGAATAATAATGGTGATAATGGGCATCCTTGTTTCACCCCTGACCTTATTGGAAATGCCTCTAGCTTATCTCCATTGCATATAATGCTTGCTGAAGGTTTTAGGCAGATACTGCTTATTATTTTATGGAAAGTTCCCTTTATTCCTATGTTCTCCAGTGTTGTTAATAGGAATGGGTGTTGTATTTTGTCGAAAGCTTTTTCTGCATCAATTCAGATAATCATGTGGTTTTTGTTGGTTTTGTTGTTGATATGATTAATAATGCTAATAGTTTTCCTAACATTGAACCAGCCCTGCATTCCTGGTATGAAACCTACCTGATCAAAATGTATTATTCTCTTGATAAGATGCTGTATTCGTTTTGCTAAAATCTTGTTGAAAATTTTTGCATCTATATTCATTAGAGAAATTGGTCTATAATTTTCTTTTTCTGTTTTGTCTCTTCCTGGCTTGGGTATCAAAACCATATTTGTATCATAGAAAGAATTTGGGAGTACTCCTTCTTCCCCAATTTTCCCAAATAGTCTATATAGTATTGGAATTAACTGTTCTTTAAAGGTTTGATAGAATTCACTTGTGAATCCATCTGGTCCTGGAGATTTTTTCCTAGGCAGTTCATTGATGGCTTGTTCAATTTCTTTTTCTGAGATGGGGTTGTTTAAGTATTCAATTTCCTCTTCTGTTAATCTGGGCAATTTGTATTTTTTAAAATATTCATCCATCTCATTTAAATTATCGAATTTGTGGGCATAAAGTTGGGCAAGATCCAGATTTTTTAAAAAAGAAATGAACTCTCTAAAATCTTGAACTTTTACTAGATATTCATATATCATGGAATGCTATAGCTGGAAGAGATCTGAGGGATCATAAAGTCCAAACTTCTCATTTCATAGGGGAGGAAACAGATTCAAGGATTTGAAATGAGCTGGCCAGGATGACTCAGGTGGGAAGCAGCATGTCCAGGATTTAAGCCCATGCCCTTGGCCCCTAAATCTAGGGCTGCTTCCATCACACACCTCACCACTGGCTTTTGGGGCACAGAGATTGAGAACTCTGAGGAATCTCCACAAATATTATGTCATTTGATTCTCACAACAAACCCTGTGAGGTAGGTTCTACTATCCCCATTTTATAGATGGGGAAACTGAGTTTAAGTGACCTGTTTAGGATCGCACCTCTAGTCAGTGTCTGAGGCTGTATTTGAACTCAGGTCTTGTTGACTCCTGGCATGTTCCAAATCTGCCTTGGCAGACAAGGAGTTTTAGGAGTTCCTTGTACCTTTTTTTTTTGTCAGACATTTATGAATTAGCAGAACAGATTTTTTTTCTGTTGGGTAGAAAAAGAACATTGTTAAGATAAAATAAAAATTAAATGTTAAAAGAAGGAAAAAAAAGATCATCTCTAATATTTTTTTTTAAGTCATAGATAGAATCTATTTTGGGTTCCCCACCCTTGATCTATTTGACCTATTGTCAGTTCTTGAATATCATCTAAAAAGTCATATCCATTCACTAATCCATTTATTCCACAAACATTCTTAAAATGTAGTATCAGGAAGTTGAAGTGAATAGAGAGCTGAACCTAGAGTCAGGAAGACCCGAATTCAAATCCAGACTAACACTTACTAGCTGTGTGACCTTGGGCAAAACACTTAATCTTTGACTGTCTCATTTTCTTCATTTATGAAATGAGGATAAAAATATCACCTATCACCCAGGGTTATTGTGAAGATCAGATGAGATAAAAAGTGCTTTGCAAACCTTACAGACTTAGATGAAGTTGAGCTACTATTAATATGTGCAAACATTTTAGGCTCTGTGTAGGACATGGTGATGAAGAAGACAGTCTTCTTATGGAGCTTAGAGTTGAGCAGTGGAGATAAGATGTAGCCATTGTACATATAACTATAAAACAAAGTAGAAGATCATAGATTCCACAAAAGAAATATTAAAAATATACAAATATAAAAATATAAGTATATTTTAAAATTCATATGAAGATGCTATCTGCATCCAGGGAAAGAACTGAGAAATAGAAATATGTATAGAATAATTTTACATGTACACATACCTATTTGTGTCTAATGCTAGCCAACTCTAGTGGGGGAGGTGAGAGAGGAAAGGAAAAAAAGAAATTTACACAATAACTTTGTTGTATATTTAAAAGAAATAGCAAACTGTACACAATAGATTTGTAATTTCATGTGCAATTATCTTTTTAATTATACTATGTTATGGAAATGCTTGTTTTATTCCATAAATTAAAAATAAAATAAATAAAATCATTTCTATAGGAATTCAGAGGAGGGAGGTTTATTTTACACTGGAGGGATCATTAGAGGAAGAAGCTTTTGAACTGGCCTTAAGGATTAACTAGGATTTCAAAACTGAAACATCTCATGGATTTGTGGACTCAATATCAGGCAAATGTGTGCCTCTCAAGGAAAATAGGCACTCTCCGTGGTTCTCAAGGATGGCCGCTCATAATCTGGCACTCCTTTGCCTGTACTCTGCACTCCAGCCAAATTGTATTATTTTCTGACCATAAACCTGCCCTGTGATTTCTGCCTTCTGTACCTTTATTCACAATCTTCCTTATGGACGGAAGCTGTGTGCAAAGTTCCTCTTTCTTGGTCTTTGCCTTTTGAATTCTTTCTATCCTTTAAAGCTGAGCTCAAATCCTATATCCTTCAGGAAGGTTTGTGTAATTCCCTTCCCCCTGCCATTGGGTTACCACTTTCCTCCCTCCTCCCCTTTAGGCTTCCCAGAGAACCTTGCTTATGTGTTGCTAGCACATTTGTCATGTATTATTTTGCATTGGGTATGTGTCATGTGTTATCTTCCTAGTAAACCCCAGAAAGTAGTTTATAGGATTAAGTTATAGGAAGGAAGCTTACAGGAGCTGAATCCTATTAAAAATGTGTATTTTCCCTAGTACCTGGCACATCTCTCAGTAAGTATTCATTAAGTGCCTACTGTGTACAAAGTGGACAGCTAGATTGAGTGCTGGGTCTAGAGTCAGGAACATGCATCTTCCTGAGTACAAATCTGGCCTCAGATACTTACTAGCAGTGTGACCCTGGCAAGTCATTTAACCCTGTTTTCCTCAGTTTCTTCATCTGTAAAATTATTTGGGAAAGGAAAAGGCATACCAGTTCAGTATCTTTGTCAAGAAAACTCCAAATGAAATTATGAAGTCAGACGCAGCTGAAAGATGACTGAAAGTGGAAGATGTACAAAGTGCTGAGAATACAGAGACAAAAAAACCCCATTTCTTATCTTAAAGGAGTTTACATTCAACTGGGGAAAAATAGAGACACAGATAAGTCAACGGAAAATATAGGAATAGGGACTGGACCTATAATTATTTGATATAGAGGAAATCCTGGATGTTATCTCTATGAGGTCAAATAAATAACAAATAATTTGGGGGGCTAGAAATAGTAATAATGGGTCTGGGGTCAGGAAAGACCTTGTGCTGGAGGTGGCATTTGAATGACAGTTCCCTTGAAAGACAAGGAAAGGGAAATAAGCATTTATATATCACCTACTATGCATAGGTGCTGTGCTAATTTTACAAACACATTTTGAGTCTTATTTCAAAGTAAGTACTATTATTACCCCCATTTATAGTTGAGGAAACTGAGGTTCAGTGGCTTGCCAGGCCCATCACACTATCTGCTGAACTACCAGCTGTTTTACTAGCTAGGGATTCCAAGAGGAAGATGTGTGAGAAAGGGAGAATGTTCCTGGGATTCTGTACAAAGACACAAAGGTAGGAGATGGGAGGCTGTGCACAAGTAAGAAGATTCATATGAGCTTCTGAGGAAGAGTTACATGAAGTCAAATTGGACAGATAAGTTGGAGGTCTTAAATGCTAGAAGATTTGCATTTGCTCCATATGGGCCATAAGGAGCAAAAGTGATAGTATTCTGCCCACCTCTGGTGACATTCCACCCACATCAGTTAGATCCTAAAACTAGAAGGGACATTAGAAGTGATCTAGCTCAATCCTCTCATTTACAGATCAGGAAATGGAGGTTAAGTGACTTGTTCAAGGTCACGCAAGTGGAAAAGCTGGGATTTAAACTCAGGTCCTGTGACTGACTCTATGTTTGATGCTTCAAGTCCAATACTCTTTCTGTATCTTTTCTTTCTACTGTGATGTTTCCATAAGTCAACCTCTCTGATGAGGAAACTGATGGAATGAAAGGACTGCTCACAGTCATAGATAGTAAGTAGCAGAGTTGGGATGTGAACTCAAGTCTACTAATTCTACAAAGTGGATATTTTGGAGTTTTTTTTCTTTTTTTGGAGGGGAAGGGAAGAAAGGAGGTTACAATTTACAAATCTTGCACCTGAAAAAAATGTACACAGGTTACATTAAGAGAATGAAAATGAGAACACACAGAGAGATCCCCACAACCTTCTCTGACTACATATGTGATTATAACTATTTTGCATGTATCTGTGTGCATCTGCCATTTGTGATGGGGGTAGACAGGGGTGAGGAGCTACCTTTGTAGCTGCCAGACAGAGGGATTGTTTGAACTAGGCTGGTTGGCAGTACCAACATAGTGAACTTGAAAAGAAAGATAAATATACAGCCACTGTTCAAAGCTTCAGGTGTTATAGATGCTAATTGGGAAAGTCGCTCAGTGATACCTGTTGATGTGCAGGAATTTCATTCCTGGGGGATTAGTAGCTAATTCTCACTGGAACTGTGCTTCTAGGCATGCCTACTTAATGAAAATTGAAAATGAGTACGCCTGTTTTAGTCAATCAAGACCCATTGCCATTGTTAAGAGAAATCCTATACTGCACAGGGAAAGATTTTTTTTCCCACCAAATACCCTAAAATAGAGCATCGATAATCTTTCTCCCTCACCTCTTTATTTCTTCATTTACACACACAGGTCTTTAATTCTCGGATCAATTGTTTCAACTACTCTATGGTTATCTCTTCCACATCTTGGGGGCTAAAGGTGCAGCACCCCTGAAATCTAGAAAATCCTGTAAAATTTTTGGTCCTCCCTTTTTTTGTACCAGAGAAGAAATCTGAATTGTTTCTTTTTTATGGGGTGTCTCCAGAACTAAAGGATAAAACATGTTGACATTATACAATACCTTACATTTATTTTATGCATTTCTGAGTTTCTGAACTTTTTCTGTTTCATCTGTGGCTTCCCCAAAACTCTCTAAAAATTCCCATTTAATTTTTTATGACAATCTGTGATATATCAAAACCATGATGGGAAAAGTTGAGATGTGGAAGGGATACTGTATAATTCTACCCTACTCCCTTCCCAAAGCTCTTCCTTGGCCCAGCAGAGACATCTCCGGTAATGTCATTATCCTCTTTTTAATTTTAATTTTTTTTAAATAAAAATTTATTTATTTAACTTTTTACATTCATTTTCACAAAATTTTGGGTTCCACATTTTCTCCCCTTTTCTCCCCTCCCCCACCCCAATACACCAAGCATTTCCCTATCACCAATCTGACCTCTCTTCTATCATCCCTCCCTTCTCTTGACCCCATCTTCTTTTTTGTCCTGTAGGGCCAGATGACTTTCTATTCCCCATTAACTGCATTTCTTATTTCCTAGTAGCAACAATACTCAATAGTTGTTCCTAAAACTTTGAGTTCCAAATTCTCCTCATCCCTCCCTCCCCACCCATTCCTTTTCGGAAGGCAGGCAATTCAATATAGGCCGTATCTGTGTAGTTTTGCAAATGACTTCGATAACAGTCATGTTGTGTAAGACTAACTGTATTTCCCTCCATCCTATCCTGCCTCCCATTGTTTCTATTCTTTCTTTTGATCCTGTCCCTCCCTGAGTGTTGACTTCAAATTGCTCCCTCCTCCCATTGCCCTGCCTTCCATCATCCCCCCACCCCTTGCTTATCTCCTTCTCCCCCACTTTCCTGTATAGGTTTTCATACCAAAATGAGTGTGCATTTTATTCCTTCCTTTAGTCGAATGTGATGAGGGTAAGCTTCTTGTTTTTTTCTCAGCTCTCCTCTTTTTCCCTCCACTAAAAAGTCTCCTGCTTGCCTCTTAAATGACATATAATTTACCCCATTCCATTTCACCCTCTTTCCTCCCACTGCATTTCTCTCTCATCATTTAGCTTAATTTCTTTTAAGATATGGTCCCATCCTATTCAATTCACTCTATGCTCTCTGTCTCTGTATGTGCGTGCATGTGTGTATGTGTGTGTACGTGCACGCGTGTACGTGTGTGTGTATGTGTGTGTGTATAATCCCACCAACTACTGAAAAGTTTTAAGAGTTACAAATATTGTCTTTCCATGTAGGAATGTAAACAGTTCACTTTTGGTAAGTCCCTTATGACTTCTCTTTGCTGTTTACTTTTTCATGCTTCTTCTCATTCTTGTGTTGGAAAGTCAAATTTTCTTTTCAGCTCTGGTCTTTTCATCAAGAATGATTGAAAGTCCTCTGTTTCATTGAAAGACCATATTTTCCCCTGAAGTATTTTACTCAGTTTTGCTGAGTAGGTGATTCTTGGTTTGAGTCCTAGTTCCTTTGCCTTCTGGAATATCCTATTCCACGCCCTTCGATCCCTTAATGTAGAAGCTGCTAGATCTTGAGTTATCCTGATTGTATTTCCACAATACTGGAATTGTTTCTTTCTAGCTGCTTGCAAGATTTTCTCCTTGAGCTGGGAGTTTTGGAATTTGGCCACAATGTTCCTAGGAGTTTCTCTTTTTGGATCTCTTTCAGGTGGTGATTGATGGATTCTTTCAATACTTATTTTGCCCTCTGGTTCTAGAATGTCAGGGCAGTTTTCCTTGATAATTTCATGGAAGATGATGTCTAGGCTCTTTTTTTGATCATGGCTTTCAGGTAGCCCCATAATTTTTAAATTGTCTCTCCTGGATCTATTTTCCAGGTCAGTTGTTTTTCCCATGAGATAGTTCACATTCTCTTCCATTTTTTCATTCTTTTGGTTTTGTTTTATGATTTCTTGGTTTCTCAGCAAGTCATTAGACTCCATCTGTTCCATTCTAATCTTGAGAGAACTATTTTCTTCAGTGAGCTTTTGAATCTCTTTTTCTATTTGGCTAATTCTGCTTTTGAAAGCATTCTTCTCCTCATTGGCTTTTGGAACCTCTTTTGCCAATTGAGTGAGCCTATTTTTCAAGGTATTATTTTCTTCAGCATTTTTTTGGGTCTCCTTTAGCAAGGTGTTGACCTGCTTTTCATGCTTTTCTTGCATCTCTCTCATTTCTCTTCCCAGTTTTTCCTCCACCTGTCTAACTTGATTTTCAAAATCCTTTTTGAGCTCTTCCATGGCCTGAGCCCACCGGACATCCACCTTGGATATCTGGGATACAGAGGCCCTGACCTCCACATCTTTCCCTGATGGTAAGAATAGTTCCTCGTCATCAGAATTGAAAGGCGGGAACATCTGTACCCCATCAAAGTAGCTCTCTATGGTCTTATTTTGCTTCTTTTTTTCTGGGCATTTTCCCAGCCGGTTACTTGACTTCTGAGATTCCTGTCCACCCCTCCCTAGATCTGCCTAGCTAGTGCTCTGTGTGTGAGATTCAAATGGGCTTTCTGTGGCGGGGGTGGCTGCTATTCAATGTGAGCTTAAGTTCTGTTGCTCAGGTGGGGGCAGGGCTGCCTCCCAGGCTCAGTTCCCTCAGGGGCTTTATGCAGAGACCTTCAGTAATGGGGCGGGTGGGGGCAGGGCCGTCTCCCAGATTCAGTTCCCTCAGGGGGTTTATGCAGAGACTTTCGGTAATGGCCCTGAACTTCTGCCTGCTACTCCGGGAGTTCTGGGCTGCTGCTGCCTCTGCCTCTCCCTCAGCCACTGCCTCCCAAGGGGGACCAAGTCACGGAGACATCCCACTCCCCTCTCGGCCAGCCCAGAAGTCTCTTCACTAACCTGTAGCGTCTGTGGGCGGAGGGACCTTCGCTGGAGATTCTGTCCCTGAAGCCTGCTTGGATCTGCTCCTCTGGGGCCATGGCCAGGGCAGCGCAGGGGTGGACTCCGCTGTCCAGAGTGCGACGGACCCCTGGGGACGGCTCTCCAGGGCTCTCTGGAATGGAAATCTTTTCCACTGTGTTTCTGCATGCCTTGCAGTGCTTCAGAATTTGTGGGGAGTTCTTCTTGCAGGAAATATATGGGCTGTGGGTTCGGAGCTAGCATACGTGAGTCTTTCTACTCCGCCATCTTGGCTCTACCCCCCATTGTCCTCTTTGAAAACAAAGGATGAATACTAGGAAAACAACAATTATTAAGTGCCTACTATGTGACAGGCATTTATATTTACAAACTTCTAAGTTCTAGTCCACACAGACTCAACACTATTGGCCTAATCCAGTGAGATTCAGTTTATTTGCCATTAATGACTTTAACCCACCTCAGACTATCCTTTGATTCATTCCTTGGGAACTTGATATTTCTAAAGGGCAGATATGACCAGGTGCATTAGTTACTTCACTGCTCAATAACTTCCATTGGCTCCCTCCTACCTTTAAAAAACAAACACCTCACATATGGCACATGTTTTTGGATATTCTTAATGCATTGATCAGTTATACTGATTTATTTTTTTCCCCTTCTTAAAAAAAAACACATATGAGATGGATCTTAGGAAAGAGGTGAAGGAAGCCTACATGGGATCCAGTACATCAATACAATTTCACTTGATGCAAGCTTCTTCCATTTGACATTTCACCTCTGGTCCACAGGCTTTTGAACCTTTAGCTGTTTCCAATGTCTGGAATGTGCTCCATCTTAATTTCCTCTTTTTAGAATCTTAGCTTACTCAAGGTTCAGCTTGTGTAACTTACTATATGAACTTCTTTCCAGATCTACCTAACTGCTAATTCCACTCCCCTATTATATTACCTTGCGTATATATATAAATATATATGTGTGTGTATATGCATGTACATACAAAGTGATATATGTATATACATATAGACATATATGTGTGTATGTACATATACATATATGTGTGTATATATGTATGTGTGTATATATATGTATGTATATGCACACACACGTCTTTGTACACGTTTCTTCCAACAGAATGTAAGATCCTTAAGGGTAGGGACTGTCCTGTGTTTGTTTTTGTATCTCTAGTATTTAGTATAATACCTGACAAATAGTATGCTCTCTAGGTGGTGAAGTATATATATATAGCATTGAGCCTGGAATCAGGAAGACCCAAGTTCTAATCCAGCCTCAGACACTTACTAGCTGTGTGACCCTGGGCCAATCACTTAAGTTGCCTTTTTGCCTCAGTTTTCTCATCTGTAAAATGAACTGGAAAAGGAAGAGGCAAATCACTCCAGTATCTTTGCAAGAAAACCCCAAATGGGGTCACCAAGAGTCAGACATGACTGAAAAGACTGAACAATGAAAAGGCCTGTATCAGGTCCACAGAAGTGTAAGTAGGATGAAGGGAGTGTAGCTTTGTCCCAGGCAGCCAACACCTGGTGGGGCACGTTTCCTCCCTGAGGCAGATTCATCTGCTCTTTGCTGTTTCCTTGTTTCTTGAGGTACACCTGTCTCTAGCTGCCATCTCCATGGCTTGTCACCATGACTGGATGCTCTGGGGGAATGAGTTGCCCTTTCAGAAAGTGACTGCTTCAGGCACAGGGCAACATTCTTCACTGCTACCTCTCTCTGAAAACTCATCATCCAGGGGAATAAATTTGCCCTGTGTGCTATTATGGCTAATCATGGCCTCTTGTCATTTAGGATTGTGAAATTTGATAACTCTTTTTGCTCTATTTATTCTCCTAGATTTCCTTCTCACTCTCCTCTGATTATTTTTATCTTCCCTCATCCCTTTCCTTTCTCTTATTTTCTACCAGTGCCCGCCCTGCCTGTTTTCCTTATTTCCCCCTTATGGAAAAATGGGAGGGGGGGGTGTAGAAAAATAAAAAAATTATTTTAAAATGTTTATGTATTTGTAAGTTTAAAAAGGAGACCCTGAATGGCATAGTGTGAATGTAGAGTTAGCCTTGAATTCAAGAAGACCTAGGTTCGAGTCTTGACACATACTAGCTGGGTAACCACGGATAAGTCTCTTAACCTTTTAATTCCCAGGCATTTCTCCAAAACTGTAGATTACAGACTAGTTGTCAATCTGAGTCATTGGTAGGGGAATTCTGGATGGTCACAGTTTAAGAATTTTTTTTTTTTTTCAGAAAAGCTTAAGACTGTTCTTATGTAAAAATGAAGCAGATCATTGAACAGGTCATGATTTCAGATGGCTAGAAAGGACTTTCTGCCTCTAAAAATGTTCCTTCTACTTGTTTCAATATTCTTTAACTATTTTAATTTTGAGTAAAATTTCTAGCTCTGAAAGCCTGTGATTCTGTGCTTTAAAAAGACTTTAAATGTGCATTGATTTAATTGATTCTGTGATATATTTTACTGAGATAAAATCTCCATTCCCCTCCCCCACCCAAAAAGCAGGTTTTGCTCTGTCAAGATGGGAGGGAGAAATCTGGGGCATTTGAAAAATACAAGAGGGTACCCCATGGAGGAGAGAAAGGGTGGAGAAAGCAGTGTGGGTAAACTAAAGATGAACCTTTCCTATTTCACAATTTTGCCTCCGGCTGTACCTGTTAAAAAAGATCGTTGTGTTATTTTTCTTAGCCCTTCAATCCCTGGTGATCTGGAAAAAGTCTCTAGTCTGGGGACGCCTTAACTAGGCTGTCTTGTTTAGATAGCAAAGATTGCAAGTTCTATCTGGGTGTTTAACAAATATTCTCCTGCTCAGTCGAGTCTTTTGGATGCTCTAATTAGACAGTCTCTCCTTCCCACTTTTCCTCCCCAATTCTTTCTTCTTTTTATTAAAAATTGTTTTTCTTTGTATTTTTCTTGTTCAGTTAAATCTTCCCTCTCTCTCCCCTCTTATATGCCCACATAAGTTAGTCATCATGGGAAAAGTCATACAGATGATGATATTGATACCCTAATATTTTTAGATGAGGAAGTTGAGATACAGAGAGATAAATTAATTAGACTGATTAGGGTCACACAGGTGTTCTAGGCAAGGCCTGTCCTAGGCCAGCATGTTGGTTCAGTTTTGGAATTGAAATGAAATAATATACCAGAAGGTTGTTGGACTTTTAGCAAAAAGGAGGCTTGCTTAGCAATAGCATGGTAAAAGACATTTCAGTAAAGATACAGCATGGATTCAGCTGTTCACAGCTTCCAGCTTCTGCATTTGTCACCATGGCAGGCCTGTTTAGCCAGGTCTGTCAAGTCAGAGGAGATTCCAAGTAGGCAATGAGGAAGCCTGCACCAATGAGGTCTCAAGAGTGGTTTCATTGACTTTTAATGAAAAACTCTAGCCCGACATGCATGAGGTATCACACAAGGTAGAAGGTGAGGGACAGGGGAGAACCAAAAACCATAAGATCATAGATTTAGAGCAGGAAGGAACATTATGGGATATTGAACCCAACTCTTTATTTTAAATATTATGAAACTGAAGTTGAGAGTCTAAGGGACTTACTTATGTTCATAGAGCTAAGAAGTAAGAAAGTCAGGATTTGAATTCAGGTCTGCTAACTTCCCATACAGTGTTTTTTTTTTCTGCTGTGTCATGCCAGAAGATTGGGGATATAATGATACCACAGGGGGGAGAAGTGAATCCAGAAAGAGGATCAGGTTTAAGAGGAAATTTCAAGCCTTTGTGCAATCCCTGGGTCCGTTACCCCAGAGAAATATGGGTCCTTAATTATTGAGCTCTATTCTTTTTTTGGTTAGGGGAAACCCAATTGTGGGAAAGCCTTAATAAATAATTATGTGGATGAGCATTGGCTGAACATATAACATGCTGTATATTTTTTTCCCTTTCAACATCCTTGATGATCCTTTGCTCTTAATGAAATTAATGTCTATCAAGAGGAAAGAAAGCACATGTGGAAATTCTTTTTCATATGCAATAGAGTATGTTTTATATATATATTATATATGGTATTATTATATATATTATATAAAAGAGGGCTTGGAAATGAAGGGATGAATTAGTAAGTATGAAGATAGGGGGAAAGAGCATCCTGGGAGCTTAAATTACCACTGTTTTGGACCAAAGAAAAAGCCTCTATGTGGCATCCATTAATCACACACATAAATGATGGGAAATATAAGAATCACTCAGTTAAGTGTGTGTTTTCTTTTGGATTATTTACATTTTGGTACAATTACTCAAAAATCTTTGGTACCACAGGTACAATTGTATGACAATGAATGGGGGAAAATATTTCCAAAGATAATGTCTTTTTTGTTTATAATTTCTGGCGTAATGATGATATATTTGGCCTCCTATGAAAATAAAAACAAAAACCAGTATAAAACATTCCCAACATCATAGAAAATAAAAACAAACCTGAGAACTGAGTAACTTTACTTCTACATGGATTATTACGGAGGGAGGGCTATAATCACAGAGGCTTCCCTCCTTCGGACTAGTGGATTCTTTCCAGAGGGATCCCACAAGACTTCAAAAAAGGTCCCATGTACTGGCTCTCTCCCAGAAAGGCCAATGAGCAAAAATTCCTGACTTTAAAAGACCAATTCCATCCTTCTTACAAGTTAAATAGGGGCACAGAATAAATGGAGATCAGGGATCCAATTGCACACATCTAACCTTTCTTGACAAAACTAGATAGAATCAAACATTCCAATTTGGAAAGGAATGATACCTTGCCAAAAGTGTACTCATTATAAACAACATCATAAGCTGAATGGAATGTTGAAAGATAGTTTAAAGCAGCTTGGTTGTTTTTTTTAAATACGTGTATGGTGGCACTTAAGTGACTTCGAAATGTCTTAAAATAGATTGCTCACTTTGGACAATGCACATATCAATCAACTGATTAACTCATTAGAAGTTAGGTACATGTTGGGTGCTATGCTAGTTTCTGGGGATATACCGAGACAGAAACAAGATAATCATGCTCTTAGGAATATTATACTGTAATGGGGAAAATAAAATGTTCATATTGTATATATATAGAAATATATACAGAATACATTCAAATAAATACATGGTAGTATAGGAAAGGGGATGCTAGTAGTTTGGGGAAATCAGGGAAGGTTGAAATATAGGAGATAGCGCTTGAGCCAACTATTGAAGGCAGTTGTTATGCGGTAGTGTCCAGCTCCTCATAATCCCATTTGAGGTTTTCTTGGCAAAGATATTGGAATGATTTGCCATTTCCTTCTCCAGGTCATTTTACAGATGAGGAAACTGAGGCAAATAGGGTTAAAATGACTTGCCCAGGGTCACACAGCTAGTGCTTAACTATAACCAGATTTGAACTCAGGTAGATGATTCTTCTTGACTCCAGGCCCAACACTCTACCCACTATACCACCTAGCTTCCCAATGATCACTGATGCAAAGGCACAGAGATGGAGTGCTCTTTGTGAGGAAGACCAAGGAAGCAAGTTTGACTGGATCGCGGAATCAGTGAAAAGAGTAATATCTAAGGAAGCTGGAAAAGTAGGCCAGTGCCAGATTTGTGAGGGATTTTTAAAGTTCCTGACCTCAAGGAACTTACTCCTTAAGGAGTTTCCCTGCTCTGTTTTCCATGTTTTACAGCAACAGTTAACTGGAGTACAAAGGATTTACTGGTTTAGCAGCTCCAGTCCTTTCTGAGTCTTGGTTGTACTCCATCTCCACTTACCTCTCTGCCTTATAGAATACCCAGCTTCAAGGTTGCTGGTAAATGTTTAATAACTGACTCTCCCCACAAAAAATGCAAATGGATCACAGGCTTAAATGGGATTATTAACATTCTCTCCAACACTTAAGGCTATACAATAAAAAAAAAAATACAATAATTCCAGTCCTGACTTGGAGAGCTTGTGGATTTCTGAGGTGTAAACGCTCAAACTGAACCATTGGGCTTTTCAGATGGCTCTAGGAGATGCCTGCTTAGCTTTCTACAAAACACCACCCAAGTACTATCCCCTATATCAGGCTTTATCTGGTTATTCACTCCATCCCACTTGGAATTCTCTCCCTTTGGAAACTACTTTGGCTACAATCGGTATTTATTTATCTCTGTACAGATAAGTAAATATTCCCTGTAGAATGTAAGTTTCTTGAGTTTCTGGATTATGGCTACAAAGTCAAGAAGGAGAAAGACCCCAAAAACTTCCCTCCCCACAATAACTTTTCCTCTTCTGAATTTCTATAGCATTTATATCCTTTCAGTCAATCAATAGTCAATCAATATTTATTAATATTATAGTAATATCAGTAATAACTACTATGTTCTAGGCACATATGAAGAAAGGTACAAGACAAACTTGTACTTGACTGCATATTGCCTTAGACTGCTTTCTAATTTCATTTAAATCTCTTTTCTCTCACCCACCTATCTTAGAAGTCATAGACTTGGGACCTCATTTCTATTTGCTTGAAATGTGCAAAAGGCTGACAAATACTCACTGAGCTCAGTTTTTCCACGTTCATCTTACCTGGTCACCCTGTAATAATGCTATGGATATGTACTATTTAAATATGACTTATACATAAGATTAAATAATAATTTTGACATGTGGAAGTTTTTATAATGATCTATCTTCTTTTCACCAAAAAGTTTAGATTTATTTTTAGGTGTTTTATTTTGAAATATAGCCCCAATGGCTTCTAGTGGCAAAGTGAACATCGGTTTGTTTTGTATGTCTATCTCAGTATTTTCTTCACGCAAGAATTTCTTTTGGAATTTGAAGAATACAATAGATCCTCTTCATGTTTTCAGGAGTTCAAGACAAAAAAGTGTTTCCTTTAAAACAGTTTTTAAAAAATTTATTTTCTGCCTCTTCATTTGTTTTCAGATTACCATCATATCTTATTATCATCCATTACCATGAAACACCATTACCTTTTACAGGTTAACAACTTGGACGCAATTCAGTTGTTCCACTCAACAGCTAATTGATTCAGGTAGTTTTCTGATGTTCAAGTTAAAACACATTGCTTCCATAAACATGAGTAATGCTTTCCACTTAGGGGATGTGGCCATCACATTCTTAAGCTATCAGCCCTAAAGCAGAGGTTCAGTTTTTCTCATGAGCTTACTGTTCTTTCTCAGGGAACATCTGTGAGTGAAGGATTTGCTTTTTCCCCTCCTCTCACTCTCCTAGTGATTTGGTTTCATTTGCAGATTTTAGTACTGTATTCCTATACCCAAAAGGGTCTTTGTGAGCGACAGTACTGTATTTCCAACTCATTCTCAATCTTATTTTGAATTTTTTTTCTCACTTTCTCTGCTTTGTCCTATATCATTCATTCATGATTGAGGTACAAGGTATTTCAAGGTTTTAAACATTTAGCTTTCAAATTCTTTCCTACTTAGAAGAAAAACCAAAGCCCTGAATATACAGCAGCTATGGCAATTCTAATAAAGTCTAGCAGAGAGACTAAGACTCTAACACTGGATACCCACACCAGTGCTTGGCTATTATGGTTTGCCTGGGTTCGCTGTAAGGGATACCTGATGCCTCAGGAAGTAAAACAGGCTTCACATTTTCAGTCATTGACTCATCAAAACTACCATTGATACTCTGGGGGCTATTTCTAATTTTGTTTTTTGTATAGAGTTTCTCCAAAAAGGAGGAAATAAAATGCATTTGTTCATATGCAGAAATCAATGATAACCGTAAGAGAATTACTATGTACCATGTACTAACATATCAATTTAAGTAGGGTTCAGTATCTTAACTTTTTACTACAGGAATTGCATTCAAGCTTTGATTGGCATAAAATGATGACTTCTAATTAGCCATGTTATATTTCACCTCCATTGATATTATCCAATTAAAACAGCTAAGTTTAATCCCTCCAATACTGACTCTTCCCTTGGTGACAATCCATTGCTATTACTCTTTAGGCACTATCTCCTTCATGCCGTTTGAGTCCCAGGGAAGAAGACAAGCACCTCCAGACCTACTGGTGCTCACAAGATCAATGCTAAAGAAAGGAATCCAATGAGAGAGAGAGAGAAAGGCCACTAGGGGCCTATTATAAACCCAGTAACTGAGTCTGTACTCCACATGGGGAGTGACAGTCTCTGCTGCCATTATGTTGGGACAGGGAAAGATAATCCTTTATCTCTCACCAAATCACATCCTATTACCAGTTGAGCTACTTTTAACTGCATCTTCTACCACGTATGGCATCCTGTATCAATAGTTCTTTCACTTCAGCTGTCAGGAGATAATTAGCCGATGAATCATGTGTGAGAGGCAGATGGCCTCCCCAAAGTCCTCATCGTCAACATGGATGATACCTTCTAATACTAGGGGATGGAGAAAGAGAGAAAAGACAAAAAGAAGTATCAGATACATTGTTGCTCAGTTGTGTTTGACTCTTGGTGACCCCAATTGGGGTTTTCTTGGCAAAGATACTGGAGTGGATCATTCTACAGATGGAAACTGAGGCAAACAGTTAGTTGACTTGCCCAGGGTCACACAGCTAGTAAGTGTCTAAGGCCAGAATTGAACTCAAGAAGAAGAGTTTCCCTGACTGTAGGCATTGTGCCAACTGTGTATCAAATATATCAGATAGAAGTTTATTAGATATACTTATCTTCAAACTTAGATATTCACTTAATTCTTATTTGTAACTATAGGATTTAGCTAAGTGTAGTATTTATCCCCAGTCTACTTGAGGGTAAAGAGCTGAACCAGTTGACTTTTTTTGAAATCCCAATTTGTGATTAGAGGTAGTGAACCAGATGGGTAGGCATGGATGAATGTCTCAGAAATACAGTTCTGACAAAGGATCAGAAATACCCAAGCCACATGCTGGGGGGAAATCTATTATCTCCAGTCTTTATCAGTAATTCCTTTAATTTCTCTCTCTTTGAAGTTCTCAGAACCCATTTTTCTTTGTCAAGTTAAGGTGCTTACCTTCAGAGTATTTTTTTTCTTTGCCCCCTCTCTAACTAGCCAGGGGTGGGGAACCTGAGGCCTCGAGACCACATGTGAATTTCTAGGTCCTTGGGTGTGGCTTTTTGACTGAGTTCAAGTTTTATGGAACAAATCCTTTTAAGGGAATTTGTTTGGTGAAGTTTGGGTTCAGTCAAAGGGTCACACTTGAGGACCTACAGGGCCTCATGTGGCCTTCAGGCCACAGCTTCCCCACCCCTGAACTAGCTGTATTGCTGTATTAGTTCTGGATGGATGGATTGAGTCCCTTGTCCTGCATCAAGCTCACACTCCCTTTTCTGATGTAGGTGGGTCTCAATACTTTTACCTTGACCATATTTACTTTCCTTTCAGGCTTCTTTTATTCTTCTCCACTCCTTCAGTTTCCTTCTCCCAGACCCATGTCTGTGCCTTCTTTAATGCCACTTGAATGCCACTCCCTACATTTCTATGTTTGGAAAAGCCTTACCCCATCTACATGCCAATCCCCTTTGAACCTTTGGTCTCTCCTCTGAAAATGACTGTTTTTTTCTACACTAAACAGGGAACAGGAGAGAGAGAGGGAGGGAGGGAGGGAGAGAGAGAGAGAGAGAGAGAGAGAGAGAGAGAGAGAGAGAGAGAGAGAGAGAGAGAGAGAACATTGTAGACAGACAGATTGTGGGGCTTAGAAGGAGTGACATTCAACAAGGCTTTTCAAAGATCCATGTTGATTTAAACTGTAGTTTGCTTTGGGGCCCTTGGGGACTTTGGCAAGGGTCTACCAATTACTGATTGCTCATCCCCGAGAGTAAAAGATTAGAAGAATATTTTAACCAGAAATTGAAAACCAGAATTCCATAGATTGAAACAACAGAGTCCCATGGTTAAGCAAAGAGGCTGTGTAGCCAGGCCAGGCAGTTAAGCAAGGGGGAGCCACAAATGACAGAGGATCTCAATTATAGCAGGTATGGAGGTCAAGAGAACAATGTTCCATTGACCTGAAGAGATAAATGCTCTGTTTATATTTCTGCCATAGTCAGTCAGCATGTATGAGTGTACTAAGTACAAGTTGGTGTTCCTGCAAGAGGAAAAAGAAAAATGGGCAGAGGGAACTTCTATTCAATTTATAGTGGGGTGGGGGCGAATGAAGTGTTTAAGGTGGACAGAAAGACCCAAGACGGAAAAACATGAAACCCAAACAAAAGAAAAAAAAACACCCCAAAGAGACAGGGATATGAGGTGGAAAAGTTGAAAGGTAGAAGAAGGTGACAGTGAGAAGAAAGGCTAGAAGGGCCTATGACTTCTCTGGGGCTCAGTTTCTTCATCTGTTGAAATGATGGTGCAGAACTAGATGATTTCTTCCAGTTCTAATAATTTATGAACTTAAAAAACAATAGCAAAAATAGTTAGCATTCATAGAGTAGTTTGAGATTTCCTTAGGACAACTCCTTGAATTATGTGTAGAATTACATGACCCTTAAGTGTTCAGTTAATACACTCATTTATTAAGTACCTACTATATGTCAGATACTGTTCTGGGGGTTGGGGATGCACATACAAAGAATAAAATAATCCTTATTCCCAAACTTTATTTCGCTTGAAGGCATGTTTGAATGTAACTTTTTAATAATTTTTTCCCCCCATTACATGTCAAGACAATTTTTAACATTCATTTTTAAGAGATTTTAAGTTCCAGATTTTTTCCCCTCCCTCCTTCCCTTCTTCCTCTCCCCTCTGCTGAAAATGGGAGGCAATTTGATATAGGTTATACATGTGCTATCATGTAAAACATAGTTCCATATTAGTCACAGTTGTGAAAGAAGAAACAGATGAAAAGAAAAAAAAAACAGAGAAAAGGATACAATAAGTAAAAAAAAAGTGATCTGCATTCAGAGTCCATCAATTCTTTATCTGAATGTGGATAGCATTTTCCTTTGTGAGTAACTTTGTACTTGTCTTGGATCATTGTGTTGCTGAGAAGAGCTGAGTCATTCATAGTTCATCATCATACAATGTTGCTGATACTGTGTACAATGTTTTCCTGGTTCTACTCATTTCACTTTGCATCAGTTTTTCCATACAAGTCTTTTCAGTTTTTTGGGGGAATCTGCCGGTTCATCATTTTCTTATTGAGCAATAATATTCCATTACATTTATATACCATAGTTCATTCAACCACTCCTCAATTGATGGGCATCCTCTCAATTTCCAATATTTTGCCACCTCAAAAAGGACTGCTATAAACTTTTTTTATATAAGTAGGTCCTTTCCCTCTTTTTTCGTGATCTCTTTGGGATACAGACCTAGTGCGGATGCCCTTTGGGCATAGTTCCAAATTGCTCTCCAGATGATTGGATCAGTTGACAACCCCCCAACAGTGCATTTGTGTTCCAATTTTCCCATATCCTCTCCAACATTTATCATTTCCCCCCTTTTTTAGTATTAACCAATCTGATAGGAGTGAAGGAGTACCTCAGAGTTGTTTTAATTTGTACTTCTCGAAGTAAAAGTGATTTAGAGCACTTCTTCACATGCCTATAGACAGCTTTGATTTCTTCATCTGAAAACTATGTATTCATATCCTTTGACTATTTGTTAGCTATGAGAAGTACATACAACAGAGGAATTGAAGGTGACTCAGAGGTTGTGAGCCTGAGTGTTATTGTTGATGTTGGTCCTTTGTTTTTGAAGAGGATCAATAGCATCACTATATTGGGGGAAAATAGTGCATGATGGGTGATGTGATATTTTTGTGAAATGAAGTAGATTTGCCCAAATTTTCAAACCTCACTCTCTCTTCCAGAGTCATCCAAGTCCAGTGGCAAGACCCAAGATGGCCCAGGATGCAGGTGCAAGGTCTACACTTGAGGTTTCAATCCTCCACTTCCCTGTAAGCTGCGTGACTGTGTGCCTAATGGGCATCTGGAAGTCTTTCTCACAGGAAGCATGAATAGAAAAGGATGAATTTCTGGTAATTTCAGGTATAAATCATCAGATTCTTGGACTGGATGGTGAAAGGACCCAGCAAGCCTGGCAGAAGTGTGGCCCCCTGAGATATCCAGAAGTTGTGATTTTGATGAGGCAATTGGTGGTGTGTCTCAGCTTGTCTCTCAGCAACCACAAATGGGACTTCTTTAAGTCAGGAATTGTTGTTGGGCCAGAAGCCTGAGCGAAAGGCAGGAGCATCTGTGTCCTAGGCTTGCCTTGTAGCAACAAGTGTGACCTTAGTGGTTTTGTGGCCAGAAAATGTCTGATAGATGAATGACTCATTGAATGAATATTTCTATTTACAAATAATTTTTTTAAGTTGAGTGTTATCACAGTTTTCTTATAAAAATCACTCTATAGCATGGCAACAGGAAAAATTTTAGCTCTTGGGAAGAGGTGGTATAATGTAGTGGATAGAGAGCTGACCTCAGTAAAACCTGGGTTTAAATCCCTCCTCTGACACATACTGGCTGTATGACAGCTGAGTAAGCTGTTTAATCTCTTAGTGCCATAGGCAACTCTGCAAGGCTCTCTTGCAGAGAAAGCACTGACTTGTACAGGTAGAGAGTGGGAGCTTCTTTATCCTGAAGCCCTGCAGATCAATGAAATAATAATTCCAGTCCTTCTCCCCATTTGACTGTCACAAGTGATGAGTGCAAGTGATTCCTTTGTAACAATAGATTTCATAGATGCACTCCAGAGGGTAATTCTGCTACCAGCTGCAGGGAATTTTGAGTAATTTTCTCACAAGTCCTTCATTCTCTGTGTCTTGGGACAAATTAAGTATGTAAGAGGTGTGTGGGTGTGAGTGTAATGTGGTCCATTTACTCTCCATGTACATGAAGAATTAAAAGAAATTAAAAGAAAACAGGCTTAAATCAAGGCAGAAGAGATTATAGTGGAATATAAGGAAGAATTTTTTGATGGTCAAGATAATAAAACCCATGAATGAGCTGGTCAAAGAAAGGAGGAGAAAGAACAAAATACTTGGACTTTAGAAATATTCTAGGAAATCAGAAATGCTGTTGTAGATAAATATGTAAAATAATCAGAAGAGAAACTGATCAGGAAGGTAAACTAGCCTATAAAAGTGAAGAAAAGCAAAACAAAAGAAGAAAAATAATGCAAATAAGAGTTTGTTGTGTTTATAAAAATCAAGACATGACCAATTGAATGTTTGTGAAAATAATAGAGGTTGTTTGGTAGGAGAATTATAAATATCTATAATATATCAATACACTTAAAAATTTTTTTTATTGAATTATTTTATTTGTTTTCAGTGTTTGAAAATCACTTCCAAATATTTTAGATTTTTTTCCATGCCCTCCCCCTCATTCCCCTCTCCCTCCCTGCTCTCTCCCTGAGATGGCGTACAATCATATATAGGTTCTACACGTACATTCCTATTAAATGCATGTTGCAGAGGAGAATTAAAATGAATGGGAGACATTACATAAAACAAGACAAAACAAAACATAATGCAAAAGAAAATTGTCTGTTTCTATCTGTGATCCAATTTCATAGTTCTTTCTCTGGATGTGGAAGGCATTTTGCCTCAAGAGTCTATTGGAAATTTTTTAAGTCCATGCATTTCAATGGAGTACCAAGCCTACCAGAAAAATTCTTCTCACACTGTGGTTGTTGCTGTGTCCCAAGTTCTCCTGTTTCTGCTCCTTTCATTCTGCATCAGTTCATATAAGTCTTTCCAGGTTTCTCTGAAGTCTTCTTGTTCATCGTTTCACTTTAAAATTTTTAAAAACTGTAGTCTCTGTCCAAATCTTTCAGAAGAAGAGAATCTAGTGTTTCCAATTCAATTCAGTAAACATTTGTTAAGTACCTGTTATGAGCAAGGCCCTGGAGAATAAAGGCAAAAATGAAATTGTCACTTTAGGAGCTAACATTCTACTAGGTATGTACATGTACGCAAAAATGGAAAATGTATGTAACGTATATACAAAATCATTTCAAGGAGGGGAGTGCTTATAACTGCAAGAACCAAGAATGTGCTCATGTAGCAAGTTGTACTGGAAATATTCTTTGAAGGAAGTGAAGGATTCTTTGAGGGGGAAGTGAGCACCCAATTTGTTCCAGACGTGTGCCACTACTGGACAAAGGCTGGGCTGGGATATGAAACTGCCTATCCTTCAGTCCTGGATGACTTACTTATACCTCTCCAAAGGCAGATGATCTTTCTGATTCTTTTGTCATTTTATATTTGTGTTTAGACTTCCAAAAGTTAGTCTTCACTCTTCATTTGTGAAGCGTAGAGACGTGGCTCAGGCACTAAAGAGTCTTTGTTAATTAATAGTATTCACCACTGGCTGCTAAACAAGACAGAGTTCAGATTACATCCAACCTCCTTGGGAACATATTTACATCATTCTACACTTTTGCTTTTCCTCAAGATTTTCTAAACAAACCTGCCAGACTTCAGGACTTTATCATCACCAGCCCCTGGTTTGGAGATTCTCTCATCAGGAGCAGGCCCATCCTGTTTGACTGTATTAAACAAGCCTGAACTGGATGAACTGAACAGGAAGTGCCAGTTTTACCTCTTTGGAGAGATAGATTCAAGGCTCTTTGTAGAATAACTTGTTCAGCCACAGAAGGGGAAGGGAAAAAACTCAACTCAGTCAAACAATGTTCTGTCACAGCCATAATGTCGCAGGACCTGCTCTGGGGATAACTGTATGTTGCCAGGATAATTGAGATTCCATTATTTGGAACAGTTTTGTAACAGTTTCCCCAAAGTGACCAGCCTACAAATAATTTGACTAGCTCATAATGTTTGCTTCAACTCTCTCCACATGCATTCTATTGTAAGAAATCCAATGGGGTCCTAATAAAACTCCTTTACTCACATGTAATTGTCAGTGTTGCAAAACAATCCCCTAAAATCCACAAAACAGAGCTCATTAAACATGGAGAGAGAGCCAAGGCAAAAAATAAAAGAGATAATGGGTGTAAGTCAAATATAAGTGTCAACTTTGTTTAACACATCCTGGGTTAGAAGGGTTATAGCTGTCCTGTTTTGTGCCAGAGACAGGAAACAAGGAGGAAAGAATGGCAACTGAAAAGAGGTAGATTAAGGCAGAATATAAGGAAAAAGCTTCCAAAGAGTTATCCCCAAGTTTATTGTTTTCCTGGAGGGACAGTTGTGTGTTGCTCCCAGGGATGTCCTAGATTTGGCTTGACTGGGAGTGTAAGGCGGAAAGGGACTCAAATGTAAAAGAATCTTCTTCTTGGGGTGACTGTTCAGTCCTGGCTGACTCTTTGTGACCCCATTTGGGATTTTTCTCGGCAAAGATACTGGAGTGGTTTACCATTTCCTTCTCCAGCTTATTTTACAGATGAAGAAACTGAGGCAAACAGGATTAAATGACTTGCTCAGGGTCACACAGCTATTTGTGTGTATTTTTTTCTGATTTCAGCACTGGTACTCTGATATACCACCTAGCTGCCCTCTTATCACACGAAGAGGTTGGATTAGACAGTTACTCCCTAAAATCTCTTGTAGCTCTTTAGGTATAAAGATAAGCAGGAAGAAAATTTTAGAAACCAGTAAGCTACTTTAAATATTTTTTCCTTTTTTTAAAAACAAACTTCACCATCAGTAAACACAAACATGTCAATACTGTGTTTCTGTTTTTTGGATCAGCTCCAGGTTTCCTTACTCACCCTGGGGAAATTCCCCTTCTCTCCAAAAGGAGAGGACGGATTTAGCAAAGTCAGGGAACGAGTTTCATTTCTGTGGCCATGTTGCGGTATGCAGTGTCAAAACTATTGATTTGCCTCTGCTTTCAATCCCAGGACATCCCCATGGGGCTCCCTGCCCACTGTTTGGCCATAGGAAATAGAGAAGAAAAAGCACACCACCTTCTGCTCCAGTTAAAAAGTCATCGTCAGGAATTAAATCAGCCCTTGGTTAAAATAATCGCTAAAACTTAGAAGAGGTCAAAGGTTAGCAGGTTTAGGATTTCGTGGGAACATGCGCTTGTTTGGGCCTGGCCCAAGCGCTGAGTTGACCTGTTTGACAGGTAACAATTAGAGAGTAATAGCTGGCTGGGCTGGAATGTGGCGCTGAGGCCCCGCGGAGGATCTGGTTTACCTGTTCGGCAGGTGTGGGCTGCAGAACTCAGATAGGTATGTGCACGCACAGCATTCCAGAGAATCGGTTTTCTCTTAAAGATGCAGCGATGACTGCCAGGCACGAAAGGGCTGAGTTGAGCCCTGGCTAGAAGCCGTTAGCTATTTGCAAGGTAAAGAAGGAAAATATATACATATATAGTGCATCGGACATAATCAAGAAAGAAGGAGCAGAGATGTTCCGGACTATTTCTTCCTTCCTTCCTAATGGATACTTTTTGTCTGAGGGCTTGAGAAACAGTAGAGTAGTTGTGTGCAACACCAAAGGTGACGGAGTTGAAAATCACCACTTTTGTTTTGCTGTTTCATTCTCCCCTTCCAAAAGGAACAGATGTTGACAGTAATTTGGTACAGTCAGTTCAAATGACTGGGTCCGCCTCTATCTGTCAGTGAAGATCTCTTTGCAAGACTATACATAAAGATTTAAAGGAAGAGTACCGAGGACTCTTTCTCCTCAAATCCAGAACAGATAAGTCATTACGCTTTGTAAGTAGAAGGTGAATTTTAAAGCCAGAAAAATATTGTGTTGGTAAAATGATATCTTGGCAGCTTAAGTAGCTGCCGATGGATCTGCCCCTGTTGTAGATGTTGGGAGATACAGATGCTTTTCCATATGTGTATACTTTCTTGATACAGAGCCACTGAATGGTTTACCTACAACAGTCAAGCTCCCATGTTATTTACATCTTTGTTGGCAAATTAAAGAGAGGAAATGAAAATAAAACTGAAAGTTGAGGAAATTGGTCTTAAAAAATAGTGGATATGAGAATAATAATATGCTCACTTAAGGTATTTTTTAAAAATTTGCTTGTGACCCTAGCAAATTAACTCCCTTCATTTACCATTTTAGTTTTCTAAAGGCAGTGCTCCTTCTTCCATTCATATGGTTCAGCATTCAAGGTGCACCAAATAAATGGGGATATTTTTTCATTTCTCCATTTTTCTTTCAGTACTGCAAAATGGTATCCTTAAAAATATTTCTACAACAATCTAGCATCAGGAAAAGTATTGCGTTATATAGTGGATTGGGAACTGGTCTTGGAGTCAAGAAGACGAGTTCAAATCCTATCTTGGGCACTTAATAGCTATTTGACACCATACCCTCTCTTAACTCGTCTTTGACCCTCCCCCTAAGTCAATTTTCTTAGGCTTCTGTTTCCTCGAATACAAACTGAGGGAGATAAATTTAATAACCTTCCTAATAAAGAGAGGAGTAAAATTATCAACTGCTTGTTAAGTGATGGTGTTTGTCCTTCGTTTTGGAAGAGGACCATGACATCAGGGAAATGATGACATGACTTGCAATTGACTTTGATTTGAGTGGGGGTGGGCTGTGCAAGGTCACCAGCCTTACTTTCTCATCCAGAGTCATCTGGGTCCAGTGACCAGATATTCATCAGTATTATTGGAGATGATCCAGGATGCAATGGGAGACTGACCCTTTTAGGCTAAGACCTTTTCAGGTACTCACTTAGAGTGAGGTAAAGCCCATTCACTGAATAGACCTCTTTAAGAAGTGAGTCAAAGGATTAATTAAACAAAAGAAAAAATCAAGCTGGGAGGGGAAGAAGACCCTCAGGGTTGAAAATGGATTACCATTTGCAGCGTTGGCTGCACTTTCACTCCTATTTGCTGGCTTACTAGTTACTTGGTGGGAGAATTAGATTACTCTTTGCTCTCCATCACCTTTTCCATGCTCTTCTTCTACCACTAGCACTCAGTAAACTCTCCGTTGAAGTTCATTCAAACTATATTTATCACCCAACCAAGATTCTGGGAGCTGATGTCTACAGACTTCTAGGACATTCTCCTTTCTTCCTCCATGAGTACGGTGCCTGAATCACAGTCTTTTTCTCCTCCCCCAATACTTGAGAACTTCAACATACATAGTGATGCTCCCTCTAACACCCCAAACTCCCAATTCCTCATTTCCTATGCCCTATTCCTCTACTCTACCACAGTTACCCACAAAGAACATTGATCACACCAGTGATCTTGTCATACCCACCAGTGCTCCCTATCCATGTTCGTAAACTTTGAAATTCTTTTATCTGATTATAATCTGTTGTTATTTCCCTTCCCCTTTGACTTAAAAAAACCCTGTTCATCCTCACTACAACCTCCAACCTCCAACTCTCACTTCTTTCCCAGACCATCACCCCTGTCCTGACGTACACTTTTCCCTTCCCTGTCTTGAACATTCTACACTATCCTCTTCTCTTGGATCCCCTTCTCCTTTCCCAGCTCTCCCAAATCTCAGCTTTGGATTATATTCACCAACCATTACCTTTGCTCCTACTCAGGTGCTGTAGAATGAGGCTGGAGAAAATCATGAACTTTTGCTGACTGGGTTCACTACAAACATGTTTCCTGGGCGCTCCCTGCAGCAAGGCCATCCTTTTATATCTCCCTAATTGATTCACATTAGCTTCCCCAAATCTTTTAATTCCCCCTTTAAACCTCTCAAAGCTCCCCTCCTCCCCATCTACTAAGTATCTTGCCTCATATGTCACTGAAAAATTGAAGTTATTTGCCAAGAGCTCTCTCATTTTCCCATTTGTAATCTCATATAAGATGACTTCTGCCATTATTTTCTCCTTCACTTCTGTTTTACACAAAGAGGTGGCCCTTCTCCTTGCAAAGTCTAATACCTGTATATATACAAGTGATGCAACTCCATCCCATCTTCTCTAGCAAATTGTGCCCTCCATCATCCCTACTTTTTCACTAATCTTCAATTATTCCCTTTATACTGGCTATTTCTCTGCTATTTCTCTCTTTAAACATTCCCACACTTTATAATCCTCAAACTATCCTCCTTTTATCCATTCATCCCCACTATATCTTCTTTTTGTAACTAAATTCCATAGGATAGTCTTCTCCAATAAATTGGTGCCTCCACTGCCTTTCTTTTTACTCTATTCTTAAGTTTTTGCAGTCTGACTTCTAACTTTGTCATTCAACAGAAACTAATCATTCCAAAGTTACCAAATTACCAAATCTAGTGACCTGCTCTTGATCCCTTGCCCTCAGTGTGACCTTTGAGCTTGTAGATCACCCTTCTCCCCTTGATACTCTTTGCTTGACTGCTCTTTCCTGGTTCTTCTTCTGCCTGTATGACCACTCCTCTGCCTTCTTTGCTGAATCTTCATCCGTATCATGCCCATTAACTGTGGAAGTCCCCCAAGTCTCTGTCCTGTGTCTTTCTCTCTTTTCTCTCTGTGTTATTATTTCACTTGGTGATCTCATCAGCTCCCATCATTTCAAATATGGTGTATACTAATGACTCTTAGATCTACTTGTCTAGCCCTTATCTTTCTCCTGACCTCCAGTTGTAAATGTCCAGCTGCCTATTAGACATGTCAAATTTTATGTTTCATTGGTAACTTGAACACTTATCTAAAACTGAACTCATCTTTTCCTAAAAGTGTTCATTCTTAACTTCCCTATTACTCTTGGGGACACCACAGTCCTCTCAGGTACTCAGGCTGATAGCCTAGTGGTCATCCTTGATTTGTCCCTCTTTTATCCCCTGTAACCAATCAGTTGTTATGTCCTGTAGTTTTTGCTCTCATGAATCTCTCATAGAATCTCTACGGGCAGTGAGGTAGCACCATGAATAGAGTACTAAGCTTGGAGTCAGGAAAACTTGAGTTCAAATCCAGCCTCAGACACAATACTAGCTGTGTGACCCTGGGCAAGTCACTTAATCCTGTTTGCCTCAGTTTTCTCATCTATAAAATGAGCTGGAGAAGGAAATGTTAAAGCACTCCAGTAACTTTGCCAAGAAAACTCCAAATGGGGTCATGAAGAGGCAGATGGAACAGAACAATGTAGAAATGCATGTTGTTGTTATTATTAATATTATTATATTCCCTTCTATTCTCTGACATTGCCACCACCTGGGATCAGGCCGTCTTTATCTCATACCTGAACTATAGCATTAGTCTGTTGCTTGCTCTCCCTGCCTCAAGTCTCTCCCTATTTCAACCAATTCATCTTCCACTAAGCATCAAACTGATCTTCCTAAAGTGCAAGTCTGATAATATCACTCTTTATTCATTAAAGTCTAGAGGCTCCCTATTGCCTCCAGGATCAAGTATAAATCCTCTGTTTGACTTTTAAAACCATTCGTAACCTGGTCCCTTCTTACTTTTCATACTTCTTTTACCTTAATGCCCTCCATGTACTCTGTGACCCAGTGACCTGGCTTCCTAGCTTCTTCTGGCACAAGACAGTCCATTTCCTGACTGAGCCATTTTACTGGCTGCCTTCCATGCCTGGAATGCTCTACCTCCTCATCTATACCTTCTAGCTTCCACAGCCTCTTTCAAGCCTCAGCTAATGTCCCACCTGCTGCCAAAAAACTCCCATTCCTCCTAAATTTTAGTGCCTTCCCTCTGAAACCACCATCAATTTATCCTGTATATGTCTTGTTTGTATAAAGTTGTTGGCATGTTATCATCACTAGACTAAGTTCTTTTATTTTTAATCTTTCTTTGTAGCCCCTAGTGATTAGTACAATGTTTGGAACATTGTAGGCACTTAATAAATGCTGGTTAACTGATAGTTGAAAATAAAACTTAATAAGTTTGTTGTTTAAGTCATGTCTGACTCTTCATGACCCCATTTGGAGTTTTATTGGCAAAGATAATGGAGTGGTTTGGTATTTCTTTCTCTAGCTTATTTTGCAGATGAGAAAACTGAGGTAAACAGGGTTAAATAACTTGTCCAGAGTCACACAACTAGTGTCTGAGGCTGGATTTGAACTTGGGTTTTCCTGATTTCAGGCCTGGCACTCTATCCACAGTGTCTCCTAGCAGTTACTAGCTTACCGACAGCAATTTTAGGAGTAAAATGTCAATAGGTAATGTCACTTGGCATTTGTGAAGATTGTTCTGTGCTGATTCATGTTCCAAGAAAGCTATATTGACTCTCATGTAAGTTGACCTAATCCTGAATTTATGTCGAATTTGTTTTTGTTTCTACCTGTGATTTTGTTCCTGTAGGGCACCCCAGTAGGAGAATTCCTCTCCTCCAATGCAAATGAGCAACAGTTCTGCAATTTACTATCTTAGATAGATACTTTAATTTCTCATTGAGCAACTAAATGACTTACCTAGGGTTATATAGTCAATATGTGTCAACAATTGACCTTGAACCTAGATCTTTCTGATTCCAAGGCCAGCCCTCTATTCATTATAGCACACTGCCTTTTAAGAAACACCTATTATTTGAAAGTGCTCAGTTTTACTTTGTGGCTAGTATGATGGGCACTATGAAACATATTCTCAAAGTCTTAGCAAAGTTTTAAGCCATTATAACTTAAATAGTGCACTAAGGGTTTGGGGACACCATGTATGTAGTATTAAAGTCATAAGCCAAATCCAATCACAATTTCATGAGCCCTCTGTGCTCTTCACAAGGGTTTTTTGTTGACGCCAAGTCTCCTTGGGACCAGTTGCTCAGTGCCAAACCAAACCAAACTAACTCATTTCACTTGGAGATCTGCTCTAGACTTACCTCTTCAGCGAAGTTATTGGTAACCACTATTACCCAATGTTTTAATTGGGTGATAATTTTTCATCATCAGTAGCTTTTTGGCATAAGTCTGGTGGCAGCTATTGTTGATGACATGATGAGATTTTCTCATCTTTGTCCTTTTTTCTAATTTGGTACTGATTTGGAACTTTGATTTATCTGCATACAGAACATCTGATTTGGAAATGGCTTCATTAACTAGGCATTTCATCATGCTTATTCCATCTTCTTGAAGGAATTACTGGCATTCTACAGATGTGAGGCTTCTGTGGAGACTCCAGGCCATTGAAGTCGTCTACTTATTAGTCAACAGCCATATTTTTCAGTATTGTTTGTTGTCCCCTCCTATAACTTCTTCAGATTTATCACCAAGTATATGTTCATTTGGCTCAGACTCACTGAGGACAGAATTCTTTTAACTTCTCACCTTCAGAAATAGATAGTCATTGTCACATAAACTGCAATTATCATCATGATAATTTATTTATCACGAATGTTACAAAATAACATGACCAAATATTCCAGGAAGTGGCAAAACAGAGTTCAGCAACTTCTTTCAGAGGCAACTAGGTGACACAATGGATAGAGAATTGGTCCCAGAGTCAGAAAAACTTGAGTTCAAATGCAGCTTCAGACACTTACTAGCTGTGTGACCCTAGGAAAATTACTTAACCTCTGTCTGCCCCAGTTTCCCCTCCTGTAAAAAGGGGATAACAAAGGCATCTACCTTCTAAAGTTGTGACAATCAAACAATATATTTGTCAAGGCCTTAGTATAGCTCTTGGCACATTGTAGGTGTTTTTTAAATGGTTATTTCATACTTTCCTATTTGCCTCTCCCAGAAGACCCTGTGAGCATTTACTACAACTTCCTTATAGTCTTTTGGTTTCATTTATAGAAAGAATGTTGATATTGACATGATTCTCTTCCTCAAAAAGTCTGTCTACTAATTGGTCGTTGAAAAACAAGCTCACACTTAGAATACTAATGATTAGAGTAATGATTTTAGATGGTGTAAAAACTGTATGATTCTTAGTACTGTCTGCCCCATTTTCTAGCACTCTTGATCACCACAGTAGTAGTGAAAAGTGTCTCTACTTATTATGTTTTTCTTTGTTTCATAGGTTTCCATAGTAAAATAGTTCCTCACCTAGTGTCCAGACCACTAGTGGTAAGGGTCTTGATACTTGGCTATGCTGCTCCTCAGAAAGTATATAGCATTTCATTGGGATCATGCTGGAAGCTCCTACAGCATAGTAGAATCTGCTAGAGCTTATACTCTTCTGGCATAACCTCCAAGAATCTGAGGTCACTTTGACACTGTAATGAAGCCTTATAATAAGACTTTTTTGGAGGATCAGTCTAGTAACTTTGTACAACAAGAAAGCCATGTTCATTGGGAATGACTTGTTCTTGATAAACCAGTACTAAGTCCTAGTGATCACCACCAGTAATGGTAATCTGAATGATCATCAACTATCTTTACAATGATTTATAGAGATCTTTGGATTATGGGTATATATGTTTGACCAACCCCTCAGATGGTCTCAGGTGTAAATCCACCAAATCTCTATCTTCTCTTTGCTTTTGGTTTATCTCTTTACTGTTTCTTTCCAAATTCAAAGGCAGTCTAGTGGATATGCTTTAGAACAGTGGTTTGCAACATTTTTTGTTCCACAAAACCTTTTCAACAACAGCAACAAAAATATGCTTTGAATATCCATATTATTTAACTTTATTCATTAAGCATTCACAACAGTGACAATGACTTTTGCCCCCAAAATTCCAAATAAAAATCTACATTATATAGTTACAAAACATAAAATATCCTTCTTCCTATAATTATAAAATCTCCAAACATAAAAATATAAAGCTAATTATATAAAATAATTATGAATATTTCATGTGGAACATTCTGTAAGAACTAAATGTAGTCCAGCAAAACCTTATATGTTTACAATTGCTTGTAAAACTTCATATTCAATTTCTTTATTTTACAAATTTTAACATTTATAAAATGGTTCTAGATTTTGCAAATCTAGAATCTAGATTATTCTCAATAATTGCCAAAGTTACAGAAGCTCTAAATGATTCAGCTCCCATCCAGGAGTAAATTGAGGAAATTTCATTTCCTATAAGTTAGCTTCCCTTCTATCTCAAACCATGAACTAACTCATAGGCTTAGTCAAAATCACTGTTAATAGTCATGTAATTTATTGGAAATGCCAAATAATAAGGAAATGAAAGATAACCATCTCAGCAAAATGTAGAAGGCTATAATGAGTCTCAAGGTCAGAGGTGGACCTGTATTCTAGGAAATCAAGGGAAAGATCTACTGACTGGATTTGACTCTAAGTGCTACTATTGCTGCTTTGTCTTCATCTCAGCTCCATTCCACTCCTTTGCCTTTCACCTTTTTTACCTTCTCTTGCTTTCTGATTCATGTATAATCTGTGTATATCTTGCGACCTCTCTGTCTGCTCTCCTGGTGTTCCCAAACTTGGGTACAAGTCCCTTCCTTAAAGCAACTAAAATAGTAAAGAGGCATCTCTCCTGAATGCCTTCAAACTCCGCAACCCAAGAATTCTCTATGATCTTAGGAAGTCTCTGATGTCTCTGTGTTTCCATTAAAAGTATCTAATATATAGTTTGCTTTGGATATATTTGTTTGCATGTTAGATTGTAAGCTCCTTGTAAGCAGGCAATATTTTTTGCCTCCCTTTGTATCCTCAGTGCTTAGCACAGTGTCTGTCACATGGCAGACATTTAATAAATGTTCATTGATAATTTGACATCAGTCTCCTATATCTCAGTGATACTGTGTCTTGGCAACTTGGAGCTACATTCATATTTTAGAATTTTGTCAGTAATCTAAGTCAAACTCAAATATTTATGGTGTGAAGAATCTTTTCCCTATTGATAAGGAACACATTGGTTTTTCTTCAGTCCTGGGACACTTCTCCCTTTACTTGTGATTTTTCAAAGAATGGTTAACACCAATTCATCAATCATATTGATGGGTTTTTTCAGAAATTCAGCATATAATTCATCTGAATCTAGCAACTGTAGCATTTTACTATCAATTCTTTCTTAATAATTTTTTTTTGTTTGGCCCAGCCCCCAAAATATTTTCCTTGGTACAGAAAAGCAGAAGAAAAATAAGAGTTGCATGTTTTATCTTCTTTCTCTCATTCATTCTCATCATCCCATTCACCTGAAGCAATATCTAATGCTTCTTTCATCTTCCTCTTGTCCTTAACATCACTTGGAGAGGATGGAACAGAGACTATTTATGCTGAGACATGGGTTGGATTGTATGATGATTGAGGTCCTTTTTAATTGTGATATTCTATGATTCTTAATATAGATCTCAAGCCTTAACATCCCTTCTAGCTTCTGTGATTCCATGGAATTGTTGGCATAGTACTTTGCACCAAGCACCTAGCACATTGCTTAATATATATTTATTGAATTTATGGTGGAGTTTATGATCTCTGAGGAACCTCCCAGGTACAATGATACCAGCCACCCAAGTGATCTCAGGTTGATCTACTAAGCTGGACTTGTTTTTTAATCTATGTGTCAATCATTGCCTGCCTATATTTGGTTTGTACTCTGAGAAGTTCTTCCTTAAACCATAGTAACTTTGTGTTCCAACCAGCTGACCTGAGAGTATGGCACTGTCAGCCCCTTGCTACCGAGGTGGAATTCAGAAAGTAAGAAGAGAGCTCCCTTTGGAGTGCCAGGCTTTGAGTATGGCAGACAAGGTATGGAATCCCCTATTTTATCACAACCTCAAAGAAATGGTGGTTCATGAGATTGTAAAAGCAAGCCCATTGATGAACAGTGGAAAAAGTACTGGATTTGAAGTCACACATCCAGAATTAAAATGTTAGCTCTGCCTCTTATGCCTGCACGACCTTGGGTAAGTTATTTCACCTCTGGTCCTCAGTTTCTTCATCTGTAATATTAGGGGGTTGGACTGTATGATATCTAAAGTTCCTTCCAGCATTAAGTCTAAAATATGTTGTCCCAGTCATTTTATGGGCATTAACAGCCTCTGTGTATATAAAATAGTGAGTCTCCAAAGTGACTTGTTCATACCTTCCCAGAGATTTGGCTCACAAATGTCTCCTAGAAAGTCTTAACAAATACTCATTTTTAACAGTGGTTGATTTTGTGTCCATAGCCCATGCACCGAAATCTTAGACAGATGAATAATTCATTTTCCTCTATGGAAATGGATTTTAACATCTTTTGTGTCCTGGACCTCTTTGTCATTCTGGTGAGACCTATGGATCCCTGCTAAGAATAATAGTTTTAAATGCATAGAATAAAATATATAGAATTTTAGAAAAAACCAATTATTGTGATAAATATGTAATTTTTTCCCATCCAAGCTCACAAATACCCTAAAATTTATCCATGGAATGGTCTGTGAACCCAGGTTAAGAGCCCCTGATCAAAGTGGTCATTCTAAGTTTAGAGTAAGTTTCTCCTAGGCAATTCTTTACTCTGAGAAGCAACAAAGAAAAAGCTCTAATTCAGACCCAAACAAGTTGTTCCATCTTTGTGAGCTTTTAAAGACCCCATGGGACACTTTGAAGAAATGGGGATGTTTAGTCTGATGAAGAAGACTTTGAGAAGACATGATAGCTGTCTCCAAATATTTACAGGGCTATTCTACGGAAGAAGTTTGGACCCAGAGGACAAAACCAGAAGAAATGAGTAGAAGATGCCAAGATGGGATAAGAACCCATGTATACAAAAATGTTTATAGTAGTTCTTTTTGTGGTGGCCAAGAATTAGAAACTGAGGGGATGCCCATCAATTGGGGGAATGGCTGAACAAGTTGTGGTATATGAATGTAATGGAATACTATTGTACTATAAGAAATGATGAGCAGATGGACTTCAAAAAAACCTAAACTGATGTTGAGTGAAATGAGCGGAACCAGGAGACGGTAACAGCCACAGGGTGTGAGGACTGTTAGCCCTTCACAGCAAGGCAGTGACCTAAAACATTCCCAAAGGACTCTTGAGGCAAAATACCATCCACATCCAGAGAAAGAACTATGGAATAGGAATGCAGAATGAAGCAACCTATTTTCTCTTGTGTTTTGTTTTATTTTGTTTTGTTTTTTTCATGGTTTCTTCCATTCATTTTAATTCTTCTATGCAACGTGACTAATGAGAAAATGTGTTTAATAAGAATGTATGTGTAGAACCCATATAAGATTGCATGGCATCTCAGGGAGGAAGGGGAGAGGGAGAAAATTTAAGATTTACAGAAGTGATTGTTGAAAACTGAAAACAAATAAATTAATTTAAAAAATAAAAACAAAAAAGAAATGATGAACAGGCTAACTTCAGAAAAACCTGGAAAGACTTACATGAACTGATGCTGAGTGAAGTGAGCTGAGCCAGGAGAGCATTATACACAGTAAACAGTCACATTGCTTAATGACTGACTTTGGTAGACTTATTTAGCTCTTCCCAGCAATGCAAGGATCTAAGATAACTCCAAAAGACTCATGATGGGAAATATTATCCATATCCAGAGAAAGAACTATGGAGTCTGAATGCAGAGCAAAGCTGATTATTTTCTCTATTTTTTGTTTTGTTTTGTTTTTTCTTTCTTCAGTTCCTCTCATTCATTCTAATTTTTCTTCACAGCATGACTAAAGTGAAAATATATTAAATAAAAAAATATATATGTAGAGCCTATATCAAATTGCATGCCGTCTTGGGGAAGGGAGAGGAGAGTGAGGTGGAGAAAATTTAAAACTCAAAAGCTTATGGGAAGTTAATGCTGAAAACTAAAAATAAATAATTTTTTAAAAAATCCTTACTTGAAGACCAAAATGTTAAGTCCTAAGGAGCAATTAATGAAATTGACATCAAAAATATAATAAAAAAACTAGAAATTGATTTTATGGGAAAAAAAATGAAGACGATGGCAACAGACAAATCTGGGCTTGATACCAGGAAAAAGAAGCTTTTTAACAATGTCCAAAATTGGAATGGTGACTTTGAGAGTTAGTAGGGTTCCCTTCCTTGGAAGTTCAAAGACTGGATGCTCGCTTGTTGAGTATATTATAAAATAGGATAATATATATGTAAAGTACTTTGCAAACCTTAAAGCAGCATGTGAATGTTGTTATTATTAGGCAAGTTGGTGGCATAAAGGGTAAGCAGTAAGATTTCATATCAGGAAATTGTTGTTCAGTGGTGTTCAACTCTTTGTGACCCTGTAGACCATAACACACTAATACTGTCCATGGGTTTTTCTTGGCAAAGATAATGGAGTGCTTTGCCATTTCTTTCTCCAGTAAATTAAGCAAGCAGAGGTTAAGTGACTTGCCCAGGGTCACACAGTTAGGAAGTGTCTGAGGGTAGACTTGAACTCAGGTCTTCCTGACTCCAGGCCCATTGCTCTATCCACTGGGACATCTAACGGCCTCAGAAGGCCCTGAGTTCAAATTCTGTTTCTGACTTTTACTAGCTATTTGACCCTGGCAAATCATTTCAATTCTGTCAACCTAGGTTTCCTAATCTGTCAAATTGTGGTGATGATGATGATGACGACGACGACGATGATACTTTACAGGGTTGTTATGAGGAGGAGCTAATATATGTAAGATACTTTCCAAATCTTCAAGTTCTCTATAACAGTTAACTATTATAATAATTACTTTCAAGTAAAGATTGTACTAAATGGCTGCTAAGATTCCGTCCAATTCTTACATTTGATGATTTTGTGACAGTGAGTCTTTTGTGTCTTTTGGATTGATTTGGATGATTTTGTGACAGTGAGTCTTTTGTGACTTTTGGTTTGATTTGGATGATTTTGTGACAGTGAGTCATTTTGTGACTTACTTTGGAGTCTCAGCTGAAATTTCTGAAACCAGACTGTGGGAAACTGAAGTTTTTCTTTCAGGATATTATTCACTCTATAAAAACAAAATGTATTTGTTCATAGTAAACATGTTAGAACAGCAGCTGGATAGGACAAGTACGGACTAGTAGCTGCTCTGATCAGCCAATTTTCAGATAAAAGGCAGGATCTGATAAGTGACAGATTATAATGAGAACATTTTTTCAATTGGATCTTTTCTGATTTCATCATCTCTCTCTAACTTCATTCTTAAGGGCACCAGTAAAAGTTTCACACACAGGTTCTCACGATTTATTTGCATTCTGAATATGCCCACTGATAGTTGACAATCTCTCTAATATAGTTAGAATCTCAATGCTTTGGAATTTAGGAAAAGCCCAGAATCCTAGGTTCTCCTCTCTTCTCACATCACCTGCTTATGAGTCTATCAAGTGACCTCCCTTTGTCCCAATTTTCCTGTCTATAAAATCATTGGAAACCTGTGGCTGAGAAAGAAATGGAGAGGAATAAATTCCCTGAGAAATTCTTAAGCAATACTGACCCTCTCCTTTTGCTTTAGTCCTACCAACACATCTCAATTCAATTTAAACTTTTCTAAATACCTCCAGACTCCAGACATTCTTGTAAATGATTCTTCTGGTTTGGTATCATTTGCAAGCAAAAAGGGAAAGGAAGGAAAAACTTTCTTTTAGAGTAATCCCATTTGAAGGCAAGGAAATCATAGATAATAACAATAGAAATATTTTAATTGTAGTAAAGTGCCATATCAAGGAGTCAGATTTGAAGCTGTGAAGGTCTATGTCCAAATCTCAACTCCGACTTGCAGCAACTGGGTGACCACGTTGCAAACAACTTAACTTCTCATTATTCTCTGAGTAACTCTTGAAGACTCTAAGACATAAACAAAGGTTTATTGGCAGAACAGTTTCCTCTTCTCAGAATTTCTTATGCCAATGAAATCATAGACCTAGTTCCTATCCCTATTTCTAATTAAGTTATAGGAAGGCAGCCTAGCTTAGTACAGAGAGCAGAGGCTTTGAGTTCTCCCTCTGTCACTGGTTGTAAGACTTTGGGCAAGTCACTTAACCCCTCCATGCCTAGTCAACTCTCTTGGAGTATAAATTACAGAATAATTATAGATCTGCCTTGGTAAAGGGAATTTCCTCATTGGGACCTTCTTATACCAAACAATGTGACCATAGATTTAGATCTTCAGGGTATAACCCCCTTATTTTACAAAAAAGAAACAGAGGCTCAGAAAGGCTAAGTGATTTCTCTAAGGTCACGTGTAGAAAGGGAATGGGATTTTAATTTAAATGTTGGGTTTCCAAAGTCAGCAATTCAAAATTCTGTTCTTTTCCCACTGCCAAACACTCATGTAAAACCACAGCTCTGCAAGGGGAAAAAAGTAATTTTGTAATTACTTATATGTCATATTCCCTTCTTTGACTATAATCAAAAAAACAGTTATTAATCACCTATTATGTGCCAGTTTCCTTCAAGGGAGAGACTGTGTTATGTGGACCTTCTCCACCAGTGTGGCACAGTGTTCTGCACAGAAAAGGTACTTGATAAATGTAATTGATTTAAATGGAATAGAAAAGTCTTATTTGAGAGAGCATTCAGAAAAATCAAAGAATCATTGGCTGAGAGTTGAATGGAGCCTTAAAACCTACCTAATCTGACTCTCCCATAGATAAGCCAGAGGACCAGAAATGAGTACAAGATCATATAGATGCTAATGTACTTGGAGATTCTGAACAAGGATACTCTCCACTGATATATCACAGAATTTCACTGGACTCAATAGTAGAAGGACACATTAACTTAAGTGTGGTTGTTCAGCTGTATTTACTCTTTGTGACCCCATTTAGGATTTCTTGGCAAAGATACTGGAGTGGTTTGCCATTTCTTTCTCCAGCTCATTTTACTGATGAGGGAACTGAAGCAAACAGGGTTAAGTGATTTGCCCAGGGTCACACAGCTACTAAGTGCCTGACGTCAGATTTGAAGTCAGGTTTTCCTGACTCTAGGCCTGGTACTCTATCCACTGTACAATCTAGCTGCTTCATCATGAAATGGATTAAAAAGTGGATGGTGAAAGTGGGAGTGGGGGCAGGAGGGAGAAACAAGGTTAGCACTCAGGAGGTGATTAAAATGCAGCTTAAGAGCCAAGAAAATAACACCCACACACAATGACTACAGTGATGCAAATGGAACTGTCACATACAAAAATATTAAAAATGAATGTAATAAAATTATAAGGATCATGCATGACTCTTAGGAAGAGATAACAGGGGACACTCCCAACGTACTCTTTCTTGAGTGGAGAGAAATGCACAGATTATGTTCACAGTACATATTTTTTGGATTTTTTACAGTATATCAATTGGTTGTGATGATTTTTATATTTTTTCTTTTAAAAAATATTCTGTTAAAAGAGATTGTTTTCTGGGATAGGTGGAGTGGGAAATACTGGGGAAAACTATGATGATGCAAAACCCCCAATAACTCAATACTTTTTTTTAAAAGAAATACAACCTAAATAAGCAGATGTGTATAAAAGTAGACAGGCTTCTGGTGGAATGTGTCTTCCTCCAAGAGTTTCTTCTTAAATAGAGAAACTGTACCTTTAAAAGAGTCAGGCTCAGCCCTTCAGGAGGCAGGTATCATTATCCTCTGCCTGCTTTGGAGAGATTTTGGGAGGATTAATGAACTAATGTCTTGCAAAGGTCTCCAGCACTGCAGAAGAAAAGGGCTAGAGCACTACAACGTATTATTATCCCCAACTGTTCCCTCCCCCACAGAGCACTTGGCCTACACAGAATGCTGCTGTGCCTCCTGTCTCCTTTTAAAGGTACAGTCTCACTGTGTAGGAGAGCAAATGATGGAGTCTTAGAGTTCAAAGGAACCTCAGAAGTGATATACCCTAGCATGAATTTCTCATAAGAGGTCATCCTACCTTTTTTATAAAAATAGGATTTTTAGAGAAATTTAAAGTTTGCAAGGCATTTAACAAATTCATCTTATCTTCAAACTAGCCCTGATATCATTATACTGATTTTAGAGATGAAAAAACAGGCAGAAAATGGTTAAATGATTGGCCTAGGGTTACACAGCTAATATGTATCTGAGGCAAGATTTGAACTCAGATCTTCTGTTAGCCTCTTTTGCTTGAATATCTCCAGTGAGGGAAAAGTCATTATTTACCAGAGCAGCCCTTTCTACTGTGCGACAAGTCCAATTGTTAGGAAGAATTTTTCTATATATTAAGCTAAAATCTATCTCCCTATCTTTTTCATTCATTAGTCTCATTTCTTTCCTTTGAGGTCAGTAAAATCTAATCTTGTTCCTATAAGATAACACTTCAAAATATTCTAAGATAGCTCTGTCTTCTCTTCCTTAGGCTAAATAGCCTCAGTCTGTTTAATACTCTTTTATTCATTAAAGTATTTTATTTTATTTCCTTCTCAGTTTTATCAAGATTCTCTACATAGTAATTTCTTTGGTGTTACATTTGTTATCTGTGATACTGGGCACATGGAGACCTCCCACTATGGAAACCTTCTCCCCAAAGGTCAATTATAACCCTCCCAAGTTCTAAGAAGTGATCTGACATACGTGACTTGTCCAGGGTCACTGGACATGTCACTAATGGTTTTTGAGAGCTTGTCTTCTTGACTCAAAGGCCAGTCTTCTATCTATGTTCCCTGCTGCCTCTTCTCTAATTCTTCTAATTCCCCTGATCACTTGGGTCTAATTGTTTAAATGTATTTTCTTCCTCATTAATGGCAACTTAGTATAGATTGGAGAAATATAGTTTAGGGAGGTATCTATCTTCAAGCATAAATGATACACAGAGGATAAGAGTACTTATTATGTGCTTTTTATTAATTATTATCAATTAGTTACTAAGAAATCTGCCAGGCACCGTGCTAAGTGATGAGGATACAGATAGAAGCAAATAATATAATCCTTATATTCTAATGGGGATAATGACACACTATAGGAAGAGGAGTAACATGGGATGAAATCTGAACGGGGGGAATGTAGAGATGAGTAGGAAGGGTATGGAGACAGTATGGGATGAGGCATGGCTTGAGTTCCCTAAAATGGGAGTCCTGGTGAGGGACTCACAACAAGTAGGAGAGGAGGACCTCAGGGAGAAGCTTCTCCAGGGTGGCAAGGTATCAGAAGTATTAACAACACCCCCTACCCAATAGCTCTTTTCTGGACTGCCAGGTGGCACAGTGCATAGAGTGCCAGGTCTGGAGTCAGGAAGACCTGCATTCAAATTTGACCTCAGATACATGTACTAGCTTTATGCCCTGAGCAAGTCATTTGGTCCTGTTTGCCTTAGTTTCCTCATCTGTGCAATGACCTAGAGAAGGAAATAGCAAACTGTGCCATTACCTGCCAAGAAAACCCCAAATGAGGTCACAGAGTTAGACACAGCTGAACAACAAGATAGAGCTCTTTAAGGTTTGAAAGATGTTCACATACATGATCTCATCTGAACCTCAAAAAAAATGTGATATAAGTAGTAGGATTGCTATTCCTATTTTGTAGATGAGGAAACCTGAGTCTCAGAGAAATTAAATGCCGTGTAGAGGGTCCTACAGCTAGTTAGTGGATTGAGGAGTGATGAGGACCCAGCTCTTCCTTACTCTAAGTTAAGTTCTCTATACACAGTAACACCTAGCCTTGTCAATAATCATTGTTTTTTCTCTATGGACAAGATGAGGTATGTGAAAATTTAATACCGTGTGTCCATTTTGCAGATAAGAAAAACTGGAAGAGACATATTGCAAGATTGGCTCAGAAATCTAAAATAAAGTACTGGAGGAGTCCAGAGAATAACTTCATTCACTACTTAATGGCTATTCACCCTCACTGGACTTTCTCTCATTCAGCCGTGGAACCAAGAGGCACCGTTAAGTACTGTCAAAGCAAGCAGATGAATTTTAAGCCTTGTCAGAATGGACAGTGCTTCCTACTGTTTTTCATTAGAAGAGCCTGGAACATCTTCCCTTCCGGAGGCTTTCTCATGCTGTGCGTCTCTTGCACTTCCCATAGAGAGCAGGCTCTTTAATGGAGCTGTGATGCCTTCCCCCAGTTCAGTAGTCCCAGCAGTGCCAGGACAGTAGAATGGAAAGGAAGACCTTTTGACAGATAATTTAGAGCACAACAGCAGGGCTGTCCTTCCAAACAAAGACAGCATCTCAGTGTTAGGGATGAGATACTGGCATCACTATCCTTCTTGGCTCGAAGGAATGAGGGTTTGAACAAAGTAAGTGGGGCACTGACTGCGAATCTGCAGCTTAATTCAAGGGGAGGATGTTTTTCTGGAAAAGGCAAAAGATGTCATCTGCACAGCTGCACCACCACAGGTGTCCTAGAGGCAAAGAAAGTCAGATTACCTGCATCTAACTCATATTTGGCGCTGCCTTGCCCTAGAGCTGTGATGGAACTTTTCCTGGTGGATCTGAAGGCAATCACTTAACTAACGCCTCAGCCCCTCTAGGTATCTCACATAGGAATTAGCTCCTCTTTTCCATGTGGTAGGGAACAGTCACAAGGATAAGAAATTTTTAAATCTTTTATTTCATTGCAAACCTAATAGAAATAAATACAAACATTCCAATAAGAAAGAAGGATATATAAGTGTGAACTTTCGTATAGTTTGGATAATTATCCAAATTATATATAAATTATATATAACATATATACAATGAATTATATATATGTATATAAATTATAATTAGAACAGGTATATGGTACAGCGGGTAGAGAGCTGGGCCTGAAGTCAGGAAGACCTGAGTTCAAATCAGGCTCAGACACTTACTAGTTTTGTGACCTTAGACAAATCTCTTAACCCTGCTTACTTCAGTTTCCTCATCTGTCAGAGAAGGAAATGGCAAACCATTGACTATCCCTGTCAAGGAAACCCCGAATGTGGTCACAAAGAGTTGGACACAACTGCAAAATGGCTGAACAACAAAACATTTTGTCACAGAGGAAGTTTTCTACAGGGACAGGTTAGACAAATGGATAATGATAGATATGCAAAAAAAATGGAGCATCCATAAAACATTTTTTTTCCAGAAAATTACACAGGAAAAAAGAAATACAGAAGGGAATATTTCAAATTTGCAACAATAACAAAATCCTCCTTTGAGCAAGTCTGTGCATTTTTCAGGCAATTAACATTTTACAGCATGAGTCCCCTCCACCTTTCCACTGGAATCTGTCATCAACCCCATTCTTAGGAGAGGAAATGTTTCCTTCAAAGAATGGATGGTTGGTTAATGGGTCTATGAGAGATTCACATTCCAGCCTGGTTATGTTTGATCATGGGCAAATCAATGGGTACCATGGGATTGCCTGTTTGGAGCAAGAATAGACTTCAAAGGCCATCTAATCTGACCTTATCATTTTATAGAAGAGGGAGCTGAGCCTCAGGCAGGTTAAGTGTCTTAACCCTACATACAGGCAGTGAATATCAGTGGTAAGTTTTGAGCTCAGATAGCCTGACTCCAGAGCCAGTGCTCCTTCCACAATACCGTACTGTCTCTCCATCAGGTCATATGTTTACTTTTGATATGTCATGAGGTAGGCAAGTTTAGTTTGAGAAGTGCCAACTGGAAGAGGAGATACCCTGAGGGGCAGTCAAGGGATTTACTTTGACTGTTCTATCCTGTGAGCCTGAGCTCACATGTTTACTCTACCCCTCCTGACTTTACCAGCTTCTGTCCTGTTTGTAGTTGAATAGCCTGGTTCTGACTTTGCTTCTTCTTTGCTGTGTATACTTTCTAGAGTCTGTTTGTAACCACCTCTTTCTGGCTTGACACTAATGCCGATTTTTCACGTTGCTAGTAGGTTTGATTTTCTCATTCTTGAACACAGCAGGTTAGTGGAAATATTCCAAGCTTCCTTTGTGCTGTGGCAAAAATCCTCCTCCTCAGTTATCTAGTATAATAAGCATGCTGCTTCTTGTTACAGAGAAAAGAGTCTTATGTATGACTGTGATCTTATGGCTGGGTTCTATAGATGCAAACTTTAGCACTTTTCCTTGACTATTCCTCTAGGGCAATAGAAGGTGGGGGTAGGGAAACTGAGTCTTTAGTCATTATGATTTAAAGAAATTTCCTAGCACCAACACTGCCTCCCTGCCACATAAACAGACATCCAGTGATTTTTGAAAACTCTTAGAGGACAGGAGAAGTACCCCAGAACAAGGAGTGCAAAACTGGAGAAGTGCAAATGTACTATTTTTTCAAAAATAGAAAGAAAATGGAGCCTGAACACTCTAGCCTCTGAACACTCCAGCTCAAACTTGCTCCCTGGTGGTGCTGTGCATAGAGCACCACTCAGGAAAATGTGAGTTCAAATTCAGCCTCAGACAATTCCTAGCTGCCTGAGCAAGTTGTTTAACCCTGTTTGCCTCAGTTTCCTCATCTGTCAAATGAGCTGGAGAAGGAAATGACAAACCACTCCAGCATCTTTGCCAAGAAAACCCCAAATGGGGTCACAAGGGTTTGGACACAGCTGAACAAAGCCAAAATATTTTAGAATGTATTATTATGAAGTTGATAAGTAAATCATGGAGGGGCAGTGTGGATTCAAATTCTGTCTTTGATAATTACTAGCTATGTGACCATTGTCAAGTGCTCTAACTTAGTTAACCTCCTCATCTGTAAAAGAGGATAATAATAACTGTCATCTCTATTTTCATGGGTTGTTGTGAATATCAAAGGAAAGTGTGGGAATTGGCCCAGTCAATGGGCCCAGTCAGTGCTTTGAGCAGACTTGAATTTGCACTTCCTGGTGGATTATTTAGGGAATGCCAAGATATTGCTTGTTTAAATCAAATCTAACACATGGAATTTTGTGGAGCCAGTTTCAGGCCATGAGCAACTGAGGAGCTAGTACTATGGGATGATCAAAAGCCTCCTAATTGGCTTCAGAGTCCAAAGAACCAATGACTGAGGAGAGACAGGGTCAAAACTGAGCATTGTATTTTTGAGTGGACCAACTCTCATTCTATTCGTTGGTGGCTTTTCAGCCTCAGTGGATGCTATAGAGAGAGCAGCAAAGTATCAAGCCACTTCTTTAGCCTGATCACTACACATCTATGAATACACATTGTCTCTCTTCTGTTGTATTGATTATTCTTTCCCAGTCTTTTTAGATGAATAAGAATCCTGGGACAGGAGGGCTCAGGCAGCAAGTCAACTCTGGTCTTGAAGTTCCACTAGCAATAGGATATCCTTCAAAGTCAAGATAGGTCTCACAGGAAAATAGAATTAGTAAGCACTGACATTCATTAAAGAAAATGAAATTAAATAAACTATGAAGAAAAAAACTTCTCATGTATTTATTGGTGAATTCTATTAAATATTTAAAGGACAATGAATACCGGTATTACGCAAATTATTCTCAAAAACTGAGACCATTACAGGCAGCTAGTTGGTGAAGTGGACAGAGCACTGGCTTTGAAGTCAGAAGGACCTAAATTCAAATATGGCCTCAGACACTTAGTAGTTATGTGACCTACACAACTTAACCCTGATTGCTTCAACCCTCCCCCCTCACCCAAAAGTAATCCAAACAAAAAAAATTGAGAACATTAAACTTCTTGTATGAAACAAATATTGTCCTAATATCTAAACCAAGGAAGGATAAAACAAAGGAAAAAACTCATTGACCAAAATTGGTAATGACTCTTGTTACAATTTCTAAAAAATAAAGTGAAAGAAAAAAGACTATAGCTTAGTCCTGATTAGTATGAATAATGAATCCTGTGAAGTGGTCATATGTGTTAGAATTTACACTATTTGAAGTTATAATAACATAAAGTATGGTTATAGGTTCCAAACCAATGAAGTATGTAGGGCAGCTGCTTCACGAGATTCATTATTTGCACCACTCAGGTACAGGCTATTATACTTGGTATATACTACATACAGGTATATATGGCAACGTACACTAAAACTGTATAGCAACATATCCAATTTCTTTTACCATGGCAAAATAAAATTTATATGAAAGAAAATAATGACTCAACTTTAGGCAAATAATGAACATAATAATATTTGAAACAAAAACAACGAAGACCATAAATGGATACTTAAAAAGTCTTTGACAAAGTATAATAGCCAATTATGCTTAAAAAACTACAAAGAAGAGACACAGAAGGGTCATTTTAAAATGTTATTTTAAAAAATATTTACCTAAAATTAAAGATAACAATGGAGAAATACTAGAAATTTTCTCAGCAAATAAATATATAAAACAAGGATAACCTTTTTCACCACTACTGTGTGATATATGTCTAAAAACGTTAATGATGTAATAAGAAAAGAGAAAAATTAAAAGCTTAAATGTTGGCAAAAAGGAGATAAAGTTATACCTGTTTGCAGATGACATGATGGTTTGCTTAGAAAATTCAAAGCATTAGCAAAGAAACTAATTAAGATAATAGCTTCAGTAAAGTAATAGAATTCCAAAGTAAATCCATAAAAATTATCTACAGAATTTGTCCTTTCTATGCAATAATAACAAAACCCAGAAAGAAATATAAAATGAGAACTCCCATTCAAAATAACCACAATTTATCTAAAATAAATGGAAAGCAGTTTACCAGAACACATTTAAGATATGTAAAAATGCAGTTACAAATATTCTTTAAAGAAATAAAGACTGCCTCTTTCCTTCAAGATGGCAGAAAAGGAAAAAAACACAAAGGAACTCAAGGAAAAGGTCAGAAAAGAAAAAAAGGAAAAGAACAAAAAGGAAGACGTGGCTGAAAAGGTGGTGGAAAAGTCTTGAAAGTATTGCCGTGGGAAACCAGTTCTGGCCTGAAGGATTGGTAGATCCTCAAGTCTGCAATACATTCCAGGTGAGCCATGTGCAAATGGAAATACACTGCACCAAAAACCTGGATTGAAAGGGAAAATAAAGAGAGAAGGTGCCTGCTTACTATCTCAAAGCCAGTTGGTGGTGAAAATGATGGAGGAACCCGTGGTAAAGATTCTCAAAATGCCTGGGTATTACCCTACTGAGGATGCGTCTTGAAAGTTGATAACTCATGGCAAAAAACCCTTCAGCCAGCACGTGAGGAGACTTCGAGCTGGCACCCCAGAGTTCTGATCATGCTCACTCGGGAGCAAGCAAGTGGTTTTTCTGAAGCATCTGGTTAATGGCTTGCTACTGGTGCCTGACTACCAACCAAGTTCCTCTGAGAACTCATCAGAAATTTGTCATTGCCACCTCTATCAGGATAAACCTTTCTGGAGGAAAAATTAAAAATCATCTTACTGAGGCTCACTACAAGAAGAAGAGGCTCCATAAACCCAGACAACAAGAAGGAGAGATTTTTGATACAGAAAAAGTGAAGTATGAGGTTACAGAGCAGCTCAAGGCTGGTTAGAAAACAGTGACCTCTCAGATCCTGCCCCAAATCAGAAAAATTTCTCAGCTCTATGGCTACCTCCTGTAATCTGTCATCTCTCTCTCTCCAGTTGAGTTTATCCTCATAAACTGGTGTGTTAAATGCCTTACAAAGAACTCTTATTAAAATATTTGGAATAACGTATTTTTTAAAAAGGAAAAAAAGAAAGGCTGGATTAATAATTAAAGAAACATTCATGGCTCAGTTGGGTTATGTCAATATAGCAAAAATGACACAATCTAAATTAATAGGCAGATTTAGTATTATACCAAAGTACATACACAGGGACTATTTTACACTTGTTATTCAGTCACTTCACAATCTTTGTGACCCCATTAAGAGTTTTCTTGGCAATGATATTGAAGAGTTTTGCCATTTCCTTCTCCAACTCATTTTATATATGCAGAAACTGAAGCAAATAGGATTAAACTGACTTGCCCAGGGTTACACAGCTAGTCAGTGTCTTTGGGGATATTTGAACTCAAGTCTTTGGTACTCTGGGTCAGGTGCTCTATCCACTGCTTCACTTAGCTGCCCCTACTATTTTACATAAAGCTAGATAAAACAATATTATTTGGAAGAGCAAAAGGTCCAGAATCTCAAGGGAAATAACTTTTTAAAGGAAGAACAGAGAAGGAATAGTAATTCCTTATTTAGATTATATTATAGCGCCATATTATACAATATTATATATAATACACATATATTATATATTATAGTACATATGCATATTATATGTATATATACAGTACATATACATATTATAGCATATATACATATTATAGTACCATATTAAATAATAGTGGTGATAATGTACATCCTTTTTTTACCCCCTTATCTACCATCATATTGGAAATGCTTCAAGCTTATTCCCATTACATATAATGTTTACTGATGGTTTTAGGTAGATGCTACTCATTTTAAGGAAGATTCCATTTATTCCTATGCTCTCTAGTGTTTTTTTTTTTTTAAATAGGAATGGGTATTGTATTTTGTCAAAAGCTTTTTCCGCCTCTGTTGAGATAATGTTATGGTTTCTGTTAGTTCTGTTGCTGACATGGTCAATTATTCTCATAGTTTTCTTAATATTGAACTAACCCTGCATTCCTGGTGTAAATCTTACCTGAAAGTGTACAACTTTCATGATAGGCTGCTGTAACCTTTTTGCTAACATTTTATTTAAAATTTTTGCATCTATATTCATTAGGGAAATTGGTCTATACTTTTCCTGGTTTAGGTATCAGTATCATATTTATATCGTAAAAAAAATTGAATTTGCTTGTAAATCCATCTGGCCCTGGAGATTTTTCAGATTATAGTATAAACAATCATCAGTAATATCTAGTACTAAATAAAAAAAATAAAGGAGTAGATTTAGGGGAATAAACTTAACAAGCAACTCAATTAAATTAAAAAAGCAATTGTTGAACATCTAATACATGTAAGGTGTTGTGCTGAGTCTTTGGATTTCAAAGACAAAAAGAGAAAAAAATAATTCTTATCCTCAAAGTGCTTACTTACATTCAACTGGGAGGGTTACATCATGTACAGGGATAGTAAATATAACATACTCTCAGAACAATCGAACTCAAAAGTACAATGTTGAATATAAAAAGATGGGGGAAAATTCCATATTTGACAAGAATGAGTGGAAAAAATAGAAAACAGTTTGGCAGAAATTAGATTGAAACCATTACTTTACATTGTAACACTAAGAACCAAATACATACTCAATTTCAATATTAAAAGTAACATTATTTTAAAAATTGGAGAAAAATGGATGGAAGTATTTTTCATAACTGTGGCTAAGGGGAGATTCTTAGCCAAATATGAGTTGCAAAAGATAGATGAAAGATGTTTTTTAAAAAGGTAATTTTGGATACTTTCTTCTTCAATCATTTTAGCCAATCAGATAGGCAGAAAAATGATATCTCAAGGTTGTTTTGATTTACATTTCTCTAATCAATAATGATTTAGAGCATTTTTTGTATGACTATACTTGTTTTGATTTCTTCATTGGAAAACTGCCAATTCATATTCTTTGAACATTTATCAATTGTGGAATAACTCTCATCCTTATAGATTTTACAAAGTTCATTATATATTTGAGATATGAGACCTTTATCTAAGAAATTATCTGTAAATTTCCCCTCATCTCAATTTTCAGCTTTCCTTTTGATCTGGCATGTTCTGCCATTCTTGTTAAGCTCTGAGTATAACCTTAATAATAATCCAGGTTTGCTTTCCAAGGATCAATCTAGTTGCTATAGAGAAGCACTCTGTCCACAGATTGGTCACCTGATGAGACTTTGCTTTCTTCTTTTTTTTTTTTTGGTCAGTCAGTCAATAAATATTTATTAACCACCTACTATGTGATAGACACTACACTTAGTGCTGGGGGTACAAGGAAAGGTAAAAGACAATCTCTGTCCTTGAGGACATGGTCTAATGATCTAATGGACAAGGTTTAATTTCTGCTCATGGTCCCAAATTTATGTGACCTCTTCTTGCTTTTGAAGTGACCATGGCAAAGTGAGGGGGAAAGGGATACAGGGTGTTAATAATCACATAGTTTTTAAACCATTACTGAACTTTGATTTGAATATTGGTATTATTATGTGAAATCCTTTTATGATGACCAATAAGTAGACATGTTGCTAGAGATTTTGTATCATATCTATCTTGACATTCTTGTTTTAAATGGAACCAAAACAAAGAAGGAAAGATACATAAATGGAAGATCCATTTTTCTTCAGAGAGACAAAGGAGTTGGAAGAATGTTTTTATCATATGGCCATAGGCAATAAGAAATATTATTTCATGGGATACTTTGGCATTAAATGTCATCATACTAATGACAAATATTTCTTAAAAGAACAACATGAAAATGATTATAGTTTATGTAACAACTTGGTTGCTGAAGATAATATGACAGAAGAATTTTATGAAGAACTTGATAAGAGTTATCAAATCAAACCAATATATGCTCTGATACTTGGTAACTTCAATATAGATATGGAAAAAGGTGAGATTATGGAGGAATACCTGAAAAAGCCTAGTTTAAGAAGAGAGAATAAGAAAAGTCAATGCCTTGTAGGTTACCCAGGAACTCAAGACCCCAAAACATGAACACTTTTTTCAAACAAAAAATTGTTAGGCCCTGATCATGGTGAGCAACAAATAACACCTTGAATAATTAAATAGATTATCTTGTAGGGCAGCTAGGTGGTGCAGTGGATAGAGCACCAGTACAGGTGTCAGTAGGACCTGAGTTCAAATGTCACCTCAGATACTAGATACTCACTAGCTGTGTGACCTTGGGCAAGTCACATAGCCCCAACTGCCTTATCCTGGGTCATCTCCAGTCATCCTGATGAATATCTGGTCACTGGATTCAGATGACTCTGGAGGAGAAGTGAAGTTGGTGACCTGCACAGCCCTCCCTCACTCAAAACAAAGTCAAGTGCAAGTCATGTCATTGATGGCATGGTCTTCTTTGGCAACAAAGGATGAACACACACAGATAGACATGAAAAGACTTTTCACTGATATGAGACTATTTCCTGAGTCAGCTATGTAGAGTCAAATCATCAAGTTATCAGAGCTGAGATCAGAATTAGCAAAAAATTAGAATGAATAATAATAGAAAAATATATAATTGAATCAAATTAATCCTCAAATATTTAAACAAATGGTTGAACAATGACACTTGCTAAACAGATAGATATCTATTGCAGGCTACATTGGGTTAGAATACTAAGTCATCAGTAAAATCTTACAAAAAAAGGATAATGGACAATTTTGAGCAATGTAATTTTTTAAAATTTTATTATTTTATTCTGAAAAAATAAGCATTTCTGTAACAGTAGAATAGAAAAAAAGATGATTGTATCTGACACTGCAAATCTATTGCATACAACTTGCTATTTCATTTAAATATATAATAAAGTTATGATGTAAATTTTTTTCCCCTTTTTTCCTTCCCTCTCCCCATCTTTAGAGATGGCTACCATTAGACACAAATATGCATACATGTAAGGCCATTCTCAACATATTTCTATTTTTCAGTTCTTTCTCTAGGTGCAGATAATGTCTTCCTTCATACGTCTTTTCTAGTTAATTTGGATATTTATAATAGTCAAAATGACTTAGTCATTCAAAGTTATTCTTAAAACAATATTGCCGTCACTATATACAACTTTCTCTTGGTTCTGCTCATTTCCTGTAAGCCTATCCATGTTTTTCTGAGATCATCTAGCTCATCATGTCTTATAGCACAGTAGTATTCTATCACGATCATATATTACAACTTGTTTGACCACCTCAGTTGATGGACATCCCCACAGTTTCCAGTTCTTTGCCACCACAAAGAGAGCTACTATAAATATTTTAGAACACGTAGGCTCTTTTCCTTTTCCCCTAACATCATCTTTTGAAGCCAGGAGAAGCAGTAGAAAGTAAAGCCAATTTAAAGGAAGCTTGGATAGATAACCGATTAGACAAAGTCATCTCAAATGCATTCAAGGATGAAAGTGAAAAGACTTCTTTTTTATAAAAAGAAGAAAAATGATAAAGATTTGCAAAAAACTACTTTCAATAAATCTATTTTTCCAAGTAAAGCATAATCAATATCTTAATCATATCGTAATATGGTTATGTATAATACACACACATATATATATATAATCATAATCAACAATCATATCTTGGTCCTAGATGTGCTCAGGGGGGATTAGAAATGGTACTAAATAAAAAGAACAAAGGTAGAAAAAGCAACTGGATTGGATCAACATATCAAAAAAACAGTCATCTGGTCTTTGTTTAAAAAAAACCAAACCTCTATTAAGGCAGGATTTGTCAGGTCCTAAGGCAACCCTATTCTCCTTTGTTGTTGTTCTTATTGATTTGTTTCAGGCTTTTTGTGAACCCATTTGGGGTTTTCTGGGCAAAGATACTGGAATAGTTTGCTATTTCTTTCTCATTTGACAGATGAAACTGAAGCAAACAAGGTCACACAACTATTAAGTGTCTGAGGCCACATTTGAACTCAGATCCAGGGCTCTACCCACTGCATCAAATAGCTGCCCCATTCCATTTTTGTAAACTTCTCATTGTTAGAATGGTTTTTCTTACATCAAGCCTTCACTTTGATCCATTGCCCCCTGCCTTGAATCAAAGAATGAATAAGCAAAACGAGGTTAATCCCTTTCCCACACAGCAGCCCTTCAAATACTTGAATCTTGCTCTCATTTCCTCCTGAGTCTTTTCTTCTTGATGGTGAACATCCCCAGTTCCTTTATCTGATCACCATGTGGCATGATGTATAGCACCTTCACTATTCTGGCTGCCCTTCTCTATACATTCTCCAACTTCTCCATGCCCTTCATAAAATGTAATGTCCAAAGCTGGACACAAAGATTCATTTTCTCATCCTTCTTCTCCCTGAGTCCACCAACTGGAAAGCTGTCAAAGCTGAGATCTTGTGAGACATTCTTGATTTTACCCTTGGCCACTGAGACTCTTTCCAGTTATCTCAGAGGCAATCCAGGAATCAAAGAAGTTTTTAGAATTGTGACAGTCCTCAGAGGCCATGTGGTCCAACCCATGGCAGAAAAAAGTCCCTACTCTACCAGACAAAAGATGGTTCAGCCTGTGATTGAACGCATCCAAAGTCGGGGAACCCATCCCCTCTCTTGACAGTCCATTTCACTCCAGGACAGCTCTAATTGTTAGGAAGTTGTTCATGACATTAAACTCTTTAATTAACTTCTAAAACTTCCCCCTGTTGCTCCTCTTTCTGCCCCCTAGGGTAAAATAGGACAAGTCTAATCCCTCCACTTGACAACTCTTCACACACAGGAACACAACTATCAAGTTCCCTTTGAAACATAGAGCAGGTATCTTGCCCTTCAGGTACTTTTAGCCTATTTTATGTGTAGGAATACTACAGTTAAACAATAAAGTGCTTGACTATCTTGGATTAAGGCTTACTTCATGATTATACCATTTGGAGAAGCATAAGCAACTAAATATCCTCATTTTGCATTGTGTGAATAAAGTATTTTGTAAACCTTAAAATGGCACCCAGCTTATCTTAGCTTCTTGCCACTTGCACCACTGCTGTTGTTACTTCTCCTCACTTGGATCAGCCCCTTTTGCATTAGACTTCTAGCATGATGCCTTGGACCCTGGGAAAGATGACACATTTAGAGCTAGAAGGGGCTATAGAAATAATCTCCAACCCCTGCTGCTCTTTTTACAGAAGAAGAAACTAAGGCCCAGGAAGGTGTTAGATTCATATAGGTAATAAGGATCAGAGGTGGTATTTGAACCCAAGTTCTTTGATTAAAGAGAAATGGAACTCTTTTCTTCTTGACTGACAAATGACTACACAATTACTTTATTCCATTTTATGTAAACCAGCCCCCAGACCATGTTCTGCATCCTATCTAGTTATCATTTAAGTTATCTCGTCATCCACCCTGCCACAAAACATATACCACTACCCCTTATGTCCTATCCCTTCTCTCTTTTAGCACAGTAATCATTATGCCAGTGCTACTGGAAAGAGCATGTCAGTTGAGTTCTATATGGCTCAGTTCATCATCCCCATGACTCCATAGACCAAGTTATCCCCTGGGCACCACTCCTCTAAATATAAACTCCTTGAGAGCAGGAACATTTTTTAAATTAAATGTTTTTCAATGAACAAAAATATGTTTTCTCTCCCTAATAACTCTTCCTTTCCCCATTAGGAAAGAAAGAAAAAAAAACACATAAGAAATATGTGGTCAAGAAAGACAAACTTCTACATCAGCTATATCCAAAAAAAAAAAAAAAGTCTCATGCTGTAGTCCAGTTCTATGCACTCTTTGTCTCTAAGTGAGTAGGAACATAGTTTATCATTAATCCTTAGAAATCAAGGTTGTCATTGTGGTGATCAGCATTCTTTAAACCTTAAAAGTTGTCTTACAATGTTGTTGTTCTATAAGTTGTTTAGCTGGTTCTGCTTTACTTCACTCTGCGTCAGTTCTTACAAATCTCAAATTTCATTGAAACTGACAAGGACTCTTTTTTTTAAGTTTATATGACCATTATTTGCACACAGTAAGACTTCAATAAGTACTTTTAAATTCATTAACCATTAATTAGCTAATTAATTAATCTTGGCTCAATACCCATAGTTCCTTCAACAGATTTTCCTGTGGTACAAAGTCAAGGTTCATCTTGGTTTTCTTCCTCTGGACACTGTAATTCACCAAAGTCCTCCCTAAAATGCAGCACCCAGAACTGAACAAAACAATTTCTGATAGGGTTTATAAGTGCAGAATACAGAGGAACCATCACCTCCTTATTCCTGGAAGTATTGCCTCTCAATGTAATCCAATATTGCATAAACTTTTTTGGCTACACGTTATTTTGCTGACTCACATTGATTTGGCAGTGCACTAAAATCCCTAGCCTTTTTTCTTTTTTAAAGAAAAACTGCTTTCTAACACCACTCCCCCCATTCCATAATTGTGAAATTGAACCCAAATGCAAGTCTTCACATCTATTCTTATTGAATTTTATCTTACTAGTGCGTCTAATGCTCTATCCTCTCAGAATCTTTTTGAATGCTGACCCTGTCCTCTGGTGTTCACTATCACTCCCAGTTTTGTGTCATCTGCAAATGTGTTAAGGCTGGCATCTATGCCTCTATTCAAATGACTGATAAAACATTTAAACAACATGGGGCCATGTCCAGCTCTGGATCACTCCACTGAAGACCTCCTGTCACATTGCCATTAAATGATTACTGGCTACTCAATGAATCCAGCCATTCAACCAATTCCAAATCCATCTAATTGTATCATTAGATAGATTACACAGCTATCTTTTTCATGAGACAAGTCTGGGACACATTACCAAAAGCTTTTCTAAAATCCACTAACTGTAGCATTACCTTGCACTAACCCTGTCAAAAAAGGAAATAACATTAGTCTGGGATGATCTATTCTTGCTGAAGGCACAATAAGTCCTATTCATCTCTCCTGATGTAACATTTTATCATCCTACTGCAGTATCTTGGTGGAAACAGGTTTTGCTGAAGAGTTTGGTGGATTATTGTTTACAGTGTGTCAGTTCTGATAGGCAATGATAATACTTCTCCACTGAAACATTGACATGACTTTCTTCTAAACCTACAAAAGAGTTTTCTTATTTGTTAGGTCCCATCATGGCCCCCTGGGCAGTTACATCTCTAATAATGAGTGATCTCAGAATAGGCTAGACTTATTCCCAGGACTCTGGATGATAGACTTCCTCTGAGCATGGGGAAATGATTTGGCATGCCTCAGCTTGTACCTCCACAGTGTATTGAGCAAGTCAAGGTAGAATGGAAACTAAAACCCTCTTCTTCCAGAGCTCTAAGCCAGCATAGGTGGCAAAACTCTCAGTTGAGATGGTGAGAGAGGAGGACATGTGGGAAATTGCATTTTCATGAAAGAAAAAAGGATTTGGGGGGTACTGAAAAAGAACTGCAGTCCCTTAAACCCTCATAAATCTTGTGGAGTTTCTTTGGCAGAGGACTCCACACTAACTAACCACCCCCATCCTCTATCCCACCAATTTCCTAAATGAATTTGAGGGCATCCTGCAAAAGGGAATGACGCAGAGTATTTAATAGAAATGATATACAATAACAAGTCAGATAAAGGCTTGGAAAGAAGACTGGGCTCTCTGCTGGGTGTTGGCTGTAGCTAAGTGTGATGGTTCATAGCCTTAATTAAGATTAAAGAACTGTCACCTCACTCTTATCTGAGATTACAGGGAGTATTATAGTTACTATCCTTTAGCAGTTGAGATGGTTAACATTTCTCTAAAGAGAGAAGTTCAGGTTTTTGTTCAGCTATGTTAAGACCAGAATCTGGGGATCCTATGGTGGTGGAATGTTGCCTTAAATGCTAAACTAGGGTAAAATAAACTTTAAGGCTGGCTTTCATCTTTTTTATGCCATGGTATTCTGGTGAAACTTATGGATCCTTTCACAGATTACTATTTTTTAATACATAAAATTTCAAAGGAAACCAATTATATTGAAATACAGTTATCAAAGTATTAAAAATAAAAGTTACCAGGTCCAAACTTAAGAACTTCTGTTCAATGGCTCAGAGACATGATCTTAGTTGATTTGCCATGATCGAAGGATGGCTTACCTTGAGAAGGAAGTATAAAAGCCATGGCAGCTGTCCCAGAGGTATCTTGGACAATTCACTTGTGAGGAACAGAGGGCAGTTCAGTCTCCACAGCACACCCTCAGGGAAGAGGTGGCCTGAGCATACAGAAATTAACCTTTGAGATGGGTGCTTAATAAATGTTTATTTAATTGAATGTCAAGTAGAGGAAGGGTTAGCTCAAGGCAATCTTGGTGCAATGGATAGAGAATTGGACCTGAAGATTAGGAAGACTCATCTTCCTGAGTTCAAATCTGGCCTTGGACACTTGTTAGCTGTGTGACCTTGGGCAAGTCACTTAACCCTGTTTGCCTCAGTTTCCTCATCTGTCAAATAAGCTGGAAAAGAAAATGGCAAACCACTCCAAGAAAACCCCAAAAGGGTTCATGAAGAATAAAATACAACTGAAACAACTGAGTAGCAACAACACAATCCAGTATTGATTAATCATTCTATTGGGAGGCTGTCTTTTTAGTTGTGGATCAGGTTAGGGACTGGGCCAATGGTTCCTTTGATATAGGAAACTCCCTCCATTCAGGCAGGTCAGCATTTTCTCTGCAGAAGTTCTTAATCTTTTTTGTACCATGAATCCTTTTGGTGGTCTGGTGAATCCCATGTGCCCCTTTTCAAAATAATGTTTGTTGCTTATATGATTGAAGGAACTGCTCAATTTCAGTTAGAGGCAAGTGAACATAAAAATGTAATTATTTTTCTATCCAAGTTCACGGGCCCCCTGAAATCTACGAATGCCTTGTAAGAACCTGTCTTAAATATCTGCCCAGAGCACAGAGAGATTTAATGACTTGTTATATATATTGGAGGCAGGACATCAGTCTGAGTTGTCTTGACTTTCAGAGCAACTCTCTATCTACTGCCATCTTCTATTTCTCTGCCTTGGAGAGAAGCTGAGTTTGTATGCTTTCCTCGCTCCTCCCCAATGTGACTTTGGCCATTCCTCACACTGCCTTGGCAAAACTGACTTTGACTTGACAGTCTTGTTTGTTCAGTCTGTTCCTCCTAGATCCTGATCTATGTCCCTGACCCGGATCTGTTAAGATGATCTCTTGGAAATATGTCTTTGGATTTTTGGACAGAGAACAAACAGCAGAGAGAAGGCCAGGCTGGCAGTCAGGAATACCAGAGTATTGGAGCCACCTCTGATGATACAGAGATGACTATATAATAGTGGGTTACTTAATCTCACAGTGACCTGAGCAACTATTAGAGACAATAAATTACAGATAGTTGTTGATTTTCATTGACAGAGGAAGTTTCTACACCAGGTATTCCACACATGGGGGAAATCACAGATGTGAACCAGGAAAAAAAATGATTGACCTAAGATCTGATTCACCCTGGCAATGGCTCATCTGGACAGGCCTCCCTCAATCTTTTTCCTTTCTGGGGGGAGGGGTTACTGAATACTTTTATTCAACATGTAGAAGCCACTAAGGCTCTGGTCTGTGGGCCCATCAGGGCTGTTCCACACATCAACACAGGGTTGGGGGTAAGAACAGGTTATTCTCTCCCAGGCATAAGATGATAAAGGGTCTTCCGACAGAGAACCAGATGATCAGCTAGTCTCTGGTATAAGATAGTTCTAACGAAGCAGTGAGAACATCACAGAAAGGTGGAAGGGAGAGGGAAATTAAGCAGCAGAGACCCCTGCCCCTAAAACAAGACTGGTCCAGTATTTGGTGCTGCCCATTCTTAGGACAGGAGTAGATTTCTACAAAAGTGACTGACTCCTGAGAGCTCTTAGGCCTCCTAGCCACAGAGCTTACTTGGCCCAAGGATTTTTGAAGTTCCTTCCAGAAAAGTTAGCCTTGCTGCCCAGTTCTTGCTCAGTTCTGAGAAGCTGGTTGTACTTAGCCAGACACTCAGATCATCAGGAGACACCAGTCTTGATCTGCCCAGTACAGAGATCCACCACCAAGTCTGCAATGAATGTGTAACTTCAGTCTCCCCAGAATGTTGGGCAACCATCACTCTACACCCATTGGACTGGGCCAGCTTGCATGCCTAGAGAGATTCAGTCACAGAGCCAGTCTGGTTCACTTTAAGTAGGAGGCAGTTGCAGGTCTTGTTCATAGACTTTTCAATGCATGTGAGAATGGTCACTGTGACATCATCTCCTACCACTTGGATGCCTGCAGTAGCGGTGAAATTCTTCCAAGCTTGCCAATCATCCTGGTCAAAGGAATCTTCAATAGATACCACTGGATGATCCTTGATGAAGCTCTGGTCGAAGTTCCTAAGATCAGAAGGGGTGATGTATCTGCTGAATCATCAGGAAACTTGAAATCTAAGTCATTTCCCAGATCAGAAGAATTCAGAGGCAGCAACATCTATGCCAATTGTGACCTTATCAGTATAGCCAGCCTAACCAATAGCATTCTTTAGCAGGTCCAGAGCTTTTTATTCTCTAGGGTGTTAGGAGCAAAGCCACCTTCATCCTCTACCTTGGTGGTGCCCTGTCCATATTTCTGGCTAATCACACTCTTCAGGTTGTGGTACACCTCAGCTCCAATATGCATGGCCTCCATGTTTGCTGATCCAACAGGGAGGATCATGGACTCCTGCATGGCCAGCTTGTTACCAGCATAGGAGTCACCATTGATCACATTGAAAACTGGAACGGGCAGAATGACTCCATTGTTGCCTGCAAGGTCAGTAATATTACGGCACAGGGAAACATTTTTCTCAGCAGCTCCGGCCTTATGAACCAACAGAGACACTCCCAAAATGGCATTTGCACCAAATTTAGATTTATTCTCAGTGCCGTCCATCTCTATCATCAATTTATTGATCTTCTGCTCCGCAACATTCAGTTTCTTGCTAATCAGGGTTGGGGCAATAGTTTTATTGATGTACTCGACTGCTTTTGAGACGCCTTTCACCATGTAACGGGTCTTATCATTGTTGTGGAGCTCCAGGGTTTCATGGATACCAGCAGAAGTACTACTGGGCACAGCAGCTTGGAACTGACCTTCTTCAGTGTAGAGATCAACTTCAACAATGGGGTTTCCACGAGAGTCAACGATCTCTCTTGTCTGGATCTTATAAATAGACATGCTGAATTTCTGCTTAGGCCTTCCTCAGCTGGGCTCAGAGAACAGAGGCCAGGCAATCTTTTTTCTTTTCACAGTCACTTTACTTCTCTGCTGAAATCAATAGCTACTATTCACAGAAGTATGTTCTCAGTCTAGGAAGAGATACATCTATATAGATACATTCACATATAATATAGAAAGTTATAGTTATATCTAGAGATGTATGTTTGTCCTTCGTTGCTGAAGAAGACCATGCCATCAGAGAAATAATGACATGACTTGCACTTGACTTTGTTTTGAGTGAGGGAGGACTGTGCAGGCCACCAACTGCACTGCTCCTCCAGAGCCATCTGAATCCAGTGATCAGATATTCATCAGGATGACTGGAGATGACCCAGGATGAGGCAGTTGGGGTTAAGTGACTTGCTCAAGGTCACACAGATAGTGTGTGTCAAGTGTCTGAGGTGAGATTTGAACTCAGGTCCTCCTGACTCCTGCACTGGTGCTCTATCCACTGCACACCTAGCTTCCCCATATCTAGAGATAAATATAGATAGATGAAGGTGGATGAAGATAAAGATGCAATGGCAGGACCTCAGTCTAGGTCTTCTTGACTTTCATGGCAGTTGTCTACTACTATTTGCTACAGATATAGATATTCACACATATTCATATATAGATATAGTTATATAAAGAGATAGAAACAGATATAGCCATATAGAGATTAAGATCTTTTTATTTTTTGCAGTTTCACAAAGTAATTTTTTATTTTTTTTAAATAAATTTATTTAAAAATATTTTTTAAGTTCTGAATTATCTCTCTTCCTTCTGTCCTTTCCCCACTCATTGGGAAGGTAAGACATATGATATCAATTATACACTTGAAATCACGCAAAGCATTTTTCTGTATTGATAACTGTAGTTATAACTCTGGTTTGTTCAGCCCTTTCCTCTCCTGTAGCTTCTTAGGAATTTTTGAGATGCAGAAAAGAACAAGGAAAGTCAGTAAACCTGGAAAAAGATGAGGAGTCAGAACAATGGAGACTGTTTCAGATGGACCCTAGAGAGGGGTGGGGTATAAGAGCATCCCAAATCTCTACAGGCCTGTTCATGTTGATACCCATCTTACTGGTCAAACCAGAAAAGCAAGATTAATTGTTTCATGTCAGAATGCCCATTTAACTCCCTTCAGGCCCAATACCAAAATCAATCTATTATGAATTAAGTTGAATGACTTTGATACAAGAACTATTCCTGCAAAAGCAAATCATTTTTCATGTGTGCATTTGTTTCAAGTTCCTTAGATAGTTCAGGCTATTAGATTGTCAGTTATCATGTTGGAAGGGAGCCACATTATTGAATGAAATATGCTTCAACTTAAAACAAAATCACAGTATACTGTCTACACTCCTAAAGAAGTCAGTAGATTTCTGCTGAGCAAGTGGATGCTTCTTGGCTGGGCTTTTCCTGATAAAGCAAGAAGGTTATTGAAAACTTCAAGTATTTCTTTTAATCACAATTATCTGAGATCAAATTTTCTTTTTTAAAAAACTTATTTTTAGAAACATTTATTCTCTCTCTCTCACATACACACACATACACACACACACATTGAACAATTAAAAAAGAAAATTGTTGAAACAAATATGCACACTACAGGAAAAAAAAACACACTGAAAAGGCAAATTTTTCTATCCAGATTTCTCAGGTTTAGTTTAAATGTACAACTGCATTGATAATGTTGAGTGAAATTTATTAAGATGGTCTCAGTAAAATATAATAGAATCTTGATGGAAAAAATGCTCTGAGAATAGAGTGTTGTGGATCTTGGAATCTGGAGTTTAACTGGAGGATAACCAGTATACTTTTTGCTTCTGCCTTGACCATTCAATTAATCAGTAAGTCAAGTCAACAAGCATTTATTAAGTGCTTGGTGTGTGCCAGGAACTGGGCTAAGTGCTAGAGCTACAGATACAAGTAAAAAAAAGAAAAGATAACCCTTGCCCCCAAGGAGCTTATAGTCTAACAAAAGAAGATATCAAAAAAAAAGGGAGTTGAAAGAGGGGGCAGGGTAGCGATGAAGAGAGTGGGGACATAGTGCTGAAATCTGGACATTAAGAAACAAAGGTAGAAGAATAAAGAAGGATGAATGTCCTGGCACCTTTTCAAAATGAAGGTTCCAGAAGGAACTCACCAAAGGAGAAGGGCTGCCCAGGGCAGAGGGATGTTCCAGGATGAGGAGGCAACTGAAGCACTGTGGACAAGTCTAGAAAGTCAGAAGCAGAATTGGGAGAGGAAAGAAGGATGGTTGTACTGCGGTCTTCTTCAAAATGGAGGTTCTGAGAAGAGCTCCTCCATGTGAGAAGCATTTATTAAGAGTAAATCATGTGCCAAGAGATGATATGTGGGCTGAGGATCCAAAGTCATAAAATGACAGAATCTTTTCCCTCAAATTTGTTTGCTGTGTAATGGGACAGAGGAGTGTGTGTGTGTGTGTGTGTGTGTGTGTGTGTGTGTGTGTATGTGTATGTGTGTGTGTATCCTCATGGGCACATCTGTATGAGGGTGGATATAATAGTCATATAGATAATTATGACAAAGGTAGTAACTGATGAGAGAGGTTAGTCAGTAAAGTGCTTGACAGAAATTTCAGTAGGTAAAGGGTTCTTTCAGATTATGGGGAGAGGTCAAGGGAAGATCAGGATAAACTACATAGAAAAGATAACATCTAAGGTGAGCCTTGAAAAAAAGAATTCTTAGATGAGGAGAGAGTGCATTCTGGGTATGGAAGATGGACTATGCAAACATATAGAGGTGAGAAATGGAAAAAAATACTGTTTAGTCTGGCATAGTATGTGTAAGGGAGTTGTGTGAAATCAGACTGTGTCAGTGTATACAGTATAGCTCACTCTCCAAAGCCAGGCATACTACATTTCCCCTTAGGATTCCAGGGCACTTTGAAGGACTTTGGGGGAAGGGGAACTTTTTCTCTATTGCCACTTGCTTGAGTCCCTAATAACTGAGTTCCCTCCAATGTTAAGGGGCCAGTGATTAACACCCCAGTTCAATTTATGCAATTAATAATGATTAACTTATATAAAGGAATATCTGCTTCAAAGCCATATCAAGAAAAAAGTACAAACTTTTTCCACCCAATACTTTGGGGGCAAACTTTTCCCACCCCCTCCATACCATTGACCTTAGCTTAGGTCAATTACTACATGACATCAGTTCCACCCAGTTCACCTCCATAGATGGCACCTCTGCCATGAGTCCTTATTTCAGTTTTCATCGTCATGGGTCCAGAAGGTCCCTCTGGAGGATCACTTTTTGGTCCTTAGAGCATGGATGGTGGGTTAGCTGCAAATACAGACTGGATTCCAACACTCTAAAATACCTGTCATTTGCTCTACTACCATTTTGCAGTTAGAGCCTTCACTCCCTTCATACAATGAGTGAAAGAATTACTCAGATTCCCCCAAAGTGAATGATGCAAAGAGACCTTAGCAGAGACAGATAGACCTTTTAAAAATCCCTTTACAACCAGCTTTTTCTTCAATATATGGTAAATCAACAAGAAACAGGAATTGACTACACATACTCCAAGTCACTTTCCTATATGTCACTATGATTTTCCTATAAATAGCATCTGCCACATGTAGAGGAATGACATTTACTAAGGCACTTTCCGTCAGAACCTTCCATGTCACCAGAAAAGTTGTCTGGGTGAAAGGCCTTAAATTTCAGATGAAAGAATTTGTATTTTCTTCTAAGGGCAATAGGAAGTCACTGAAGGTTTTGGAGCAAGGGAGTGACAGTCAGACTGGTGGATTAGGAAGATTCTTTTGGCAGCTATGTGACAGATTGATTAGAAAATTAAGGAGACTTGTGACAGAAAAAAATTAGGAGCTTATTATAATAGTCCTGGCAAAAATCAATCAATCAATAACCAATTTATTGAACAGCTATGTTCCAGGAACTATGTTGGGCATGAATGATTAAAAAGCCCAAAATTATACAGCTCCTGCTCTCAAACGCCTTACACTCTATTGAAGGAAGGCTACATGATGCAAATTCCTCAGATGGTGGAGCCTAGGGAGGCTGCTTCTGCAAGAATAATGACATGGAATGGAAAACTTGGGCTTGTGTAATTCTATTTATTACATAATTTGGAGGAGCCTCTTTCCTGGCTGCACAGCTAGAATTGGGAGCCTTTTAAAAAAAGCCATAGTCAGCCTCGGCCTCATCTCTTCTAGAAAGTTCTGCTAATGGTTGGAGCCCTTTATTCATGGAATCCAGTGAGAGACAATGCCATAAGGGGAAGATGTCTTAGAACCTCCCCACCAAAGTGGATCCATGAAAAATAGGCTTTGATTCTTCTCCTCTGCATTTTTCATCTTATGGTCTAGGTCAGAGGTGCCAAATATGAACCAAGTTCATATTTCAAAAGTTCATTGAGCACAAATATAATTGGGGACTATTTAACAACATACATAAAAATAGTGCTAGAGCCTGGAGTCAGGTAGACTCATCTTTGTGAATTCAAATCCAGTCTCAGATGCTTACTAGGTATATGACTCTAGGTAAGTCATTTAACCCTGCTTGCCTCAGTTTTTGTAATGGTAATTTAAATGGGAAGATCTTTCCCATTCATTAATAGGCCCATGTGACCTGCCTGAATCACATGGAAGTCTGAATCACGTGGAACCTGTGGTGGGAGGAATTTGCTGAATGGGTGGAGCAGGAAGGGATGGAGCAAGAAGGGTGGAACAGGAAGAATTGGAGATACAGAACTGAGAGGAAGTTAGTCATTACAGCAGTCATGGGTAGAAAGGATGCAATCAGCTCTCTACTGTGAATTAAAGGGCTTGTTTGTGATTTTGTTTAAGGGAGCCTGCTTGTGATTTGTTTAATGGAGCTGATTTATGGGAAGTCAAGCAGGGGGAGGGCTTGGGAATGGTGTTGTTCTCTGCATTGCTATAGATTTTTGTTACTATGATGGATTTGATCTTCTGGTGTTGGGATTTGGCTTTCTGTCATCTAAATAAATGTTTTGGTTCTGTCTTCCACGTGGAGAGTTGGTTGTATTTCTCAAATCATAATTGCACCAGGATATTCATGGCTGCTGCAGGCGCTGTGAATATCCTATTGGTGCTATAGTTTCCTCATCTGTAAAATGAGCTGGAGAAGGAAGTAGTAAACTGCTTCAGTAAATTTGCAAAGAAAACCCCAAATGGAGTCAAAAAGAGTCAGACATGATGAAGTAGCAGCAAAAAATGTTAATATGTGGTTTTCTAAGTCAATGTGCCCCAACAGGATCCTTATTATGTGCTTCCCATTTCTATTTGAGTTTGATACCACTATTCTAGAAGAAGAGTTTGGAGCCTCCAATCTTGTGAAACAGCTGCTTTGGCTCTATGAGAGGGAGTCAGGTCAATATGTACATCAGTACATATAGAATAATTGCAAAATGAATATGAGGTAGTTTGGGGAGGGATGGACGACATCTTGAACTAAGATGGTGATGAGTTGAAAGAAGGGGATGGAGGAAGGAAATGTTGGATAGAGAGAATCAACAAAACCTGGAAACTTATTGGATATAAAGAGATAGGGAATCAAAGATAAGTGAAAATCTGAGGCTATTGGCTGGAAAGAGGTTAATGCCCTCATCTGAAAAAGAATGGTTGGGAGGAGAGGGAATCCAGAGGGGAACATGATAAGTTTAACTTTGAACACATTTAAAGTTTTTTTCTAAAATGTATTAATAAGTAGTATATAATGATCATAATTTAATTACTCTTTAAGGTTTTTGTCATCTATTTATTGTTATTCTATTGACCTGTTTTTCATGCTTTTCTTGCATCTCTCTCATTTCTCTTCCCAGTTTTTCCTCCACCTGTCTAACTTGATTTTCAAAATCCTTTTTGAGCTCTTCCATGGCCTGAGCCCACCGGACATCCACCTGGGATGTCTGGGATACAGAGGCCCCGACCTCCACATCTTTCCCAGATGGCAAGCATTGTACTTCCTCATCAGAAATGAAAGGAGGAAGAAACATCTGTTCCCCAAGAAAGTAGCTCTCTATGGTCTTATTTTTCTTCCCTTTTCTGGGCATTTTCCCAGCCAGTTACTTGACTTCTGAGATTCCTCTCCACCCCCGCCTAAATCTACCCAGCTAGTGCTTGGGGTCTGAGATTCAAATGCTGCTCCTTAGCCTCAAGGCTTTCAGTGGCAGGCGTGGCTGCTAATTCAATGTGAGCTTAAGTTCTGGTGCTCAGGTGGGGGCAGGGCCACCTCCCAGGCTCAGGCTCAGTTCCCTCAGGGGGTTTATGCAGAGATCTTAGGTAATAGCCCTGAGCTCCTGTCTGCTCTGGGAGTTCCGGGCCACCACTGCCTCTGCCACTGCCTCTGCCACTACCTCTGCCGCTGCCTCCCAAGGGGGCCCGAGTCACGGAGATACCCCGCTCCCCTCTCAGCCAGCCCAGAAGTCTCTCTCACTGACCTGGAGCGCCTGTGGGTGGAGGGACCTTCGTGGCCGCCGGAGATTCCGTCCCTGGAGCCTGCTCGGATCTGCTCCTCTGGGGCCGCACGTCCAGGGCAGCGCAGGGGTGGGCTCCACTGTCTGGAGCGTGACGGACCCCTGGGGACAGCTTTCCAGGGCTTTCTGGAATGGAAATCTCTTCCACTGTGTTTCTGCGCACCTTGCAGTGCTCCAGAATTTGTGGGGAGTTCTTTTTACAGAAAATTTCTGGGCTGTGGATTCGGAGCTAGCTTACGTGAGTCTTTCTACTCAGCCATCTTCTATTTATTGTTGTTCTAAAGAACAGATCTCATTTGGATGATTCTGACTATAGATGGTATAAAAAATTGGGCTGAAAAGTTCATTGAGCACAAGACATTTCTTGGAAATTTGATAAAAAAATAAAACAACCCTCTATTATCAACTTTTTTCCTGCCAGCTCCCTTTTCTTTCCAAAAGAGAAGTAGAAGAAAGAAAAAAATTGCTAGGTCAAAAAGGTATGGATCAATTTCCTAACAAGGAAAGTTGTCCAAAACTGGAGTGAGTTTCTGCAGAAAGCAGTGAACTTCTCTTCAGTGGAAGTCTCTATGCAGAGGCAAGAGTACCTTTTAATGGGAACATTGCAGAGAGGATTCCTCTTCTGGTGTGACTCAGAGTAGATAACCACATTCTGATACAATGGAAATTATGATTTCCTGGGTTAAAATCTTGGGTCTGCTATTTACTATCTTCATGACCTTGAGCAAATCACCTGAACCTTAGTTTCCTCACTATGGTTGGGCTGGACTACATGGCTTTTGGAGTCCCTTATGACTCTTGATCGATTATGATAGAGAGGATTCATTAAGCACCTACTAGGTGTCAGACTAGGAAGATTTTGAAGATCACCTGGTAGGGTAAGGTACAGGACACTGAGGTCCTTTTTAAACTAAACTGCTAAGTATTCAAAACTCTATTGTAGAGAGAGCAATTCCTATGGATTGGCCACATTGTTTGAATGTCAAATGGACATTTGCCTAAAATACTATTCTATGGAGAACTTACACAGGGCAAGCACTCACATGACAGAGAGAAAAAAAAAGCAATACAAGGACATTCTCAAGGTCTTTCTTAAGAACTTTGGAATTGATTGCATGACATGGGAGACACTGGCATAGGACTGCTCAGCATGGCATGCCTACATCAGAGAAGGCTCTGTGCTCCATGAGCAAAACAGAATTGAAGTAGCTCAAAAGAAATTGGAGATGCACAAATTTAGAGAATCCACCCCAAATATTCACATGGATTATTTGTGTCTGACCAGTGGTAGAGCATTCCAAGCTCATATTGGTCTGATTAGCCACCATTAGAGGCACTGTAATGTCACTCCAACATAGTAATGTCATTTTGGTCCTCTTCTAGAGCAAAGGACAACAACCAATGACAATAATGACAACATGACAATAATAAAACAGTTCTCCCCATCCCAATTTCCCTCATCTCTTTTTCAGTTTATCTTCTTCTTACTTTGCTGAGACTGAATATTGCAATTTATCTGAGTTCATCTGTGCATAGCATTGCTTTCATGTAATTGTTATGTGTCTTACTCCTCAGATTTTGGTTCCTTTGCTTTGCATCAATTCATACAAGTCTTCACATTTCTCTCAATTTACTATGATCCTGTTTCATGTGATTTATATGCTATAATTTGTTTATGGGCCCATTCCTTATTAGGAATCCAGGCAAGGAGAAAGAAAGAGCAAAAGAATTTGATGACCAGCAAAACACCTGGATACTGTGAACCAGAGGTGCTGAGCTTTTTTCTAAGGTTCTTGAAGAAGTAGGGAACCATTCCAGTATGTCCAACAAGCTAAGGACATTAAGGTTCAGGCTGACTGTACGTGGCCTATGCAATACTTTGTAAACTGTAGGTGGTGACCTCATATAGAATCATGAAAAATTTGGCAACAGTAAAAAATTTCTCAATATGACCAAAAATTAATCAAAAATCAAATGTGTAATGAATCCTAGATGTCTCTGGCAGCACTTGTCTGTGTTGTATCTCACATCTTCATTGCAGCCTTGTTTCTGAACACAAAGCATGTGCACTTTTCACTGAGCATGCCAGCACACCATGCAGCACAGCACAATGAATGCTGCCAAAATGCAAAAAGGGGTCTGGAGCAGAAAAAGTTTAAAGAGTCCTGGCATAGGGTACACGGCAGCTTCTGGTAGGCAGATCCCATGAATACTGATGACAATTTAATCTTTTCTTGATATCTCAGGGATGAGGTGGTGAATGTCACTTATTGTCCTAGGCTACCACACAAGGAATATTAGGGGCATTTAACCAGTACAGAGTTATTTATCCCCTCCCCAAATGTCTTATCAGGTGCCAGTTCTTGTTGGTTCCATGTTTCCTGCAGTGCAAAAATCCTACCTTCTATAGGAAGCCTTCCCTAACTCCTCTTAATTCCAATGCATTCCCTCTTTTAATAATTTCCTGTTTATCCTATACATAGCTTGCACTGCATATATTTATCTGCAAGTTTTCTCTCCCATTAGATTGTAAGACTCCTGAAGGTAGAGGCTGTCTTTTACCTCTTTTTGTGTCCTCAGCACTTAGCACTGCATCTGGCATGTGGTAGGCAATTAATAAGTGTTTATTAAATGAATGATTGAACATAAACATAGTGGGGAAGAAAAGGGAGAGAGAGACAGAGAGAGAGACAAAGACACACACAGAGAGAGAGGCAGAGATAGAGAGACAGAAAGGCAGGCAGAGACACAAAGAAAAAGAGGAAGAGAGAGAGAGAGGCAGAGAGACAGAGAGACAGAGAAGGATCAGGGAAAGGAGAGAGGGGGGAAGAAGAGGGGCAAGGAATAAGATGTAGTGAAAAAAGGGCTAATCTCAGGGCCAAGAAAGCCTGTATTCAAATTTCACCTCTGAGTCATCCTGGCTATGTGCCCTGGAAATAGTTCTAAGCTTCTGCTGAATGCAATTGATAGCCTTTTATGAATTGCAGAGAAGGTGCTGACTTACCTTGTTGGGAATTCCACACCCAGAAGTTCCACTCCGTGCACTAATGAATCACGGGTCTTGTATTCCATGTGTGTTTAGGTCATAAGCAAGGAGTAGTCTTTAAGATGTAGGTTATTTTGCAAGTTTTAGATGTTCTTATTTCTCCACAATATTCAAGGAAGCATTTTCTTTTCCTGTGGAAACTGTATAGTTTAGGAAATACTAAACTTCTTCCCATTGACAGGTTATACTATAGTTTTGTATCAGAGTTTTTCATCTTTTTCTCTCCTCTTTAAATTTACTTGTAAAAGAATAATAGCCGGGCCCGGCCTCTGGTGCTGTTGAGGCTGAGACTGGGAGATTGCTTGAATTCCTTTCTGAGCAGCTAAAGCAAGTCAAATGTCTGCTCTGACTGGCTCCCATGTGGTAAGCCTCTAACTGTGGGAGGCCATCAAACTATCTAAGGAGGGGAAAACTAGTCAATGTGGGAAAAATGGAACAGATTAAAGTTTCCATGCCTATTAATTTTAACATTGGGCAGCTATACTCCCAACCTGGATGAGATAGAGTGTCCCAGTCTCCAAAAAAAGACAAATAACTGACATTTATTTAGACTTCAAAGTTCACAGAACTCTTTTTAGACATTCTTTCACTTGGTCCTCAAAATTCTGTTCTTGTAGGTTAGGTATAGTAGGTGCTACTGTCTTTGGGCTATAAATAAAACAAACTGAGACCCATGGAGGTTGAGACTTGCCCAAAGTTCCATAGAGCATAACTGTCAGAAGCATGATATGAATTCAAGTCACTTGACTTCAGGCTCAGCATTATAAAAATAATAATAGCTTATAATTATTGACAAGACTTTTTAATTTCCTTCTGGAAGTGTCATTTGTGCCATGTGAAGTAACAGAGGAAGGTAATTGCCATCCTTTTCGTTAAGCACTGGTAGATTCTCTCATGTCCTGGATACCGGATTTAGGAAAACAACAGATCTCTGGATTATTGCTATCAGATTGAAAAGTAGCTGCCTCAGTACCTCTGAACAAGGAGTCACCAGTTACTATTGTCTTGTGGGCTAGGACTTCAAAGACAAGTTATAGTCAATGACTGCCTGGATTATCTCTGGGGCTTTGGTGACTCTACTTTGCCATTCTTTGGAGCCCTAGCAGCTATTTCTTCCTCAGAGCATCTCCTTCCCTCCTTTACAGAAATCTGTTTTCAAGCTTCAGTTGCAAAGCTGTTCTTTTCATTTTCTTTCTTCTCTCTATTACACTGCATTCTTATTCATCATGTGAGAAAAGTTAAATCTGTCTTGTCTCATTTTTTTCCCCACTGACCCTCACTTCTGTTTCCCTTAGGAACACAACATCATCTGTTTCAACCTGGAATGTGGAGAGGCTTCTTGGAGTCCCCTCATCTTGTCCTTCAGCACACACTTGCAAGCAGATAATGGTAGCTAGGCTGTGGTAGACTGTCCCTACACTCCTTAGTGGTTGTGACTTGCGGTCTTATTTCTTCAAACACTGTGAGTGTTTACACCGTTCACCCCCCCCCCCCCGCCCCCAACCTCACAGTTAAAACTTTTACAGCCAAGTATTACCTCTTAATAACTTGATAGCTCCACTCAAATTCCTTTCCTTTGTTTCTACAACGCCACATCCACAGTGACACATATCTCCCTGTCTGGTATCAGCCTTGCAGTTTCAACAATTTTCCTCACTCACCAATGATACACTTTCTCAATTTGCTTAACCCTCTGACCCAGGTACCTTTCCTTCACTATCTTGCCTTGTCTTGCCAGCTACCTTCTCCTTGAATCAACCTCTTTAGACTCTTCTCCTTAATACTCCTTGATCCTCCTTAATTCTCTTTAATCATTTTATGTCCTCCTTAACTGTCCTTGATTGCACTTATTTTTTAATCTTGAAGTAGAATCTGAATATGTGTCTGGGCTTAGAGATGGTTCTCCTTCAAATTTTTTCCAGGTTTTCTTCCTTCCTTCCTTCCTTCCTTCCTTCCTTCCTTCCTTCCTTCCTTCCTTCCTTCCTTCCTTCCTTCCTTCCTTTTTTCCTTCCTTCCCCTCTTCTTTCTGGAGGTGGTATTATTATCCCCATTTCACAGTTGAGGATTTCTTTGAGCCCCTGTTTCCTTACCTGTAAAATGCAGAGGTGAATCTAATTGCTCTCTAAGGGCGGTTTCAGAGTTCTGAAGTCTTTCAGAACTTTTCCTTTATATTTTTGTAGTCTTCTTGTAAATCATTTTCTTTATTCTGTTCAGTTCATCCAAATCTTTTTAGGATTTCCTCAATCTATCATATTTGTCGTCATATAGCACACACATTTCTTTACATTCACGTCCCACAGCTTGTCCAGCCATTCCCTTTCTCTCTGGCTTCAGAGAGCAGTTCTATCAGTCAGTCAGAGATGACCTCAGAGATTCCATGTCCAAATGGGCCCCCATGGAGCCCTTTGCCCACAATGAGGATGTAGAATTGTTCTCTGAGGAAGATTTACAGAATTACTGAGTTTAATTCTACTGTCTACATAGCACAGAGCCTACACAATGCATTGACCCTATAGGACTTCCCATATCATACTTGGCAATAAACGTTGCTCGGTGCAATTTTCTTGCAGAGGGCAATCCCAGCAATTTTCTCTGATCTTCTTTACCTGTTTCATCTTTGTAATGTTTCTTGAATTCTTTCCTTCCATTTCTAATCTCATCAGTTGCATTTTGCTTCACATCTTGGTTGTTGTAATAAATTTCTGACTGAAAATACTACCTAAGGGCTCTCCTTTTTCTATCCTTCTCATAAGTTATTACCAGGTTATGTCCCCAGTACTCAGCACAGTGCATGGCATACAGTGGGTACTTAATAAATTTATTGACTGACAGACTGGAGTGAGAAGATGTTGGAAATTAAATTCCTATATTCAATCTCACAGATAACTTCAGAGTCAGTTGCTATTTGCAGTAATGCTCTGAGAGGAATCTGATCATTGCACATCAAATAGATCTGATCAAGTATTATCCAATAAGAGAGATATGGCAGGAAATCCCTCTATTTTTTTTAGGCCATGCCTCACAGACAGCAAACAGGCTATTTGCCAAAGCAGTTAACCATGAAGATTAGCAAATATGAAGGGCAAGAGGAATATTTCAATGCCGGAAAGGGATTGCGTCATGTTTGTGTTTCTGCCAATTCTAGTATTATCATATCTGCACAAAATGCAGGTTGGTTTCCTTACCAGAGAACAGTAAAAGTACTAGAGCAAGAGTTCCTAACTTTTTATGGGAGGGTCATGAACCTCTTTGGCAATCTGAAAAAGTCCATACACACCTTCTCAGAATTGTGTTTTTAAAATCATAAAATAAAATGCATTGGATTACAAAGGAAGTGAATTCTATCAAAATATGCTTTTAAAAAAAGTTTACAAACTCCAGGTTAAGAAGCTCTAGGGATACCAGTCTACTTTTACCCTGGATAAATTAATAGTTCTTGAAGGAATATAAGAAGTTTATATTTAAGTGGAAAACAAAGAGCAAAAATAATCCAGAGGGGAGTAGGAGAATCCAAGTGTGTGTTGGGAAGCTGGAAGATGGAAATTTATGACCCAGAGAAGAAAGGAAAGAAGGATAACGGAACCTTGTGAACTAAACAGAGGGACAAGTCTCTTTGTGCAAAAGTGTACTGGACTCTAGGAGAAGAAAGTCAATATCCCTTGTAATAAATATATATGGTCAAGTCCATGAAAAAATGATCACCTTGGATGTATCTAAGCAATGCTTGTGTTCCTTATTCTGAATCTCTAGTCTACTACCTCTCTGCAAAGAGATGGGACAGACATTTCAATATTAGCGTTTTGAAATCATGACTGGCTAAGCTTTGGTCAGAGTTCTGAAGTTTTTTAGGGTTATTTTCTTGCACATTGTTGCAGCTATCATTATACAAACTGGCCTACTGGTCTGCTTTAATGATAATAACGATTACCATTTTTGCAGCTCTTTAAGGTTTGCAAAGCACTTTACGCATATGCCCATTTAATCCTACCACAACTTGTTCAGTTATTGTCCAATGGATGGAAACTTTCCAAAAGTTTTCTACAAGAAAAAGGAGTAAATATCCTTGTGCATATGGGTCCTGTACGTAGGTTCTTGACCTGCTTGGGATGAGTGCATATATCCCTAGGTTGTAGGACAGAATATAGGATAATTTTGGGATTTTTTTGAGTGTAGCTCTAAATTACCTTGCAGAATGGAAGAATTGTTTGATAACTCCATCAACAATGTATCAGTGTGTGTGCCCTCCCCAAACCCCTTCCACCATTCTTGTTTTCCTCCTTTGTAATCCTTGTTTTTCTGATGCGCAGAAGGTAGACCCTCAGACTAATCTGACCAAGGATCTCTTAAATAGCCAATAGAATGGGCTTTTCTTAATCCATATTCTTCTTGATGTCTTTGCAGCATTTAACATTTTTGACCATTCTCTCCCTGGATGTTCTCTGTATTTTTATGACCTTGCCTTTTCTTTGTCTTCCTACCTGTCTGATTGTTCTCTTTTCCGTCTCCTTTGATGTTCCATCATCCCCTTCACTGTAGGTTATGACAAGACTCTTTGCCACATGCTTTTCTTTCTCTATTCTCTTTCACTTAGTGATATCATCAGCTCCCATGGATTTATTATCATCTATATGTATATGATTTCCATGTCTATATATTTAACTCTCTCATCTTTCTCTTGAGGTCCAGGGCTGTAGCACCAGTGAGATATTCACAGTGCCTATGGCGGACATGAATATGCTGTTGCAATTATGATTCATGAAAGACAACAGACTCTTCACATGGAAGAGAGAACCAAAGCATTTATTCAGGTACCAGAAAGCTAAATCCCAACAGCAGAAAGTCAAATCCATCATAGTAACAAAGAAATCTATACACAATAACAATGTAAGGGGCCCAAGCCTTCTCCCTACTAGACTTCCCACAAACCAGCACACAAACTCTCTCACTCATGCTAGCCAGCTGCCTGCTTTTCTCTCTCTCCCTCAGTTCTGAGTGCTCTGACTAAATTTCCTTTCAGCTCTATTCTAGCTCCACCTCCTTCTGTTCCACCCTTCCCGCACCACACCTTCCTTTCCATGTGATTTAGATTCCCATGATTCCAGCTTCCATGTGACTTAAGGAAGTCACATGAGACTTTTAATGGATGGGAAAGATCTTCCCATTAAGAATCAAAATTACATTAACAATCAGCAAAAATATATTATCAATACAAGCCCTGGATCACTAGCTGTCTAGTTTAATGCTCAAACTGGATGTCCCATAGACATTTTATTTTTTTAAAATATTTATTTATTTTTAGTTTTCAACATTCAATTTTATAAGATTTTGAGTTCTAAATTTCTCCCCCCTCATTTTCCTCCCTCCCTTCCCAAGACAGCATGCAATCTGATATAGACTATACATGTACAATTATATTAAAATATTTCCACATTAGTCATGTCATAAAAGAAGAATCCGAACAAAAGAGAAAAACTGTGAGAAAGAAAAAAAAACAAAAAATGAGAAAATCATTTGCTTCTATCTGTGTTCAGACTCCACAGTTCCTTCTCTGGATGTGGACAGCATTTTCCATCATGTCTTTTGGAACTGTCTTAGATCGTTGTGCTGCTCAGAAGAGCTACGTCTAACAAAGTCGGTCTACTACTCCCATAGACATTTCAAACTTAACATATCCAAATAAAACTCATTGCTTTCCCCCTCCCTTGACTCCCATATGCACTTCCAAACATCCCTGTCAAGGGTACTATCCTCTTTCTGTCTTCCAGGTTTGCATCCACTACATCATCCTTACCTCATCACTCTCTCATCCCACATTCCATTCGAAAGCTAGGTTTTGTCATTTCCACCTCTAGCACATATTTCACATCTTTACCTTTTTCTTTACTCACATGGCCCTCATCACCTCCCACCTGTACTATTGTTGATCTCCTAATTGACCTTTGTACCTTTAATTCTTCGTAGGGCTGCCTAAAGGATTTCCTAAAGGCTGACAGATCTAATCAGGTCACTTTCTAACCCAAAAAACTCTAGTAGCTCCCTAATACCTCAGATAAATCTAGGATAAAAGATACCCTTGTCTGGTCTTTAAGGCTCTTTACAACCTGGTCCAACCTATGTTTCCAGCTTTATTACACAGTCCTCCCCTTCCCATGCACTAATGTCCAGGAGCCAGTAGTGATGTTTCACTGGACCAAGCCATGATGAATTTGCAGCAAAGATTCTAGGCAAAATGTTGCAGCCAGTCAGCTCAGCAGAGAAGCCCTGAGAGACCAGAGTGCCAGGGGGTCAAGCCTAATGGCTGCCATCTTGTTGTTTACCAATGATACTCTGTTTCTCATCTCCTTGTCTTTTCAGGGACTACCTATTGATAATATTTAATATAAATTTTGGACTTTAATAAGGGCCAAAGCTTGAATCAAGAAGAGTCTGGACCTAATAGTCTCCTTCGTTAAACTCAGAGAATACCTTTTGGTGTCAAGCAAGAGAATGGAACTTCCTTACCAGACCCTTCTCCTGGCATCTTAGTGATAAGGAAAAGCACACAAATGTCCTGGGTTGTAATTTCAATTGAACCTTTATTAAAGGTACCCTTTCCTGGGTCAGCTATTTCAAGTACCTGTTTAGGACAGGAAGCCTGCTACTTCTCCTCGTCTTATGTCACAGAGACATATGTTACAGAAAAGAAGTTTAACCAAGTTTTCAGGCCAACACTATCAATGCTTAGATTGCATTCCTTCCTTACCTCCACCTCTTATCATTTGTTTATTTCAAGATTCAGACCAAGTAATATCTGCATTCGACGACTAGATGGAGTGTAGGGTCTAGATCAGGAAGACTCATCTTCCTGAGTTCAGATCTGACCTCAGACACTTACTAGCAGAGTGAACCTGGACAAGTGGCTTAATGCTGTTTGCCTTAGTTTCTTCGTCTATAAAATGCTGTGGAGAAGGAAATGGCAAACCACTCCAGTATCTTTGCCAAGAAAACTCCAAATGGGGTCATGAAGAGTTAGACATGACTAAAAAAGATTTAACAAAAAGATTTATATGAGGTTCCCCCTGGCTCCCAGTACCTTCCCTTTCAAAGATTCTTTATATTTACTTTGCGTTTATTATGGATATGCTTATTTATGTACACATTGTTTCCCCCTCCCCCAACCGCTATTCCTTTTCCTTTCTTTTTTTTTATCATCTGCACTTGGCATAGTTAGTAGAACATAACAGATGCTTATGAATTCTTTTTGGTTGATTGAATAAGAAGGGCAATGTGCTAATGACTTGGACTAAGTCTCCTTGCTCTCTTTCTTTGTTAATGTACACCTGGAATATTGTGTTTAGATATAGAAAACACATTTTAAGAACATTGACAAAGTTACTTATGTCTAGAAGAAGGAAACTAGGATATTGAGGGAATTGGAAATCACATTGTAAAATGATTAATTGAAGGAACTGGAGAAATTTAGCCTGAAGAGGAGACTTGGGAGAACATAACAACTGTTTTTATGTCTTTGAAGAGCTGTTGTGTGGAAGAGGAATTAGACTTTTGGTCCCAGACTTTGTCTGGTGACCTCAAAAAGCAGAACTGAGACAGATTGAGGCTTACAGCAAGGACAAATTTTGTAGGAATAGAGCTATCCAAAAATGGAATTGGTTGCCTCCGTAAATGGTGAGCTCCTTCTCACTAGGCATCTTCAAGCAAAGGCTCAATTTCCTGAGGTTATTATAGAGCAGCTGCTTGACCAAACAACAGCTGAGATCAGTAGCCTCTTTCAACTTGCAGATTTTATGACATTTTAAATCTTTTGTTATATTATTTTGCTGGAGGTCGATTTACTTTTTTGAAAATGTCTTTTTAAGGATGTAACTCTAAGAAATCACTTCTGAGAAAATCTTATTTGAGACAAGTTGTATCTTTAAAGCACCTTTTCAGTTCCTATAGATCATAGCTCCATTTCCAAATCCAAAGCCTCCCTTGGGCTTGAGTCTCAGGCACCTTGGCTTCTCAGGGCTGGGGCACCTTGCCTCCTGAGCTAGCTACCTCCAATTTCCCCTGGCTCCAAGGTTGCCATGGCTCAACTTTGGGTCTGACGAGAAATCACCACTATCACCTGAAACAATACAGAACAGAGATCCCAAGCCCATTTCTTGAAGCCAGGATAAAAGAGAGGGAAGAGAGAGGAAGGTATTTCCTCCCCTTCTCCCTGACAACTCCACCCTCCCCATCTATTTCAGTTCATCACATCTGGGCTGTGAGCAAACTATGTGATCTTTGTGCTCTGGAAGCAGAAGTAATGAGTGAGCAGGAAAAAGAGATGCTGTCCCAGTCTGGACAATTTTAAAGGTGCAGTCTTTCTGACAATGCAGTCAATCAAAAGAGGCTATCCCCACCCATGTAGTAGGGGATACAGGGAGTTTCCATGTTAGGAGATCTGAGCATGCTCAGCAAGCCCTCTTATACATTTTCTCCTGTCTGAAATCTGCTTTCTTCAACAAATAGGGGTGCATTTTTTAACACAGTCTTTATCCCAAATTCATAATAGGTCTCTGTGATCTTAGGGGACATATAAGTAATGTCCTTTTACACACTTCTCCAATGCTATACAATAAAGTCTTGAAATAGCCACTGAGGCATGACCTTATGTAATTCTGCCCATACAGATGAAAATCACAATTATTCCCAAATACAAAGTCTTGCAGATTCATAAAACAAGGAACATTTAATGAAGCTTACCAAACATCTTTACTTACGAACCTTATCTTTAGAGGGCCTTTCTTACACCATAAGCAAAAGCAAGAGCAAAGATATAGAAACATTTTTTCCCCCATTTTGAATGGAAACTTTCCAAACTTCTTGGAGTTCTCCCCATAGAGATTTGGGGCCTGGAGTTAACTTGACATCATCCCATTCTCAATTAAGAAAACTGTGCTGAGTGGAGACTCATCCAACGATTCCATAAGACCATCCAACTGAAGCCTGTAAAAAAATGTTTCTTTCTACACAAAACTCATCCAAATTCTCTAGGAGTTCTAATATAGGTAATCCCCAAAGAAGTCCAGACAATTTTCTCTGGGTCTCATGGTTGCTTGCTACTGCCAGCGTAAACCAATTGGAATTGTGAACTTTCCCATTAGGACAAGAAGACAAGTGATTCAAGTTAGAGAAACAGTAAAGAATTTCAACTATTTGTGGCTTTTGGAAACAGGCACTCACATCCCACACAATTGTAGGGTATTTTACTTTCACAAAAGGCAGGCAACATAGCTCCGTTTAAGTGAAAAAGAACAATCTGAACATTTCACCTAGACAGTAGCAATCTTATATTTCCAGATTCTCAAACTAAAATTAATATCTTATACAGGGCTCAGTAAAGCAGAACATCAATACATTAGCACGATTCAGTAATACAAATTATCAGTATTTAGCAGTCAACAGATGAATAGCTTGAAAAATTACGCCAATGCAACTGATTTGCGAGGAAACATGTACTGGAAAAAAATTGACTGTATTTTGATAGCTTAAAGAAAATTAACCAAATTCCTCTAGAATCACCAAGTCCAAGGTGTCTCGAATCAAACATTCCAGGCAGAAAATCTCTCTGGGGCCCTTGCAAATATTTGAAAGGCCCAATTTTATCCCAGACAAGGCCCCATGTGTACTATTTACTACACTGGTATCTGAAACTGAAAAGAGCAAACAATACAGAACAGAGACACGTTTTTTCTGAGCCAAGGTAAAAGAGAGAGAGGGAAGAAGGTATCCCACCCCCTTCCAAGTTCAATTTGTGGTTCTTGAATTGTGGGTGAATGATGATCTTCAGTATCTGAAAGTACCAAGAAAGAGTAACAGAAAAGTAGCTAAAAGCGCACTGTAATTATGCAGGCAGCTGGGTGATGCAGTGGATAGAACACCAAGCTTGGAGTGAGGAAAACCTGAGTTAAAATTGGCTTCAGACACTTGTTAGCTGTGTGACCTTGGGCAAGCCACTTAACCCTGTTTGCTTCAGTATCTTCATCTGTAAAATGAGTGAAGGAAATGGCAAACTGCTCCAATATCTTTTCCAAGAAAACCCCAAATGGGGTCAGAAAGAGTTGGATATGACTGAAAAATGACTAAAGAACACATTATGTAGGTTACTAGGCATAAGGTCAATTGCTAAGGAAATGATTTTTTAAAATTTCAATTTATACTACTGGACTAGCCAATTCTGGAACATGTGGAATATATTCTTCTTGTTGATAATCTGAATAGGGATATTGGGGGGGGGCAGGTTGATTCTAGATGGCACATCATGGAAGGGTCCTGCCCAGATTCAGAGCATGTGCAGATATTCCATGATTGTCTCTGGTCAGCTTATTCGGTGGAAAGGAATAGCCTTTTAATTGGCTGCTGAACTGGAACTGAGTGTGCGTACATTTCTCCAATGGAAAATTTTCTCTAGCAGCATTAGAGGAGGGGGGAAAAGCTCCTGGGGGCCTCCAGGTGAAAGAGGAGCTTTGAACTCTCCTGCCCCAGCTACATGTGGCTATGAACACATTGTACCTCTGTTTCTTTTCATCTTTGTATTTATTCTTTTCTAATCTTAAGTGAATGAACATGGGAGAAGGAACAGACCATGTCATGAACCTGTGAGCTTTGAAAGATTGGAAGAATCACTAGAGGCCCAGTAATTGGAGCCCATCACAGAGCTTTCTGACAGCCACTGCAACTGAGGCAGCCTAGAAGAGTGGCCTGCTTGACTTAACCCAGTAGACAATCTTCTTGGCATCTGAGACACCATTTTCTACCAGTCAGAAAATGATGTATCCATCAGTTATGCCATACCCATAAATGAACTTGGTGAATGAATGTTTGTAACAATCATTTTAAGTCTCTTCTCCCTATGGACTGCGATTGTTGCTCAGGGGATGTACTCCAAGTTTTAGAGGCTTTTGTACATTGGTTCTTGCTACATCTTCTCAGTAAATATCTATTTATTAAAGCCAATTGTTGTGATTAATTGAAAAATCAACTGATCAAAATGATAATAGGACAGTTATTACTGGTGAGATAATATTGAGAAGATAGTAACTGGTCAATGGGTATTGGGGAGATATTAACTGGTAATGATGTTGAGAGGAATAAACCAGATTATTGGACTCATAAATGATAAGAGTAGAAAGATACTCCTCAACCTCTCAGTATCCTGAGAGAGATAGACCGATGAACTCTATGGACTCAATCTGCCAGCGAAATGTGGGTTAGGAGAGTAGGTCCAGAGGTTATATGGATTATACTAGTCCCAGATAAAGATAGACTTCCCTTCTGTCTCATAATATAGAGTACTAGGGAAACTTCTGATTATGAAAAGAGTAAAAATAGATCTGTATATCACTGCTAATTGTCACAGTGGATAGAATGCCAAACCTTGAGTCAGGAAGACTCATCTCCCTGAGTTCAAATCTCTGTGTGACCCTGGACAAGTCACTTAACACTGTTTGCCTCAGTTTCCTCATTTGTCAAATGACATAGAGAAGGAAGTGGTAAACCACTCAAGTATCTTTGCCAAGAAAATCCCAAATGGGATCACAAAGAGTTGGACATGACTGAATATTGAACATACCTATGTATCATTCCTTAGTTCATTTACTTATTTAAAAACTTTATTCAGCAGCCACCAGGCTTAGGGAGAAATAAAGTTTAATGAAGGGATGGTATCTGCTCTCATGGAAATTCCAAGGCTCATGTACAATAATCTGTCTTTTCTTTCTGCCATGTAGTAGAGAGGCAGGATCACCTCTTAGAGAGAAATGACAAATGTTCTCCTTTTCTAGCTACTGGACAATTATTCCTCAAGTAAATGAGTAATATAGAATCCAGTTGTATGTGTAGCTATCAGCTGTGAAGAAAGCACTCAGGATGAGGGCTTTCATTTCAAGTAAAACCATTTGAACTAAGGACATTTCAGCAACCAATTAAGTAGGTGTAGGGGACTCTAAAGGGAAAAGAGAGGAAGGAGATAATAGAAGCCAAGAAGTAACAAAATGCTAAATTGTACTCATGTGCTTATTTCTCTAATTCTTAGGTTCTACGTATATAATCTTTAAAAAAAATAGCACTTCTTTCCTCCTTTTTTGTTGCATCATCATTTGAACAGTGTGGGAATTTTCATGAAATAGTTAAAAAGGTCTTAAAAGCATAATGAATGGGAAATCCTGCTAATCTCTCTCAGGTAATCACTATTTTCAGTGAATCCTGACTGCTCAGACTACACGGCCATAACCAAAGCACCCTGATTGCAGACAAAGTACTTGGGAAAAAACAAATAGCTCCTTCCTCTTAAGTGCAGAACTCAGGCACCTGAACCTATAAAGTGAGGAGCCTAAAAACACAGCTCCCTGATGCTATCTGGAAAAGAAATGCTTAATGTCTGCCATAAGGACTCAAACTGATGATGCAGGACTATCTGGGGTGCAGGGCATAGCTTACTGGAGAAGCAATAGTGGTCATTTCAGATAGAATTCAGCAATTTAGATGGTCACTAGAGGGTCTAGTTATTCTAACCCAGTCACATTTGAAATGCCTAGAAGAAAGAGAATATCTAGCTTGAGGAATATGGCAGGAGATGGCCTTTAAGATCATCAATTATGTGTCTTAAAGCAGGTGCCCACCTGTTTGGACAAAAGTCTTCTGGGGTCAGGGTTGAGATTTATATTCATTCAGCTAAAACTGGGAGAAGAGAACTGGGTGACCACTTTAGCACAAGCAGATCTTACAGCATGTTCCCATTTCGGAAAGATTGCTATGAAATAACTGTGGCCTGGAAGAGGAGGACTGGACACTGTCAACCAAATGAGAACATGGTGTGTAGCTCACCCCTGCCCTGGACAACCCACACTACCTACTCACACCGACAGCCATCATGAGGCATTGTTCTGACTTAACACTTTGACTTAAAGATGTCAAAAGAGGACGATGTTCCACATGCATGAGATATTCCCTTTTTGACAAGTACTTTACACTTATTTTAATTTCATTTAATATATTTGTTAATAGATTTACTAATTTAATAAAAGAATTTAATTTAACACACTTATTTTAATTGTTTTTAATTATATTTACTATCCCCCCTCAACTCCCAGGGAGAAAGATAAGAATATTTATCTGATTATTTTCCTTTTACATATCTAACCCACAATGCACTTAAGGATTGCACAAAAATGGCTGAGCCAAAGGAAGAGCTGGGATCTGTACTCTATGCCCATGAATCCCAAAACTTTGCTTATCCCGCTGAGCCTTACTGATGCTTAGGCTGAGAAAGATTTATATGGAATAAAGGGTAAAAGGAGTTAAGTGACCAGATGAGGAAAATCAAGATGATCAAGGGCCTTGAGTCTATGCCTGTTATTGTTGCTTGTGCTTTGTCCTCGAAGAAGACCATGACATCAGGAAGATGGTGCCATGAACTGGATTTAAGTGAGGCAGGGCTGTGCAAGGTCAACAGCCTCACTTTCTCCTCTGGAGCCATCTGAGTCCAGCGGCAAGATATAGATCAAGAAGACAGGAGATGCCTCCCCCCTCCCCCAATGCCATGTGAGGACTGGTTAAAGGAACTGGGGATGTTTAGTCTCGAGAAGAAAAGTTGGGGGACAGTGCATGTGTGCATCATGGCTATATTCAAGAATTTGAAGGGAATATCATATAGAAAAAGACATTTGATATGTTCTGTCTCTAAAAAAAAATCTCTAATAGTCACAGCTCCCCAGAAGTGGAATGGTCAGATTCCCTTTTCATCAGACATCTACAAGCAAAAGGTTTGGCAGACCACATGGTGGATTTTTTGTAGTGGGTATTACTTTTTAGACTTGAGTCGGACAGGATGACCTCTTTTAAAGACTCTCAATTCTGGGATTCTGTGAATAACCTGCAGGCCTTCTGTTCTAAGTTCTCTTAAGGAAGTCAGGCTCCCCCCATCATTACAAGCAGATCAGGTCATAACACATTCTTCCAGTTTAATCCTCTGTTCTTTGCAAACAAAGGCAAGGAAAATGACAAGGGGTTTACAACTTCTCCTACTAACCAAAATAACAGGGCACCACAGAGGCTGAAGAATGAATGGAGAACCTGTCTAGTGTCTGGGGCCTGAAACCGCAGCAGATAACTCAGTGAGTGAACATTCCCATGAGAGGAGATGAAGACGAAAATATGCAATCACAACTAGGAGCAACTGGTGAAAATCGCAGAGAGGGAATATGGATTGCAGCATGATTTTTTTACTCTATTATTTTTGTTTTCTTGGCTTGTGTGTTCTTTTGCAACATGGCTAATATGGAAATGTTTTGTTTGACTGTACGAGAACTTCTCAAGGAGGGGAGAGAGTGGGAGGGAGAGAATTTGGAAGTCAAAACTTTAAAAAACGAATATTAAAAACTGTTGTTTATTTGTAATTGAGAAAAAAATAAAAATTGTGTGTATGTGCGTGTATGTGTGGAGGCATACATAAAGAAAATTGTGGGGAGACACAGGCTTAATGGGGAGGGAAATTTTCTCAAAATTGTAGCTGTCCTGCCTTGGAAGTAGTAGGTGGATTCACCCTTCACTCACGGTCTTCAGACAGAGACTAGATGACCACTTGTTGAATAGGCTGCAGTAGAGACTTTTTACTCAGCTACTGGCTAGACTATGAAATCCCAATTGATTACATGTTTTTAGGCTGTAATTCCCTTTGTAAAAGGGGAGTTTGAAAGCTACAACTTACTCATATTTTCTTCAGTTCCCTCTCCATAAAGCATATGGCAGCCTCCTGCAATATTTTTGTAAGGGCAGCTCATTTTAATTTTGCTTAAGAATACTCTGCAAGAATATGGGATGTGGGGGAGAGGAAGGAAGACTGAGAGCTGGTAGAGAAGTGGGTGAAAATCTACAAGGTAAGATGTCCAGATCTACCAGTTGATATATACTTACTGGGTAAGGGTGGAGGGAGGCCTTCTGGTATATAGTATCAAATATCCCTTATCATATTGGTCTCCCCAGTATTCTGTCACTTCCATGACTGACAGGAGAAGAATCAGAGCATTTCTATTTTGATGCCTTTTTGGTCTCCCTTGAACTCCCAAGTTTTAGTAGGGGAAAACAAAGGCTCGGGGAGAAAGGTCGGGGTTGAGCCAAGCACTATAGACTAAGGACATGAAAGTTTGAGTAGCTGATAAAAATCTGCAGGAATGATCCATATCATTTCCAATCTGTATCTTAAAAAAGTCCCATACCACTAGAAGGTCACTGCCCCACACTTCTCTGATGAGGTTAAAGATTTTCTGAGAGATGCATATAGTGGAGGGAATTGGGAGGGAGGGAAAACTACACTGGGAATCAGGGTTCAAATTCTACGTCTGCCTTTTACTAAGCTATGTGACTAAGCAAATCACTTAATCTCCCTGTTTCCCCTCAGTAACAACAGTATGCCTTATATAGCATGTCAAGGTTTACAAAGTACTTTACATGGTTAATTTGATCGTCAAAGCAACCCTATGAGAGACTTACTGTTATATTCCTCATTTAATAGATGATGAAATGTAGGCACAAAAAGATAAAATGACTTGCTCAGGGCCACATAGCTACTAAGTATTTGAGGCAGGATTTGAACCTAAGCCTTCCTAACTCCAGGCCTATTCACTATTCACTGTACCAGTCATCTGTAAAATTAGGGAATGGAACTGGATGATCTCTGATATCTCTTCCAATTCTACATCTAGTGCTCCTAAAGCTAGGACAAGATGAGAACCAAACTCTGACCTGAAATTTATTAGCTAGTAAATAATCTTCTCCTTATGCTCCAGGTATCAGACTCTGTGCGCTAGTGGGAAAAAAAAAAACTTGGAGTCAGAAAAACTGGGCTCCTGAGACCTTGGGCAAAAACTGGCCTCAGTTTCTTCATCTACAAAATGGGGATTGTAGGAACACCTACTGTACAAGAGAGTGGTTGTAGGACCCAAATAAGATAAAGTATGTAAAGCACTTTGTAAACTTCAATGTGTTATATAAATATCAGCTATTATTATTTGGGTTTTTTGGTCAGTCATTTCCAACTCTTTGCAAACCCACTTGGGGTTTTCTTGATAAAGATACTGGAGTTACATGCCATTTCCTTCTCTAGCTCATTGTACAAATGAGGAAACTGAGGCAAATGGGGTTAAATGACTTGCCCAGGGCCACATAGGTAGTGTCTGAGGCCAGATTTGAACTCAGGAAAAGGGGTCTTCCTGATTCTGGGCCCAGCACTCTGTCCACTGCACCATCTATCTAGCACAATAGAAAATAGACACTCAATAAATGCTACTTGACTGACAGTATATGGTAGAGTGTCATCTATATTAAAATATTATGACTTATTATTCAATTCATTCTCATTTATTTCAGTAGAGTTAAGATAGAAATAGTCCTGGGATAAGTTGTTAATTTGTTTTTATTCTTTTATATTTAATAATTGGTAGACTTTTTTACAAGTGGATAAAAATAACTGCTTTTTATGTCATCATTATAATCTTATTCTTTTGATGGAGTTCAGATAGAAATAGTCTGACAGCAAGTCACTATCGTAGTATTATTCTTTTAATTTAATTTTATTTAATTATTTAATGTTCTGTGGCCTATAGCATAGGTAGGCAAATTGGCTGGGCTTTGTTTGTTTCTGTCGTTGATTAAGAGCATTATGATTTTTAGGCAGATATTGTCACAATGGATAGAGTGCCAACCTTGGAGTCAGGAAGAGTCTTCTTCCTGAGTTCAAATCCAGATGCTAGCTGGGTGACCCTGCACAAGTCTTTTAATTTTGTTTGCCTCACTTTCCTCATCTGCCAAATGAACTGGAGAAAGAAATGACAAACCACTCCAGCATCTTTGCCAAGAAAATCCCAAATAGGGTCATAAAAAGTGAGACACAACTGAAATCACTGAACAATAAATCATGACATAAGCTCATCTTCTGTAGACTCACTAAGACCATCTTTGCAATAATTGCGGTAGCAGACAAGGCAAAGGAATGATATGAACTTCACCCTCTTCCCACATGGTTTTAATTTCCCCCACTAGTTCTCTAGCATTTTAAAAACTTTTCATTCCATGTAATTTGAAAATTCTGAATAACTGATATGGCAATATCTATTTTTAAAAATTATTCTTCAATTTTCAAGTATCAATGTTATGTCCAGATGGCTGTTAGTAAGAGTTCTGTCAAGTAATGATCCAGTATTAGCACAGCTTATTTGTGGAATTCTACAGGATATTTTGAGGTTTGAATTTGAATCATAGTTTATAAAGGATAATAAGCTTCCAGAATTACATACTGGTAGATGTGACAATTTTGCAAACTGTAATGCCATATTGCACATTTTCTGCCACTTCATTGCATAGTTACATCAATGAGTAAGACCAGAATCCCTAAGAAAACATTTTCCATTATTTCTAATAGCAATGACTGAATCCTGAATCATTATCAACTCATAGCATAACTACATAAATGAATAGGACCAGAATCTTTGAAGAATACATTTTCTATCATTTCTAACAGCAATGACTAGATCCTGAATAACTATCACTAACTCCTTTATTTCTGTAAACAAAGTCCATATGACTCAATGTTCCTTTATTGACACGTTGTCAGATGAATTCCTGGGATATCTTGGATCTTAGTCATTTCATAGGCTCCATTTGCAGATAAACCACTTTTAGTTCCATTTAACAAGCCCAGTGACACATACCCATTGTCTGCCTTTATAGTTGCTTTGTCTAATGTAGTCTCTTTGTTGTAAAAGTATTTCTGTAATTTTTTAATCATGTTTATCATGTATTTTGATAACATTTATAAAGATTCTTCCTTGTCTTTTGCTTTTTCTAATATTTCTAAAGATTTATTGGGTTACGAACTTGGATTTTGTTAACATTGTATTGGTTTTTCTGTGAACACCATTTTATCATTTCAAAATATGTTATGATTGATATTGTGTAGGTTTGAGCTGCTCTAAACATGTTCCTACAGTTAAACTTTGAATCCAAGATGACAGTCTCTTAACATACATAACCTCAGATTTCTACATAGTCTTAAGTTTCATGGATCTTGACTGCAGAACACCGAAGTTTTTGTTGATACCACATTCATCCATTAGTTAATTTTGATCTCTGGAATCAAGCTCAAGTTTTTCAGTCATTGTACTTCCTTGGGACAAATTGGGAATTTTTTTCTTGTTGAACCTAATTAATAAGTTTATATATTATTGCTATCATGATCATCATAATGAAAAAAATGTTCTCATTTTAAAATTATTTTAATAATAACGATGATACAACACATTACTCTCTCAACCTCTCCAAACATTACCCTCTGAAAATTAAAAGAGGGAGGGAAAATTATAAATTTTTTTTATCAGTGATTTTTATTAATGATACCTCTGTCCCTCAAGTATTCTTTCTGTCCTTCCTATACATTCTAGCAGATAATGATATTTAAATCTTCAGGAAAGTCTAGTAAATTGTTAATTTTTTTTGACGATCTTAAATATAAATTTATTTAACTTTTTACATTCATTTTCACAAAATTTTGGGTTCCAAATTTTCTTCCCTTTTATCCCCTCCCCTCACCCCAATACATCGAGCATTCTAATTTTCCCTATCACCAATCTGCCTTCTCTTCTATCATCCCTTCCTTCTCTTGACCCCATCTTCTCTTTTGTCCTGTAGGGCCAGATGACTTTCTATTCCCCATTAACTGTATTTCTTATCTACTAGTAGCAACAACAATACTCAACAGTTGTTCCTAAAACTTTGAGTTCCAAATTCTCCCCATCCCTCCCTCCCCACCCATTCCCTTTGGGAAGGCAGGCAATTCAATATAGGCCATATCTGTGTAGTTTTGCAAATGACTTCGATAACAGTTGTGTTGTGTAAGACTAACTGTATTTCCCTCCATCCTATTCTGCCCCCCATTGTTTCTATTCTGTCTTTTGATTCTGTCCCTCCCCGAGTGTTGACTTCAAATTGCTCCCTTCTCCCATTGCCCTCCCTTCCATCATCCCTCCCTCCCGGCTTATCTCCTTCTCCCCCACTTTCCTGTACTGTAAGATAGGTTTTCATACCAAAATGAGTGTGCATTTTACTCCTTCCTTTAGTCGAATGTGATGAGGGTAAACTTCATGTTTTTTTCTCAGCTCTCCTCTTTTTCCCTCCACTAAAAAGTCTCCTGCTTGCCTCTTGAATGAGATATAATTTACCCCATTCCATTTCACCCTCTCTCCTCCCACTACATTTCTCTCTCACCATTTACCTTAATTTCTTTTAAGATATGGTCCCATCCTATTCAATTCACTCTGTGCTCTCTGTCTCTGTATGTGCGTGCATGTGTGTATGTGTGTGTGCGTGCATGCATGTACGTGTGTGTGTGTGTGTGTGTGTGTACATCTGTGTCTGATCCCACCAACTACCCAGATACTGAAACGTTTTAAGAGTTACAAATATTGTCTTTCCATGTAGGAATGTAAACAGTTCACGTTTAGTAAGTCCCTTATGACTTCTCTTTGCTGCTTACTTTTTCATGCTTCTTCTCATTCTTGTGTTTGAAAGTCAAATTTTCTTTTCAGCTCTGGTCTTTTCATCAAGAATGATTGAAAGTCCTCTGTTTCATTGAAATACCACATTTTCCCCTGAAGTATTATACTCAGTTTAGTTGGGTAGGTGATTCTTGGTTTGAGTCCTAGTTCCTTTGACTTCTGGAATATCCTATTCCACGCCCTTTGATCCCTTAATGTAGAAGCTGCTAGATCTTGTGTTATCCTCATTTTATTTCCACAATACTGGAATTGTTTCTTCTAGCTGCTTGCAATATTTTCTCCTTGACCTGGGAATTCTGGAATTTGGCCACAATGTTCCTAGGAGTTTCTCTTTCTGGATCTCTTTCAGGCAGTGATCGATGGATTCCTTCAATACTTATTTTGCCCTCTGGTTGTAGAATGTCAGGGCAGTTTTCCTTGACAATTTCATGAAAGATGATGTCTAGGTGCTTTTTTTGATCATGGCTTTCAGGTAGCCCCATAATTTTTAAATTGTCTCTCCTGGATCTATTTTCCAGGTCAGTTGTTTTTCCCATGAGATATTTCACATTCTCTTCCATTTTTTCATTCTTTTGGTTTTGTTTTGTGATTTCTTGGTTTCTCAGAAAGTCATTAGACTCCATCTGTTCCTTTCTAATCTTGAGAGAACTATTTTCTTCAGTGAGCTTTTGAACCTCTTTTTCCATTTGGCTAATTTTGCTTTTGAAAGCATTCTTCTCCTCATTGGCTTTTGAACCTCTTTTGTCAATTGGGTGAACCTATTTTTCAAGGTGTTATTTTCTTCAGCATTTTTTTGGGTCTCCTTTAGCAAGGTATTGACCCGTTTTTCTTGCATCTCTCTCATTTCTCTTCCCAGTTTTTCCTCCACCTCTCTAACTTGATTTTCAAAATCCTTTTTGAGCTCTTTTCTTGCATCTCTTGCTTTTCTTGCATCTCTCTCATTTCTCTTCCCAGTTTTTCCTCCACCTGTCTAACTTGATTTTCAAAATCCTTTTTGAGCTCTTCCATGGCCTGAGCCCACCGGACATCCACCTCAGATGTCTGGGATAGAGAGGCCCTGACCTCCACGTCTTTCCCTGATGGAAAGCATTGTACTTCCTCATCAGAAATGAAAGGAAGAGGGAACATCTCTTCCCCAAGAAAGTAGCTTTCTATGGTCTTATTTTGCTTCCTTTTTCTGGGCATTTTCCCAGCCAGTTACTTGACTTCTGAGATTCCTCTGCACCCCCGCCTAGATCTGCCCAGCTAGTGCTTGGGGTCTGAGATTCAAATGCTGCTTCCCAGCCTCAGAGCTTTCCGTGGTGGGAGTGGCTGCTATTCAATGTGAGCTTAAGTTCTGGTGCTCAGGTGGGGGTGGGGCCTCCTCCCAGGCTCAGTTCCCTTAGGGAGTTTATGGGGAGACCTTCGGTAATGGTCCTGAGCCCCTGCCTGCTCCAGGAGTCCCGGGCCACCACTGCCTCTGCTGCTGCCTCCTGAGGGGGCCCAAGTCACAGAGACACCCCACTCCCCTCTTGGCCAGCCCAGAAATCTCTCTCACTGACCTGGAGCACCTGTGGGTGGAGGGACCTTTGTGGCCGCCGGAGATTCTGTCCCTGAAGCCTGCTCGGATCTGCTCCCCTGGGGCCGCATGGCCAGGGCAGCTCAGGGGTGGGCTCCGCTGTCCGGAGCATGACAGACCCCTGGAGATGGCTTTCCAGGGCTCTCTGGAACAGAAATCTCTTCCACTGTGTTTCTGCATGGCTTACAGTGCTCCAGAATTTGTGGGGAGTTCTTTTTACAGGAAATTTATGGGCTGTGGATTCAGAGCTAGCATACATGAGTCTTTCTACTCCACCATCTTGGCTCCTCCCCCTCAAATTAACTTTTTTTTAAAAAGTGATTCAGTTTGCTACAAGCTCAGTGCAGTCCATTGTTGGCCATCTGCTCTTTCAAATAGGCTTGAAATTCCTAGCTAATTATTCCTGCTGAATAACAAGACCTTTACCTTCAAGAGACTGCAAGATATCTTTGGTGTGTATCAACTTTGACTTAATTTTGGTAAATGGTATAAGATATTGGTCTCTGCCCAATTTTTACCAGATTCCCTTCCAACTTACCCACAATTTTTTACCAAATGATAAATTATTATCTCCAAAACTCAAGTCTTTCTGTCAAACACAAGTTTACTATAATCATTTCCTATTATAAATTTTATGTGTACTCTTCCACTGATATCTGTTATATTGTTTGAGATCCAGTACTGCTAAACTTCCTTCCTTTATGTTTTATTTTTTCATGAGTTTTTTGATATTTTTGAACTTCTTTCTTTTTTAAAATTTATTTATTTAACTTTTTACATTCATATTCATAAAATTTGGGGTTCTAAATTTTCTCCCCATTTGTTCCCTCCCCACACCCCCAATATGTCAAGCATTCTAATTTCCCCTATCACGAATCTGCCCTCTTTTCTATCATCCATCCCTTCCCTTGTCCCCATCTTCTCTTTTGTCCTGTAGGGCCAGAGAACTTTCGATTTCCCATTACCTGTATTTCTTATTTCGTAGTAGCAAGAACAATACTCAAAAGTTGTTCCTAAAACTTTGAGTTCCAAATTCTCCCCATCCCTCCCTCCCCACCCATTCCCTTTGCGAAGGCAGGCAATTCAATATAGGCCATATCTGTGTAGTTTTGCAAATGACTTTCATAATAGTCGTGTTGTGTAAGACTATATTTCCCTCCATCTTATCCTGCCCCTCACTGCTTCTATTCTCTCTTTTGATCCTGTCCCTTCCCAAGAGTGTTGATTTCAAATTGCTCCCTCCTCTCATTGTCCTCCCTTCCATCATCCCTTAATGTAGAAGCTGCTAGATCTTGTGTTATCCTGATTTTATTGCCACAATACTTGAATTGTTTCTTTCTAGCTGCTTGCAATATTTTCTTCTTGACCTGGGAACTCTGTAATTTGGCCACAATGTTCCTAGGAGTTTCTCTTTCTGGATCCCTTTCAGGAGGTGATCATTGGATTCCTTCAATACTTATTTTGCCCTCTGGTTCTAGAGTATCAGAGCAATTTTCCTTGATAATTTCATGAAAGATGATGTCTAGGCTCTTCTTTTGATCATGGCTTTCAGGTAGTCCCATAATTTTTAAATTGTCTTTCCTGGATCTATTTTCCAGGTCAGTTGTTTTTCCCATGAGATATTTCACATACTCTTCCATTTTTTCATCCTTTTGGTTTTGTTTTATGATTTCTTGATTTCTCAGAAAGTCATTAGCCTCCATCTGTTCCACTCTAATTTTGAAAGAACTATTTTCTTCAGTGAGCTTTTGGGCCTCCTTTTCCATTTGGCTAATTCTGCTTTTGAAAGCATTCTTCTCCTCATTGGCTTTTTGAACCTCTTTTGCCAATTGAGTTAGCCTATTTTTCAAGGTATTATTTTCTTCAGCATTTTTTTGGGTCTCCTTTAGCAAGGTGTTGACCTGCTTTTCATGCTTTTCTTGCATCTCTCTCATTTCTCTTCCCAGTTTTTCCTCCACTTGTCTAACTTGATTTTCAAAATCCTTTTTGAGCTCTTCCAAGGCTTAAGCCCATTTAATATTTATTTTGGATGTTTGGGATACAGAAGCCTTGACTTCTATGTCTTTCCCTGATGGTAAGCATTGTTCTTCCTCATCTGAAAGGATGGGAGGAGATATCTGTTCACCAAGAAAGTAGCCTTCTGTGGTCTTATTTTTTTCCTTTTTTCTAGGCATTTTCCCAGCCAGTTACTTGACTTCTGAGAATCCTCTCCACACCCAGCTCACCTCCTGTTCCACCCAGCTAGTGCTTGGGGTCTGAGATTCAAATGCTGCTTCCCATCCTCAGGGCTTTCGATGGGGGTGGGGCTGCTATTCAGTGTGAGATTAAATTCAGGTTCTCAAGTGGGGGCAGGGCTGCTATTCATTGAGATTAAGTTCAGCTGCTTTGTTGGGGGCAGGGCTTCCACCACGGGCTCATTTCCCTCAGGGGGTTTATGTGGAGACCTTCAACAATGGATCCAAGCTCTTGTCTGCTTTGGAAGCTCCTGTCTGCTGCTGCCTGCCAGGGGGCCAGAGTTATGCGGACACCCGCTCCCCTCTTGGCCAGCCAAAAGGCTCTCTCACTGACCTTTACTGCCTGTGGGTAGAGGGACCTGCATGGCCACTGGAGATTCCATCCCTGAAGCCTGCTCAGATCTGCTCCTGTCGGTGCTGCACAGCCAACGCAGCTCTGGGCTCTGCTCCAGGTCCGATGCACAAGGGATCTTTGGTGTAGGTTTTTTAGGTCTCTCTGGAACAGAGATCTCCTCCATTCTGTTGCTGTGTGGCTTCTGCTGCTCCAGAATTTGTTGGGAGTTCTCCTTTACAGGTATTTTATGGGCTGGGGGTTAGGAGCTAGCATATGTGAATCTTTCTACTCCGCCATCTTGGCTCCTCCCCACTGAACTTTTGCTCTTACAAATGAATTTTGTTATTATTTTTTCTAACTCAGTAAAATACTTTTTTTGTGGAAATTTAATTGGAATAGCATAGAATACATAAATTAGTTTAGGTTAAGTTGTCATTTTTATTATATTGGCCCTGCCTACTCATGAACAATTAATATTTCTCCAATTATTTAAATCTGATTTTATTTGTATAAAAGGTTATTTTTTTTTAGTTTTGTTCATATAATTCCTAGGTTTGTTTTAGCAGGTGTACTCTCAAGTGTTTTATACTGTCGTTATTTTAAATGGGATGTCTCTTACTATCTCTTCTTTCAGGATTTTGTTTGTGATATATATGAATGCTGATGATTTATGTGGATTTACTTTATTCACATAACGTAGATATTGCTTTATTAAAGTAGTATTTAAGTTATTAAATTGTTTAATAATTATTATTTTAAATATTATTAATTAAAATTATTAATTGTTTCAACTCACTTTTTACATGGGTCTTTGGAATTTTCCAAGCATGTTATCCTATCATTTGCAAAAAGAGATACTTTTATTATCTCATTTCCTATTCTAATTTCTTCTGTTTCTTTTTCTTGTCTTATTGATATTGCTAGCATTTCCAGTACAATATTGAACATCACTGGTGACAAGTGGACATCTTTGTTTCATACCTGTTCTTGCTGGGAAGGCTTCTAGCTTGTCCCCAATACAAAAAATTCTTGTTGATGATTTTAGGTAAATGTTTTTTATCAGTTTAAGGAAAAATCCATTTATACCTATGCTTTCAAATGTTTTCAGTGAAAGAATACTGGACTTTTTCAAAAGCTTTTCTGCATCTAATCATATGATTTTTTTCTTTTTATTATTCATATAATCAATTTATGTTAATATTTTTCCTTATATTAAACCATCCCTACATTCTTGGGACTAACCCTACTTGGTCATAATATATAATCTTTGTAGTATACTGTTGTAATCTTTTAACTGACATTTTATTTAGGATTTTTACTTTCGTATTCATTAATGAATTGTTCTTATGTTGGAACAGGATTGGTAGCCACATATGTCAAGTACTATGTCCTGCTCATCAGGGATAGCTACTTATTTATTCATATTAACTGATCATTTTCTGTTCTATGAGCTTCTTTTTTGTAGTCAGAAACTTGTTTGCTTGTTTTTTGGTAGGATTATCTCTTTTTCCTTTTGAAAGGCAACATGGTATGGGAAGTTAGCCTTGGAGTCAAGAAGACCTAAATTCAAGTCTGGCCTCTAATATATATTAGGTGTGTAATTATGGGCAGGTCACTTGATTTCTCATTGCCTCAAACTACTTTAGAAGACTTTAAATTACAGATCAGTTGCTGATCTACACTGGTAAAAGTTTTCTCAATGGAAGGTAACTCTCTCGCTAGGGGAGCAGGATATTTCACATGCTGATAAAAATCACAAGTTTAAATGTTCAATTTTTTAAAAATCCTACTTTTTTTTTTTTTTAGCACCTTAGTCATATGCTTTTCTGGGAAAGTTTTGTAGACAAATATTATGTGCCCACTCCCAGTTCCTGCACTTCCATTCCCATCCACTAAAATCATGGGTAACCTTCCATTTAGGCTACAAATGCCATTCCCATCCCCCCATTCCCCAACACACCTACTTTTTGAAAATTGTAGTCATCTGTGAGTCACTATCTGACAAAAGGGACTAAGTAGTAGCGACCTTTTTTAAATAGGGAAGTCATAGATCAACAGCATTACCTGACTTTTCCATCTATTATGGATCCATTTATCTGAGGCAAAGTGGCTCATCAGTATAATTAGCTCTTGGGGGCTAATCCTGGTAGTATCAAAAACTGGGTTCCTGGAGGGCAGAGTCAAGATGGCGGAGTAGAAAGACGCATGTTTACAAGCTCCAAACCCACAGCCCATAGATTTAATGTAAAAAGAGATCCCCATAAGTTCTGGATCACTGCAAGGTGTGGAGAAACAGAGTGGAAGAGATTTCCGATCCAGAGAGCCCTGGAGAGCCGTCCCCAGGGTCTGTCGCGCCCCAGAAAGTGGACCCCACCCCAGCGCTGCCCTGGCTGCAGCCCCAGAGAAGCTGATCTGAGCAGGCTTCAGGGATGGAAGCTCCAGCGGCTGGGAAAGTCCCTTGGCCCACAGAAGCTACAGGTCAGTGAGAGAGACAGCTGGATGGCCGAGAGGGGAACGGGGTGTCTCTGTGACTCGGGCCCCCTCAGGAGGAAGTGTGGTGGCAGAGACGGGGACAGGAAGCGGCGGAGGCAGAGGCAGGGGCAGCAGCGGAGGCAGAAGCTGCGGCGTCGCCCCGGGACTCTCCCAGCAGCAGGCAGGATCTTCATTACCGAAAGTCTCTGCATTAACCCCCTGAGGGAGCTGAGCCTGGGAGATGGCCCTGCCCCACCCCGCTCCATTACTGAAGGTCTCTACATAAAGTCCCTGAGGGAGCTGAGTCTGGGAGACAGCCCTGCCCCCACCCCAGCACCAGAACTAAAGCTCACATTGATTAGCAGCCGCTTGCCGCGGAAAGCCCATTTGAATCTCAGACCCCAAGCACTAGCTGGGTGGATCTAGGCGGGGGTGGACAGGAATCTCAGAAGTCAAGTAACTGGCTGGGAAAATGCCTAGAAAAGGGAAGAAACATAAGACTATAGAGAGTTTTTTTGAACAGATGCAAATGATTCCGACTTTCGGATCTGACGACGAGGAGGACATATTCTTGCCATCAGGGAATGACGTGGAGGGCGGGGCCTTGGTACCCCAGACATCCCAGGGGGATGTCAGGTGGGCTCAGGCCATGGAAGAGCTCAAAAAGGATTTTGAAAAGCAAGTTAGACAGGTGGAGGAAAAACTGGGAAGAGAAATGAGAGAGATGCAAGAAAAGTATGAAAAATGGATCGATACCTTGGTAAAGGAGACCCAAAAAAATGCTGAAGAAAGTAACACCTTGAAAAATAGGCTCACTCAATTGGCAAAAGAGGTTCAAAAAGCCAAAGAGGAGAAGAATGCTTTCAAAAGCAGAATTAGCCAAATGGAAAAAGAGGTTCAAAAGCTCACTGAAGAGAATAGTTCTCTCAAAATTAGAATGGAACAGATGGAGTCTAATGACTTTACGAGAAACCAAGAAATCACCAAACAAAACCAAAAGAATGAAAAAATGGAAGAGAATGTGAAATATCTCATTGGAAAAACAACTGACCTGGAAAATAGATCCAGGAGAGACAACTTAAAAATTATGGGACTACCTGAAAGTCATGATCAAAAAAAGAGCGTAGACATCATCTTCCATGAAATTATCAAGGAAAACTGCCCTGACATTCTACAACCAGAGGGCAAAATAAGTATTGAAAGAATCCATCGATCACCACCTGAAAGAGATCCAAAAAGAGAAACTCCTAGGAACATTGTGGCCAAATTCCAGAACTCCCAGGTCAAGGAGAAAATCTTACAAGCAGCTAGAAAGAAAGAATTCCAGTATTATGGAAATAAAATCAGGATAACTCAAGATCTAGCAGCTTCTACATTAAGGGATTGAAGGGCGTGGAATAGGTTATTCCAGAAGTCAAAGGAACTAGGACTCAAACCAAGAATCACCTACCCAGCTAAACTGAGTATAATACTTCAGGGGAAAATATGGTCTTTCAGTGAAACAGAGGACTTTCAATCATTCTTGTTGAAAAGACCAGAGCTGAATAGAAAATTTGACTTTCAAACACAAGAATGAGAAGAAGCATGAAAAAATAAACAGCAAAGAGAAGTCTTAAGGGACTTACCAGAAGTGAACTGTTTACATTCTTACATGGAAAGACCATATTTGTAACTCTTAAAACTTTTCAGTATCTGGGTAGTTGGTGGGTCCATACACACACATGTACACGCATGCACGAACACACACATACACACATGCACATATATACAGAGACAGAGAGCACAGATTGAATTGAATAGGATGGGACCATATCTTAAAAGAAATTAAGGTAAATGGTGAGAGAGAAATGTAGTGGGAGGAAAGAGGGTGAAATGGAATGGGGTAATTATCTGTCATTTAAGAGGCAAGTAGGAGACTTTTAGTGGAGGGAAAAAGAGGAGAGCTGAGAAAAAAACAAAAAAACAAAAAACAAGAAGTTTACCCTCATCACATTTGACTAAAGGAAGGAATAAAATGCACACTCATTTTGGTATGAAAACCTATCTTACAGTATAGGAAATTGGGGTAGAAGGAGATAAGCAAGGGGGGGATGATGGAAGGGAGGGCAAAGGGAGGAGGGAGCAATTTGAAGTCAACACTCGGGGAGGGACAGGATCAAAAGACAGAAGAGAAACAATGAGGGGCAGGTTAGGAGGGATGGTAATCCAGTCAGTCTTACACAACACGACTATCAGTGAAGTCATTTGCAAAACTACACAGATATGGCCTATATTGAATTGCCTGCCTTCCCAAAGGGAATGGGTGGGGAGGGAGGGATGGGGAGAATTTGGAACTCAAAGTTTTAGGAACAACTGTTTAGTATTGTTGTTGCTACTAGGAAAGAAGACATACAGTTAATGAGGAATAGAAAGTCATCTGGCCCTACAGGAGAAAAGAGAAGATGGAGACAAGAGAAGGGAGGGATGACAGAAGAGAGGGCAGATTGGAGATAGGGAAAATTAGATTGCTTGGGGTATTGGGGTGGGGGGAGGGGATAAAAGGGGAAAAAATTTGGAACCCAAAATTTTGTGAAAATGAATGTAAAAAGTTTAATAAATAAATAAATTAAAAACAAAACAAAACAAAATTGGATTCCTTGGGCCAGAGGCAAAAATCCTCTTTAGTTTCAGGAGAATCAGCATGGTTGCCTCTGGTGAAAGCTCCCCACCCAAGCATCTGTAGAGACAGATTCTATAAGCAAGACATGAGAGTATGAAGAAAATTTTTAAGAAGATGGAAAATGTAGTAAAGAAAAGCTAGGGTTATACTTCTTTCATCCTCCAACTTCTACTCCTTAGTGTTAGGCATGAAGGATACCCAGGGTAGGAAAATATTAGCAATGTTTTTCATTCTTTTCATTGTTATTTCCAACTCTTCATGACCTCATTTGTGGTTTTCTTGGTAAAGATACTGAAGTGATTTGCCATTTCCTTCTCCAGCTCATTTTACAGATGAAGAAACTGAGGCAAATAGTGGTAAGTGACTTATCCAGGGTCACACAGCTGATGAGTGTCTGAGGCTGAATTTGAACTCAGATCTTTCTGTCTTCAGGAAGGATGCACTATTCATTGCTTCACCTAGTTGCCCATTTTTTATTCTAGCATGTCTTTCATCTTAGTTTTGCAAATATTGTTGCTGTTTCCACATATGAATTATATAGCTGTACAAAATATTGTTGTAGAGCAGTTATGTGTCTTCTTTAAAGATGTAAGATTTTACCTGGAGAAAGAAGGAGAGATACTCTTGTCAATGACATTTACTTTATCCTGCTAGGTTGTGGTCTAAGAATGACAGACCAAACTTGCATAATTTTGCTGGGTGCAGCTTGTTTTAACTCTAGTCTGTGGTTTAAGGCTCTTCATGACCAGTTGCTACCCTACAGGTGTGTTCATTATGGTCATTGAAATGGGGCCTGTCTCTTTCAGGAAGGGAAAATAACCATTATCAGAAAAGCCATGCTACCGCTTTCATGAAACCACTTCACCAATCCTTGTCCCTGCTTCTATTTATGAATGTGCTTGAACTGTACTAAGTGCTGAGGATGCAAATAGAAAAGTAAGACAATCTCTGGTATCAAGAAGCTTGTATTTTCAAATGGAGGGACAACATATAAAAGGCTTCAGCAGCAAGTCAGATGGAAAGGCCAAGTGGTCCTTAGGGTATAGTGGCAAAACACATGATGATGATATTTTAAATGTCATTTTTGTTAATAAAAATCATATTTATTTTTAAAGGTCACAATGGATATTTATTTCCCCCACTCTACATTCTTCATCATAGTTAAAAGTGAAAAGTTGTGTGTGTTTGTCCTTCTTTGCTGAAGAAGACCATGCCATCGGAGAAATAATGACATGACTTGCACATGACTTCGTCTTGAGTGAAGGAGGGCTGTGCAGGTCACCAGCCTCACTTCTCCTCCACAGCCATCTGAATCCACTGACCAGATATTCATCAGGATGACTGGAGATAACTTAAGATGAGGCAATTGGGGTTAAGTGACTTGCCCAAAGTCATACTGGTAGTGAATGTCAAGTGTCTGAGGTGAGATTTGGACTCGGGTCCTCCTGACTCCTGCACTGGTGCTCTATCCACTGCACCACTTAGCTGCTCTAAAAATGAAAAGTTAGAAACATTGTGGATGATAGATTATAGGTGACTGTCATTTTTTTACTTCTAAGATAATGAATATTGACTTTCAGGGCTGGACTGGTAACAGAGTTGAGGGTTTGGGGAACACTGTGATTCCCAGAATTCTTGAGCTTCTCTGCCCAGTGGTGGTGGAGTGGGGCTAGCAGACTCACAAGGCTTGCTTTCTTTCATGATGGCTGTGGTGACCAGGTTGGAGTCAGTGTCAGCAGTCTGCTGGGCAGTGCAATTCTTGGGGCTTTTGGACTCTGGGTCCTGGGTTCTCTCTACTGGAGACTGAGGGGACGTGGTGACTTAGGTCATGGTGGAAGTGGTTTCACTGTCTTGGCTTATGGTTAACTCTTCACTCTCCCTCAGTATATCTTATTGCTTTAGCTATGTTGACTTGCCTGCCCATCAATGACAATTGGTATTGACTTGATATAATATTCAGAGCACTGCATTTTAGCCTTTTTGCTAAGTTTTCCCTTTTTGACAGGTTGCTGAATCATGAGCCTGCTTGCTATATCAAAATAAAACCTAGCATGAATTCTGCCTTCTAATTCAGGGCATCTACTGCAAATAAAAATGTCTAATCCAATGTTTGGAAACAAGATTAAATAGCACTATAAGTAAAGAGCAAGAAACAACTCAAGTGTCATTGGATAATAGATTTAGAGCTGGAAGGAAACATAGAGGCCACTGAGTCTGAACCACTTAATTTAAAGATGAAGAAACTGACTCAATCATTTATTAAGCACCTACTATGTACCTGACACTGAGCTAAGTCACAGAAAAGTTTAGTGGTTTGCCCAGCCTCATACAGCTAATAAGTGTCCAAGGATGGGAACTAGGTCTGACTTTCTTGACTTTAGGTTTAGTGCCCCATCCACTATACCAAGGGTGGGGAACCAGTGGCCTTGAGGCCACATGTGGCCTTCTAGGTGGTTGGGTGTAGTCTTTTGACTGAGTGCAAGTTTTATGGAACAAATCCTTTTATTAAGGGAATTTGTTCTGTGAAGTTTGGATTCAGTCAGAAGGGCTGTACTTGAGGATGAGAGGTCACAGGTTCCAGATCCCTGCACTACACGGTACTATATCTCTTTATATAGTACGTTTTACTATCTATAATAATTATAAATAGAAACTATATACATAAATATTATACAATTGACAAACTATATTCACTTACAGCAATATTAATGACTGTTCAAACTGGTTTTTGTACCCGGGATCTTCTCCCCAGAGGCATTGGACAAGGACTCTAGTGGAGGGGCTCTGTCAGTAACACATAGATAATTAGAATTGAAAATGACAAAATGGAATAGTCATAAATTCTGTTAAGATAAATCCACTTTGAACAGTCATTGTGATGCAACAATTACTTTTCATGCTTTTCCTTAAGCTCCTATATATAATATGCTATTTTAGGTCAAGAGCATGCTTTTCCTTAAACTCTTGTATATAAAATGCTATTTTAGGTCAAAAGCAACAACCCACTCCCACACTCAATACTTCAGTACATATAGATAGCAAATTAATAAATGATGGAAAATCTATGTTTTAAATGGTCCATTGTAGATGTGGAAGCCTTGAGTATTTTACATATGAATTGAAAATGACTAGTTTTCTTTTTACATTTTAAAAAAGTACTATAGTCAATTCCCAATATTACCAACAACCCTATTTCATCATATAAAACTCTACCTTGTAACAAAAAAAAAGTAGTTAAAAATCAGTGGACTCAGTGATTGAACCTGATGATGTGGGCATCATCCCATATCCATAATCCGCCATTATTTTTACAGAGAGGGAAGTAGACTTCATTGTTCTCTGGAGCTAAGACTCATCACTACATTTAATCTGAATTCAACCACCTTTTAGAATTATTTTCACTTACATTATTGTAGTCATTTGGTACATTATTCTCCTAGATTTGCCTTTTTTTCACTTTCTGTTCAGACAACTAGGTAGTACACAGTTCATAGAATATTGGACTTGAACTCAGGAAGACCTGAGTTCAAATCCAGCCTCAGACACTGAGCAGCTATCTGACCCTAGGCAACTCACTTGACCTCTGTTTGCCTCAGTTTCCTCATCTGTAAGGCAAGGATAACAATAACTCTTACCTCCCAGGATTGTTGAGAAAACAACATAAGATAATATTTTTAAAGTACTTTGCAAATCATATAAATATATAAATGATAGTTAGCTATTATCATATATTGTACCAAGTTTAAATGAATTCCATATTTTGCCATTCTTAGGGTACAATAATATGTCCTTCCATTCATGTCCATAATTTGTCCATCCATTTCCTCAGTTGTTGGATATTCACTTTGTTTCCAGTTTTTTACTGCCACAAAAAATCCCTCTGCGAACATTCTGTTCTAGAGGGACTTTTCTTTCTTCTTTTAACTTCCTTCATACATATGCTCAGTAGTAAGATGGCTGAGGTATGAGCAGTTTAGTGACTTTTCTTACGTTATTCCAAATTAGCCAACTCACAACTCTGCCAACAATGTGTCTACTCTCTTAACATCGTTGAAAGGCTTCCTAATTGACCTACTATCACAAAAATATAAATATAGCATGTTGAAGATGAAAGGAAACCTGACAATCATCTAGTCCATTCTTTCGGTCTTGACCTATGATTATGTCATTAGTATAGGGCACTCCCAGGGAGAAAACTCCCTTTACAAATTGGCAGTTGTTCTCCAGCTTAGTTTTAGAAAGCTATGGGAATATTAAGAAGGCAAGTGAATTAGTATTATAGTATCATAGAGATAAAGTGGGAAGTGACCAAAAGGTCCAAGCATGTTAAGTGACTTATCCAAGCTCACACAGATACAAGAAGAGGTAAGCTAAGCAAAAACAGTGAGGTGCATTGGACAGAGCGCTGGGCATGGAATCAGAAAGACCTGAGTTCAAAGTCAGCTTCAGATACTTCCTAAATTGTATGTCTTTGGACAAGTCACTTAACCTCTGCTTACTTCAGTTTCCTTTTCTATAAAATAGGGATAATAATAGCACCTATTTCCCAGGGTCAAATGAAATAATAGAATAATAAATGTACTCTATAAACCTTAAAACACTATACAAATGCTAGCTACTATTAAGCGATAAAATTTGAACCCAGATCCTCTGATTCCCTGGTATATCACACTTTCCCAGGGTCAAACAGCCAATATGAGCCAGAAGTGGGACTTGGACATAGGTCTACCTGGCTCAAATCCTGATTCTTTATCCACTGTGTCATGTCACCTCTGGAGTTTAATTTTACAAGATAAATAAAACTGAGATTCAGGGAAGGGTTGAGATTGATTCAAGGTCATGCTTCCCAGACACAAAGCCCTGATGCAGGAACAAATACAAAAATGGCCGATTTGAAGCATTTGAATTAACACAAACAATTAACAATGAACAGCAGATGAAGGAGGTCAAAGTTAATTTCTTCCTTCAATGTTAAAGGGTAATGTGATATAAGAGATAAGAACAAGGAAAATATTAAACTCTCCAAGGACTGTGCATTCATACGTACTAAAGAAATGATATTTTCTTAATCCAGGATCAAATTACAATGAATTGATGAGGAGGAGCAGAGAACAACATAGATAAAATCAGAAATGGTTAAATGAAAGTTTGAGATTTGAAAAATGGATATGACCTCAGAAAACACACACACACACACACACACACACACACACACACACACACACACACACACACACTGAAGGAAATGGGGATAGAAATTAGAGACGCTTTGGTGAGCCCTTTCAAAAGCATAAGAGAAGTCCCCCATGACTAGAAAATGAAATGCAATGCTGTGTCTGGGGGAGAAAGGAGACGGGGCACTTTTGGACCTTCAGTCTGGTTCGATTGAAGTCTATTGTCAGGAGAGAAAAAAACCACTCAAGATCAAATCCGGGAATGGAAGCATGTCTCAGAGCAGCCAGTATTGTTTTCAGAAACTTGGCCCTTAGGAAATCTAAGGTGAAGGAGGGCAGAATGACCACTGAGCTGGAAACTAACTAGTTTTAGGAAGGTTTAGACAAAGTGCAATGTTAGGGGCAATGATATCCTTCCTAATTTTATGGAGCAAGAGTCATGTTTGCCTTCAGTCACTGATGGCTGGTGGCAAATACATCAAACAGAAAGGGAATCCATCCACTGGGAGAGTGAGTATAAAGAGAAACATCATGAATTGTAGCAGAGGAAGGTACTGTAAATAGAGACAAAATAAGAGATTTAGCTTCAGATAGAAATTGTTTACTCTGAGTAGATTTAGCATACCAAGATATGGAAAAACAGAGGCTCCTAGAAACTAAGTGATTTTCTTATGATCATTGATTCATCTTCCTGAGCCACCATTTCTTCAGCATATAGAAGTTCCCCAGAATATAAATGATTCCTATTTGGGATGGGGAAAGTTAAAACTTCTAATTTTTTAGGAGGTCCACTATGTACTACCAGGCATTGTTCTAGGTGGTGGGAAGACAAAAAGAAAATGAAACTGCCCTTTCCCTCAAGGATTGATTTAGAGGATGCAATACAAATACCTATAAGGAAAATATATAGAAATAAATGTGTAATAAATGGAAAATATATAGAAAATAAATACAAAGTATTTAGGGGAGGGCTAGCAGTTGGAAGAATCACAATAGTTTCATTTTGGAGGTGGAGACTGAGCTGATCTTTGAAGAGGGTTAAAGAGTTTAAGAGTTGGAAGTGAGGAGAGAGAAAATTCCAGGTATGGGGACAACCTATGCAAAAGCATGAACTGCTGAGTTCAAGCTTAGTTCAGCTTCACTTAGAGTTCATGAGGAAGTGTCATGAATTAATTTCGGAAAAATGGTTTGGAAGACCTCCAATGACAGGAAAACCACTATGTCCCAAGGCAGTCCAATATACCTTTGGATAACTATAGTTCTAATGCGATATTCACAGCACCTACAGAGGTCATGAATATCCCAGTGCAATTCTGAATTGCGAAATACTACAGACTCTCCACATGGAAGACAGAACCAAAACATTTATTCAGATACCAGAAAGCCAAATCCATCAAAATCTATACACAGTAACAATGCAGAGGGCAACATTAGCCCCAAGCTTTCTCTCTGTTAGGCTTTCCGCAAACCAGCTCCCTTACAGAAATCACGAACAGAATCCCTTAAGCAAAATGTCCTTCTCTCACTCACAGCCAGCTTTGTGGCTTGTCTGTGTCCTTCAGTTCTGATTTCACTCTCTTTAATTTCCCCTCAGCTTTGCTGTAGCTCTGCCTCTTCTTCTTCTACCTATTCAGCAAACTTCTCCCACCACAGGCTCCATGTGACTCATGTTTCCATGTGACTTAGGCTGGTCACATGGACCTATTAATGGATGGGAAAGGTCTTCCCATTTAAATTACCATTGCAACAACTCTAATTATTAGTTTTTGTTCTTATTTTTTTTTTCTGATGTCACATCTCTACTCTGTACCCTGAGAGTCCCTACCCTAACCAAGCTTACGCTGAGTTCACATTCCACTGGGAATCAGGGGCAGGGGAAAGCGTAAGTCTCATCTTCTGAACAAGAGCTTTGGAGCTCTCTCTTTGCCTTTTGTCTTTTCCTTCTTGCCCAGACCTTGCCCTCCAACAGGTCTGGATCTTGAAGCTACCCTCATGTCAGAGTTACCAGGAGAAGGGTAGTGTCTGCACCTTGGGACTAGTTTCATTAAATGAGAAGCCCAGGACCTGAATAAGTACTTTCACATGCCATCCCCTTTCACAGTCTCTGACAGTATGGCAGTAAGGTTTTCTTCCTTTCACAGATTTATTTACTTCTCTGATAAAATCCAGGTTAAAAGACCAGCTTCTAGAATTGTTGAACCTGAAAGATCTGCTTCTTCTATTGCTCATTGCCCCTATTGGAGCTGCCTTATAATAACTTCTTACTCACACACAAACTCCCCCAAAAAACCCAAAAAAACAGAACAAAACAAAACCCAGTGGAGTCTGTCTTGGAGATCAAGGAATTACAGGAACAGATTGTAAGATACCATTAGCATATCATTAAGCACACACTTAAAAAAGTAGTATGGCTTCCCCTGAATTTCTTTCAAGGAAATGATGGCTGCCCTTTGTGTAACTGAGAACTGGTTCTGCTTTCTCTGTAAGAGAGGAAAACCTGACTTTCTTCTGCTGTCACCTAGGAGTGCATGCTAGTCTAGACTCAGAGACGAATTAAGTAATCAGTAACTTTTATGGGAAGAGGGTCCATGTAGTCCTTGACTCACAGAATGTTAGAGCTGGAAGTGACCTTAGAAATCATCCAGCCCCTAGTTCAGGACCTGGAATACAGCAGGTGCCTAATAAATGATTCACATCTACATAAAACTTTAAGATTTGTAAAACCCTTATATATTTTATCTCATCTTAATCAATCAACATTTACTAAGTATCTGTGTGTGAGGCACTGTGCTAAGTGCTAGGGACAGAAAAAGAGAGGAGTTTATAATCTCATAGGGAGCAGGGCAGAGAGATAATATACAAGCAAATATATACAAAACAAACTATGTGCAGAATAAATAGGAAATAATTAGAATTAATAGCTAGAATTAAGAAGGGTTGAGGATCTTCTGATCTTCATAAAGACCCTGGGAGGTTGGTGCTATTTTTTCCCCATTTTCTAGAAGTAAAAACTGAGAGAGATTAAGTCCAGAGTCATACAGCAGAAAAAAAAAAATTTCAAGTAGGGATTTGAACTCAGAGCTGCCTGATTCCTGCCTGATTCCAAGTCCTGTGCCTTATCTGCTCTCCCAGAACTCTCAAACATGAGGCCCCCTGGATACGCTGATACCTGCAACACTTCCAAGTGGCCTGAAACAGATTAAAATATGCCTAGAAATTATCTAACAAAACAAATAAAGATAACACGGAATGTAGACAGTGTTACAATGTGATTTTCTAAGTCAGTATGTGCTTGCAGGGATTCTTATATATGGCTTAGTGGTCTCCACTTCTATTTGATTTTACATCACTGCACTATACTAGATATGGTATAATCTTTCAACTCCAAATCAATCATCAATCAACAAGAATTTATTAAATAACCTATTATGTGCTATGGACTGTGCTGGGTATTAATTACTAGTAATTGTGAGCCTTTGTTTTAAGGTTGAAAAAGTGTTTAATATTTCTTAACCCATCTGATTCTCACAACAACCCCTAGGAGGTAGATGCTATTGTTTTTCCCATTTTACAGTTGAGGAAACTGACTTACCCAGGGTCACGCAGCTTGTAACTGTCTGAAGCTGGATTTGAACTCAGGTTTCTTAAATCCAAGTTCTGTGGTGAATCTACTTTGTCACATGGCTTTTTGAATATATGCAGATCTCAAAAGAGTAAAGAATGTTTTCTCCTTTCAGTGGCACATAACCAATGATCAATGTAGAAAGAAAGGAGAGGTCTCAGACTCAGAATTCAAAGGCCATCAAGACTTCTGATGGCTCAGGAAAGGTACACAGTGCTTTCCTTAGCTTGAAGGCTGGCTCTAAGCCATGTTAAGTTGTCCCCAGAGGGAACACCGACCAGGCCTTTTGCCAGGATACCCCAAAAAAACACAAGATGTGCCCTTAGACCAGCCGTTCCATCCAAGTTAACTTTAGAATGTTCTTCCATTCCTGTGGTGACTCCAGTGGCCATTACAGTATAGCCATGCTATCTGGAGTTGGTGACTGGAATATCTCCTGCTTGATTGATATAAAATTCCACCCTCTCCTCCCCACCCCCATACTTCCCATGAAACTTCAATATTCTTGGTTTTTTATTCACCAATTGATTGAGTAGTCACATAAGAAATGCCATAAGGAGATGATAAAAGTGATCTTTTTTCCCTTTGGAGGGGAGAGGTGAGACAATCAGGGTTAAGTGACTTACCCAAGGTCACACAGCTGCTGTCAAGTGTCTGAGGTTCCATTTGAAGTCAGGTCCTCCCAATTCTAGTGCTCTACTTGCTGCACCGTCTAGCTGTCCCTAAAAGTGATCTTTCTAAAGCAAAGATCTGATCATGTCACCCCTCACTCCTATGCAATAAGCTGCTGTGGTTCCCTGTCACTTCCAGGGTCAAGCAGATGTTTCCAGGCTTCTTTAACTTTATGCTGGACTCTGGAATTCTGACATTTTCTCTGACTTTTCCCCATGCTTAGAATCCTCTCCCTCCTCATCCTCACCTCTTGGCTTCCCTGACTTCCTGCAAATCCCAGTGAAAATCCCACTTCCCACAGGCAGCCTTTCCCTCCTTCATTCTAGTGCCTTTCCTCTGCTGCTGATTTCCTATTTATCTTGTATATAGCTTGCTTGTATATAGTTATTGCATGTTGTGTCCTCCAATAGACTGTGAGCTCTTTGAGGACAGAGATTGGCTTTTACTTCTCTTTGTATCCCCAACACTTGGCACATAGTAGGTGCTTAACAACTATTTATTGACTGACTGATACCGAGTGAGAATCTTGGTCTAACCAATTGTGAAATTGATCCTTTGACTTCCATGTTCATTCCTGAGCACTGTTGCAGGAGAATGGGGCTGTCTCCTTCAACATCAACCTTGAAAGGGCAAAGAAGTGACCTTGAACTTTACAGCTATGGGCATCCACTATTCAAGAATTTACCATCTTCATTTTTTGAAGCTGTTTTCAGTCCTTACTATCTCTTGGCATGATGAATTCTCTAACAGATTCTTAGCAAAGTTACTTGGAGTCGGTGACTGGACTAGTTATTAGTATATAGTGTAGTTTTAGGGGTGGTATGGAGGTGGGCAGGAGAGGGGGAAATTTAATATTTGATATATTAAATATTACATATAATATATATTATATATTTTATATCAACCAAGCAGAAATATTCCAGTTACTATTCCCTTAAGTTAGAAAAGGGGGAAAAGAAAAGGGGATGGGATGAGGAGACAACAACTGGGCTGCAGAGATGGCTGTGAAGGAGGTGCAGACTTTATTCCAGGAGTTTTAACTTACTTTGCAAGTCAGGCACAGGCTGCAAGCAACCAGTTTATTTAATTAAACAGGAGAGGCAAGGTTGTTATATGGCAGTCTGGCTCTCTGCAGTTCAGCAGACACTAAGTGCTTCTATTAGAGGAAGGCGTAAGGAAGCGAGGCTTATTGGAGAAAGGAGAAAGGAAGCAAGTGTAATATTGGTTTTTAAAAGGTAATGCTGTTTCCATGGTCTTAGATTCCCAGGTCTGCATCTGGGGCCACTGCCAGTTATCTTGATCTATGTCTTGTCAGTGGACTCTGATGACTCTGGAGGAGACAGTGAGGCTGATGACTCTGCACAGCTTTGCCTCACTTAAATTCAATTGACTTGCACGTCAAGACATCACCCTCCTCATGTCCTCCTTGAAAGCAAAGGATGAACAAAAGCTAAAAATGGATGCCCAGGTATTTGCTTATCTCTAAGGCTTTTAGTGTGCTGGTGCACCAACCCTTGCAGAAATAGTACTGTGTGTGTTCTCCCACAGGATGTCTGGGGTGCCTATGATTGAGCTGACTCTATCACTCGAGAATCTGGGTGCATTTGATTATAGTCTAAGATGATTCCAAGGCAGCGCAGCAGCAGCCCTTCTTCCTCCACAGTGGTCAGCTACGACCCCCGACTCCCCAGCAACCATGTCAAAGAGACCCACAGCTGGCATTGCTCTCATCACTACTTACTCCTGTGTGGCAGTTTTCCAACATGGGAAAGTAGAGATCATTGCTAATGACCAAGGAAACAGGACCACCCCCAGCTACATCACCTTCACTGATATAGAACGCTTAATTGGTGATTCTGCAAAGAATCAAGTTGCAGCGAACCCCACCAACATAGTTTTTGATGCCAAACATCTGACTGGTCCCTGATTGATGATGCAGTTGAAGAGTCAGACATGAAGCATTGGTCTTTTATGGTGGTGAATGACACAGGCAGGCCTAAGGTCAAAGTGGACTAGAAAGAGGAGACCAAAAGTTTATATCCAGAAGAAGTATCTTCTATGGTCTTGACCAAGATGAAAGAGATTGCTAAAGCTTACCTTGGGAAGATTGTCACAAATGCTATAGTCACAGTATCAGCCTATTTCAATGATTCCCAATGTCAGGCCACTAAAGAGGCTGGAACTATCGCTGGTCTCAATGCATTCCAAATCATCAATGAGTCAACTGCTGTTGCTATTGCTTATGGCTTGGACAAAAAGGTTGGTGTTGAGAGAAATGTGTTGAACTTTGACCTTGGAGGTGGTACTTTTGATGTCTCCATTCTTACCACTGAAGATGGCATCTTTGAGGTCAAGTCCACAGCTGGGGACACCAACTTGAGTGGGGAGGACCTTGACAACCAAATGGTCAACCATTTCAGTGCCAAGTTCAAGCAAAAGCACAAGAAGGACATCAGTGAGAACAAGAGGGCTGTTTATTGTCATCACTTGTGAACATGCAAAGCACACCCTCTCTTCTAGCACCCAGGTCAGTATTGAGATTGACTCTCTCTATGAAAGTATCAACTTCTACACATCAATCACCCAAGCCTGTTTCGAAGAACTGAATGCTGATCTCTTCCATGGCACACTGTGGAAAAGGCCTTAGGAGATGCCAAGTTAGATAAATCACAGATTCATGACATTGTCCTGGTGGGTGGTTCCACTTGAATTCCCAAAATCCAGAAGCTTCTGCAAGACTTCTTCAATGGCAAGGAGCTCAAAAAGAGTATCAATCCTAATGAGGTTGTTGCTTATGGTGCAGCTGTCCAGGCTGCCATTTTGTCTGGAGATAAATCTGAGAATGTGCATAACTTACTGCTGTTGGATGTCACTTCTCTTTCCCTTGGAATTGAAACTACTGGTGGAGTTATGACCATTCTGATCAAACATAATACCACCTTCCCCACCAAGAAGACACAACCTATTTGGACAACCAGCCTGATGTACTTATTTAGGTTGATGAAGGTGAGAGAGCAATGACAAAGGATAACAACCTGCTTGGCAGATTGGAGCTCACCGGAATCTCCCCAGCACCAAGACATGTTCCTCAGATTGAAGTAACATTTGACATTGATGCAAATGACATCCTCAATGTTTCTGCTGCAGATAGGAGCACAGGCAAGGAGAATAAGATCAACATCACCAATGACAAAGGACATCTGAGCAAGGAAGACATTGAGTGAATGGTCCAGGAGGCTGAGAAATACAAGGCTGAGGATGAGAAGCAGAGAGACAAGGTGCCTTTCAAGAATTCTCTTGAATCTTATGCTTTCAACATGAAGGCTACCATGGAGGATGAAAAGCCTCAAGGCAAAATTGGTGATGAAGACAAACAGAAGATCCTTGACAAATGTAATGAAATGATTAACTGTCTGGATGAGAACCAGACTGCTGAGAAGGAAGAGTTTGAGCATCAGGGGAAAGAATTGGAGAAGATCTGCAACCCCATCATTACAAAGCTGTACCAGAGTGCAGGGGGCATGCCAGGAGCCATGGCTGGTGGGTTCCCAGGTGGTAAAGCAGCCCCATCTGGAGATGCTTCTTCTGGACCCACCTTTGAAGAGGAGGACTAAACATCAGAAGAAAGAGTTTTTCACACAGCTTTCCAAAAATTGAAGGACTCAAACTTGTAGCCAAGGCAGCAGCAGTTTAAAAGTAACATTTAAGCTACTGTGTAAATCTGGGCATTCTGAATACTTGAATGTGTGCAGAGGGAGAGAAGTGAACAACACTGTTGTGCTGTACAGTACTTTATCCATCCTGTAAACAAGTGGAAATGCAATGCTTGTCCTGGAGAATTAAATCTATTTAAATCTATTTGAAATCGACAAAAAAAGATGAGTCCAAGCCTTCCTCAGTGTCTGTTAGAGTTCTCTGAGATTCTTCCTAACATTGGAGCACATCTGGTAAGGCCTACCAACATGAGGGGTATAGTGAAGACCGTGCTGAACTGGAAGTGAGGGGGGTTCTAATCTTGGCCTGACTAAACCACCATCTATAATTGTTATTTTTCCTTGGACAAATCACTTCATAGGGTTAACAAGCTTTAAAGCTGAAAGGGACCTTAAGTGAGCATCAAACCCCACAACCTCATTTTACAAACAAAGAAACTGAGACTAAGAAAGGTGAATTGGCTTGCCCATGGGTACATAGGTACCAGGCCTAAGATTTAAACCCAGGACCTCTGACTTGAAATTTTCATGGCATTTTATGCTGTGGTTGAGTTGACCTGTTACTTCAGAAACTGGGCACATTTAGGAGTGACCCAGATGAGTTTCTGACTTCAGTTGTGTCTCTGTTAGAATCCTCTCAGATTTTTCCCACCATTATGACATGCCTGGTAAGGGCTACCAACATGACACTGGTCATCAGGAAGCCTCAAGTTCAAGTTCTGACCCTTCTACTAACTAGCTTACTGATCTTGGGTAAATCAATTCATAGTGGCTTTACTTTTCCAAGCCTTAGTTTTCTCCTCTATTAAAATGAGGAATTGAGCTCAATGAGTCTAGTGTTCCCTTCCAGCTCTCAAATGTTGTCATTGTTGTTTTTAAAAAATATATCCTATAAGTCCAAAGATCGCGTGCTGAAAAATTTTGCCTCCAGAGAAAGAAATGATGGCATGTGAATACAGACTGAAGCATACTATTTTTCACTTTCTTTCTTCCTTTTCCTTTTTTTCTTTTTGGCTCATTTTCTTGTGCAAAATGATTAATATGGAAATGTGTTTTACATGATTGCACATGTGAAAAAAATGTCCTGGACTTTTCCCCTTCAAACTCCCAGAGGTGGCCCCTTGATTTTAGTGCTCTAAGCTTTGGGGAACAAACACCACCGAAAAAGCTGATGAAATTTCTGTTAAAGTAAATAATCTCAATACTAACAACGTTGAAACAGCAGAGGACTACTCCATAGTTCAGGCTTTATGACTTGATCACCAGGAAAAGTGAAGTCAGCAGCATTCAGAATGCCCAGGTGTGCTAAGTCATTTTTCTTCTTTGTTTCAATAAAAAAAAAATCTCACTTCCCAGAGGAGGAAACTAAGGCCCATGGAGTTTAAGGGACTTGTCCAAGTTCATACACATAACTAAATAGTTGGTCTGGGTTCAAACTCAGCTTCTCTGATTCTAAGTTCCTTTTTCTCATTGTCCTATGATATATAATGATCAACAATGTACTTCACAACCAGCTCTCTGGGAGAAAAAGTGTACCTGATATACTTTAAATTTTTTTAAAATTAGAAAAAAAATTTAGTGTTTATTTTCAGTTGCTGGAGGAGTTGAAACATATTTTAAATGTTTTTCCATAAACATGAATCATTCAAGTAAAACCAACTATAGAAATTTAGCAAAGTGAGGCAACAAGAGTAGCACCACTGTCTGAAGGGATATACTTTTTTTTAAAAAAAGGTATTTATTTTTAACATTTTTTTCATGTTAAAGTCTGAATTCATTCCCTCCTTCCTCCCCCTTCCCCACCCATTGAGAAGGCAAGCAATGTGATATCAATCATACATGTGAAATCATGCAAAGCATATTTCCATGTTAGTCTCATTGCAAAAACAGCAAGAAAAATAAAGTGAAATAATATGCTTCAATCTACACTCAGAGTTCATCAGTTCTCTCTCTAGAGGTGGATGCAATTTTCATCATAAATCCTTTGGAATTATCCTGGATTATGGATTGAACTTCTGAGTATCTAATTCTTTCATAGTTGACATGATACACTTTGAAATTTAATGTGCATTGTTAACATTTTCTCCATCCTTTTTTATGTCTAGACAACCAATAAAACAATAGATCAATTGCTAATTCATAGCATTTGCCAATTTCAGGATGTTTATATATATATATAAACACTGAAAATTTAATGATTGGCTCTGGAAAGTCAGTTTGAGCTGCCTAAATGTATTTCCCTCAATTTCACAGCTGGTGGAGAAAGAAGTAAAAATGACTTGAGGACAAAATCACTTAATTCTAAAGAAACAAGAGATAATTTCTTTAGAGATGAAGACAGTAATGAAACAACATATCAAAAATTTGGGGATGTAGTCAAAGCAGTTCTTCTGGGAAATTTTATGTTTCTAATGCTTTCATTTACAAGAGTAAAAGAACAGATCAATGAATTTGGCATAAAATAAAATAAAATGAAATGAACCTAGAACACCACAAATTAATCCCATCCCCTAATTAAACATTAAATCAGAAATTCTGAAAATCAAGTAAAGGTTAAGACAATTGAAAGGAACCTTCCCTCCACACATTGAATTAACTAAGATCTATTTTTAAAAAAATATATTAACCATTAGCCAATTTTTTTAAAGAGAAAAAAAGCAAATCTCTAATGACAAAAATGAGAGAATTCATAGACTGCCAAAGCAGTCTATAGCACAAAAAAGATTAAAAACCTCTACCCTGATAGAATGTTAAGCTCCTAGAGGGCAAGAATTATGATTTTTTCTTTGTAGCCTCAGTGTGTAGAATATGCTTGCATATAGTGGACACTTACCAAATGATTGTTGAATCAAAAATATAAGAATTAAAATTTAAAAGTACCACAAAAATGTAAGCTAGTGTCATCATTAGACCATGAAAGACTCAGGCCAGTATAGAGGAAAGAAGTCTGAAGGAAGAAAACTTAGGCTGAAGCTGTGTGCCCCTGAATAAGTCACTTTCCTTCTGATTCTCAGTTTCCTCATCTGTAAAATGGGAATGATGGTACTTGCACTGCTTACCTTCTAGGGTTGCTTAGAAGAAAGGATATAATGCTATGTAGTGCTATAAACTTAAAGCCCTATATCCATGCATGATACTAGAAAAACTTATTCAGAAAAGCTTTCTACTGGTTCTCTTTATAAGAAAAGAGAAATGATAATAATAATAGCTAATTAATAATAATATGATTAATCATAACAATAGCTAATATTTATATAATACTTTAAGGTTTGTCAAGTACTTTATATTACCTCATATAATAATTTCTCATATAATAATATAAATCTCATAATAATCTCATATAATAATAAAAATCTCATATAATAATATATTATCTCATATATCAATGAACACAATAACAAGTATCAGTGAGGACAGTAATGCCATACCTTACATTTTTCAACAAAAGTTGTTTAGTAGTTTTTTCAGCCATGTCCAAATCTCCTGTGACCCCATTTAGGGTTTTCTTGGCAAAGATACTAGAGTAGTTTGCATTTCCTTATCTGTTTCATTTTACAGAAAAACAAACGGAGCAAACAGGATTAAATGACTTTCTCAGAGTCATGCTGTAAGTAAGGGATTGAGGCCAGGTTTGAACTCAAGAAGACGAGTCTTTCTGACTCTAGGTCTAGCCCTCTATCTATTTCCACCAAGCAGTCCTTTCAAGGGGAGAACTATTACCAAAGACAGAGCTGGTGTGGAATGGGAAATAGCTAAGAGAGGGAAAGCACTAGAGTGAAAAGGGTTGGGAAAGACTTTCATGAGCACATATAAAAAGGAAAGTCTCCCTTTATGAAAATAAGGATCAGCACATATGATCCTTGAGACTAGTAAAGAAAACTGCATTTACTGGTGCAAAATGAGACCTATAACTAGGTCTTATTTCCCCCACAGATAACTGTGGTCCTTTTCATGACCCATTGCTACTCAGTAATGGATTGTAAAGGGGAAACAATTCTTTGGATTGGAATCGTCTGTCTTTATAGGAAAAATGAAAGGTCCTTTCTCCCTGGTCAGCTTCCTTTGCTTTGATAATAAATGTCTATGTGGATTTTTTTAAAAGTCTCCAGCACCTTTTAATCTCCATGATGAGAAATAAAATAGTAGTGGAATTCAAAGGGAAACACGTTCATATTTTTATGAAGGAGCCTTCAAACTATTTTAGGAATAACTGACCTTTGATGTAGCAAATCTAGTATCAAGGCCACTCATTTAAAAATTAGTGCTGCTTAATCATTCCTTCAGCACCTTTTCAGGTGTAACAGATGGAAATAATTTGTGATGATGAGTTTGAAAGGAAAGACTCTACCATCAATATCTAAGATGTAACCTGACTTTTTTTATTAGCTAATTTATTTGTTTTCAGTTTTCTACAATCACTTCCATATTTCTTAAATATTTTTCCTCCTCCTTCCCTGAGATGGCATGCAATCTTCTTATTAAATACATTTCACCTTAGTCATGTTGCATAGAAGAATTAAAATGAGTAGAAGAAACCATAAAAGCAAAACAAAACATAACATAACACAAGAGAAAATGGTCTGCTTCATTCTGTGACCCCATAAGCTGACTTTTACTTTGGTGAGCAGATGGGTACAAAGACTGGAAGTTTGCTTCTCTTTAGGTGGGAACTACCTGCTTAGAGTAAACAAGAACACTCTCATTATGGTGGAATCTGGGGAGAACTACAGGAAGCACCTGGGGAATATCCTCACATCTGGGCTCCCCTAGAAAAGCAACTTCCAGGCTCTGTGGGTCAGAATCGATTTCAAACCACAGTTTATGAGCTCCTGGTGATTTGTCTACTTTTACCAGTCAGCCAGAGGACATTCTAGTTAAAATTAAAAGGCATTTAATCAAACAATAAAGCAAATAAAATGACAAGAAAGGCTCTGCCCATCTATATACACATGGAGTACATTCTCCCTTAGGTTACTGCACAATCAGTGGAGGGGGGCATGCACACTCTTCTACAAACACATATAATATGCTGTCAAGGACATATATAGAAGGCATACATGTCTAGAACCTGTGTGACTGGCACATATGTAGGGGCAGCTCAGACCTCTAATGCAGTAGATGCATTGTCATGGTGCCACTTTGTGTTGCTTTTTTCTGGGTATTTTTCATCTCTTCCATCCATTGGATGGGTCACTTTGACTGGGTACGCTGTCTTCTGGGCACATGATCTCTATTGGAAATTTCATCCTCATTGGGTATATATGGTATTTCTATTGAGTAGCTGATTGCCAAATTGCCTTCCATGATTGCTAGACTGCTCTCCATTACCATCTGCTGGACTTCAATTCTTCTGGATCTCTGTTGGACTTTCCTAAGGGTAAGTCTATTCTTATGAATTCCTATACCTAGTGCTGTGGTAGCTCTAGGTGGTTCAGTGGATAGAATGCCCAAGCTGGAGTCAGGAAAACTTATCTTCCTGAGTTTAAATTCTACCTCAAACATTTAGTTGCTGTGTGCCCCTGAACAAGTCCCTTAGCAGTTTGCTTCAGTTACCTCATCTGTAAAATGAACTGGAGAAGGAAATGGCAAACCACTCTAGTATTTTTGCCAAGAAAACCCCATATGTGGTCATAAAGTAGGACACAACTGAAAGCTACTGAACATCTAATACCAATTCAAAGTCTATGGCTCCCGACTACCAACTGACTTAAGGTTAGAAACTTTTTGTAATTTCCATTTTAGATCCTCTGCCTTGTTCCAAATCTGTTTTGGAAATCTATAAAAAAAAATTACTGAAACTGTCTGGAAAGTTGTACTTGAAAAACCATCTTTTTGATTAGCGGGAAAATGAAGATGAGCAATGTTAAAGGCAAACTCCAAAGCCATTGTCCTCTCCCTTCCTGGTTCACATTCCAACCTTCTTTATACATATGTGCCAATAACAATAATATATTTTTTCCAGTGCAAAACATTTCTTTCTCCCTACATCTGTGAAACTCAAAACTATATCAGGACAAAAATCCCATGGCAATATGACAAGACTGTAAGCTCTGAGACAGTCAAGACTGAGTCTTCTTTATCTCTGTATCTCCTCCTGTGCCTAGCCTAGTGCTCTATGTACAGTAGGCATGTCATATTGTTGAATTTAATTAAACTGTTGACTATTTCCTGGACAAATGGCTATGGAATTTTTTGGCTCATTGTTTCATTACCTAGCCAGTGAGCCCTTCTTTTCATATTTTCCATTTGCTTGTTCCCCCTTATGTTGTTAGTTACTCTTGTGGAATTATTCCTCACCCTGTTGCAATAATAGCCTTTGGTCCTTTTTGCAACTGTGGAAAGAGATTTGGGCTTAGAATCAGAAATTCTCGTTCAAGTCCTCTACTGCTTACTACCTAAACATCCTTGAACCCTAACTTCTCTGGGCCTCTGTTTTCCCAACAATCAAATGAGGGAGTTAATCGACATAATCTCTAGAGTTCCTTCCAGTTTTAACTCCATGATTTAATCCAAGCCAATAAGCATTAATTACTCTCTTCTTAGAAGTATCTAGGTGGCATAGACCTGGAGTCAGGAAGACTTGAGTTCAAATATGGCTTCAGATATTTACCAGATAAGTGACCCTGGGCAAGTCACTTAACTCTGTTTGCCTCAGTTTCCCCATCTGTAAAATGGGGATAGTCACAGGATCTACATTCCAAAAATTGTTGTGAGGATCAATTAAGATAATATTTGTAAAGAACTTAGCACAGTGCCTGGCATTTAATAAATCCTTCTTTCCTTCCTTACTATGTGAAAGGGATTGTGATAGACATTAGAGATTCAAAGATCAAACTATTGCTCACATAAAACTTAGATTCCACCTTAATTCTAAGCAAGCATATAACTGTCTATTAAGAATAATCCATATCCCTGTAAGGGAGGAGAAAGATGCACATCCTATAGCTCTTCCCCCACAGCCCATAAAATACCTGTAAAAAATAATTCTCAACAAATTCTAGAGCAGCAGAAAGCACGGAACAACAGAGTGAAAGAGATCTCCAGCCAAAGGTAACCTGGAAGGCCAACAGGAAAGGTCTATCTTGCAGGACACTGAGTTGAGTGGAGCCCAGCCCTGGTTGCACGGCACCAGGAAGAGCAGGACAGGAACAGGACTATGGGGCAGAATCCCCAGCAGGGAGGGTCTCAGATCCCTCAACCCACAAGCACCAAAGAAAGCTTCAAAGGTCAGTGAGAGAGCTTTCCCAGCTGGCCAACAAGAGCAGAGTCCCTTCCAGCAAGGGCCTCAAAGCAGCAGCAGCAGCAACAACGGGGTGGTAGCACTGCATGGCAGTGACTGAGTAGGGGGGCCAGCAGCTTCCATTGTGGGAACAGCTCAGCTTAAAGCCCCTGGGGGAATTGAGCAGCTGATCTGAATCTCAGCCCTTAGCACAGTCATGGGGTAAAGAGGAGCACTAGGACCCTCCTCTTGACAAAGGATTCAGAAATCAAGTAACTGGCTAGGAAAATGTTCAAAAAGGGGGGAAAAATAAGATCATAGAAGATTACTTTCTTGGTGAACAGGTATTTCCTTCCATCCTTTCAGATGAAGAATAACAATACATACTGTCAGAGGAAGTCCAGGCTTCTGCATCCAGTACCTCGAAAATGAATATGCAATGGGCTCAGGCCATGGAAGAGCTTGAAAAGTGAGACCACAACTTGCTGAAGGAGACTCAAAAAATGCTGAAGAAAATAACACCTTTTTAAAATAGGCTAAATCAATTGGAAAAAGAGGTCCAAAAAGCCAATGAGGAAAAGAAGGCTTTAAAAAGCAGAATCAGCCAAATGGAAAAGGAAGCTCAAAAGCTCACTGAAGAAAAGAGTTTTTTTTAAAAAAATGAGAGTGGAGCTGAGGAAAGCTAATGACTTTATGATAAACCAAGAAATTAAAAAACAAAACCACAAGAATGAAAAAATAGAAGATAATGTGAAATATCTCATTGGAAAAACAACTGACCTGGAAAATAGATCCAGGAGAGACAATTTTAAAAATTATGGGATTACCTGAAAGTCATGATCAAAAAAGAGCCTAGATGTTATCTTTCATGAAATTATCAAGGAAAACTGCCCTGATATTCTAGAATCATAGGGGAAAATAAATATTGAAAGAATCCACCGATCATGTCCTGAAAGAGACCCCAAAAGAGAAACACCTAGGAATATTGTGGCCAAATTTCAGAGTTCCCAGGTCAAGGAGAAAATATTGCAAGCAACTAGAAAGAAACAATTCAAGTATTGTGGAAATACAATCAGGATAACACAGGATCTGGCAGCTTCTACATTAAGGGATCAAAGGTCTTGGAATAGGATATCCCAGAAGTCAAAGGAACTGGGATTAAAACCAAGAATCACCTACCCAGGAAAACTGAGTATAATATTTCAAGGGGAAAAAATGGTCATTCAATGATATAGAGGACTTTCAAGCATTCTTGATGAAAAGACCAGAACTGAAGAGAAAATTTGACTTTCAAACACAAGAATCAAGAGAAGCATGAAAAGGTAAACAGGAAAGAAAAATCATAAAGGACTATCTAAAGCTGAACTGTTTACATTCCTACATGGAAAGATAATATGTGTAACTCTTGAGACTTCTCTCAGTATTTGGATAGGTGGAGGGATTATACACGCATACACACACACAGATAGACAGAGAGCACAGGTTGAGTTGAATTAGAAGGGATGATATCTATAAAAAAATAAAATTAAGGGGTGAGAGAGTAATATATTGGGAGGAGAAAGGGAGAAATGGAATGGGGCAAATTATCACTCATAAAAGAGATAAGAAAAATCTTGTTCAATGGAGAAGAAAAGGGAGAAAATGAGAGGGGAAAAGTGAAGCTTATTCTCTTCACATATGGCTTAAGAAGGGTATAACATGCTCACTAAATTTGGTATGAAAATCCATCTTATACTACAGGAAAGTAGGGGAGAGGGGGGCAAGTGGGATGAGGGGAATGATAGAAGGGAGGGCAAATGGGGGAGGGAAATAAATAAAAATAAATACTTTTGGGAAGGGTCAAGGTCAAATGAGAATAGCATAAAAAGGAGGACAGGGTAGGATGGAGGGAAATATAGTTAGTCTTACACAACATGACTATTATGGAAGTCTTTTGCAAAATGACCCATCCATAGCCTGTATTGAGTTGCTTGCCTTCTCAGTGGAGATGGGTGGAGAGGGAGGAAAGGAGAGAAGTTGGAATTCAAAGTATTAGAAATGAATGTTGAGAATTCTTATTGCATATAATTGGGAAATAAGAAATACAAGTAATGGGATATAAAAATCTATCTTGCCCTACAAGAAAAGAAAGAAGATGGAGATAAGGGAAGGGTGGGGTGTGATAGAAGGGAGGGAACATTGAAGAAAGTGGTAATCAAAATGCAAGGTATTATGGGGTGGAGGGAAGGGAGAGATGGGGAGAAAAATTGGAACTTAAAATTTTGTGGAAATGAATGTTGTAATCTAAAAATAAATAAATAAATAGATAAATATATATATATATATAAAGAAATGGGCCTGCTTAATAGTTAATAGTATTCTTAGAGTAAAATATGATGATTTATTTTGGTTAACTAAGAAATAACTGAAAAAGTACTGAACAAATCAAAAATGAGACTAGAGTCAGAGTCTTCTTGACTCTAATAGCTAATATTTACATAGCATGTCTTAAGTGGCAGCTACTGTGCCAACTGCTTTACAAACATTATCTTACTTGATTCTCACAACAATCCTTCAAGGTAAGATGCTGTTTATGATTGCCATTTTACAGATGAGGAAAAGGAGACAAACTGTAATTAAGTGACTTACCCAGGATCACACAGCTAGATTTAGACTGGATTTGAACTCAGGTCTTCCTGACTCCAGGCCTATGCACTCTTATCTATTGCATCACTTAGCTGTCTCTAAGGCCATCCCTCTATGCCATGGTGATTTTGAGGGTTGCAATAAATCCAGAGGGTTGGGCAAAATTAAGATTTCAGTTGTAAAGCCTAGTCTATCTCAGCAGTCACTCATTAGTCTATTTCTAACCCTTGTTCTAATCTTCCTAAAAGTAAAAAAAAAAGAACATTTTCCATGCAACATTAAAGATATAGCATAAACCAAATCAATATTGTCTTAGCACCCCCAGAAAAGTTTGCATTCCTTTGAAATGTTACACTCATGAACAGTGACAATAAATAGTTCATGTGATAGTTTCCATTTCTAGCATTTGAGTGTGACATGGCCTTCTAGTTCTGTCTCCTTTACTGTCAGAGCAGTGGAATCTCAGAGTTAGAAATAATTTGAGGTTATCTAATCTAGACCCCTTAACTAATGTATCCTTTACAAGTAGTCATCTTGTTATTGTTGTTGGTGTTATTTGTCCTTTGCTTTCTTTTTTTAAAATTTATTTATTTTTAGTTTTCAACATTCATTTCCACAAGATTTTGAGTTCCAAACCTTCTTCCCATCTTGCCCCTACTCCTACCCCAAAAGGTTGTGCATTCTGATTACCCCTTCCTCCAATATGCCCTCCCTTCTATCACACCCCTCTGTTCTCTTATCCCTATTCCCTCTATTCTCTTGGAGGGCGAGATAGATGTCTATACCCCATTGCCTGTTTATCTTATTTCCCAGTGGCATGTAAAAGCAATTTTTAACATTCATTTTTAAAATTTTGAGTTCTAACTTGTCTGCCTTCCTCTCTCCCTACCTGAGAAGGCAAGCAAGTCTAGATAGATTATACATGTGTAGTTATGGAAAAGACTTCCATAAAAGTCATGTTATGAAAGACTAACTATATTTCCCTCCATCCTATCCTATTCCCTTTATTCTATTCTCTCTTTTGACCCTATCCCTCCTCAGAGGAATTTACTTCTAATTATGCCCTCTTCCTATGTGCCCTCCCTTCTATCATCTCCCACTCCCCACTTAGCCTCTTCTCTCCTGCTTTTGTGAAATGTAAGATAGATTTTCATAGCAAATTGAGTATGCATGTTATTCCCTCCTTAACTCAAATGTGATGAGAGTAAGCTTCACTTTTTCCCTCTCATCTCCCCTCTCTTCCCTTCCATTGAAAAAACTTTTTCTTGTCTCTTTTATGTGAGAGATAATTTGCTCCATTCTATTTTTCCCTTTCTCCTCCCAATATATTCCTCTCTCACCCCTTAATTATATTTTTTTAGATATTAATCTTCCTATTCAACTCACCCTATACCCTCTGTCTATATGTATATAATCCCTCCAGCTAACATATTACTGAGAAAAGTCTCAAGAGTTATAAACATTATCTTTCAATGTAGGAATGTAAACAGTTCAACTTTTGTAAGTCCCTTATGATTTCTTTTTCTTGTTTACCTTTTGATACTTCTCTTGATTCTTTTTCTTCATACCAAAATAAGTGTGCATTTTATTCCTTCCTTTAGTCGAATGTGATGAGAGTAAACTTCATGTTTTTTTTCTCAGCTCTCCTCTTTTTCCCTCCACTAAAAAGTCTCCTGCTTGTCTCTTGAATGAGAGATAATTTACCCCATTCCGTTTCACCCTCTCTCCTCCCACTACATTTCTCTCTCACCATTTACCTTAATTTCTTTTAAGATATGGTCCCATCCTATTCAATTCATTCTGTGCTCTCTGTCTCTGTGTGTGCATGCATGTGTGTATGTGTGTGTGTGTGTGTGTGTGTGTGTGTGTGTGTGTGTAGTCCCACCAACTACCCAGATACTGAAAAGTTTTAAGAGTTACAAATATTGTCTTTCCATGTAGGAATGTAAACAGTTCACCTTTGGTAAGTCCCTTATGATTTCTCTTTGCTGTTTGCTTTTTCATGCTTCTTCTCATTCTTGTGTTTGAAGGTCAAATTTTCTTTTCAGCTCTGGTCTTTTCATCAAGAATGCTTGAAAGTCCTCTATTTCATTGAAAGACCATATTTTCCCCTGAAGTATTCTACTCAGTTTTGCTGGGTAGGTGATTCTTGGTTTGAGTCCTAGTTCCTTTGACTTCCGGAATATCCTATTCCATGCCCTTCGATCCCTTAAAAATGTAGAAGCTGCTAGATCTTGTGTTATCCTGATTGTATTTCCACAATACTGGAATTGTTTCTTTCTAACTGCTTGCAATATTTTCTTCTTGACCTGGGAACTCTGGAATTTGGCCACAATGTTCCTAGGAGTTTCTCTTTTTGGATCTCTTTCAGGTGGTGATCGATGGATTCCTTCAATACTTATTTTGCCCTCTGGTTCTAAAATATCAGGGCAGTTTTCCTTGATAATTTCATGGAAGATGATGTCTAGGTTCTTTTTTTGATCATGGCTTTCAGGTAGCCCCATAATTTTTAAATTGTCTCTCCTGGATCTATTTTCCAGGTCAGTTGTTTTTCCCATGAGATATTTCACATTCTCTTCCATTTTTTCATTCTTTTGGTTTTGTTTTGTGATTTCTTGGTTTCTCAGAAAGTCATTAGCCTCCATCTGTTCCATTCCAATTTTGAGAGAATTATTTTCTTCAGTGAGCTTTTGAACCTCTTTTTCCATTTGGCTAATTCTGCTTTTGAAAGCATTCTTCTCCTCATTGGCTTTTGGAACCTCTTTTGCCAATTGAGTGAGCCTATTTTTTTCAAGGTGTTATTTTCTTCAGCATTTTTTTGGGTCTCCTTTACCAAGGTATTGACCAGTTTTTCATGCTTTTCTTGCATCTCTCTCATTTCTCTTCCCAGTTTTTCCTCCACCTGTCTGACTTGATTTTCAAAATCCTTTTTGAGCTCTTCCATGGCCTGAGCCCATTGGATATCTATGTCAGATGTTTGGGATACAGAGGCCTTGGCTTCTATGTCTTTCCCTGATGGTAAGCATTGTTCTTCCTCATCAGAAAGAAAAGGAGGAAACATCTGTTCACCAAGAAAGTAACCTTCTATGGTCTTATTTTTTTTCCCTTTTCTGGGCATTTTCCCAGCCAGTGACTTGACTTCTGAGATTCCTCTCCACCCCCGCCTCACTAGTGCTTGGGGTCTGAGATTCAAATGCTGCTCCCCAGCCTCAGGGCTTTCAGTGGGGGGGAGGGGCTGCAGTTCAGTGAGAGATTAAGTACTGCTGCTCAGGTGGGGGTCAGGGCCACCTCCCAGGCTCAGTTCCCTCAGGTGGTTTATGCGGAGACCTTCAATAATGGATCTGAGGTCCTGTCTGCTCCAGGAGCTCCTGGCCACCACTGCCTCTGCCACTGCCTCCCAAGGGGGCCTGACTTATGGAGACACCCTGCTCCCCTCTTGGCCAGCCCAGAAGTCTTTCTCACTGACCTTTGCATCTGTGGGTGGAGGGACCTTCGCGACTGCTGGAGATTCCATCCCTGAAGCCTGCTCAGATCTGCTCCTCTCGGGGCTGCATGGGCAGGGCTGGGCTCCACTGTCCAGTGTGCAATGGACCTTTGGGGTCATTTTTTCAGGGCTCTCTGGAACGGAAATCTCCTCCACTACATTGCTGCTCAGCTTCCACTGCTCCAGAATTTGTGGGGAGTTCTTTTCACAGGAAATTTATGGGCTGTGGATTTGGAGCTAGCATATGTGAGTCTTTCTACTCCCATCTTGGCTTCTCCCCCCTTCTCTTGATTCTTGTGTTTGAAAGTCAAAGTTTCTATTCAGCTCTGGTCTTTTCATCAAGAATGCTTGAGAGTCCTCTATTTCACTGAATGACCATTTTCACCCCCTGAAGTATTATACTCAGTTTTCCTGGGCCGGTGATTCTTGGTTTTATTCCTAGTTCCTTTGACTTCTGGAATATCCTATTCCAAGCCCTTACATCCCTTAATGTAGAAGCTGTCAGATCCCATATTATCCTGATTGAATTTCCACAGTACCTGAATTGCTTCTTTCTGGCTGCTTGCTGTATTTTCCCCTTGATGTGGGAGCTCTGGAATTTGGCTACAATAGTCCTAGGAGTTTTCTTTTTGGGATCTCTTTCAGGAGGTGATCGGTGGATTCTTTCAACATTTATTTTACCCTCTGATTCCAGAATATCAGGACAGTTTTCTTTAATAATTTCTTGAAAGATTATGTCTAGGATCTTTTTTTGATCATGTATTTCAGGTAGTTGAACACTTTTTAAATTGTCTCTCCTGGATCTTTTTTCCAGGTCAGTTGTTTTTCCAATGAGATATTTCAATTGTCTGCTATTTTTTCATTCCTTTGGTTTTGTTTTATAATTTCTTGATTTTTCATAAAGTCATTGGTTTCCATCTGCTCCATTCTAATCTTTAATGAATTATTTTCTTCAGTGAAATTTTGGACCTCTTTTGCATCTGGCCAATTCTGCTTTTTAGAGCAATCTTCTCTTCATTGATGTTTTGGATCCCTTTTGTCATTTGGGTTAGCCTATTTTTTTACAATGTTATTTTTTTCAGCATTTTTTTGGGTCTCCTAAAGCTAGCAGTTGACTCATTTTTCATAATTTTCTTGTATCACTCTCATTTGTCTTCTCACTTTTTGCTCTACTTCTCTTGATTTTCAAAATCCTTTTTGAGCCCTTCCATGGCCAGAGATCAATTCATATTGTTCTTGGGGACTTTGGATGGAGGAACTTTGTCTTTGTTGTCTTCTGTTTGCATGTTTTGGTCTTCCTTGTCACCAAAGTTAGATTCTATAATCTGATTATTTTTTGGAGTTTTTGTTCATTTCCCCAGCCATTTACTTGACTTTTGACCTCTTTGTCAAGGTAGATCTCTGCTTCCAGTGGGGATGGGGGTGTGTACTGTCAGCTGATCGATTCCCCCACAGTCTAAAGGCCTAGAGCTCAAGAAATAGTCAGTGTCTGTGCCTCTGCTGCTATTATGGCTGCTACAGATTCCTTCTCCCCCCTTCACCTCTGCTACCCTGGGGTTTAGGCCACTGTCACATACTGGTCCTGCAGGTTTTTTCCAGCTTCATTCTCTCTTCCAGAGTCATTGACATCCAGTGGCAAGACAAACATTGGATGATTATTGATGATCTGGGATGCAGTGGATGTCCTTGGCATCATCAATGCTTGATCAAGCTCTAAGGCTCCACAGTGCCTGCTTCAGCCGCCTTCATGGCTTTTGGAACAAATTGTTCTCATCTACCCATTCTATCAGAGAAGGTCTTCATATGGTTGGGGTAGACATCCCTTTAACTCACTGAAGGGTTTGAGGTCTGATGGCTTCCCTCAACCTAGGTTAGCCCATCTGCAGAGATGGCTTTATTGGAGTGTCTGTCAGGTGTATTGCAGCTTCTTGAAGCCGAAGGTAAGAGTTGAATGTCAGGTGGACATCAAAGGTGAATGAACAGTCCTAAAAGGGGCTTGGCAACTGTCATACCAGAGGTGCTAGTCCTCCCTAAACACCTCATACACCCCAAATAGTCATCTAGTCTCTTCTTGAACACATCCAGTGAGAATCTTTTCATCTGCATATATATTCTCTCCCCTGATAGAATACTTATGCCGGGATGTCAAGAAGAGTGTCATTTTTGCTTTTGTCTCACTGATACCAGCACTGCACCTAGCAAATAGCTGATGCTTTTAATTAATTGATTGAGTTTATGGAATATCCTGCTCCATTTTCAGAAAACTCCAATTATTAGATACCTTTTTTCTCCTTTTGTAACGTAGGTCTCTGCAGGATCTGGAACCCTTTCCTTGAACCTTCAGGTTCAGTGAAGGTTGACTTGGATAGGCATAATTATGGAAATATGGCTCAAGCCTCTATCCAGTATATTCTCTACCAATAGATAAAAAGAAAACAGCAAAACATTTAATCAAAACAGAATATCAAAGTAAATAACTAGGGAACAAATCAAGCAATGATTTCATTGTGTATGGGTCTTCATATACATAATTACAATTCCCCCCAGGTTCCCTATATCCTGGATAGTTTCTAAATGCCTCATCCCCCAAGGTGAGGAAAGGTTTTGTTCTGGTTTGACCTCCACTCTTTCTCCCAAGGAGAGTTATGATTCATCTAGCTATAATTTATTGCTCCTTAGCTATACCTCTGGAATTTCCCTTGGAACAGTTGGGAGCTCTCCTTTCAGTGACCAATACACTAGTGACCAATCTTTAAAATAAGCTCCTGGGATTCTTTTTCCTAGGGATGGAAGGCAAGAAGAGGTGACCCTGGATATTATCACATTTTTGTGAGAAGACCCTAGGTTATAAATCTTTGGGAGCCATTCAATTCACATTCAGCTCTGTTGTTAGTCAAGTCTTCACTGAAGGGATTAGTCACATGTAATGGTAAAAGGATTTGAAGATCTTCCCTATCCTTAATAGGCCCATGTGACCTTTTTTGAACTTTGACCCAGCACACAGCCCAAGTCACAGGGAACTGATGGTGAGAGGAGCTTGCCAATTACATGAAGCTGAGAGAGAGTGAGGCAGAGCAGAGCAGTTAGCTTGAGTGAGAGAGGGAGTGATTGTGCCTAAGGGAGCTTGTTTGTGGGGAGGACTGATAGAAGGAAGGCTTGGGGATGGCTGTGTTCCCTGCACTGATAATGTGCATAGATTTCTTTGTTACTATGATGGATTTGGCTTTCTGATATCTAAATAAATGTCTTGATTTTGTCTTTGAGAAAGAGAGTTTATATTTTGCAAATTTACCTTGGAAATATGCATGCATATCCATAGCGGCTGCTGTGGGTATTGCATTGGTGTGCTACATCACACCATCCCTGAGTTGTTAGGGAAGAGAGGGAGATCTGGCAATGTTCAAGACTTTGCATTCATATATCCTTCCCACAAAAAAGTGTGTCAGTTTTTACTTCAAACTGCATCAACATGAATATGTTCATTTTTTCCTTCCTGTCCCAGAGTATGCTACTCATCTCCACTATTTCTACTATGTCTTCTAGGACTAGGGATAAATATATACATCTCCTTTCACTTTGCCATTCACCAGCCATTATTACTCCCTTTCCAGCATAATAGCTAAGAAACATCACCTTAAAAAGAAGCTTCAATGAGCCTCATCAGTTACTCTAGAGGGGGAGGAGGTGTGAAGCTGGTAACCTTCATCTTGTATTCCTCCCTCCAGAAAAAATCACCACCACCTTTAAACTGATGTGGGGCTAAAGTTTACATCCTTCAAATTTCTAATCATTACTCCTAGTTTTGCTATTTGGATCCAAGTAGAACATGTCTAATCTTTCTTCCTTGGAGTAGCCTTTCAGTTATACGGGGAAAAAATTACTCTATGTCTTTTGCATTCTGAATATTTCCAGTTCCTCTAATTTATCCTCACATAAGATGTCTTCACATTTCCTTACCACCCTGGTCACCCTCCCATGGATTTACTCCAAGCTGTCAATCTCATTCTTAAAATACAGTAGCCCTAGCACAGAATTTCAGCTGTTGTCTGATCTGGGTCTGATCCCTCATCTGCCTTGTTCTGTATACAAGTTGTTCTCCAGGTGTGGTCTGGGGTTTCAGATAGCCTTTCAGAGGATCCATGAAGCCAAAGTATTTTCATGAAAACATCTTATTTTCTCATATGATAAAATATCCATCTAATACCCATATTAACAAAGCTCTTGGCAAGAGAGGTGGGGATGGGGGTCCTGAGACCCCCTCCAACAATTTTAAGAGTGTAAAGAGACCAAAAAGTTTGATAATTTTGCTGCTGTATATGTACAGCAGTACATTATATTTCAACATAAATATAATGTACATTATATTTCTATTTGCTATTGTTCAGCTGTTTCAATTGTGTCCAATTCTGCGTGACCTCATTTGGGATTTTCTTGGCAAAGATGACAGCATGATTTGCCATTTCCTTCTCCAACTCATGTTACAGATGAGGAAACTGACAAAAACAGGATTAAGTGACTTGCCCAGGGTCACGAAACTAGTAAGTGTCTGAGGTCAGATTTGAACTCAGATCTTCCTGATTCCAGACCCAGCGCTCTGTGCGCAGTATCACTACCTGATCCAATACTTCTATTAATGTCACTAGAAAACAAATTGGCATTCACATCAAACAGTTGTCTTTTACTGACCTTGTTGTCTTACTACACATTTCTTATTCTGAATTTTAAAATCTGTATCAGATTCTTTGAATAATGGTTTATAGATATTTTTTCAGTATGTAATAATGGATAGTATTTATATAGTCAGGGATATGCTGAAGCCAGCTTGAACCAGCTTGCCAGGGCAGATTGTTAAATTTTTTAGCACTAGTGTTTATACCTCTGAATATGGCAAATGCCACAAACCAGGACGTGATTTATTGTTTTGTTTATTCAATAGACAAGAAAGCAATGAAGAAAATGCTAATGATACAGCTTAAAAATTGTCCAACATTATTTTGGAGTTTTGGAGGGCTGTTGTTAAACATTTCCCAGCACACCCCTCTATATGGTCCTTTAATGTTTGCAAATTACTTTACGTATCTAATTTCATCCTCACAACAAACCTGAATGGTAGCTATTATTCTCCCCATTCTTCGGAAGGAGGAAATTGGTTGGAAAAGATTAAGTAACTTGCTTGCCCAGGGTCACACAGCTAAATGTGTCCAAGGAAGGATCTGAGTCTCTCAGTCTCAGACCTCTTGGTCTGATGCCTTTCAGTTACTTCTACCTCTGAGTAATGCCAACTTGCCACTTTGGTTCTAACTGCCTTTTTTGTTTCTTAGTTTTTTAGATTTTTCAGAGAACACATCCAGATGGATGTTATCTAAGTTTCTTAGACGCAGGTAGAACTTGTTCATCTACCCAGATCTCTGCACAGCCTGAAGTGTTTCATTTGTCTAGCCTCTGTGTAGGGGGCTGGGTATTTTTAGCAACACCTGAGCAGAAAGTCTGGTTTCTCAGGCTGGTTGGCAACTACTTTAGCATCTTTTTATCTGGCATCTAAACCAAGTGTCTGTGTTTGGGAACAACATATACCCAGAACCTTCATTAAGGTTAGCAAAAAAAAGAACTGAGTGGTTAAGGACCCCAAGTGAAAGAAAGCTCCCTACCAGTTCTGTCAGTGTTAACCCCAACTTATTCTTTGCCATGACCTTTTTTTTTTAAACCAATGCTACAGAAATACTTAGTATTTTAACTAGTTGAGTAGTCTCTTTGAAAACTTATCTGGTATAGCAACAAGGTCCTTGGACCTAGGTTTAGGAGAGTTTGTTGTTTCTGAGTCATTCCAATTGTGTTTGACTCTTCCTTACCCCATTTGGGTTTTTAATGGCAAGGATACTGGAATAGTTTGCCATTTCCTTCCTCATTTCACAGATGAAACAAACAGGATTAAGTGACTTGTCCAGTGTCACATAGCAATTAGGTACCAGAGTCCAGATTTGAATTTCAGTCCTCCTAACGCCAGGCCTGGCTCTCTGTTGCACTCCTCAGCTACCTCATTTTAGGAGAGATAAGAGTTCAAATCCCATTTCCAGTTCTTCACCAGCCTTTTTGTCCTTGGATGAGACATAACTGAGCCTTAGTTTCCTTATCTATAAAATGAGCTATTGTGAGAATCAAAGAAGCAAATGTATATAAAGTACCTTGAAGTCATGCTGATATTCTTTCCAGATTCAAATATGAAAATAATACCGTATGAAAGCATAGCTAGATTATTGTTATTTTTAACAGTGACATAGATCAGTGGAATAATTCCTTCAAGTTAAATGCTCCAGTGGTGACTGAGCATTCTGTCCAGTTTCTCAGGAAAATATTTGGCTTGAGAATGTCTTGCAACTGTCAGACCATATTTCTCCCATAAATATCATATTTCTATCATCTCTGAATCTAGAATAATAGATATAAATAATAACAGATATAAATAAAAGCATTTATATAGTGCTTTAAGGTTCATTAAGCTCTTTATAATTATTATATCATTTTATTCTCACAACAACCCTGGGAAGTAGGTGCAATTATTATCTCCATTTTATAGATGAGGAAACGGGCAGACAGTTACATAGCTAATAACTATTTGAGGTAGGATTTTAACTCGTGTCTTCCTGACTCCAGGTCCAGTGCTCTATCCACTGCTCCACTTAGCTTATTATTATTGGTTGGGTCAATGCCACTGTTTTGAATATCATTTGGTAGATCTGATAATTTGCTGGGTTTTGGGGTAATGTTACTATTAAACAAATTTCTGCTGAGACCATAATATACAATATAATCATAGAACATTCAAGGGGAATTTTAGAAATGGCCTGAGTCAAACTCCTCATTTTACAAAAGGAGAAACTGAGGCTTAGAGAAAGTGGTGATCTAAGGGGTCACTCAACTCATAAGTGACAGAGTGAGAGAACCTGAACCATGGGCTCCTGCCTCCTAATCAGGTGCCTTTTCCACCACCCCATCTCACACTGCCTTATGGTTCAGCTGTTTGCTAAATAAAAATGATATGATTGCTTCACACTCCATTGGTTTTACATTTGCTGTAGTTATTTCAGAATCAAGATTCTCTTTGGCAGAGCATGAAATTTTCCCAGGAAATCTAGAATTTAAGACATAGACACTTAATTTAATTTTTTTAAACATTCACTCATAAGATTTTGAGTTCCAAATTTTTCTCCCTCCTCCATCTCTTCCCTTTCCCCAACACCATAGCCATTGGTACACTGTCTTGTTGTTTCTATTTCCTTCCAACATCTCTCAAAATTCTTTCAATTCTATTGCAATATGGAAAAATACAGGTTTTAATCAAGTCTCTTCACCTCTTGGTCATCATTTTGCTCATTTTTATAATAAGGGGGTTGGACTAAATGACCTCTGAAGTTCACTTTCAGTTCTAAATCTTGAGTTGAATGATCCAATGATTTTTATAAGTATTCATAGATAGGAAAGAGACCTCAAAGGTCATTTAACCTAACCCTCTCATTGAACAGAGAAGCAGACTAAGCCTCAGGGAGGTTGTGGACAAATGATATATCCAGGGTTGCACAGGAAGAAAGCATCAGAAGTAGGATTTTAACCCAGAAACTCCTGGAGAGAATTCTAATGTTCAAAACTTCCAGTGAGGGGACCTAAAGGTGGATCATTCAATTCTGTAAAACACAAGTGTCAAATGGTTTGATTCAGATTAAAATATAGTTGGGAAATGTTTAACAAAATTAATAAAATTATAATAAAACATAGATTATACTTATTTGTAGTTTTCTAAGTCAATATGTGGCTAGCAGGTGTTTATTTCTATTTGAGTTTGACCCCAGGGTGGTAGACAATGGGCATTAAGTCTGTTGTGCTTTAGGTATGCCTTTAGAGCAGGACTAAAGATTATTAGATGTTAATAGGAAGACAGAGCTGGCACAATTCAGGGTCCCATGAATGTCAGCTTTGGAAATCTGCAGCATGCCCTGTCCAGTGTTGACTCTGTGAAGAAATAGGGCTAATAGTGATTCTCTGCTTAACTTTGAGAAGAGACTTCATGTAAACCTCTCATATCCCTTTATGAAACTTGTAAAAATTATCATTGTTATCTTCTTGCTTCCTAAAATTCTTGCGTCTCCAGTCAGATCATTCTAAGAGGACTAAAAAGAAAATGATTTAAAAAAATTTTTTAAAAAGATTAAAAAAAGAATTAGAAATGTTATTGCTTTAAAAGATATTCAGGATTTTTTTTGGTAAATAGTATTTTATTTTTTCCAATTATATGTAAGACAGTTTTCAACGTTCATTTCCCAACAATATTTTGAGTTTCAATTATTTTCTCCTTTCCATTTCCACTCCCCAAGATGGCAAGCAATCTGATATAGGTCATACATGTGCAATCATGTAAACATAATTCCACATTAGTCATGTTGTGAAAGAAAGAACAGAATGAAAGAGAAAAGCCACAAGGAACAAAAAATGAAAAACAAAAATAATGTGCTTCTATCTGGATTCAGACTCCATAGTTCTTTCTCGGGATGTGGATAGCATTTTCCATCATGAATCTTTTGGAATTGTCTTGGATAATTGTATTGCTGAGAGGAGCTAAGTCTATCATAGCTGATCATTGCACAATGTTGCTGTTACTAGGTATAATGTTCTCCTGGTTCTGCTCACTTCACACAGTATCAGTTCATGTGTCTTTCCAGGTTTTTCTTATCTTATATTCTTATCTCGCCTGCTTATCATTTTTATAGGACAATAGTATTCCTTTACATTCATATACCACAACTTGTTCAACCATGCCCTAACTGATGGGCATTCCCTAAATTTCTAATTATTTGCCACCACAAAAAACCTGCTATGAATACATTTTGTACATGTTGGTCTTTTTCCCTTTTTTTGGTCTCTTTGGAATACAGACCTAGTAATGGTATTGCTAGATCAAAGGGTATGCACAGTTTGATTGCCCTTTGGGCATAGTTCTAAATTGCTGTCCAGAATGATTGGAACAGGTCACACCTCCACCAATGCGTTAGTGTCCTGATTTTCTCACACTTTCTCCAACATTTTTCTATCATATTAACCAATCTGAAAGGTATGAGGTGGTACCTCAGAGTTGTAATTTGCATTTCTCTAATAGTGATTTAAAGTATTTTTATATGACAATAGATAGCTTTAATTTCTTCACCTGAAAATTGTCTGTTCATATTTTTTTGACCATTTATCAATTGTGGAATGACTTGTAATCATAAATTTGACTCAGTTCTCTCTATATATATGAGAAATGAAGCCTTTATCAGAAACATTTGCTATAAAAATCGTTTCCTGTCTTTCTCCTTTCCTTCTAATCTTGGTTATGTTGATTTTGTTTGTGCAAAAACTTTTAAATTTAATATAATCAAAATTATCCATTTTGTATTTCATAATGTTCTCTATCTCTTGTTTGGTCATAAATTCTTCCCTTCTCCATACATCTGACAAGTAAACTATTCCTTACTCTCCTAATTTGCTTATGGCATCACCCTTCATGTCTAAATTACCTACCCATTTTGATCTTATCTTGGTATATGGTGTGAGATGTTGGTCTATGTCTAGTTTCTGCCATACTATTTTCCAGTTTTCCCAGAAGTTTCTGTCAATATATTCTGTCAGTACAAGTTCTTATCTCAAAAGCTGGAGCCATTGGGTTTACTGAACAGTAGATTACTATACTCATTGACTACTGTCTTGTGTACCTTACCTATTCCACTGATTCACCACTCTATTTCTTAGCCAGTATCAAATAGTTTGATGATTGTTGCTTTGTAATGTAGTTTGAGATCTGGTATTTAGGTCACCTTCCTTTGCATGTTTAAAAATTAATTCCCTTGATATTCTTCACCTTTTGTTCTTCCAGATGAATTTTGTTATTTTTTTTAGCTCTGCAAAATGATTTTGGGTAGTTTGATTGGTGTGGCACTGAATAAGTAAATTAATTTAGGTAGAATTGTCATTTTCATCATCTTAACTTGGCTTACCCATGAGCAATCAATATTTTTTCCAGTTGTTTAGTTCTGACTTTATTTGTGTGAAAAGTGTTTTGAAATTGTGTTCATATAGTTCCTGGGTTTGTTTTGGCAAGTACACCCTCAAATATTTTATTTGGTATACAGTTATTTTAAATGGAATTTCTCTTTCTAACTCTTCTTGCTGAGCTTTGTTGATAATATACAGAAATGCTGATGATTTTATATCCTACAACTTTGCCAAAATTGTTCATTATTTCAAGTAGTTTGGATTTTCTAACTATAGCATCATATCATATGCAAAGAGTGATAGCTTTGTTTCCTCACTGCCTAGTCTAATTCCTTCAATTTCTTTTTTTTCCTTTGTCTGCTAAAGCTAAAATTTTAATACAGTATTGCATAATAGTGGTGATAATGGGCATCCTTGTTTCACCCCTGATCTTATAGTAATGTTTCTAGGTTATCCCCACTACATACAATACTTGCTGATGGTTTTAGATCGATACTGCTTATCATTTTAAAGAAAACTCCATTTATTCCTCTCCTCTATAGTATTTTTAATAGGAATAGGCGCTATATTTTGTCAAAAGCATTTTCTGCATCTGTTGAGATAATCATGATTTCTGTTAGTTTTGTTTTTGATGTGGTCAGTTATACTGATAATTTTCCTAATATTGAACCAACCCTACATTCCTGATAGAAACCTCACAAGGTCATAGTGTATGATCCTCATGATAAATTGCTGTAATCTCTTTGTTAATATATTTTTTAGAATTTTTGCATCAATATTCATTAGGGAAATTGATCTATAATTTTCTTTCTCTGTTTTGACTCTTCCTGATTTAGGTATCAGCATCATATTTGTGTCATAAAAAGAATTTAGTGGAAATGCTCTTTACCTATTTTTCCAAATAGTTTATATGGTATTGGAGTTAATTATTCTTTAAATATCTGCTAGATTCATTTGTAAATCCATCTGGCCCTGGAGATTTTTTCTTAGGGAGTTCACTGATGGCTTGTTCAATTTCTTTTTCTAAAATGAGGCTACTTAAATATTTTATTTCTTCTGTTAATCTGGGCAATTTATGTTGTGTAAATATTCATTCATTTTGCTTAGATTGTCACATTTATTGGCATACAGTTGGGCAAAAGAGCTCCTAATTATCATTTAAACTTCCTCTTCATTGGTGGTAAAATCACCTTTTCATTTTTGATACTGGCAATTTGGTTTTCTTCTTTGTAAAATCAAATTAATCAAATGTTTATCTGTTCCATTGTTTTTTCCATTAAACTAACTCTTAGTTTTATATATTAGTTCAATAGTCTTTTTACTTTCAATTTTATTGATCTCTCTTTTGATTTTCAGAATTTCTAATTTGGTATTTAATTGAGGATTTTTAATATATTCTTTTTTGAGCTTTTAAAATTGCATGCCAATTTGTTAATCTGCTCTTTTTCTAGTTTATTCATGTAAGCATTTAGAAATATAAAATTTCCCTCAGTACTGCTTTGGCTGAATCCCATAAATTTTGATATGTTGTACCATTACTGACATTCTTTTTGATGAAATTATTGATTGTTTCGATAATTTGTTTGACTCATTCTTTAGGATTAGATTATTTACCAAGTAATTTTAATTTATCTTTCCATGACCTTTTATTACATGTAATTTTTATTGCATCATGATTTGAAAAGGATGTATTTAATATTTCTACCTTTCTGCATTTGATTGTGAGCATTTTATGCTCTAATACATGGTCAATTTTGTGTAGGTATTATATATTGCTGAGAAAGAAAAAGATATATTACTTTCTATCCCTATTCAATTTTCTTCAGAGGTCTATCATAGCTAACTTTTCTAACATACTATTTACCTCCTTAACTTCTTTCTTATTTATGTTGTAGTTAGATTTGCCTAATTATAAGAAGGAAAGGTTGAAGTCTCCCATTAATATAATTTTGCTGCCTATTTCTATCTGTAATTCACTTATCTTCACGAAGAATTTGGATGCTAAACCACTTGATGCATATATGTTTGGCATTGATATTATTTCATCATTTATGGTACTTTTTAGCAAGATGTAATTTCCTTCCTTGTCCCTTTTAATTAGATGTATTTTTGCTTTTGCTTTGTCTGAGATCAGAATTGCTACCTCTGCTTTTCTTCCTTCAGCTGAATAATCTACTCTATTCCTGCCTTTTACCTTCTCTCTGTGTGTCTCTCTGCTTTAGATAATGTTTCTTGTAAACAACATATTGTAGGATTCTGTTTTTTAATCCACCCAGCTATTCACTTCCATTTTATGGATGAATTCATCCCACTTACAATCACAGTTATGATTACTATGTATTTTCCTCAATCTTATTTTCCTTCTTTTTATACTTTTTCTCTCTTTTCACCCTATTCCACCTCACCAATGTTTTGCTTTATTGCCTCTCCCAATCTGTCCTCCCTTCTATCAGCCATCCCCCTCTCTTTTCTTTCCTCTATTATTTCCTTATAGGGTAAGACATATTTCTCTGCTCAACTGAGTGTGTATGTTATTCTTTCTTTGAGCCAAATCCAATGAGAGCAAGGTTAGCTTCAAGAGAGCAATGCTTAGCTTCTTCCTTCTTTCACTTTACTTTCATGTCTCTTCATTTGATATAATTCATCCCATTCTGCCTCCCACTTTCCTCTTCTCCAAGTACAATCTTTTTTCACCCCTTAATTAAAATTTTTTTTCATTGCATAAGAGTCAAGTTATGCTCATACTCTCTGTCTAAGCATACTCCTACCTGCCATAATAGAGATACAGTTTTCAAGTCTTACAAGTATCACTTTCCCATTTAGGGATGTAAACAGTAACTATATTGAATATCATGACTTTTCTTTGCCCTTTACCATTTTATGTTGCTGTTCAGTCTTGTATGGGCAGCTAGGTGGTGCAGTGGATGGAGCACCAGTGCAGGAGTCAGGAGGACCTGAGTTCGAATCTCACCTTAGACACTTGACAATCACTAACTGTGTGACCTTGGGAAAGTCACTTAACCCCAATTGTCTCATCCTGGGTCATCTCCAATCATCCTGATGAATATCTGGTCATTGGATTCAGATGGCTCTGGAGAAGAAGTGAGGCTGCTGATCTGCACAGTTCTCCCTCACTCAAAACAAAGTCAAGTGCAAGTCATGTCATTATTTCTCTGATGGCATGGTCTTCTTCAGCAACAAAGGACAAACACACATTTGAAGACCAAATTTTCTCATCAGTTCTAGTCTTTTCATCAAGAAAGTTTGAAAGTCCCGTATTGCACTGAATGGGCCATATTTTCCCCTGAAAGATTATGCTCAGTTTTGCTGAGTAGTTGATTTTTGGCACTAATACAAGTTCCTTTGCCTTCCTGAATATCATGTTCCAAGTCCTCTTATCCTTTAATGTAGAAGCTGCTAAGTCTTGTGTAATCCTGACTGTGTTTCCTTGGTATTTGAATTGTTTCTTTCTGACTGCTTGCAGTATTTTCTCCTTAGTCTGAAAGTTCTGGAATTTGGCTACAATATTCCTTGGAGTTTTCATTTTGGAGTATCTTTCAGGAGGTGATCAGTAGATTCTTACAATGACTATTTTACCTTCTGATTCTAATGTATTGGGGTAGTTTTCATAAGTTCTTGACAGATGCCATACCTTTTAGGCAGTCCAATAGTTCTTAATTTACCTCTTCTGGATCTATTTTCCAGGCCAGTTGCTTTTCCAATGAGGTATTTTATATTTTCTTCTATTTTTTCATTCTTTAGATTTTGTTTGACTGATTGATATCTCTTAGAGTCATTAGCTTCCACTTCTCCAATTTTAATTTTTAAGGAACACTTTAGTTAGCTTTTGTGCCACCTTTTCCATTTGACCAATTCTACTTTTTTAAGGAGTTACTTTCTTCCGTGGATCCACCCCCCCCCTCCAATTTGACTAATTGTATTTTTTAAGGAGTTGGTTTTTTCAATCTATTTTTGTCATTTTCCAAACTGTTGATTCTTTTTTCATGTATCTCTTGCATAACTCTCAGTTCTTTTCTCAATTTTTCTTCTACCTCTCTTACTTGATTTTTAAAATCCTTTATGAGCTTTTCCAAGAAGAGTTTTTGGGATTGAGGTCAATCCATATTCCCCTTAGAAGCTTTGATTGTAGGTGTTTTGACATTGTTAGACTCTTCTGAGCTTGTGTTTTGATCTTCCATGTTGCCATAGTACCTTTTCATTGTCAGGGCTCTCACTTTGTTTTGTTTTTTAAAATTTTTTGATTATTTAAAAAAAAAATTGACCTCTGCTCCTGGGCTCAAGGGGGCACTGTGCCAAACTTCTTGCACTGGGGGGTCAGGGGCCTGGTCACTAGTTTCTGTGCAGGGTCCTTAGGTGTTGGTGGTTGCCCGCTGCACTGGGGTGGTCCAGTCTAGTTATGCCTGTTGTGCCCTCAGTTTCACGGAAGGCAATTTGCCTTCTGCACTGAGGTTGGAGATCTCAAAGCTGGCCTGCTCTGCCACTCATCTGCTGAGCCAGAACCATGAGGCCTCAAAACTGATCTGTGCTGTGGCTGAGTCTTCTGCTAGCTTGCTCAGACACTACTGGTGCTGGGCTGTGCTCCCTTTTACTTAAGAGAGACAGACCTTTCCTGAGTTATCTTGGGCTCGAAAATCGTGCCACTCTTTCTTTTTGTGGGTTCTTTTGCTCCAGAATTCTTTTAGAAGATTGATTTGATGCTGCTCCTGAGTAAAACTGAGAGGCTCAGGCAACTTCCTGGTTTTTCTCTACCATCTTGGTTCTGCCAGTTAGCTCTTTAAGGCAGCTAGGGATAGAGAACCAGGTCTGACATTAGGAAGAACTGAGTTCAAATTCAGACTTAGACACTTATTAGCTATGTGACCTTGGGAAAATCATTTAACTCCTGTTTTCCCCAGTTTCCTCAACTGTGAAATGGGGATAATGATAACCCCTACCTCCCAGGGGTGTTGTGAGGATCAGATGAGATAATAATGGTAAAGAGCTTAGCACAATGCCAGGAGCACAGCAAGCACTCCATCAATGTTAGCTGTCATTGAGAAGAAGCATGGTGATACGGATAGGGAACTGGATTACAAATCATGGAAATCTGGGTCCTTTCTAATCCTGCCTTAGACATTTATTCTCTATGTGAGCCTGGGCAAGTTACTTAATCTCCTCATGACTCAGTATCCTCACTTGTAAAAAGGGCTAGGATTTTAAGGCTTCTATGATCTCTTTCTACTTGAAATCTATGTTCCTATATTCCTTAAAATACCAGAGAGGTGAGAACTCTGTCTCCTACTTAATTAACTCCCCAACTCTTCTCATTCATTCCCTTAACATCCTGGAAGCAAAGCAGTTTCCTAACTAACAAAGCAGTGGAAGTCATATTTTCCCTATTTCTCAGAAATACAAAACCCCACTTTCAAACTAGAATATTTCTAATTCTTCAAAAGAAAACTTTTCATATGAATCCACCATGAATCATTTCTTGTGTATAAGACTAATAGTGTGTCCCTTATTTATAAAGCTTCCCAATTTAGAAAGGAAAGTTGTGGGATTTGGGGATCTTATAAAAAAGGCAAGATGCTGAAATTGTAATGACCAGATATAAAAGGTTGAGCAACTTTGTCCAAATAAAAAAGTCACCCATGATCAGAGTGCCCATCCAGGCAGAATTCTTTTGAGATTAAGAAAGGTAGGATATTACATCGAGGCCACTAGGTGACACAGTGGATAGAATGTTGGTCCTGAAGTTAGGGAGAACTGAATTCAAATCCAGCCTCAGACACTTACTGCCTGTGTGACCTAGGCAAGTCACTTAACACTGTTTGTTTCAGTTTCCTCATCGGTTAAATGAGCTGTAGAAGGAAATAGCAAATAACTCCAGTGTCTTTGCCAAGAAAAGCCCAAATGGGGTCAGAAAAAGTTTGAAACAATTGAACAACAATATTACATCAATGATTTCTCCTCTCAATTTCTTTAACTGTAAAATGGTTAAAAGAATATTTGTAGTACCTACCTTGGTACTCAAATGAAATGATATTTGTAAAGTACTTCAGAACCTATATAAGTCCCACTTATGATTCTTGTCTAAATTTGATGGTCATGATATAACCTCCTTCCCATACCTTCTCTTTTAATTTGGTTGTTTGCTATGTGCCTTTGTTGTTACTGAATGGATTTACACAATCATTGAAACCTGAAACACATCCACACTCCTGCCTGAGGACCCTTCCTCATTCCCACCTTACAATTAACTTAGCTTGAAGAGTGCTTTTGGGTTCTTACTTTCAGGATAATAGAGATTCATGGGAATATAGATTGAGAGCTTTAAGAAATCTTAAAGCTGGTTCATTTTATAGATAAGAAAAATCAAAGCTTAATTTTATAATGATTTGGTAGAAGAGGAGGAGAGCCCATGATTTGAATCTAGGTTCTTTAGCTCCAGAGATTGCTTTTTCCATTGAACTTCAGGAGCCAAGAAAAGCCTAGAATTACTCCTAGGCAGGGTATGAAAACTGCATCTCCCTTCACTTGAAAATGATATGTCTCTGTGAGAAGCATTGAGCCTTCACCCTGAGCCATGCAGCTTGATTTAGCACAAAATGCATACCTATATGTCATAAAGAGGAGAGTTTTTTAGTTTATTACATTCTTGGTGAATTGGAAGGGATCTCAGTGGCTGAAGTAGTCCAACTCATACATGATATTAATCACCTAGCCTGTGCTAGAGAAAGCCCACCACCTCTCCCCATCCCATTCCACTTTTAGACAGTTTTAATCAGAGGTATATGGGTAAAATGTTTAACAACTCGCTCCAAAAATAGACCCACTTTTAAGTTTAGTTTGCAGTATTAAGGTTTTCTCCATCATACTTAGGACTAGACAATAAATAATTTATCAACCAAACCTTGATCTATAGTGAATGCTAATTTCCTAGGTGTAAGTACTCATGCAGAACAGTTGACTCTCCTAAGCCCATTTGAGCTGACTCCAGTATACCTCTGGGTGTAATTGTTGGGAAGTTTTTTGTTTTCTGTACTGGTATCAATTCAATATCTGCCTATTGTCAATTTCCATACATGGCTTCTGGTCCTTCCTCTGGGAAAAAATTAAACAAGTCTTAATTCCTCTTCCTATGATAGTCTTTCACATACTTGAAGACAACTATCATGTGCCCCCAGAATCTTCTCTCCTCCAGATTTAGTATCCCTAGTTCCTGCAACTAACTGTCAAATGACATAGACTCAAGGTCCTTCCTCCTATAGAACATTCTCCAGCTTATCCCAAGGTCCTGTGGTACCCAGAACAAATGCGTGGCCTCACACATTCAATGAATCTATGCCCCCCCTTTTTTTTACAAATCACCCCTTCTTGAAAATCCTACCTGCACAACCCTAGCTACCTACTTTCTGTATGTGCCCTCTTTCCAGTGTAGATTAACGGGGCCTGAGCCTGGGCTTAAATCAAGTGTGACCCTGGCACATGAAGGTAGATCGACCTTTCCACTTGAAAGTGACTGCAGTTTTTGAGCAACTAGTTGAGGCCACAAAATTTCATTGGGATGAAAGTATTGCCATAGTATTTGATGATTTCACTGAAATGTTTGAGTGTTAGTAATGTAGGAGCACCGCTATTTATACAGTACCGTTAAGAAATGGCTACTATACATAATTTGTGTTCCTTGGCTTGCCTAAACATATATACACTTCAGTGTTTCAGGGATTAGTATGGAAGGAAAGAAGAAATAAAGAAAAGGAGGAAGGAAGAAAGAAAGAAGAAAAGAAGGAAAGAAGGAAGGGAGAAAACAATTATTTGTTAAGGGCCTGAATCCTCTTTTCTTTCCTTCCTTCCTTCCTTCCTTCCTTCCTTCCTTCCTTCCTTCCTTCCTTCCTACCTTGGCTCCTCTCTCCTTTTCTTCTTCCATTTGACAACCTTTCATATACTTGAATATGGGCAGCTCTCTTACCTCTCCAGACTTTAAACGTCCTCAGATCCTTTGAACGATTCTTTTATGACTGTATCTAGCCCTCCCATAATCCTAGTTGCCCTGTTCTGCACACGTTCCACTTGCCTATGCTTTTCCTAATATTTAGTGACCTAAAATGAGGTTTATGAAAATGAAAACAATAGTGTAGATACGATCAGACCAGATTAAAGGGTAGTACAAACAGTACCTCCCATGTTCCAGACAGTATGACTCTCTTAATGAAGAAGGGGATATTATTAGCATTTTTGGCTTCCCATGCCACACTGTTGATTCATATTAAGCTTACAATCCACTAAAACCCATATACACCCATATATTAAGTTTTATGTTGATATCATTTGTTTTTACATTACCTTCAGTCCCAAATAAATCCTTCTTCCCTATCCTACCTAGAGAATCATTCTTTGTCATGAAGAATGACAAATAGAGTTGTGTGAAGGCAACAAGAATTTTTAAAGTACATATACCAGGCATTGTGCTGAGTACTAGGAGTACAAATACAAACCAAAGCAAAGAGTGTCCCTGCTCTCTGGGAGCTTATTTTCTGATAAGAGAAACTATACATAAAAGAGAACTGGAAAACAGGGGGAAGGAGGGAGGGGAGGGGGGGAAGGAAGGAGGGAGAAGAGGGGGTAAGGAGGGAGGGGAAAGGTACCCACTTTGAAACAGTGCAAAGAGAGAAATAAAGAATTGTTGGCCTGGGCCCTCCCCCAAAATGAAGATTGATGAAGGTTCTTCCAGTGAAAGAGGTGGGTCAAAGAGGCAGAGGCAGAGGGATGTTCCAGGTCAAGAAGGTGACAGTAACAGTGATATGTTTTAGAGTAGAGGACAAAGGGAACTTCTATGTCAACTGAGGCATGGTGGCAAATTCTGGAAGGTGAGAAGATGAGCCTGATAAAGAGAAAGGTGAGGGAAGGGAGGAAGGGAAAGAGAGAGAGAGACAGAGAGAGAGAGAGACAGAGACAGACAGAAATAGAGACAGAGAGAGTATATTTGTAAAATTGACCAATGCATCAAGTAAATATGTACAATGATGCTGTGGCCAAAAAATTTATCTTCTTGTAGCCAACCTGATGATGAGCCTCAATGAACTTAAGAGTGGCTAGAGTGCTAGACTTGGAGTTAGGGACTTGAGTTCAAATCTAACCTCAGACGCTTACTGGCTCTGTAACCCTGGCCACTTACCTTCTGTCTATCTCACATTCAGCTGTAAAATTGGGAAAATAACAGCAGCTACTTCCCAGGGTTGTAAAGATCAAATGAAATAGTATTTGTAAACCATGGCACATAGTAGGCTCTTTATAAATGGTGATTTCTTTCCTTCTTCCCTGCCTGTACAAGTGACTCTAGGCTCTAGAAGACTCTTCCAGCAGAGCTCTGGATGACCCTAAAAAGTTGGAAAGGCCTCAGATATGGTCCCTGTTATGGGTTGTACATCTGTGATTAGAAGAGCCCTCACCAAGACTTCTTCCTAGAGAGGAACATTACTGGATCTCTCCGACATAACTTACTAAGTCTCAGAGATGCTGCAATCTGTGTTTGAGAAGGGAAGATCTCAGCTGAGAAACTTAGAGATCCTCAATTGTATTAAAGTATATTGTTTATCAATATTTTCAAAATTTGAAATATGTTTATCTTTCAAAGTATTGGGGTCTTTGTGTACATGTGAGCTAACAAACCAAACAATAATGTTGGCATGTAAATCACTGTCTGGGATAACAGGGTTTGCTTAGATGAAAAGGGAGAGTTTGTATTTGACATCTCCCTTCCCGATTTGCCTTTTATATTCTCTTCCCTTTCCCTACCTCCTTTTCTTCACTCACAGATATCTATCCTACAACCCATTCCTAAAGGACCTTGTTTTCAAGTAGTTATGCCAGTTGAAAAGCAAAGGGATAAACACATCCTCATGGAGGTATTAATGAGAGAACACAATGTAATGTAATATTCCACTTTGGCATGTTTTAATTTTTAGAAGGAACTGGCACTTTTTCCTTAAGCCAGAAGACCCAAAGTAAGGGCTTTCTGCTGCTAAATGTCAGGTACTTAGGGAAGATGCTTTTGAAGGAAGGGGTGATTTCTTAGAATCTCTTGAATCATACCAAGAGATAATGACTGGCATTGTCTACCTGAATCAGATGCAACAGTGGACAGAGTTCTAGATGTAGAATCAGGAAGACCTGAGTTAAAATCTGACCTCAGATAACAACTAGCTGTGCAATGTTGGGCAAGTCACTTCACTGTTATTTGCTTTAGTTTCCTTATCTGTAAAGTGGGTGTAATAACAGTGTCTACTTCCCAGGGTTGTTGTGAGGATCAAATGAGATATTTGTCAAGCATTTAGCATATTGCCTAGCATGTAATAGATGCATGATAAATGTTCAGTGTCTATCTTCTTTTTAAGGCTAGCCCTGTTGAACATTATAAAAAAACCAGGGCAAGCTATTGTATTAGGATACCCATTGAATTAAGATGGTCCTAGAAATCTCATCTCTGCTGATCTCTACCTGTAAGAAATTGGACAAACCAATTCTCTTCTCTAGGCTTTAGCATCCTTACCCATAAAATGAACATCTTGAGCTGGATGACTTCTAGGTCTCCCCCAGCTGTAAATCTATGAAATAGCAGTTGAGATGGGATGATTAAGGGAATGACAGTAGTGCTGATCCCTAGGACTCCAGTAGTATTACTTTTTATGATTCTGCTAGTGGCAAGCCCAGGTTTCTTGAGTTCAACTGCTCTTTTCATTATACCAGCTACCTGAACTAATCCTCCCTAAAAACAAAGAAACAAAAACAAACCTAGAAACAAAAACATGTTCAATGCAAAGGTTATGTCAAGGTACTGAACCAGAGATGGGAAGAAAAAGAGAAAATATAGGATGGAAGAAACATTTTCTCAAAATGAAATGCGTTGCTAAATACAGATGTATTTGCAATTCCTTCCGTGGTAGGGAACTTTGTACCATATGAGTCTTAATATTATGTTTAGTTTAATATATTTGAATAGCTTTCTTCACTTCCTGGGCTTGGTAACTTAATTCAAAATGAATAGACATGAAGAGGGAATGTTTTTTGCTCTGATCTGTCCTGTATATTTTCACACCATGAGGCACCATGGTGTAACAGATAGGGTAGTACTTGGTATTGGCACATGATAGGTGCTTCATAAGTGTTTATTCATTGACAGGCAATAGACTCCAACTGAGAAGAAACTGGTTTGAATCCTTCCATGACACTTACTTTCTGGGTGACTCTGGGTAAATCTCTTAACATCTTTGCATATCTATTTCCTTTCCTCCAAAATGGGAGTGGGTGGTTGAATCGATGGCCTCTAAGGTTCTACCTCTACACCTATTAGTCTGATTGTTTGTCTTGTTAGTGGGACAAATATTTCTTTTCTTGGTCTATTCTCTATCAGCTTTTCTAGCTGTTGCCGATTATTCAAGTGTCCCAGAGAGATATTTCAGGAAGGATACCCAAGACACAGTTGAGGGTTCTCATCATGGAAACTTACTGATAGATTTTGAAGAGATTTGTGAAGGGAGCACACTCTGTGACTTACAGACAGTATCTTGCCCACTGGTCCTCTTTTGCTATCTGTGTAGAATGAAGAGAAGGGAGCAATTTTCCAAATGGGTTTATCATAGAAATTGCAGACAGACCAAAAGGATTCAGCTATACTTTACTTTTGTGAGATAATGGAAGAAGTAAAAGCTTAGCTAAAATAACTTTCTGTTTACCTAAAATGTTCCTTAAATGGAACTCAGAGAGTGGTATTGCTTCACTAGCCATCTGCCTCAGGTTTTCTGTAACAAATGTGCAGAAAAAAAGGTTGAATCTTAAAGCTTAACTATGCAAGGCGGGCGTAGGAGCTCAGTCTGGTGCCTTCCCCTCACCCTTTCATTCCACTGTGAGAGGAAGTGTGGAAAAAGAAAAAGATTAAATTCAACAGTTTCCAATCTGTGTAACTGTGACTAAGTCCCTTAACCAGTAAATTATTATATTATATATATAATATAAACATAATATAATATATAATATAAAATATTATAGAGGAATGAGTGATAGATCTGCAGTTGAAAAGGCTCAAATCTTTTTTCAGATTGTGTGACTCAAGTCAAGTCACTAAACCCCTTTCAGACTCAGTTTCTTCATCTTTAAATGAGCATAATATTAGCATCTACATCACAGGCTGGTGGTGAGGATAAAATGAGATAATATATGTAAAGTGCTTTGTGAACTTTAAAGCACTATATAAATATTAATGATTATTATTGCTGATGATGACAATAATAGTAGCTTTTCCTAGCCTTTGTCTCCTCATCTGTAAAATGATCACCAATAATTACACTACCTACTTGATGAGATGCATGTGAGGGAAGTATTTTGTGAGTCTGAAAGTCTCGGCAGATGTGAAGCTTTTAAGGAACAATAACAGGGATACTAAGCACCTTTTAAAGGTAAGTTGTTTATGATATCTTGCTTATCTGGTTTTGGAAGAAAGAGAAGTTGATAATTTCTAACCTTGAAAATGTCTTTCATACCATGCCTCTAAGGAAATGTGTGTTTTGGAAGGCTTAGATAACATGCTTTGGGGATGAGTCCCTATCTAAGAAAATGTGCAAAGAAGGAAGAGAACATTGCCCATTTCATGTAGGTTGTGGTAGGGAGAGGGAGGCATTAAGAGATGGGAAAGATTAAAAAGGGAAAAAGTTAATGCCTGGACTCCAAGGTCAGAAAATGCACTCACTCTCTAGGGGAGGAAAACTAAGAAACAATAGGAAATCCAAAGTGGTTGACTAACTAAAGTCATGGAAATTCAATTCAGTATAATCCAATGAACATTTATCAAATGTCTACTATATGCCCAGCACTATGCTAGACAATGAATTTACAAAAAATTAAATAAAAAAAACCTTTCCCTCCAAGACCTTCCATTGTATCGAATAATAAAAAGTGACACTGATCATCTCAAAGGAAATAAAATCAAAACAAAATGGAGTTTTAGTCTAGCCAGTCTTTGTCAACAGAATTCTCAGTTTCTTTTAACTCTATTTAAAGACACTTGTGAGGGTCGAATTCTTGAACTGCAGAGTCTTACATTATACCTATTTATAAGTAATGGAATAAACTATGTTTGCAAATATAATTCTTAGTAGTGTTAAGCTTTTCTCTCAACCTTGTTTTAACAACCTTGTCACATGGAGGAACATTATAGAAAGGGCTTTGAGGACCTTAAGGAGTTATATAAATACTAGCTATTATTAGAGTGGGCTCCACATCTGGCTTCTTGAAGAACATCTCCACAAGTCTTTTGACCCAACATGGTCCAGTGATAAGAATGATGGACCTAAAGTCAGAGGATCCCAGTTTCACTACTCTATGACCTTTTTTCCTCTATAACCTTGGATGGGTCTCTCAGACTCGGACCTTAATTTCATCATCTATAAAATCCTTCCTCTGTAAAAGAAGGTTGGATTGGATGATCCTTCATGTTCTTTACATTTCTATCATCTATGATCCTATGGACCTATGATCCGAGTACAATTCCTGAATCTACTTCTTACAACTTATCTGTGGCCCAGTGAATAGAGCACTGGGCCTGAAGATAAGTAAACCCAAATACAAATGAAACATCAGACATTTACTAGCTGTGTGACCCTAGACAAGTCACTTAACTAACCTGTTTGCCTCAGTTTGCTCATCTGTAAAATGGGAATGATAGCTATCTCCCAGGGTTGTTGTAGGAGTCAAATGAGATAATATTTGTAAAATGCTTAGCACAGTGCCTGGCATATAGTAAGCACCATAAATATATTAGATATGAGGAGGAGAAGAAGGATGTAAGTAATTTGACTTCTCTGAGACTGAGCTTCCTCATTTAAAAAATGAGAGGGTTAGACTAGGCAATCACTAAGATCCCTTCAAGCTCCAAATTCAACACAATTCCATCCAATGGTGGTGGGTGAACTACGAAAAAATCTTTGTCCCTTCAGTCATTCTACACCAACAATCTGTTAACTATGCATCTGTTATGTGCAAAATGCTTTTCTGGGTCTATCACCAAGGCAATATTCATAACACCAAGGGTGACTATGAATATGCTGGCATAGTTCTGAATCACCAAGTATGACTGATTCTCCATATAGAAGGCAGAAGAAAAACATTTATTCAGACACCAGAAAAGTTAAATCCCAACACCAGAAAGACAAATACATCCTATTAACCAAGAAGTCAATACACATTAGCACTGCAGGGGACAAAGTCATTCCCCAGCCTTCTCCCCCAAACACTCACAACACTAGCTTTGCTTGCCTGTGTCCTCTCTCCTCCACACTAACTGCTCTCACCAACTTCCCAGCTCTATTCCACCCTTCCTGTGTATGCTACAGATTCTTGGAGCCACAGACAAGAGTTAGGTGAATCAGGTGGACACTAAAGGTAGAAAGCAGAACTGAAAAGATCTTGGCAGCCCTCACACCACAAGTGCTAGCCTTCCATCATTTCCCCATATACTCCAGTCTCTTTAACTCCATTTTCCATAGGATGAAATAAATTCGGAGAGGTTATATAACTTTGCTTCTCAAGATCACACAGGGAGTGTTTGAGGCAAGATCTGAACCCAGTTCTTCTTGATGTAAATTGAGTGACTTTTTCCATTCTGGACACTGCTTCTTCTAGTATGACCAAAAATATACAGAAATGACACAAACAGGGATGCAGATGAGAGTAATTTAAAAAATAATAATACGCATGTGATACTGAATTCAGTCTATGAAAAAGTAAGGGAAGGAATAAACTCTTGAACAGTAATTTTTTAAAAGTCTGCCTTAGTGGTCAGCTTCCAAAATGGGGAGGAAGGGAATAAGTATTAATATAGTGCCTACTATATTTCAGGATAAAGTAAATGCTTTACAAATATCTCATTAGATCCTTAAAACAATCTTGTGAGGTAGGTGCTATTATTATCCCCATTTTGTAGCTGAGGAAGTTGAGGCAAACAGAGGTTAAGTGACTTGCTCATAGTCACATAGCTAGTGTCTGAGGTAGGATTTGAACTTAGGACTTCCAAACTCCAGGCTGTACCTCCTAGTTGTCACCAAATAGGAGATCAGTACATTTACTTCTTATCAGGGGTGATGGATGAATGTCATGAGAAGGAATTTGGATTTGGTATTACCATAAATTTGTATATCACTGTGTTGGCCATTCTTTGTAAACTCAACTTGGTCCTTTGCTAGTGTCTTCTCTTTGAGTTGTACATGAACTTCACTGTCCATCTTCATTTAGAATCCATTGATAAATGGGATTCGTTCTGCTTCTTGGAGAGGAATCTCTTAATTCTGAAAGTCTTATGGGAAAACATGATGAAAAGTTGGCAGCTGAGCTTCCATTGCAGGGGGAAAAAAATGCCTCTGTAATTATTACCGGTATATGGAACTCCCAGGAGAGAAAACTTCTTTTATCGATAAAGATCAGCACCTTTTCTTCAATTTACAGTCACAGAGTGGTCTAGTTTCCAGGCCCTAGAGCACTAAGAGGTTAAATGAGTCATCCAGGGTCACTCAGTTAGCCTGTCAATAAATATTCATTAAGTACCTAGTGTGTGCCAGGCAATGTGTTGAGGAGGAGGAGAAACCTCAGTTAGACTGGTGCAGACTGTAGCTCCCTCCTTAAATGGAAGTTTGAAACTCATGGCTCCACCCTCCAATCAGAAAAGCAGAAGATAGGGATGAGGTAGAGTACCAAGGCTGGTAAGATCTTACACAATGAGAAAGTTATCCCAATAATGAGGTTGCTGGGTCATGTTGGAGAAATCTGTCAGAGAAATCACTCAGCCAGTACATGTGTCAGAGATGAAATTTAAACCCAGTTCTTAGTTCGGAGATCAGCTCTCTATCCTCCATGCCAATATTGCCTCTACAACAAAGAATAACAAATGGAAAATCAGTCAATCAATCAATCAAATCATTAATAACCTCCTACTATGTGCCAGCCACTATGCTAAGTGCTGGGGATACAAAAGAGACAAAAAATAGTCCCTGCCTTTATAATCTAATGGGGGAGATAACATGTAAACAAAGACAACTAGTTCTCTGTTAACAGAAGTATACCTTTCCCTCCCCTCCTGGGACTTTCTGGGGCCACTCTGTCTCCTTGGAATTTATGTAAAGTAACAATAGTCTATGTATAGCAGTATGCAGGATAAATAGGGAATAACTAAAATAATATGAAATAAAAGTATAATCACTATATAAAAATAACACAAATATATTATATGTAAATATGTTATATAGAATATGTTACAGAATAAATATACTATATAGAATAAATATATAAAATAAAAGAAAATAACTAAGATAAAATAAAAATAACGAAAAGAGGGAAGCGACTAGAATGAAGTTGAGTTGGGAAAGCCTTCTTATAGAAAGTGTAATTTTAGTTGGGACTTAAAAGGAAGCCAGGGAGGTCAGCAGTCCCAGCAGAGGAGAGGGATAGGGAGAGAGTGCCCAGAGTCAAGGGATGGAGTATCTTGTTAGTGAAACAGCCAGGAGGTCAGTGTTAAGGAATAGAAGAGTATGTGTCGGGGAGTGTAAGACTGAAAAGATTGGAAGGGGCTAGGTGATGAAGGCCTTTGAAGGCCAAGCAGAGCGCATTTTGTATTTGCTCCTAGAGCCAAGTCTGAGTTTATCGGTAAAGTTTATTTTGGAGCTTATTGAGAAAAAAAAACCAAAGACAGTGCATCAAAACTAAGCAATAGATGAGCCAATTTCAACATAACCTTCAGTGTTTTTCGTAGAGGCCTTCCTGCTTCTTGGGCACCCCATTTATCAGTTGCTCCTCAGCTCTGGCCTTCTCTCCACTGCATCCCTCGTGGTCTAAGGAGATCAGTAGTTTGTGCAGTGCACACAATTGACTCATCTATGGAATCCATCCTTACCTTTACAAGAAGAAAGTGGAAAAGGGCCCTTATGCAACCACTGAAAATGCCAATTAGAATGAATTATGACCCCTAATAATAAAACAAGACATGCATGCAAGTGAGAGTTCCTGGTTCTCCTGTTTCAAGACTGCCCTTTCCTTCTTTCCCTTTCCCTTCCCTCCCCCCACTATGATTAAGAAGACAAGCCAGAAGAAGTAATGTGGGGGAAGGTCAGAGCCATGGTTTGGTGACCCAAGGAGGCCACCTGCCTTAGAAACAGGATTATGTAAATAATCAAACTAAGCAAATAGTTGGGCTTTAGTGTTCCAATTCAGTTTGTACAGCGGTTAAACCTTATGGGCTGAGCAGGACTGAAAGCCTGCAAACATCCTCTATTAAATCTGAGCCAACCTCCCAGGGCAAATGTCTTTGTTTACCTTTAGTCTTTTAGTGTGGAAGGCTCTATTATGGTCCTGAGCTAACCTAGGTGTGGCCTGTCTGCGGGAACTACTGCAGTGACCCCAGCTCAGAGGAGACTGTGGACAGTCCTCCTAAAACTATATATCAGCCTCCTCAAGTTTCTCCCTTGGTGTGTAAACTGGCCCTGGCAGAAATTAAGGGAAAAGGCCTGAGCAGCGGAAGTTGGGTGACCATAGGGAAGTCTGAGGGAGCTTGGATCATATTCTGGTATTCTTCAGCTAAGCTTAGGACAAGACTTGAGGGAAAGATCTTGGTTAGAAGGAAATGTGTGCTGAGTTTAGAGCCAGAGGAATTGGGGTCATATCCCAGCTCTGCCCTTGCTATATGACCTTAGGTGAGTCATTTAGACTTTCCTGTATCTAAGCTTCCTCATTTTACAGATGAGGACTAGATGGCTATTTTATAAATGAACTAGAAAAATCATGAAATTTTACATAGGTTATCCCAACAGCGAGGGTCCTGAGGAATGGTGGGTAAGTCGCTCAGCCAGTGAGTGTGTCAGAGGTGAGACTGGAATCTAGTTCTGAGTTGGGATCACCCAGCAATTCCCTCCAAGGAGTCAAAGATTTTAAGCAGTCAGTAAGCATTTATTAAGCACCTACTAATTACCAGGTACAGAGCTAAACTCTGAGAACACAAAGACAAAAGAGAAGCCCTTAAGGAGCTTATGTTCTAATGAGGAAAATAATATGGACATAAGAGGTATGGACAAGGTATCCACAGCCATGAATCAAATAAAAAGTGATCTTGGAGGGAAAGGGACTAGTAGCTGGGGCACCATGAAAGGTCTCCCAGAGTAGGTAGAACTGGAGCTGAAACTAGGGAGTCCAGGAAGGTCAGATGTGGAGGGAAAGCATTTCAATCTTGAGGGAAAGGACTATTCAAAGGCATGGAGTATCACATGAGAAAATGCAAGTAGGCAAATGGGGTGCAGGGAAGAAAGAAATGTATAAGTAGACTAGAACGGTAAGAAGGGACCAGGTTGTGAAGAACCTTAAATGCCAAATAGAGAATATCAAGATTATAGCCCTCACACACCAAAGATGCTAGTTCTCCTTGAACACTCCACACAGCCCTTTTTAGGGCTGCTCATCTACCTTTGGAGTTCACCTGCCACCTAATTCTCATCAGTGCTCCAAGATGCTATAGCATGGGCAGTGGCTATATCCCAGTAAAACCATCTCAGCAGATGGGCTAAAACAGGTTGAAGGCAACAGATAAGCCTCAAACTTGTCAGTGAGTTAGGGGGATGTCTGCTCCAACCATGTGAAGACTTCTCCGGTCAAATACATGTGAACAATTTGTTCCAATGGCCAAGAAAGTTGTGGAAGCAGGAGCTATGGAGTGCTCAGAGCTTGGTTGGATGTTGAAAACACCAAGGTCATCATCCACTGCATCCTGACATCCCCAGTCATCTTCACTTTTGTTTTATCACTGGATTTCAATGATCTCATAAGAGAGTAAGGCTTTGTGCAACTCTGCCTCACTTATATTCAACTTATGCCTGAATCAAAAGATGTTCCCCATACCATTTTTACCTATCTCAAAGTTCTATGATGATGGTCAAATGATGAAGCAGTTGTAGATCAAAAGAAACATAAAATGTACAAATCTTCACCTCAAAGGTTCATATTGACTATCTGTGGTACCTGTGGTAGAGCTTTCCAAACTAATATTGTTCTTAAGCTTCTTCCTGATGTAAAAACTCATCTTCTTGATGCTAATATTCTCCAGGTAATGTTACATGTCCGCACATTATGGAGCACTAAATTCTCTGAAGAAACATAATTGTGGGGGATCCACTGGTCAATGAAGATACATGTGGTTAGTGAAAGTGGGTTGTAGCATGTTACCAATAGTGACTTTTATGATCTAAAAAGATCATCAAGGAAACATATGGCCGGGAAAGGGGGTAGGGCAGTCATGTTCCACGATGAAGAGACAACAGAACAACAAACTAAGAACTATGAGGTTAAAGAGCTAAAGAAATTGGAGGAGGACGCCACTATCACATTTTGGATGGATCCTCTATGGACATGAAAGGTCATGGACAAGAATTTCATTGGACCTCATGTGGACGAGTTAAGAATTATGCTGCTGAAGAGAGTACGCACACTTATGAAGGCACTGATTAATTGAAATACCAAAATATTGAAATGGTTATGTATGGACATATACATACATAAACATTTATGCATATTATATGCCTATTTTTTCCACACCCAACTCATCTCGATTATTTTATCCTCTTCTTCATGAATTACCAACACAGGAAATGGTTCCACCCTGGAGTTCCTCTCTCCTAACTTGGGATTCCCTTCCCAGGCCACTGTCTCAGGAGGGTATCCCAGTCACATTTTACTTCATTCAGAACTTGACACTCTGGACTTCTCCTCCTCCCCTTGTTTGCTGGTTATGTTGGCCAGGACTGTCATTTCCTTGTATTTGTATCCCCAGTGTTACTAATATTATTATTAGTGTTTAACAGAGTGCTTGGAATGTGTCAAGAACTTAATAAATGCTTTGTCCATCTATCTATCTCTCTATTATCTATCTGTCTTTCTGTCTGTCTATCTATCTACTATTTATCTATCATCTATCTACTTACTATTTATCTCTCATCTATCCCTCTATCTACCTATCATCTATCTATATACTTATTTATATCTATCTATTCATCTATCCATCCATTTACCCATCCTCTATCCATCCATCCATCCATTTACCCATCCTCTAGCCATCTATCCATCCATCCTCACATCCTCTATCTATCAATCATCTATTAAAATCAGCCTTTGGCTGCCTCTTCCACTCCCAAGGTGCCTCCTTCATCATTCCTGGGTATTCAGTGTCTTCATTGTGTTTCCTAGTTGCTCATCCTTGTTAACCACAATAAATCTCTATAGTCCTGTGCTTTTCAAGAGCATTCCAAAATGACTTTTTCCTTTTTTAACTCTCACTCCAATAAAAATATATTTTACATTAGTATATTGATCCCAGCTAGCTATTATTAGGTAGCAGACACCTGAGTGTTGGTTGCTAATTTCCTTCAAGTTGTGAATAACTAATAGCTCAGCTTAGGAGAGGGGTGGTTAATTATACTTTAAAAAAGGATTTTCTCTTACAGACTAATGGTGTGACCCTGAGCAAGTCACTTACTCTCTACTTATCCCAATTTGGTCAACTGCAAATATGATTATATATTATTTATGTTATATTTATATAATTATAATACATTATAATATGTTATATATAAAATATTTTATATGTTGCATTTATATTATATGTAATAATATATAATAATACATAATATAACGTATTATGATATATTATAAAATAATATAATAATAATAAATAATTGCACCTATCTGCCTGGGTTGTATGAAGATCAAATAGGATTGTATTTATAAATCCCTTAGCATAATGCCTAGCATATAGTAAGTGCTTAATAAATGTTTGTTCACTTTCCCTAACAGAATTTCAAACAGTGCTGCAGGGTGAAGTGAACAATATTAGTCAGATGAGAGGAAGATTTCAGAAAATGGAGAAATGTCCAATTGTTTCTGAAACCAAACCATACAGGTGAACACTTATGCTATCTAGAGCTAAAGCCAGCCCAATCCTACCACGGTATCAGTTAGTCAATAAGCACTTATTAAGTGCCTACTGTGTGCCCTACACTGTGCTAAGTGCTGAGGATGCAAAGAAAGGCAAATAACAGCCCCTGATCTCAAGGAACTCACAGTCTGATGGGTGATGACAACACACAAGAGGAAAGTAAAAAGCAGGCATGAGGGAGGGGAACGCTCCAGAAATGATGAAGTCCAGGGACATGCAGCTGGGTGGGAAGTGATGAGATGACCTCCTTGGGCACATTCCTTGCATGGAGAATGTGGGAGGAGTTTTCCACAGTTTATCCTCCACCCTCTCCAGTCAGAGGGAGGGAAGAGCCTCCAAGTGGTGTCAGAAGTGAAATGCCCTCAGTGTCAGACCTCAGACCTCAGTGCTCCCTGTAGGTAATTAGTCTGAGTCACAATCTGTGTGACATGCTATCTTGGAATAAGGTTACCTTTTGGAGTGGAAATGAATTCAAGTCAAAAAGAAAAAAGGGATAAGAATGCGATTCTGAGGCTAGCCAAGGAGGATGTATCACAGCTGGTCCACTCCAGGTGAGCACTCTCATGCCTCAGATTTCTCCCATAACTAGGGGCTACTGAGTGGCCATGAATCTTCCTTCAAGAATGTCCTATGTGTTTCTGGGAAGAAGCAGCATAGGGTAGTAAAAATAACACTGAACTGGGTGTCAGAAAAGCTGGATTTGACACCTAGCTCTAATACATTCTAACTGTATGACCTTGGAGAAGTCCCTTAATCCTCATTTTGTCCATGTGTAAAATGGTAAGACTAGTACTTATGTTATTTCCCTAAGTAGATTGTGAAAGATAAGACATTATTTAAATTTTGATTTTTATTGTAGCATCTTGGTGCATCCCCCACTGCATTCACAGAGTAGGTCTCCATGACAAGGCTACCCCAGGTTCCAGGTTATCTGTGGAGTCATATCCACTCAAAACCATCATTCAAAAACTCCAATGGACAATGTATTTATGTAACTAGTCAACCAGAAGACCCAAATAGTTCAAAGCAAAGGCATTGGGGATATAGTGAGAAAAGTTATAAAATATGTACCACTCCCCAATCTGAATACTATAAATTTTCTAAATAAATTTTCCCATAAATACACCATTGAAAGGAAGGGTAGACACATGGTAGGGAACATATATGTAAAGATATGCACATAGGTAACATGTATGGCCAGGACACTCATATGGAGTGGCAACTCATGCAGAACATTGAATATCTTTTGTTGATATAATTTTTCTACTTCTACCAGGCCTGCTCCTTGCCCATTAATTTCATGTAGCTTGTAACCACATTGTATTCTGCCATATGCAGAGTCTCTGCCAGGTGTATGGATATGGTATCTGTAAGGAACAGTCTTGGCTCCTTTCTGCCTTACTAGTTTCAAGATTGTCTCCAGAGAGCACTTTTATGGGGCTTCTCTACTTCCTGATTTTGACTTCAACTGGAGTCCTCAAATGACTTCCCTTCCCCATGGGGAAGATAGAACTCTGCCCAGACTATTTTTGTTTTTGTTTTTATTTGTTTGTTTTTCCACAAGAATAATCTTTATTTGGATATACCAAAAGCTTTGCCAAAATCTACTACATCTAGAGCATTCCCCTTGTCTCTTAGTTAAGAAATTCTGACAAAATAGGAATGAGGTTAGTCTAATATGACCTATTCTTGCTGAAACTATGATGACTTTTTGTAAATTACTGCTACTCCTTCTAGCCATTTGTTAACCATTTCTTTTCTAAAAATTTAATATAATTTTATCTTCAGTTCTAAATTCTCTTCCTCTCTCCTTCTTCTACCCATTGAGAAGGCAAGAAGAACAAAGCCCATTACAAATATGTATAGCCATGCAAAAAAAAAAAAAAATGCCTGCATTAGCAATGTCAAAAAAAGAAAGAAGGAAAAGAAAATCCACACTGATTCTTTGCTACCATAGAAAGGATTTCTATAAATATTTTTGTGTATATGTGTTCTTCCCCTTTTTCTTTGATCTCTTTGAGATATAGACCTAATTGTAGCAATATTTCTGGGTCAAAGGGTATGCACAGTTTAATAGCTTTTTTGGACATACATCCAGTTCACAGTTCTACCAACCATGTATTAAAGTAGTACTGATTTTGACACACCTGTGCCAGCATTTATCGTTTCTCTTTTTTGTCCACTTAGCCAATCTGATGTTTCAAAACAGAGTTGTTTTAATTTCCATTTCTATAGTTATTAATGGATTTTTTTCATATGCTACTGAGAGCTTAGATCTCCCTCAGAAAATTGACTGTTCATATCCTTCAATATAAATTGGAGATTGATGCTTATTCTTACAAATTTGACTTGGTACTTCAATTTGACTTGGTACTTGAATTCATTGTGACTGCCTTCAATATTTCTTCCTTGACCTGAGAGCTCTGGATTTTGGTTCTAATATTCCTGAAAGTTTCATTTTTAGGTTTCTTTCAGAAGATGATTGGTAGATTCTTTCGATTTCTGCTTTGTTGCCTGGTTCTAAGATAGCTTATAACTCCTTTAGAAAGGTCAGATGTTATATGCTTATACACTGCTGGATGAGAAAAATTGTAGTTTTTCTCCCATGAGAGGGGAGGAGATGTGCTTATTACTTTAATCCTTTGGAGGTTTAGATGTTTCTTCTATAGGAGATTCCTTGATCTAGGTGCCAAGCTCTTTAGAGCCATCCCAGATAACTAATGAGTGCTTTCACACGTAATAAGTTTACTCTTTCACCTTGACTTCCCTGTCATCAATGGCAGAATTTCTTTCAGCAGCCTTACTCTGATTTAGAGTTAGAAATTCCTATGATTGCTTGCTGAATTTCCCCTTGTTAAACTGCATCTAACAGTCATCAATTTAAAGGATACCTTTAGAGGCAATTTACCAAATGCTCTCTGAGTTTGTGAACCTCCCAAGCTGTCAACTGCAAGATTCTTTTGGTCTTCTATATACTGGGAAAAAGCATGGGAAGAAAACTGAACTAAACTTAATGAAGTCATTATATTTCTTCTGCCCATCACATTCCTGGTCTGTATTACTCTAAAAGTACAAAGTTAGAAAATGTGACTAAAGTCAGACTAGTTTTCTTAGGATTGTTCCCACTAGACACCATTTTCTAAATCACTGTTAGTAGTGTTTACAACTTGATACCCATGGAAAAAAGTATTTGTTTCAACAAGAAATTGGAATTTTCAATGGAAAAAAATGATCTCTCTTTATCCTTGGGCTGGATAAAACTTAGATGGCTATTACTCCTCATTCTTTGGGACATGAAAGTCATGGCATTGGCATCCATCAAGGAGAATTTCAAGGCAAGGAACACAAGGAGTTTCACGTCAGTGTAAGAATATGAGATAGGGCCTCATATGTAGTAGGTACTTTAATAACTTTGTTGAAATTGTCATTGAATTGAATTTGTAGCTCCCTCATTGCTCTTTCGCAATATACTTTGCACTATAGATGTGTGTGTAAGGGTTTTTAGTGTCCCTGATTAGATTAAAGTCTCTCTAGTCAGAGATTGCATCTTTGCATCTGTGTACCTTGCACAGACTGGGCACTTGATAAATGATTGTTGACTGAATAAATGAATGGTGGGCATACCAGGAAACATAAAGCGATTAGAAAGAGCACTGGATTTGAATTCAGAGGATTTGATTTAAATAATACCTTGTCTTCTAATCTCTCTGGGTCTCTATTTTCTCATCTGTAAAAGGAAAGGCTTGAAATAGGTGTCCTAATTTAAGGTCCTTTTCAACTCAAAAGCTATGATCCTATGTCCCTGTGCTTCTTTGGAAGTTCAAAAACTCCTCCACCCAGGACTCACTCTTTAAACTTTAAGCTTACCCATACCTGTCACCCAGGAGCCATCCCATCTGATCCAGCTGATAATTGTCATTCCGTGAATCACCAAAAACAATTGTTTTTAACTTGTCCATGAGGAAATGAGAGTGAAATGGTCATAAAATTAGTCTGCCTATTTTATCTTCAGAGAGTATGTTTATGGGACCTCTTTTTATACAATTGGAAGTATCACGTCTTTTTATTTGTGCTTCTCTGCCATAGACGTCTCCTGGTCAGGGAAATTTTCTTTTCACTTTAAGTGTTTATATATTCTGTGTCCAGTAAATAAATGAAAGCATCCTGGTCATTTTATTAAGGTTAATGTATGCAATATCAGCCAGAAGCTATGGCGTCCTACCTCCCACCTCTGACAAATGTTCAATCTGTTAAAGGCATATTCACAAATAGGAAAATGACACACAGGAAGAGGAAATTAGCAGTTATGAGAACCTCTATATTTCTTGACATTTTTAGAGTTGACATTTTCAGCTTTAACATTTCCTCAACGAGGCATTTTGCATTTAATAAGTTCTGGGATTGAGAGTTCTCTTCCCCAGAGGCCAATACTAGCTGCAGTTGGCAAAGCTGGCTGTATCTAAAGCGTTGGGGGTAAACCAAGGACATTTTTCTCAGTCATCTAGGCCTTATTTAATTAAAGGATGTCATTTTCTGATTCTCTGTCCTTCCAGCTGTTAGCATTGACAGATTAACAAAAGAAAGAGAAAACATCTCCAAATATTTCTGAACTGGAGTTTTTAAAAAGTAATTTAAAAAAACTTCACGATTTCAAATGTTTATAAAATTAAATTACCAGCTTGGGCAAATAAAAGGGCGATTTAGTGGGAAAAGAGACTGGATTCTTGTCTCACAAGAAAACAAATATATCGGTTCTTTTCTGTTAGGACAAAAATGATACAAAATGACAGTGCTTCTAGATCTCATTTTGTCTGTGTCACTTTCTTAGGGGTATTTGATCCATCATCCTCTATGTTCTGTTTAGATGGTGTCAAACAAAGCTGGGAACATGGGCACCAGAATTCAAATAAACAACTTGGGGGAAAATTTCTGGACAGTAAACATGTAGTCCTAGACTGCTTCAAGAATATCTCTCTCTTGACAGTAGCAAAGTATCTGTCTTTTGACAGTGAAAGTAAATTCACCACCCTTTTCCAAGATGATGCAATAGGCATTGTTTATTTTTCTTGTCATATTGATTGTAGACACAATGGAGAGTGGAGTGGGGGATCTCAGCCCTTCCTGGGTCGCATTTATTCTTTTATTTACACATCTTCTGTACCAAGCTAGCTGGTGCATTAGATGGAGTGAAGGGCCCGGAGTAAGGAAGACCTAGTTCAAATCTGACCTCAGACACGTATTAACTGCGTGATGCTGGGCAAGTCACTTAACCCTGTTTGATTCAGTTTCCTCATCTGTCAAATGAGCTCGAGAAGGAGATGGCAAATCACTTCAGTATCTTTGCCAAGAAAACCTCAAAGGGGTCACAAAGAGTCAGATATGAGGGAAACAACTGAATAGTAAAAGTACCCACTTCCCTTCCCTTTCAGCTTAAACCTGCTAGATGGCCCAGGACAAAGCAAGAAGGTGAGGGAAAGGAAGTTCAGAGGCCTGAAGGCCTAAAGAGATCCACCAGATAGCTGAAAATCAATTATGAGGTTTGTAGTTTACTGGTGGTACCAATCTGCTCTGAGGGAGCCTTCTAGAAGGATGGTGAATGGAAAATTCAAACCTTCGTTCTTCCCTGCTAAAAACAAACAAGAAAACAGACAGGTCTGGATCAATTTGAAAGATATTTTGGTAAGACTTCTTTGTTTTGCTTTAAATTTGCATTTCTATTTTATGGCCTATAGAGCTAGTGGGTAGAGAGCTAGAGAAGCATGATAGGATTTCTGACACAGATTAACTAAGTAACTTAGGACAAATCACTTACCTCTGTGCTCTAAGTAGCTCTCTAAGAATTATAAATTGCAGAGAATGTGTCAATCAGAATTGATAGAGGGAGTTCCTTTACCTGGGTATTTCCTACAGTAGTAAATCACTAAAAATCACTAAAAGAAAAAAAAAAGATTTAGTCCATAGATATATTATCATTTAATTTTCCATATAAGCTTGGTAAACAGACAGAGTTGAGGAGCATATCTGTCTTAATTTGCTTTGTTTTTAAAATTGTTTTTTTCTACTATCCAGCATTCATTATTTTTTTCCTTCCATCTCCCCCACTGAAAAAGAAAAAGAGGGAGAGAGAGAAAGAAGGAAGGAAGGAAGGAAGGAAGGAAGGAAGGAAGGAAGGAAGGAAGGAAGGAAGGAAGGAAGGAAGGAAGGAAGGAAGGAAAAGAAACTCACATAGGTAATCAAACAAAGCAGGTTCCTACATTGGTCATGTTCAGAAATGCATTCCTATCACAGTTGATCATTTAGTTGAGGAGAGTTATTAAGTCTTAACATGATCAATAGTTCATATCTAAAACCAAGAGCCATCATTATGTGTAAAGGGATAAACTAGAATCCTTTCCAGTAAGATCAGGAATGAAACAAAGATATCCACTGTTGCCACCTCTACTTGACATGGGCTAGAAAAGCTAGCTAGAAATAATAGTGAGGAAATAAACATGGATAAAGTAGAAACAAAATTATTATCCTTTGCAGATGACATGGTTATATGGTTAGAAAACCCTAGAGAGTCAATGAAAAATTAATCAAAACAGCGACCAGCTAAATTGGAGGAGATAAAATAAACACACACAAATTACCAGTATTTCAGTACAATACCAGTGAAACTCAGCAGAAAGATACATTTAAAATTACCTTAGAATGAATAAAATATTTGGAAGTTTACCTATCAAAATATGTAACTATATAAATACAACTATAAAACACTGTATACAGTCCTAAGTAAATAGAGAAATATTTATTGTTCATGAATAGGAAGAGTTAATATAATAAAAATGTCAATACCATCTTCCATCTTTTTCTTTTTTCCTCATCTCAGTACTTCCCAGCCTCTAGTAGAGTGTGTTCCAGATAGTAGGCACTGAATGAATAAGTAAATTGGCATCAAAAGAGGAGAGGAGGCTCATTAAGAGCCTTTTCAAAACAATACTGGTTGTAGCAGTAACTTTTTTTTCCTAGGCTATTTCAGAAGGTGCCTACACAATAGAAAATGACATAATATTTTATAAATTAATTATTTTAAATGTGGGTAGTTACTAATTAAGCTCAGTTGGTTGCACTGATATTCAATACATTTTTAAATCATTCTATTAAAGAAATCTGTGCTTCCCCCTCCATCTCCACTCCTCAAATTAATTGATTTGGTTGAGGGCTGGAAATACACAACCACAAATTAAATTTGGATGGTTATTACCCCCAGCTGATTCATATTTATTAAAACAATCTTCCCACTTTTGCTGTTCATGCTACCAATCATGTTTCTATTTCTATTGCAAGAATAGCTTAGCGGAGATTAAAAGGATAAATAACTCACCATTTCCTACTCTATCTACCCCAACAATCTCCCTCTTCAACCAATAACTGACATTTATTTATCACTCTAAAGTTTACAAAGTGCATTATTTCACTGAGCCTCATTAACAACCCTATGAGACAGGTACTATATAGGCATTATTATTCTCATTTAAAAATAAAAGAAGTGAGGCTCAGATCAGTCAAATGACTTATCCAAGGTCATATAGCTGATAAATGTCAGAGATGGCCCCTGAACACAAGTATTCTTGACTCCAAGCCCGGCATTCATTCACTACTACCCATTGCTACCCTTCCGTGATGGGTTGGAATTCTGACCAATTTCCTTCTAATGTGTTGGGATTCACAGAATCTCAGAGGAGGAAGGGACATCAGAAGACATTTAGTCCAAGCCATACCTAAATAAGAATCCTGTCTATAATATACCTAACATTGACGAGGAACCCACAACCAAGGCTGACTCTTCTACAGGGTGCCACAATTGCTCACATCAAGGAATTATTCTGGGCTTTGAGCAAAAAGTGTTTGAATCCAGCGCATTAATTATAAGAAAAAATATTCCTTACTTCAGACAGAAACAGGTCTCTTTGCAAGTTCTATCCTTTCTTCCTACTGTCCTCTGTGACCAAGCTAAGTAAGACCAATCCCTCTTCCACCTGACAGAACTTAAAATAGTTGATAAACTAACCATAGGCAACTTGAGATCAGTAACCATTATTTTAATTTAAGCCCTGGAACCTAGCACAGTGCCCAGTCCACAGTAGGCATTTAATAAATGCTGGTTGATTGATTTATTCTTTGAAGATAGTTATCATGCCCTCACAAGTTTGCTCTTTTTCTAATTTAAGCACTCTCACTTCTATCTCCTAATGAAGTCCCACAACTTTAATCCACACAGGGAGGGACACCCTAGGGGTGGAACACCTGAAACTCAGACCCAGAATTATAGGACTTAAAGAGTTACGTTGGTTTCCAACTCCCAAATGACAAGACAGAACACACCACTATCTCTTTTGGTAGGGAGAAAGGCATAGCTCCTATTAACTGAACTGCCGATAACAATTAGCCCACCATATTTTCGTCTATTTGTCCTAGGGTCAATGCCTTAGAAAATCAGTAGCTCACTTCCCCCTAACACTTTATAGGTTCAAAGTGCCTCATTCCATTCTTTCCTCTTAACACTCCTATGAAATAGGCCATTATAAGACCAATTCTTATTTCTATAGATTTTAAAGTTGAAAAGCCCCTTTCTTACAACACCCAGTGAAGTATCTTGTTCAAGGATCATGAACTCATTGGCTGATAAGGAAAGTCAGACAGTTTAAGGAGTTTACCAATAATCATGCAGCTAATAAGTAGCAGAGGTTGGGTTTGCAATTTAGTCTGCCTATTTTTTAGCAATATTTTCCTTATACCATGGTTTGATGCAAGAATTATTATTCTTGTCTTAGAAGTGGGGACACTGAGTCTCAGACAAATCCAGATCCAATCCCAAGTCATGTAACTACAAGTATAATGCTCCTTCCACCTTGCTGCCTCTGCCACCCACTCCATTCCTTTTTTAAAAAAAAAAATAATTTTAATTTTTTACATGTATGGAATAAAGCAAGCATTTCCATAACATAGCATAACAAAAGATGATTGCACATTGAACTGTAAATCTGTTATGTGCAACTTGCGATTCCTTTTAAACATACAATGAAGTTATCATGTAAATTTCTCCTTTTTTTCTTCCCTTCCCCCATTCCCTACCTAGAGATGGCTACTCCGCTCCTTCTGAGGAAGTCAGCGACCTGCATCCTGGAAAATATGACAAATAAAGTCTTCTGAGTATGTTTCTCTGTGGAATCACTGTTACATGTTTCCTCAGCTGGATTTAGATTAGATTGCGAAATGATGGAAGCTTGTTTGTCTCATTTTGAGAAAATTAATAAACAATAATGATAGAATCTTCCGGAAAGGGAACCCAGAACTTTGGTCAAACCTCAAGCGGAATGCAGGAATGTGTTAATTAATCTGCTGGGGGAGGGGAGAGGTGTAGGGTTAGATAAGGGAATGCAGGAGAAGGTTTATGTGTAAATCTCTCTCCATTTGTAGCATATGAATGTTACTTAGAAATGATTGAGTACTTGTGAAGGGCTTAAATTCACGCTTCCTCCAGAAAGACAAAGCTACTTCATAATAATATAAACAAATAATAATAATTTTCATAGATAGAACATTAAGGTTTGCAAAGTATATTACAAGTGTTATCTTCTTTGATCTCGACAATCCTGGTAGGTAGGTGCTGTTATTAGCCTTTTTTTTACAAGTGAGAAAACAGAGGCAGACAGAGATTAAGTGACTTGCTCAGGGTAACACAGCTAGTAAGTATCTGAGGCCAGGCTTAAACTCCTTCCTGACTCCCAGTCCAATGTTCTAACCACTGAGAAATGTCTTAGTCAGCAAATGGCCCCTGAGTTTATGCTTCACATGTGGCGAGCTTTCCTAGAAAAGCCAACCCAGTCCAATTCAGTACTACCTACAGATACTTATAGTGTACCTAGTGGATGCTAAGCGCTGGACCAGGAGCCAAGAATATAGATCAGAGAAGAAGCTATAACATTACAGGGCTAATTATGGAAAGGCTAAAGAATACTTCAAAATGAATGTTGTTTCTTTAAAGTAGGTATCTTGGGACACTTACTGTATACCCATTCCGATATGGCAGTGAAACAAACTTGTCTTTTGAAATTCTTCTTAGAGACTAGAGTTCATTCATTCATTCATTCATTCATTCATTCATTTACTTATCTATTCTATCCCCACAAATATATTTTATATATAGCTTGTTCACACATAGTTATTTACATATTGTGTCCCCAATTAGTTGGTGAGCATCTCAAGGAGCTCTCCTCAAAGACTGTCTTTTACCTTTCCTTAAGTGCCTCAGCACTTAATACCGTGCTTAGAACATGGTAAGTCCTTAATAAATGTTTATTGACTGACACAATGAAAAACTTCTAAAACAAGAGGTGTTTTCATCATTGCTCTTGATTGAAGGCAAGGAATTCAGAAAGACAGAAGTAGATTTGGAGAATGAATAGTTGGCTAGGAATATAATATATGAGAATGGGATTTGTGTTGGTGGACCATGGCTTAAGATACAGCAATGTCAAGTTCTTGGCCAAGGTGTATGGAATGTACCCAATGTGGGCTGGTAAGATTGTATTTTTTGGGCAACTAGGTGTTACAGTGGATAGAATGTCAGGCCTGGACTCTTCACTCAGGAATGAAACCTGAGTTCAGATCTGACCTCAGACACATACTAGTTGCATGACCCTGGACAAATCACTTAACCTTGATTGCCTCATTTTCCTCATCTGTAAAATGAGTTGGAGAAGGGAATGACAAACCACTCTAGTATCTTTGCCAAGAAACTCTCAAATGGGGTCACAAAGAGTTGACCGTGACTAAAACAACTGAACAAGACTATATTTGTTTGAATTCTAGTAAAACTAATCAAAAAGGCTTTAAACAGAAAAGAAAGGGGCAGTTCTTCAAGCAAAGGGGGTATGTTTGTAGGGGGGAAAATCTTATTTAATTATGAGTTGGATGAGGTTGCTTCTGAAACTCTTTCCAGTTCTGATATATCATGGAATTTGTTTATTAAAACCAGTCTCGTTATTTTATAGCCACTGTTTTGTAGTGCTGCCCCTCCGCTCTTCCATCCTAGGAGAAAATCTAGTCAAGGAGACAGACATAAATGTATGAGTCAAATAACAGTACAAAGAACTCCAATACATCCAAGCAAAGAATTCTAAAAGAGCATCTCACTAATTGCTGAATTAATAACTGAATACTACAGGTAACCAGACTGACAGAGTCAAAGAAGACATCATAGAGAACATTCTGTGATGCTGAAAAAGGTCAAACTTTTGAGTAGTAACCTGATAATTAAAGGGCATTTCTTTCTTCATAGATTCTATTGCCTTGGTGGTAAAATCAAAAAGCTACGAATCCTTGAACAAGTCTCTGATCTTAGGAAGCATTTCCATAGTCAGTCAAAAAGTAATTATGACATGTTACTCTTTGATCTGAGGAGTAACCAGTTCAGGCCCTGCTGAAGTACGTGATAAAAAGGGACCAGACTTTTAACTAATCAAATTAAAATTTTAAAAATTAAATTTGAAAATTAATTTCACAGTCATTTCTGGATATTCTTCTCTCATCCTGCCCTTTTCATCCTCCCCACACTTCCGTTCTCATGTAACCAAAATAGAAAAACCAGTAGACACAGCCATCCTGTTCCACAGGATATGCATCACTGCACACCCCATAGATACCCTCCTCTTCCATAAGGAGAGAGCTGCATTTCTCCATCTCTTTTCTAAGACCAAGATTAGTCATTATGCTTATACAACATTCGGTTTCATTTGATTTTTCTTTTTGTTTACATTGTTGCAGTTCTTGTTTACATTGTTTCCTTGCTTCACTTGGTATCAGTTCAGACATGTCTTCTCCTGTTTCTCTGAATTCTTCCTACACATTGTTTCTAATGGCATGAAACTACTTCATCACTTTCATGTACCACACTTTGTCCAGCCATTCCCTAATTTTAACTGACTTATAACAAAGCACAACCTTCAATGGTGCAAGTTCCACTTCACTGACATGTATACCTCAGTGAGTTTTCATTTTCATACAAAATATAGATTAAAATCAGAGATTCAGAACCAACTGGAACCTAAGAGATCATCTGTTCAGTCATCTTTCAGTCATATCTGATTCTTTGTGACTGCATTTGGAGTTTTATTGGCAAAGACTGGAGTGGTTTGCTGTTTTCCTCTCCAGTTCATTTTTACAGATAAGAAAACTGAGATAAACAGTGTGAAGTGACTTTCCCAGGGTCATTCAGTTATTAAGTATCTCAGACACATTTGAACTCTGGACTTTCTGACTCTAGGCCTGGCACTCTATCCACTGCACCACCTAGCTGCCCAGAGGGCCATCTAGCCAGTCCTATTATTTAACAGAAGAAGAAACAGAGGTCCAGAAAGATGACTTATCCTAGGGTACATGGGTAATAAATACCAAACCTGGGATTAAAACCAAATCCTCTAATTCTAGATACAAAATTCTTTCTCTTATAAAATATTTCATCTTAGATGCTCTTAGTTTAGAAATTTGATTACAGAAATGTGAGGGAAAGAATATGAAGTTCTGAGCTGAACTTTGGTCACTTACTCTCAGCGATCCTGCTAAGGGTTTCCTCAACTTACTTTTTCCTGTCACATTTCACTCATTGACAAAAGAGATAATAAAATTGGCTGTAAGAATTTTGTTAATAACTAAAAGGAGATATACACACACAAACAAGCACATACACATACTCACGCGCAAATTCAACCAGAATTATTCATTAGGCATCTGTTCTGTGCTGGGCATTGGGCTAGAACTGAGGACAAAAAGACAAAGGTGAAAAAAAGTCTTCTAAGGAGCTTCTCTTCTTAAGTTTAGTGGGTTTATCTATCTGTCCTTGAGACTCTGAAGGGCACAGTTCCTGGAAGGCACACCCTCCTGATCATGGAAAGATGATAAGATGTCCAAGTTTTTCTCATCTCTTCTTCCCAGCATTCCTCTATCAAGACAGGGAAAGACCAAAAATGGAGCATGAATATAGGTAAAGAATTTAACCACCTCAAAGAAGGTACCTACATTCCTTAGAATGGTTTCAGGTAATAATACAGGTGTAGCTACTCTAATGCCAGGACTACCATGACTGGTACCCAGTAAGTCACATTTGGGGGTGGGGGTTGAGACTAAGGATATATGTGAGCAAGGAGTTATCAAATGAATAGCACCTTTTGATAGGAAGAAAAGATTTGATATGTGCATTCCTTCCGAGGGTCCTTGTCTGACTTGATTTCCGTAATACATCCTTTTTTTTGTCTAGAGAATAATTAGATCCACAATCCTTTTCAGCCTCTCAAAGCATCTCAGACTCATAGGTGTTTGGTAATGGAAAGAATGCTGGGTCTTTTTAATTTTTATTTTTAATTTCTGGAATAAAACAAGCATTTCCATAACATAGTACAATAAAAAGATGATTGTACATGAAACTGCAAATCTGCTATGCATGATTTGCTGTTTCTTTCAAATATGCAACAATATTATTGTTTATCTTTCTTTTTTTCTTCCCTCCCTCCACCCTAGAGATGGCTATTATTAAATACAAATATATATATATATATATACATGCTTATTTATGTAAAATTGCTCTATACATACTTCTATTTATCAGTTATCTTTCTGAATTCAAATAGTGCCTTCCTTTATATTTCCTTTACAGCAGCTTTCTTTGTGGTGGCAAAGAACTGGAAATTGCAGGGATGTCCTTCAATTGGGAAATAGCTGAACAAGTTGTGATATATGATTGTGATGGAATAATACTGTGCTGTAAGAAACGATGAGCTCTGTGATCTTAGAAAAACATGAAAAGACTTGCAGGAAATGATGGAGAAAAAAATGAACAGAACCTAAAGAACACTGTATAACAGAATGCTAGATTTCGATTCAGAGTACCTGATTCAAATCCAGGTTCTGGTACTACTACTTGTGTGATTTTGGACAAGTCACTTAGCCCTGGACTCAGGTTACCTTATATGTAAAATAAGATTGGAGGAAGAGGTTCAGCTATCCATGATTTCTTCCTTCTCTAAATCTGCAATTCTGTGAGTAATGCTCAGAGATATTTTACTGTAAACTGCATGACTGATATTATTTCAGAGTTTCAGAATCACTGTTCAATGAAAATCAAGAAAAAATATTAGGAAGTAACAGCAGTATCCACAGGCAAAGGAAGTATCATCTGAGTCTCCCACATTCTGAGTCTCCCTCCTGTTATGGAGACACTTGAATAAATTATCTTCTATAAATCTACTGCTTGAACTTTTGGCCTTAAAATATCTCATAAATCAGTGTGTTCTTTAATAAGCCTTGGTAAATAAGAAAAGAAAATAATACTGATGTTTATGACTATCTAAACAAAGAAAGTTAGTTTAATCCACGATATCAGTATTCTGGGTTCAGTTTGCCAGGGAACAACCAAGGAGAGGAAGAGATGAGGAACTGTCCTTGAGTTTTTCTACCAAGCAAAGAATGCCCTTTCTGCTTTTTCTGCTCCTTAAAAGAAAAAACGGAAACATCTATTAGCTAGCAAGCATTGATTGGGTACTTCTGAAAGAGTGCTACCATACTTAGCATTATGGGGTAATTTTTTTAGAAAGGCAGTCCTTGATCTTCAATTTTCTTGGAAATTGTAACCACAAAACTCCAGTTTTGGAAAGGACCTCAGATGTTATCCAGGTCAACTAGTGTTTCAATAAGAATACTCTTGCAAACTCAATATGATCATAGATTCAAAGCTAGAACATATCTTAAAGGCTATCTAGTCCAACCTATCCCTTCCCATCCCCCATCTTACAAGATGGGGCATAGAGAGGTTAAGTACTTTGTACAAGGTCACACAGCTAATAAGTGTTTGAGTTAGGATTTGAATCCAGTTGTCATTCCTCCATGTTTACTTCCTATCCATTACACCACATCAATAACATGACAGAGCAGTCAAAAAGGATTAATCTGACCATAGGCTCTATTAAGAGATGTAGAGAATCTAGGAATAAGGAATTAGTAGTCCTGCTGAATGAAATCCTGAACATACCACATTTGGAGTACCATATTCCATTTTCTTTATTATATTTACAAGTGATTATCCATTTTTGGCCTTCAGTGGGGAATCTACTGTATCTTGAGACCTGGTGAATTTCTCTTTTCCATGATAGGAATTCTTCTGTTTGGACAACCAGTGTCAGGCATTAGAAATACAGCATCCTTTTACCAGGATGGGGCTGGAGACAAACTGACTATGATGATGATGAGGATAATTAGGCTTATATAATAGTTTTAAATTTGCAAAAGTCTTACACATATTATCTCATCATATCATAATCCAGTAAGGCAGGTACTATTATTATCCTAATTTTATAGATGAGGAAATTGACACTGTTAGTGACTTCTCAGGGTCTGGCAGCTAGTAGATATCTGAAGTAGAATTTGAATTTAGGTCTTTCTGATTCCAAATTTAGGGCCCTATCCATCATACTGCCTAGTTAGCACAGTGGCACATAGTAGGTGTGTAATAAATATTTATTGACTTTTGAACTAGTTACAACCTCTCACTGATGTATTCCTTGCCATTTTCTTTTTTTTTTTTTTTAGACTCCAGCAACTCTGCTGTGATACCATCTCTGAAATACTATAGTTCTTTAGATTCTAGTTCATCTTACCTTGGATATATTTTTGTCTCCTGAGATAATGATAGTAATGGACTTTTATGTAGGGCTTTGGAGTTTGTGAAGTTCTTTGTTCATATCTCATTTGAACAGAACAACAACCCTGTGAGGTAGGAATTAATATAGATGTTACCATCTCCAAACAACAAGCTTGTGAGGATTATATAGATGTTGCCATCTCCATTTTATAGTTAAGGAAACTGAGGCTCAGTAAGGTTAAGGCCACACAATCAGTAAATATCAGAGGTGGAATTTGAACCCAGGTCTTCCTGACTCCAACTCCAGTACTTGTATGTTGCTGGTATAGGATTTGAAAGACATTTCCCTCCATCAGTTGGAGAATGTTTGAACAGGTTGTGGTATGTGTTTATAAAAGAATACTATTGTGCTATGAGAAATGATAAGCAGGATGATTTCAGAAAAACCTAGAAAGACTTACATGAACTGATACAAAGAGAATTGAGCAGAACAAGGAGAACATTGTAACAGTAACAGCAATATTGTATGCTGATTAACTATGCTAAGTGAATGACTTAGCTATTTACAACAATGCAGTGATCTAAGATAATCCCAAAGGACTCATGATGAAAAATGCTGTCCACCTCGGAGAAAGAACTGATGAATTCTGAATGCAGATCAAAGCATATTTTTTCACTTTATTTTTTCATGTTTTTTTTGGTTTGTGTTTTATTTTACAACTAACATGTCAATACATTTTGCATGATTGCATGTGAATAACCTATATCAAATTGCTTATCTCAGGGAGGAGATGGAGAAGAGGAAAGGGGGGGAATTTCTAGCTAAATTTTTTTAATGAATGTTAAGACATTTTCACAATAATCATTAATCACTAATAAATTAATAACAAGTAAACTGATTATCAAAAATAAATTAAGAAACTGAGACCCCAAGAGGTAAGATAACTTATCCAGGTAACACAGTGGGTTAGGATTCAAACCCTAGTCTTCTGGCTATAGATCAAGAGTTTTTTCATGACACCACAAGCAGCTTTTGGCTGCTTTTTCAAAGTCATTTTGTATTTCTGCGTATACATTTTCTCCTTTGTACATGGGAATGGGACAGCTAGGCTGCACAGTAGATAGAGTGTCAGGTCCAGAGTCAAGAAAACTCTTCTTCCTGAGTTCAAATCTGGCCTCAGACACTTGCTAGCTGTGCGATCCTGGGCAAGTCACACACTCCTGTTTGCCTGTCGTTTCCTTGTCTGTAAAGTGATCTGAGAAGCAAATGGCAAACCACTCCATTATCTGTGCCAAGAAAATCCCAGATGGAATCACAAAGAGTTGGTTGTTACTGAAACCACTGAACAACACCAACACGAGGTAATGATTGCTAAAAAAATTAGCTTATAAAAACACTGCAAAACCCTGTAAATAAAGGAACCGTGGAGGCACAATAGGAATGAAACACTGAAAGAACCTGGAAAAAAATCTCCCCAACCTTCACTTTCTCAGGATCCTGTATGCCTTTTGGTTAGCGACATCATTCACTGAGAGCTTATGCACATGAGGCAGGGCAGAGACAAGGATTTATTAAGTTCTATGCGTCAGGCACTAGGTGGTGCAGCCAGATAGAGTGCTGGTCCAAGTGTTGGGAAGACCTGAGTTCAGATCCAGTCTCAGACACTTAGTTGTGTGACCCTGGGTAGGTAACTTAGCTTCTGTCTATCTCAGTTTCTTCATCGTAAATTGAGGATAATGATAATGCCTATGTCCCAGAGTTGTCATAAGGCTCAAATGAGATATTTGTGAAGTGTGTTATGCAGTTGCTGACATGTAATAGATGCTTGATAAGTGACTATTCACTCCTCCCGCACCCTGTGCTAAGTTAAGCCAGAAGGCTATTGTGCAAGGTGCTTCACAATCTGCGGATTTGGTCCTATGGGGTCTACAGCTCATTAGTGTGCAAATCACTTAGCAGGATACAAAAGATTTATGAGCCTCAAAGTCATAAATCACAGTTATTACTGCCACTTGGAACAGCTCTCAGATGTGGTCCAAGCTTCTAAATGAACAGCTTTTTTAACAAAGGGAGAGGTGGTTCCACAATTCCTTCTCACTCAGAAAGGTCTATACAAAAGCTTCCCCACCAACCCATGACTGGTAGTCTTCAGATCTTTGTCCTAAAGCAATTAGCTCAGGAGAAATAATAGAACCCCCAACCACCACACATCTTCACCTGTCTCCATCTGTTTGTCTGTCTCTCTGACTCTTTATCTCTCTGATCTCTGTCTCTGTCTATCTTTCTGACTGTTTCTCTCTCTCCCCCATGTTTTTCTCTTTGTATGCTGTGTGTGTGTGTGTGTGTGTGTGTGTGTGTGTGTGTGTGTGTGTAACAGGAGTCAGCACTGGCCAATGAGAATCCAGTCCTTATGAGCATGAGGAGTATGCTCTTGAGTGATACAATATAATTTAAAGTGGATTTTGGAGCACATGTGACCAGTTGTTGAGCCAGAACTCAGGGTAACATATATAAAAGGCATTAAGCAACCGAGTCAGTCTCAACCTTTCTCTCCCTGGTGTTAGAAGAATATGAACCACTTGGAGCCTCTGGGCTGGGGAAGGTCCTCCAGCCCATCCTCATCCAGTTTCCAGGAAACCATAAGTAGATGGTGTGGCTCTGATTTCTGTTTTATTCTGTTCATTCTTCCCTGCTTTTCAGTGAAGGAGTATTGGACACAGTTCAAACCTCATAAACTTTAAAAGGTCAGAGGAGCAAGCTTGAAGACACTCAGGAAGCGGAGGTCACATCAGCAGCTGATGGCAGCTGAGCCCAGCAGGCAGCAGCCCAGCCTCAGAGACCTATTTAACCCTGCACAGCAGCCAGTCAGTGCCAGCCAAGACGCCACATGCTGCAGCAAGGGAGGGACTTTCCCAACAACTATGTTACATTCAGAAATGAACTTGGCAGAACAAAACTTGGGAGTATCTACTTTGAGTTTGGGTTCAGCCCCAGGGACCAAGAAGGTAGAGGGAGGAATGCTGGCAGACATACTTCATACTTCTTTTTCTTGATATAGCTTCTCAGTAAATGACTCCTTGAAAAAGTTAATTGATGCTGATTAGTAACATTGACAAGGGGACACTAGTCATTATGCACTTCCTGTGTGACTTGCCTAAGATCACATAGTAAGTGTCTGAGGCCAGATTTAAATTCAAGAGGTTGAGTCTTCCTGACTCCAGACCCAGCACTCTAACCACTGTACTACCTAGCTGCCCCTAAATATCTACTATATACTAACCTTACAAATATTAATTCATTTGATCCTGTCAACAACCCTGAGAGATAGGGGCTATTATTGCCCTCATTTTACAGTTGAAGAAACTGAGGAAGGCAGAGCTTAAGTAGTCATTTAAATTCAGAATTGCATAGCTGGTGTCAGAGGCTAACGACTTCAAGTCTAGCAAACTGTATTTGAAATCTGGAAAAAAATGAACACAGATACCACTTGTTTTTTATTTTTCTAGCTCTATAAAATCATTTTTTGGTAGTTTGGTATGGTGCTGAATAAGTAAATTAGTTTAGGCAGAATTGCCATTTTTATTATATTGCCTCAGTTTACCCATGAGCAATTGGTTAGATCTGACTTTGTGTGAAAAGTGTTTTGCAATTGTGTTCATATAGTTCATGGGTTTGTCTTGGAAGGTAGACTTCAAAGAATTTTATATTGTTTACAGTTATTTTAAGTGAAGTTTCTCTTCCTGTCCCTTGCTGCTGGGCATTATTGGTCATATAAAGAAATTCTGATGACTTATGTGGGTTTATCTTATATCCTGCAACTTTGCTAAAGTTGTTAGTTATGTCAAGTAATTTTTTAGTTGATGCTCTATGGTTCCCTAAGTACACCATCATATCATCTGCAAAGATTGATAGTTTTGTTTCCTTGTTGCCTATTCTAATTTCTTCAATTTCTTTTTTTTCTCTTATTGCTGTAGCTAACATTTCTAATGCATTATTGAATAATAATAGTAATAAGGGGCTCAAATACTACTTTGGATATTTACTAGTTCTATGACCACAGGAAAGTGTTTACATTTTCTTAGCCTCAGTTTCTACAACTGTTCAGAAAGAGTGTTTGCCTAGTCAAGGGTGGGGAACCTGTAACCTCAAGGCCACATGTGGCCCTCTAGGTCCTCAGGTGTGGTCATTTGACTGAAAATCTACAGGTCCCTGGAAATATTTCTGAAAACAGCTGCACAAAACCCTGAATCTTGGGGCAGTATACCCTCCATTTAACAAAGAGCTGAAAAACCAAGTAATTAGCTGGAAAAATTAGCAAACAGTGGGGAAAAAAATCAGACTATAGAATATTACTTTCTTGGTGAAAGGGCACTTATTTACTTCCTTGGTGACATGGAAGATCAAAACATACAATCAGAAGATCAAAACATACAATCAGAAGATAACAAAGTCAAAGCTTCTACATCCAAAGCCTCCAAGAAAAATATGAATTGCTCTGAGGCCAAGGAAGAGCTCAAAAATGATTTTGGAAATCAAGTAAGAGAAGCAGAGGAAAAAATTGAGAAGAAAAATGAGAATGAAACAAGAAAATCATGAAGATCAAGTCAACAACTTGTTAAAGGAGACCTGCAAAATACTGAAGAAAATACCACCTTTAAAAATAGACTAACCCAAATGACAAAAGAGATCCAAAAAAACAATGAGAAGGATACCTTAAAAAGAAGAATTGGCTAAATGGAAAAAGAAGTCCAAAAGCTCACTGAAGAAAATAATTCCTTAAAAGTCAAAGTGATTGGTGATGGCCAGGGATGCAGAGGATGACCTCGGTGCCTTCCGTCTGACCACATTCCATAGCACTTGTGTCAGGACAAATTGTTCTCATTTGCCCATTCCACTGGGGAAAGTCTTCACTTACTTTGGGTTGATGTCCTCCTAACTTACCAGTGGGTTTGAGGCCTGTTGGTTACCCCTCAAACTGAATTAGCCCATCTGCAAAGACAGTTTTACTGGGGTGGGGCTGCCATGCATGCTACAGCTTCATGGAGTTGCAGGTGAGAGTTTGACAAAATAGAAACCAAAGAAGAATAGGTATCCCTGCAAAGGGCTTAACAAACTCTCACACCAGATGTGCTAGTCCACCCGAACACTCAATGCATCCCATAAATTTTTTAAAAATCAAATGTAATTATAGATTTAGAGCTGGAAGGGATTTAAAGTTCACTCACTGCCACCTCTCATTTTACAGGTGAGGAAACTGAGTCACAGAGACAATAAATGATTTGTCCAGAGTCACACAGCTCTGTGTCAGAGGCAAGATTTGAACTCAGATTTCCCTGACTCCAAGTCCACTCTTCTATCTCCTGCACTGTCTGCCTCATTAGAGTTTTAAATAGGCCCTGTAAATTCCATTGACAAAAAAGAACATCACAAAATGTATATGTAATTGCCAAATAAATTTTATACTCAAACTAATTGCTAGAGAGATTCAGAGAAGAAAAAGGAGGCACAACCAGCTTTCTTATCTTTGGAACATTCCCTTTGTGTTGGCAGAGGTGCGCTCCCGTGTGGAAAGAGAGCACCTTGTGAGTCAACCTGCAAACTGAGAGCATGAGGGACCCCACACAATGCAGAGCAATAATGCCTTACATCTGCATTTTACTTGAAAGGGCTTCTTCAAAGTGCTTTCATATCAGAAGCTCACCTGAGCCTCACGATAACCTGGTGAAATGGGCTATTGCCCAGGATATACCATGGAGGAAGAAAGTGGGAGGGCAAGACCTGACAAAGGTAATATGAATATTTTTATAAATGCTCATATATTTAATGCCAGGAAATGCAGCATTCTGCGGACTGAAGTTATTTATTTTAAATCAAACACCTTTGTTTACATATTGAGCTTCACACGCCATGAAGGTGCCAAGATTTGGTGAAGGTGTTGATTTGGTGAATTCGACCTACTCCAGAGCATCCTCCACACAGCTGTCAGAGTGATTTTCCTAAAGGAAAGATTGGACCAGGTAACTCTCCGGATCTAATAGAAATTCCTGTATATGGGTCCTGACAACCTGTCCCCAGGACCTTTTCCAGCCTTGTTACTTTTCCTCCCCTCCGTATATACTACAGTCCAGTCAGACTGGTCTTCCTACTGTTCCTCCTCCACAACGCTAGCTCCTGTGTATGTTCCCTTGCTCTGGCTGTTCCTGGTGTCTGCAATGCGCCCCTTACTTTTTCACTCTTAGATACCCTAGTTTCCTTCAAGGTTCAGCTCAAGTACTTTGTGCATTTTTGCTGTGGTTCAGTCACTTTCCAGGTGTGTCCAACTCTTCATGAGGTACTAGAGTGGTTTGCCATTTCCTTCACTAGTTCATTTTAGAAGTGAAGAAACTGAGGCAAACACGGTTAAGTGTGTGTGTGTGTGTGTATGTGCGTGTGTGTGTATGTGTGTGTGTATGTGCGTGCGTGCATGTGTGTGTATGTGCATGCGTGCGTGTGTGTGTATGTGCGTGCGTGTGTGTGTGTGTATGTGCGTGCGTGCGTGTGTGTGTGTGCGTGTGTGTGTTCCAAAAGTTCAGGCTTTATCCACTGTGCCACCTAAGTGCTCTGGCTCAAGCACTACCTTCTACCTTAGAACCTGATTCCTCCAGGTGCACTGTAGTCCCTTCTTCTCACTTTTGAATATATCTGTACATGGGTATGTTGACTTCTAAGATAGGGCAACTGAGAGGTGAAATTTAATTCATGGGATTAGAGACTTACAGGCAGAAGAGGCCTCAGGTCCTCAAGCCCAATGCCCTCAATCTCTTCCTCTTTTTATGTTCATAACCTTTCTCCCACACTCCCCTGCATCTCAGGATGACTTCTGGAAAGCAGACTGGACATAGCCTCCAGACAGTAGACTGCTGGTAGTATTCTTTTGGAGGGAGTGTGAGGGGGGATAGCTCTCTTTCCTTTAGCTTTCTGGGAAAATGCTAAAAGCACAGGTTATTCTAATGGCTAAATTCTTAATTTCCCCCAGCATAGTCTGACCCTGATGGTGACTTGAATTTAATGCTCTGTCCAAGTCCTCCCACACAGTCTCCAGACTTCCTTCCTTCTTTAATCTCTGAATAATTGCCCAGGCTGGTGTGTAAGTCTGAAAACCAGGACATTATGACAGAAGGATGAAGTGATGACAATCTCTTCAGCTATAAGATAAAATTTCATGCTGCAGTCAGCCCCTGAGATAGACAGCTTCTTGATTTTGAATTCTGATTTTATCCTATACCTCAGGGAACAGGAAATCTAGGGCAAAACCCTCTCTATGACAGTTGCTTAGCAACATGAAATCTTCAATGAAACATTAAAATTGGAGGAGGATCTTTTCCTTTAATGAATACTTGAGACAGTTACCTATACCAAATTGCACGCCTTCTCAATGAGGGTGGAGGGAAGGTGAGAATTGGAAACTCAAAATTTTTAAAAATGAATGTTATATTTTTACATGTAATTGGAAAAAAATATTTGAAAAAATAAAAAGAAAGCTTGAGACTCATTTGGTACTGTAGTTATTTTCATGGAGGAAGAGAGGAGATAGATCAACAATTCTTTTGGTGCCCTGGGAAATTTTCTTCTGACTCTCATCCACCTCAAAGCCCATTTTTAGATTTAAATTTGGTTTTTTCAATTTCATCCCACAAAGGGAAGAGTGCAAAAGTAACACTACTGGAATGGTTGGTTATCACATCACATGTTGACATTCATTCATTTATTAAGCACATGCAATGAACTGTATCTGGTGCCGGAGATACAAAGATAGAGATGACAGAGACCTTATTCTCTAGAAGGTTACAACCTGAAGGGAAGAAAGATGCCAGTGTAAAGCTTTATGTGGACATTTTGGTTTCTGAAAGGGGCAGAAAAAGAACTGGAAAATGAATAAAATTAGCTTAAGAAGAAACATAGCCCATCAGATAAAAATAGTTAAGGAATGACATATGGTTTTGAGAGGACTAGAGAAAATCCACACTGAAGGTGGGACAGTTACAAAATACTAGTGCCCTCAAATCCATTTACATATAGCTATTCTCAAGGTTTTCATGGATATAACTGAAAATGATAAAATAAGTAATTGTTTGGGGCATATGGAATAATTATGTAAGGTCTATTGAGGACATGCTTGATGCAAAGGAGAATTTTTAAAGGGTTTTCATCATAAAATAGAGATGAGCCACTAAACACAAGGAAGTGCTGACTGAGACAGTAGAAGATAGGTCAGGTAGTGAAGAAAATCTAATTTCAGGAGGAGTCAGAAGAAGCTGAGGTTAAAAATCACCAAAGAGAGCTTCTCATAAAGGAGAGAAGACAGAAACTGATGGACAAAGATGGACAGGTTGGTTTTGCAGTTGATACTGGGCAGTGTTGAATGGAGAAGATCACTGTGACTACTGGATGACAATTGGAGGCAAGCTAAATCTTAATCCTTGGAAAAGCAAAAAACATTTGCCTGTGTATTTGGGGGTTGCAGCTGGGAGGTGCAGTGGATAGAGTGTCTGGGTCTAGAGACAGGAAGACTTATCTTCCTGACTTCAAATCTAGCCTCAAACATTGCCTAGCTATCAAATTACTTGATCCTGCTTGCCTCAATTTCCTCATCTGTAAAATGAGCTGGAGAAGGAGATGACAAACTACACCAGTATCTTTGCCAAATGGGATCATGAAGAGTTGGACATAATTGAACAAAAAGAAGTGGTCTTTAGATTACTTCCCTAGAACTATCTGATAGTCTGTATATTCCCCAATATGAGTGTGCTTAATGGGACCTTAAATGGCGTGAAAGAAAAACAAAATATATTAGATCTTTTTGCCTATGTCCATTCCAGGAGGCTAGTCTGAGTCCAAGCTGTGAACCTGGTACCTATTTATTCTATGTTAATGCCCCTCTGTCCTTCCTAAACACCCAGTGCCTTTACACCGACCCCCCTTCCCGCAATGGTTCATCTCCCTATCCTTCACTACTCTACATGTTTGGATGGTGAGCCATACACTCTACTTTTCCTGCTTTCCTCTCCATCCTACACTCGCTTTGAAAACTGGTCTGTCCAAAAGTCAATCCCCAGTAGATAAGTGGTCAAAGTCTATGAGCAAACAATTCTTGAAAGAAAAATTACAAACTATTAACAGTTATAGGAAAGAACCCTCCAAATCGCTAACAGTAAGACAAATGCAAACCAAAATCACTTTGACGTTTAACCTCACACTCTGTAAATGGGCAAAAATGAAAAAGATGGCAATACTCAACGTTGTAGTGGTTGTAGGAAGATATACGTGAGTGCATTGTTGGTGGCAGGAATTGTGCCAATAAAGTGACTAAAATGCCATATATCTTTTGACCTAGAGATTTCATTACTAGGATGATATTTGTAGAAGGCCATTGATAAGAAGAAAGTCTCCAAAGACACCAAAATATTTATAGCAGCATTTTTTTTGTGAAAGCAAAGAATTGGAAACAAAGCAGATGCCTATCAATTGGAGGATAGCTAAACAAACTGTGGTACATAAACATGATAGAATATTATCTATTAGATCTTCATAACAACCTTAGCAAGTAAATACTATTACTATTCTCATTTTAAAGTTGAGGAAACTAAGGCAAACAAAGGTTAAGCGACTTGCCCATGGTTACATAGCTAATAAGTGACTGAGGCCACTAACTCCAGGTCCAACTCTCTATCCACTGTGACACATGGCTGCCTATTGCAGTAAGCTTGTGTAAGGGTGTGGCTAGGGTGTTGAATATAGTCTAGAGGATCTGAATTTAAATCCTGACTCTGGTGCTCACTACTTGTGTGACCTTAGATGAAATATACTTTCTCTCTTGACCTCAGTTCCCTCATGTGCAAAATGATGGGATTGAATGAGATAATATTAGCATGCTATTGTGGAAAAAGTATTTTATTTGTAGTCAAAGGAACTAAGTTCGAAGCATGACTCTGCTACTTACTATTTGTGTGACCCTGAGTAAGTTACTCCCTAGGGTTCAATTTCCTCTTCTGTAAAAAAATAAATGAGGGAGCTGAGTTAGGTGACATCTAGAGTTGTATTTGGATCTAAGTAGATAATCTTCTGAAGCTCCCTAACCTAAATCCTATGATACTTCACAAGAAATTCCCTTCCCAAGCTAACAGGTTGCCTCAACCTAAGAAAATGCACATGGCCACAGAAGTCCCACTAGCACTGACTGTACAGGTTGGAATTTTGGATGCATTGGCAGGCTGGTGGGGAATTCTTTTTTGGATAGCTGGACCAAATTATATCATGTAATCAATAACTATCCATTGTGAGGGACCTCTCACTCCAAAGAATGAGTACTAGAGTTGGGGAGAAAAAAACCAGCACATATGCAGCAGATAAAGAATAACTGAATACCAAATTAGCAACATCAATTCAGGCAACATTTATTAAATGCTTACTGTGTACAGAGGAGAATCTCCATCACAGATCTGCTAAAGAACTAAAGCATCTTCAGCAGTGGTATTCACTGTGGATAGGAGTCAGGCACCCTTTCTCTTAAGATCAGCACTTTATTGACCAGCAATACCGCTTTTAGGGCTGTATCCCAAAGAGATCCTAAGAATGGGAAAAGGACCAACGTGTCCAAAAAATATTTATAGCATCTCTTTTTGTGATGACAAAGAACTGAAAAGTGAGGGGATACCCATCAATTGGGGAATTGCTGAACAAGTTGTAGTATATGAATGTAATGGAATATTATTGTTATAAGAAATGGCAAACAGGAAAACTTCAGAAAAACCTGGAAAGTCTTATATGAACTCATGCTGAGTGAAATGAGCAGAACCAGGAGAACATTATACATAGTAGCAACCACAGTGTTTGATGACTGACTGATAGATTTAGTCCTTCTCAGCAATGCAAGGTCCCAACACAATCCCAAAGGACTCATGATGGAAAATGCCATCCACATCCAGAGAATGAACTATGGAGTCGGAATGCACAGCAAAAGACTATTTTCTTTTTTTATTTTGTTTTGTTTTCTTTCTCATGGTTTCTCCCGTTTGTTATAATTCCTCTATGCAATATGACTAATGTGAAAATGTGTTTAGTTTAATAGGAATGTATGTGTAGAGTACATATCAGATTGCATGCTGTCTTGGGGAGCAGGGAGAGTGAGAGGGAGAAAATTTAAAACTTATAGAAGTGAATGTTGAAAACTAAAAATAAATAAATTAATAAGCTGGGAAAAAAAAACGATCAGCACTTTATCCCAGTAAAGACAGAATTTTTCAGTCTCCCAACAGACTCAAGTGGAAGACAGTATCTCAGCACTCCCTGGGAGCACCATTGACAATATTTGCTTTTCTATACTACTTAGGTTCCTTTCAGACAGTGTCTGGAAACTGGTTTCTTTGTGTTCCTGGGATCTCCTTCCCAGCGATTGCACAGAATCGTTCCTTTGAAAGGTTCAGGGATCATAAGGAACCTAGGTATGCTATGGCACCACCCTGTTCTCTTAAGGAGACCTCAGAATCAACCCACCCATTTGGATTGTTTCATAACTCTAGGGTCTCTGACCAAGACTGCCCCATGACCAGGGATGGATGAATCTCCATTTGTAATGAATATAAGGAGAATGGGTTGTGAGTTCTAATCCTCATTGAGATTTACGCATAGATGGAAGTAGGAGATGCCAATGGGATATGAAGGGAGAAGTCCTAATTAAAGATCTTTTAAAATATACATATATATATATATATGATTTATTTATTTTTCAGTTCTCAACCTTCACTTCCAAGAGAATTTGAATTCAAAATTTTCTCCCCATGTCTCCCCACCCCCTCCCCAGACAGCATGTACCCCATTCACCCCTTCCTCCAGTCTGTCCTCCATTCTATTACTCCCTTCTTCCATCCTCTTCCCCTCTATTTTACTATAGGGCAAAATAGATTTCTATACCCCATTGCCTGTACATCTTATTTTCTAGTTCCTTGGTAGAAATTTTAACCAAAAATATGTCTTCCAGTTGACTATGGTAGGGCCTACAAGGTATCATCAAATATTTTTTTCTTTAGATTAAGGCACTATGTCCTGTTAAATGCAAATACACCTGAGAAGGGTTTTGCTGTTTGTCCTTCATTCTCAAAGAGGACAGTGGCATCAGGAAGGTGATGCCATGACATGCAAGTCAATTGGATTTAAGTGAGGGAGGGATGTGCAAAGTCATCAGCCTCACTTTCTCCTCTGGAACCATGTGGGTCCAGGGCAAGATATAGATCAAGACAACTAAGGATGGGCCCCTCCTGAAAATGGCAGCACATCAGGCAATGACTTGATAAGGGGAGGTTTGAAAGAAAAGTATGTAAGTTTTACTGGACGGGGGCTGAGCCAAGATGGAGGAGTGAGAGCAGCGACTCACCTAAGCTCTCGGACAAACTCCTCCAGGTACCTCTGAAAGGAGAATCTGACCAAATTTTGGAGGTGCAGAATCGAGTGGGAGACAGACGGTGATGGATTCGGAGCTCAGGTGGGACTGGAAGGTCCACGGGAAGGATCTGTTCCGCGGGGGTGAACCCACAGCGCACAGTGCAGCGTGGCCAGCGCAGCACAGCCAGCGCAACGGAGCAGAAGAGATCCGAGAAACCTGAGTGGCGGGCAGAACCAGAGGAGCGGCACCCGGGGTGGGAGACAAGCCGAACCGAGTCAGTGAGAGCCGCAGAGCTCCAGATATCAGCGCAGCAGCTCCTGAGACCTTCAGCCTGAAGATCAAACTTCGGTAAGTCACTTACTTGAACTTCCGGGAGCCAGGATGGCGGAGTGATCAGTGAATGCTCTCTCCTTCCCCCTTGATGACCGTGAAAGAACCATAAAATATCTCCCCAGAAAAATCCCAGATCAGCAGAATTAGAAGAAGGAGACCAATAGTCTCATAACACCTGAGACGAGGAAAATAGCTAAGGGGGATTCCTCATACGGTGGCAGAGGCAAACCTGAAGGACAGAGGACCCAGGGCAGAGAAAATTTGCACTAGGACCCAGGCAAGCCTCACCGCCAGGAGAGGAAACCCAGGAGGGTTGGGAACATGCATTAGCATCTAGGCGTGCCTCAGCTGTCCAGGGGAATCAGAAAGACAATAGGGCAGTTGGGATTACCAGCTCCTGAGCTTGCCTTTGCCTCAATTCAGCTGAGGAGATCTCCTGGGCCCAGACTACTCCTTCCCCCACACTTAACAAGCTAAACCCAGGGCTGATCAGGGAAAAACCAAACAAAAACCTGCTTTTAGCTTTTTCACACATCAGCTCAGCAAAAAGTTCTCTAGCTTCTGACTGAAAGAACCAGAAGCCACAACACTCAATCAAAATCATGAACAGGAAAAAGAAGAGGGCCGAAAGAACCATAGAATCTTTCTATGGGGATAAGGACCAAAACACAAGCCCCAAAGAGGTCACAGCTGAGACTGTACTTCCATCTGAGACTTCAGAAGGGACTATGAACTACTCGCAAGTACAAGCAGCTCTCCTGAAACAGCTGAAGAAGGAAATAGAAGATAAACTGGCCAATGATTTTAAAATTATTAAGAAAGAATTCACTGATGAGAACATCTCCTTGAAAAGGAAAATTGAACAAATGGAAAAAGAAGTTCAAAAATTAACCGGAGAAAATAAATTCCTGAAAGGCCAAATGGAAAAGGAAGTACAAAAATTAACTGGAGAAAATAGCTTCTTAAAAGGAAAAATTGGGCAGGTGGAAAAAGAGATACAAAAGTTAACAGAAGAAAACAATTTGATGAAGATTAGAATTGGGCAAGTAGAAACTAACGACTCAATGAGACAGCAAGAAGCAGTCAAACAAAATCTAAAGAATGAAAAGATAGAAGAAAATGTAAAATATCTAATTGGAAAAACAACTGACCTGGAAAATAGATCCAGAAGAGAAAACTTAAGGATTATTGGCCTGCCAGAAACCCAGGATGGAGAAAAGAGCCTGGACAATATCTTCCAGGAAATCATCAAGGAAAACTGCCCAGAAGTACTAGATTCAGAGGGCAAAATAGTCATCGAAAGAATCCACCGTTCCCCTCCTGAAAGGGATCCCAAACTCAAAACCCCAAGAAATATAGTTGCCAAATTCCAGAGCTATCAAGTGAAGGAGAAAATATTACAAGCAGCCAGAAAGAAACAATTTAAATATCAAGGAGATACAATCAGGATTACACAGGACCTTGCAGCTTCTACATTAAAAGAGTTTTACTGGACTACTAGCTTGATATTCATCAACAGTGTGACATGTGAACTAAGAAAGCTTTGCTTATTAAGAGAAATGGCGGGTCCAGAATGAGAGTTCCTATATTTTGTCCAGGTCAGTTCACATCTTGAAAATTGAGTATAGTTCTTCATGTTACATTTTAGGGAGCTGATGAGCCTTTGGAAGGGGGCAGGCAGAAGAGTGGAGTCTGGAAACCATTCAAAGATTAGTCAAAGAAACTGGAAATGTTTACTATGAAAAAGAGAAGACTCCAGGAGGGAGCATGATAACTGTCTTCATGTATTTGAAAGGTTGTCAGAGGGAAGATGGATTAGACTTGTTTTGTTCAGTCCCAAAGGACAGAACTAGGAACAGTAAATGGGTCAAGGATGTAAAGAGGGAGACTTGGGCTTGATGGAAGAAAACACTTCCTAACAATTAGAGCTATCATGAAGAGAACTGGGTTGTTCAGGAAAGAATGGATTTCCACTTTACAGTAAGCCTGTAAGTAGCATCTGTAAGATCATAGGATTAGGAATTTTGCCCTGTAAATGGACCTTAGAGGTCACTGAGTCCAACTGCCTCATTTTATGTATGGCGCCACTCCCTAGTGTCACAAAACTAGTAAAAGTGGGATGGGAACCTAGATCATCCTGATGCCAAATTCTCCTCTCTGGTCACTACATCAGCAATTGTTTGAGATGCTGCTGAGTGGACTTTTGGTGAGGTATTGGTGAAAGTAGGTAAACTCTAAGATCCTTTCCAAATCAAAGATTCTACGGTTAACACTTTAGTGTGGATTAATTTGCCACAATTTTCAGATGATAGTACTAGGTAAGGGCTGGGTGGAGAGAATATGGTCAGGAAAACTCATCTTCCTGAGTTCAAGTCTGGCCTCAGACACTTACTAACTGTGTGATCCTGGGCAAATCATTTAAACTTATTTCCTCCATTTCCTCCTCTGTCAAATAAGTTGGAGAAGGAAATGACAAATCACACCAGTACCTTTGCCATGAAAACCTCACATGGGGTCACAGGGTTGGACAAAACTGAACATGACTGAACAAGAACAGGTGGTGCAGTGAATAAAGAGCTTAACCTGCTCTTTTCAGGAAGATGTGAGTTTAAATCTAGCTTAAGTCACTTACTAGTTGTATGACCCTACCACCTATGAATAAGGGAACATCATTACCTTCCAAAAGGGACCAGATGAAGAATCTTCTAGCCTTGTTTCAATTTTAAGCCCTTATTTTGTCTAGATGGATCTATGTACTATCTCTCAGGTTTAGTAGATCACACTTGCAAACGAATCTCAGGCAATGTACAAGTTGAGTTTGGGTAATAATGACAAAATGCAGAAATGGACACTTTTGACGTGAAGCAAATATTCCATGGAAAGAACTTTTTGTCCCAATTAGAAGTGGAAATAGAGAGTCATCAAGTTTACTGGACTCTAGATCGAAGAAGGAATGAGCTTCTAAATGGACTCAACCTCAACAGGAAGATAAATATTATGAGTGCACTAAATTCTCCATTTTCAGACCTTGCCTTAGTGTCTATTTTAATACCATGCAGAGCAACTGGAAGAGACTAAGTAATCACCACCCCAAAGCAGTGACATTCAAAAATTATAGGGAGAAGGAATAAAAGAAATTTCTAGTCTCCACCCACAATAGAACACCTAGATTGGAAACACTGGCTCTGCCTGGGAAGAGGAGTTGAACATATTCTTTTTATCAATATCATTGTATTGTATCAATGGGCTATACACACACTCTCTTATACTCACAGTTCAGCCCATTCTCCATTATACATGCAAAAGGAGCAGATCAACAAAAAGACATGTTACTTGGTTTCAGAAAATACTGAAATATGTTTACAGAGTTAGGAAATAACCCAGAACCACCTAGTCTAATTCATATTTGAATGAACTCTCCTCTACAACATTTCAAATAGCAGGAACAAAGCTTTGCCTGAAGGCATCTAGGGATAGAAGCCCACTACTTCATGAAGATGTACATTCCATATTTAGGTAACTTTAATTGTTAAAAAGTGTTTCCTTATATTAAGCCTAGTTGTTCCTAATGCTAGCCTTTGGGACTAAATAGAACAGATCTAATTCAGTAGACTACTTTTTAAAAAGTTAGATTTTTTTTCAAATACAATTGCCTGCTCTCTCTCTCTCCCTAATTGAGAAAGAAAGAATGAGGAAACCTGGTTACAAACACACATGGTTAAGCAAAACAAAATCCCACTTTAACCATGACTGAATATATCTCAATTTGTACTCTGAGTCAATCACCACTCTGTTAGAAGATGGGTAGCCTGTTTCAAAATAACACCTCTGGGATTGTGATTGGTCATTGTGATGATCAGAGTACCTGTTTTGTCTTTACAATACCATAAAATTGTCTTTAAAATATTATTGTGGCTGTAAAAATTGTTTTCCTTATTTTGTTCACCTCACTCAACCTCAGCTCGCAGCTTGTCCACCAGTGCATCAATATACTTGTTTTTCCCATAGCCCCTTCAGTATTTGTCATTTTTCTTTTTTGTAAAGTAAGCCAATCTGATGGTTATGAGGTGGTACCTCCTGGTTGTTTTAATTTGCATTCCTCTAATTATTAGTAATTTAGAGCATTTTTTTCCATATGGTTGTTGATAGCTTACATTTTTTCCTTTGAAAACTCCCGGTTCATGTATCCTTAGATTATTTATCAGTTGAAGAATGACTCTTATTCTTATAAATTTCATTTGGCTCCCTCTATATCTTAGAAAAAGACATTCATCAGAAAAACTGGATGCACAATTTCCTTTCATTTATCTGCATCTCTTCTAATTTTAATAACATTGGTCGTGTTTGTGCAAAAACTTTTAAATTTTATGTCATCAATGATTGTCCATTTTATCTTCTATGACCTTCTCTCTTATTTTGTCATGCAATTGTCCCCTATCTACGACTCTGAAAGATTCATTCCCACATTGCTCCCCCAATTTGTTTATCTTGAAACCATTTACTTCTATGTAATATAACCATTTGGAGCTTATCTTGGTAAATTATGTGAATGCTGGTCTATACCTAGTTTTTGGTAGAAGCTAAGTATAGTTTCCAGTTGCCATTTACTTTCTAGTTTTCCCAAGAGTTTTGAGCAAATATTAAGTTTTGCCCTAATAACTAGGATCTTTGGGTTTATTCAACACTAAACTGTGGCACTCATTTGCTTCTCTATATCAAGTACCTAATCGGTTTCATTGAATAACTTCTCTACTTCTGAACCAGACCAAATTGTTTTGATGATTGCTGCTTTATAATATAGTTTGAGATCTGGTATTGCTAGACCCTTTTATTTTTCAACTTTTCTTCATTAATTCTCTTGAGATTCTCAGCCTTTTGTTCTACTGGGTGAATTTTATTATTTTTTCTAGCTCTGTAAAAAATTGCCCTGACATCCTAGAACAAGAGGATAAAGTAGTAATAGAAATCTACAGTTCACCACTTGAAACAGATTCCAGGAGGAAAACTTACAGGAATGCCATTGCCAAGTTGCAAAATTCCTGGGTTAAGGAGAAAATATTGCAAGCAACAAGAGAAAAACAATTTAAATGCTGTGGAAATACAATCAGGACTTCACAAGACCTAGAAGCTTCTACTCTAAAAAAAAGCTGTAGGTCTTAGAACATTATACTTCAAAGAGGAAAAGAGTTGGGCTTGCATCCAAGAATAACTTAACCAGCAAAGTTGAGTGTAACCAGAATGATTTTAAAAGGGACATTTGACAAAGTGAAAGACTTTCAGGTATTTGTAACAAAAAGACTAAAATTCAATGGAAAATTTGATTGAAAAGATCCAGAAGAAATATAAAATTAAATTGTTCACTTAATATACATTTACATGAAAATGTTATCAGTATTCTTAAAATTGTCATCATTACTAAGGTAGTTTGAAAAAAAGGTTGGAGCTGAATTGTGTTAGTGGTGGGGTAATTCTAAAAATCTAAATTGGGTAGGAAAAGGTAAAAAGGAGCAATTATATTATTAAAATGGGGCATGAAAGGAATAATGAATACAGAGGAAGTAGGTTGGCGTGGGGAGCTGTTAATATTGGTATCTTTCTTTCATCTGGGTTGAACAATGTGTTCTTCTGGAAGGATGTAGAAGTCTTCTGAACATGTGGAGAGGTGAGAAAGCTATTGGACTGGGAGGGACTTTTATAGGGCTGTGTGGATTGGGGTTTGAGTAGGGGATGGGATGGGGAAACTCCTGGAGGGGTGAGTGAAATGGAGGATGGGAGGGTGGGGAGAAAGGGTAAAGTAATAGAGATGGGATAAAAAGAGAGGTTGAAAAAGAAAATAGTAAAAATTAGATGGAGGAAAATTCACGAATAGTAATTATAACTTTGAATATGAATAGGATGTTTATAGAAGTTCTCTTTGTAGAAGTAAAAAACTGGAAAATGCAGGGATCCCCAACAATTGGAGTATGGTTGAACAAGTTGTGGTATATGGTTATGATGGAATATGCTACTGTGCTATAAGACATGATGAGCTCATTGATCTTCAAAAGCCATGGAAAAACTTGTACTAAATAATGAAGAGCAAAGTGAACCAACAGAACTAAGAGAATATTATATATGATAGTAACAATATTGTTTTAAGAATGACTTTGAGCAACTAAGTCATTTTGATTATTATAAATACACAAACTAAAAATAAAGACACTTTCTGCATCCAAAGAAAGGACTGATAACTAGAAGTATGCATAGAATAATTTTACAGATATATATATATACATATATATATATATATATATATACTTATTTGTATCTAATGGTAGCCATCTCTAAGGTGGAGGGGGAAGGGAAAGAAAGCAAAAAATGCACATGATAACCTTGTGGTATATTTGGAGAGAATAGCAAATAGGTAGATTTGCAGTTTCGTGTGCAATCATCTTTTTTATTCTGCTGTTATGGAAATTTCTGCTTTGTTCCATGAATTGAAAATAAAATATAAAAAAAAAACCTTTGGTACTTTGGTTGGTATGGTAAAAATACATAAGTTAATTTAGAGAGTACTGTTAATTTTATTATATTGGTCTGTATTTCTCCAATTATTTAGCTCTGTCCTTATTCAAACAATGATTTGTGCTTGTGCTCATACAGTTTCTGTGTGTTGGCAGATAAATTTCAGGAACTTTATGTCTTCTATTGTTAAATTAAATGGAATTTTTCTTATCTCTTCCTGCTGAATTTTTTTGGTAATAAACAGAAATGTTCAAGATTTGTGTAGGTTTTCTTATATTCTGCAACTTTCCTAAAGTTAATTATTTCAATTATTTTTTCCATTGAGTTTTTAGGGTTCTCAGTGTTAATCATCATATCATTTGTAAAAAGTGATAATTTTGTTTATAATTTACCTACACTTATTCTCACAATTTCTTTTTCTTGTTTGTTGATATAGCTAGCATTTCTAGCACTATAACCAATAGCAAAGGTGATAATAGACATCCTTACTTTATCTGTGATCTTATTGGAAAGGCCTCTAGTTTACTCCCATTACAGATAATGCTGGTTCTTGGATTTACATAGATGTTACTCATTTTATTAAGTTGATCCCTATTGGGAAAAGATCCATTTATTCCTGTATTTTCTAGTGTTTTTGAAAGGAATGGGAATTGTATCTTTTTGGAAGCTTTTTCTGCAACTATGGATACACTTACTATATATGATATATATTAATGACATATTACCATTATATTATTATAGATTATTGAGATAATCATGTGGTTTCTGTTGTTCTCATGATTAATGCGGTGAATTATTTTTATAGTTTTCCTAACACTGAAGATTCCCTGAATTTCTGATATGAATTTTACCTGATGACAGTGTATAATCTTTGTGATGTATTGTTATTGTCTCTTATACAATATTGTTTTAAAATTTTAGAACAATACTCATTAAAGTTATTGAGCTACAGTTTTATTCCTCATTTTTGACTCTCCCTAGTTTATGTATGAAGACCATATTATACCATAAAAGGAATTGTATGTTTCCTCTTTTTAGCAGTTTATATAATATTGGAATCGTTCTTTAGATCTTAATTGAATGAACTGGTAAATTCATCTAGTGCTAGAGCATTTTCTTTGGGAGTTCTTTTATGGCTTGTTCAATTTCTTTTTTAATACTGAGTTAAGACCTTTATTAATTTTTCTGTTAATCTAGATATTTCATAGTTTTGTAAATACTATATTCATCCATTTATTATAAGTTAAGATTTTTATTGGCACAGTATGGGGCAAAATAGTACCTTTGTAATTCCTCTTATTACTTCCTTGGTTGTGAATTCATTTTTTTCATTTTTGATATGTAATTTCATCATATTTTTTCTTTTTAAAATATCAAATTAGTTGACGGTTCATTTGTTGTACTAGATTTTTAAAAACCAGTTCCTAGCTTCATTAATTTTTTTTGCTTATATTTTTGTCAACCACTTCTTTGATAACCAGTATCTCTATTGTGGTGTTTAATTGGAGATTGTTAATACGCCAGTTTTCTAGTTTTTTAGTTGCATGTTCAACTTTTTTTCTTTTTTTCTCTTTTTGATTACAGTGTTTAGAGATATAAACTTTCCCCTAAGGACCACTTTGGCCACATCTCCACAATTTTTGTATGTTGTCTCATTAGTGTCATTATCTTCAACGAAATTATTGAAAATTTCTATTATTTGTATCTTAATTCAATCATTCTTTAAATTAATATATAATTAAGTTAATTCATTCAATAAACCCTTATTGAATATAGTTTTATTGCATTGTGGTTCATAAAGATTTTTTTTTTACTTTTCTGCATTTGTTTGTGAGATTTTTATGCCCTATTATATAGTAAATATTTTAAAGTGCCATATATAGCTGAAAAATATGTGTACACCTTTCTTTTCCCATTCAATAATGGCCAAAGATCTATCATATTTTTAACTTTTCTAGCGTTCTAGTCAGGTCCTTCACTTCTTTTCTGTTTATTTTTTGTTTACATTTATCTAAGTCTGGGGAGTAAGGTAAACTGTAAAAAAAAAAGTAGACAATTAAGAGATAAACAAGGAAATTACATTTTGTTGTAAATTACCATAGATAATAATTAATATTGATATTAAACTTATAAGTACCAACTGGCATAGCATCTAAATACTTAAAGGAAAATTTGAATGTTATAGAAACAGTAAAAATGAAATGTTGAAGTATATTAGTTTATCTCCCTCTCAGACCTAGATCATGATTGCTGTCCCCTGCCTTTTTTCACTTTGCCTGAAGCATCATAGATTTTGTTCCATCCTTTTATTTTAACTTTGTGTACATCTTTCTGTATAAGCGTGTTTCTAGTAAATATATAGTTGGATTCTGCTCCAAATTCATTCTGTTATTTTCTTTTATTTATGGATAACTTCATTATATGTGCATTCACAATTATGATTAATTGTGTTATTTCCCTCCATCCTATTTTCTTATACATTTTTTTCTCTTTGTTTCCTCTCTATGAAGAAGAGGATGATGAGAGGCAAGGAGTGAGTTCTGCTCCTCTTTTCATTCCCCCACTCAGATCCCAATTATAGATTTTTATTTTTTTTATTTCCAGACCATTTTTTGAAATCCACTCTCCTTAAAAATCAGTTTTGTTTAAGACGCATCCCTTCTTTAATCTACCCTCCCTATTATTGTACCCTTCACCCTTTCCCTCCTGTTTTCTTGTTAAGCAAAATGAATTTCTGTACCCAACTGTACGTTTTCTTCCCTCCTTCAACCAGTTTAGATAAAAGTGAAGTTAAAGTGTTGCCCAATCCATTCCACCCCTTTCTGCTCCCTCATATGTGTACCCTGGTTTGTGATATTTTCCCCATCCTTCCTCTTCCTTTTCCCTTCCTAGCATATTCCTTGTCCTCTTCTTTTCTTCTTTTAATATCCTCAAAACATACCAGAAACAATCCCAGGATCCCTATCTAATTAGACTCCCTCTTTGACTCCTGATAATCTGAGGGAATACATGTATTGTTTTGGGTTTTTTTTTGCCATATCAGAATGTAAACACTTTAGTCTCTTATGATTGCTTGCTCATTTTTTCTTATGATTCTCTTGACTCCTGTGCTTATATTTCAAAGTTTCTGCTAAACTCTGGTCTTTTTCTCAGGAATGCTTGGAAGTCCTATATTTCATTCAAGATCCATTTTCTCCCTGTAGGTTTACATTCATCTTTTCTGGGTTAGATATTCTTAGTTTTAAGCCTTTGTCCTTTGACTTTTCAATAGCTCTTATAGTGGTGGCTGCTAAGTCATCTGTGATTCTACTTGTGGTTACTCAGTACCTAAATTATTTCTTTCCAGCTACTTACATTATTTTTTTCTTTGATCTAGAAACTCTAGATTTTGGCTGCAATGTTCCTAGAAGTATTCATTTTGAGTTTCTTTAAGGAGGTTAACAGTGAATTCTCTTTCTTTCTATTTGGTCTTCTTAATCTAAGATATTTGTGAAGTTTACTTTCTTGGTTTCTTGAAATATGATAATGAGACTTTTGGGGGTCATGCATTCACATAGTTCCAATTATTTTTAAATCTTAGTCTTTTTTCTGGGTCTCAAGTCTGTTTTTGCTATAACTTACATTTTGTTTCTTTTTCAGGCTTTTGGCTTTGTTTTTGTATTTCTTTTTGTCTCATGGAGTCACTACTTTTTATTTGATCCATTCACTGTTGTGTAAAGTTTTATACTTTTTATTCCAAGTTAATAGTTCTCTTTCCAAATCTTTCTTCTCTAGTCTTGATTTCTCTTCTGATTTTTCCCTTTAGAGCTCTCATTTAGTTTTTTAAATCATTTTTAGTTCTTTTTTTAAAAAATCTTTCTTAGATTTTCATGAACTGATGCAGAGTGAAGTGAGCAGAACCAGAACATTGTACACAATATCAGCAACATTATGCAATGAGCGATTTGATAGAATTAGGTCTTCTCAGCAATGCAATAATCTAAGATGGTTCCAAAAGGCTCATGATGGAAAATCCTTTCTACATCCAGAAAAAAACTATGAAGTTTGAATGCAGGTTGAAGCATATTATTTTCTCTCCTTTTTGTTCTTTCTCATGGTTTTCCCTTTTTTGTTCTGATTCTTCTTCCACAACATGACTAATGTGGAAATATGTTTAATATGACTGTACATGTGTAGCTTATATCAGATTGCATGCTGTCTTGGGGAGGGGGGAAGGGAGAAAAAAACTTCAAACTCAAAATCTTATACAAGTGCATATTGAAAACTAGAAAAAAAAAGGAAGAAAAGAAAAATAAAAAAATCTTTGTGTATTCCAGGAATTTTTGTAGAGCAAATCTATGCTTTGCTTTGCGTCTTTACTTGTAGATGTTTAGGAATCATCTTTTTCCTCTGGGTTTTTGTCTTAATCTTTGTTGATATAATAGCTGTTTATGATGGAATTATTATTATTATTTTTGGTTAACTCATTCTGTTATCCTACTTCATGAATTTGAACTTTATGGTAGGCTTGGGTTCAATGAACTGGAGGGGTAATTCTGAGCTATTCCTTTGTCCTTTTAAGTCTTTGTGTTGCTTTCTTGGGGATATTTAGTGTTATGCTACTCTAGAATCTCAAGGACAGTTCAAACCAAGGAAAATATAAATTTTCATTGGTTCCTAAGTAGTATGATCTAGGGCAAAATCTGACTTCTAGTCCGAATTCTTCAGGTTCTTGGTCTGGGTTTGTTTCTGTACAACACTCTCGTTGCCTTAATAGTAGATTGCTGCTAGACTTAGCCACTATCCAACAGTGACTTTCCAGCCTTCCAAGATGGAAATCTCTGCTGATTCATAGTGACAGAACTATAGGTTCTCCTTTGGTATGAGATTCCTGCCATGATTATTGAGCTACAGCCTTCAGAAAGGAAGGAAGGAAGGAAAGAAGGAAGGAAGGAAGGAAGGAAGGAAGGAAGGAAGGAAGGAAGGAAGGAAGGAAGGAAGGAAGGAAGGAAGGAAGAGAGGGAGGAAGGAAGGAAGGAAGGAAGGAAGGAAGGAAGGAAGGAAGGAAGGAAGGAAGGAAGGAAGGAAGGAAGAGAAGGAAGGAAGGAAGACATGGTCTTGAGGTCCCTTACCTACACTGCTAATGTTCCCTAGATATATTCCAGCTTATCCTGACTTTCCTACAGATTGAAACCCAGAACAAAACTAATGCTATGAAGATAATCTGATCAGGAGTAAGAACCATGTGACTATTATCATCATTTTGGGCGTTGTGCCTCTCTCCATGAAGTCTAAGATCATATTAATTCTTTTAGCTGAGGTTATGAGTGCTATTCCATTTAATTTTTCAGCAATATATTTTCCATCTGAATCTTAGAATCTTGACAGTCTTTGTGACCTCCAATTAGAAGCCAACTGATGGCAGTAGGGAGCAGGGTCAGAAGCATGAACCACCAATCTGCCTGGTATTTCCACTTTTTTCCTACCTTGGACTGCCCTCCTAGGACCATCCTATGCTAGATACAGTGAGGAAAAGCAATTTTAAAGAGTCTAAAAGGAGCACAGAAGAAAGCCAAAGCAGAGTTTTATGAGGAATTTCCCTCCATGAAGGAGAAAAAAGCACCTCTACCAGTTAGAAGCTATGAGTTACCCCTACTGCCACATGTGTACTCCAAGCTTAAGTCTGTTTTCCTCTGGACTGTGTACTGTGAGAATATCACAGACCTTTTGGGTGATGTTTTGTACCAATTACAATTACTGTGCCTTTCTAGCAAATAACTTTTCTAAAAGTTAATTAAGTATAGACAACTATTGTTATTAACTGATAATCTTTAATCTGGGGAAGCACACTGGTAGGAGTTCAAAAGCCACAACACTAGAAAAAAAAATATGTCTGCTCTCTGAAGGCTACCTGTAGAACCCTGAAGAGTATGGTAGCAACCTCCCTCTAGGAACCCAGTCTGCCAGTGTGAATGAAGGGCAGAATAGTTTCAGAACAAGGGACACACAAAAATGGATGAGTAAACAGTTCTGCTTTCAAAGTGCTTAGGACCTGGCTGAGATTAGGTACACATGCATGGAAAACTAATAGATAATATTAAAAATTAACAGTGCAAGAACTTGTACACAGTATATTTGAAAATCTTTTTGCTATTCTGAGAGATCTTTGGTTAATAAGAGACTTAGTGCCTGAATAAGGCACCACTCAAAGATGGTGGTTTGCCTAAAGTAATGGTTTGCCTAGAGCTGGTGAAGTCGTTTTGTAATTTCACTGACCTGGGAAGACTTCTCTTGACCTCATGGCTTGTGCTTCAAGATGCCCAAAAGAAATATGCTCTGTCAGTATAAAGTAGCATTACTGGTAATACAGAAAAGCAGCTCCCAGAGGTGACAGGTCCCAGCTTGCACTCCCCATGTATTGAACTCCTCAAACTGGACTTGCCAGCACCTGTACTGCCTATGAGTTGATTTTCTAGTTTGATGACGAAGGTAAGCGTAGGTTCCCTGCCCTTGCCTTCTCCATGGTTTACCCTCTGGCTGCTGCCCACATAATCTTTAGCACCTCATTGGTAAAGGACCAACCAGAGTATCAAAGGAGATCATGAACACAAAGAAGAATGCTGTAAACATGTAGAGGGTTATGCAAATGTATGACAGCAATATTGGTTATTGTTGGGTTTTGTGGTTCCCATGCTTTGGGAAGCTCTGGCACATCAGGGAAAGAACACAAAGGTGAGAGTTACCAATTTCATTCATCCTTAGTGACACATCCCTTCACAAACAGATGGTGGCTGGATGGAGGCTGATTAACTTGATTTTCCCATCTTTCATGGACTCTCTCAATCAATGAGACAATTTACACTCTAAGTCTATGGCATCAACGGTTATTGAAGTGGTAATGGTTTTTCAACTCTGCTCCTGTGGACTCAGCAGAAAAGTACAAGTCAGTCTCCAGGTCATTTTCTAAGGAAATATAAAAGGTGCTGGTCCTAGCAGACCTTTCCAAGGTAAAGGACCCACTGAGCACAGGCAGGGTGTGGCTTGGAATGCAAACCCATTGAAAAGGGTCTCATTGAGTCCAATTCTTTTCCAATACACAGGAGCAGCTGACTTATAATGCTACATAGAGATACTTCACAAACACTTGTAGAGAAGGTGAGTTGGGGTGGGAGGGACTAGGAAGAAGGAGAGGATAATTCTCCTACCTGGCAGAGGATGTGTAAGTTCTAACCTAAGTGGTAATAATTATAATTCACATTTATAAGGGATAGGACTAGACCTGCCACTTCATTGGTATAGGGAACTCCAGGGTGAGGAAATTCCCTCTTTTGGTTCAGGTTGGCACCTTTCCTGAAACTAACTTCTTAAGCGGTAGCTTGGAGCAAGAAGTTTAGTGACTTATTCAGGGTCACACTGTTTGTATGTATCAGAGGAAGAAATTTGACTCAGATCTCTATCCACAATATCACAGTGACTCTCATAAAAGGTTGCTGTTGTTGAGTCATTTCAGTTGTATCTGATTCTTTGTGACCCCCATCTAGGGGTCTTGGCAGAGATACTGAAGTGGTTTGCCATTGCCTTCTGCAGCTAATTTGACAGATGAGGAACTTGAAGTTTTAAGTGACTTGCCCAGGGTCACATAGCTAGTAAGTGTCTGGGGACAGATTTGAACTCAGAAAGGCAAATCTTCCTGCCTTCAGACCTAGTACTCTATCCACTGTACCACCTAACTGCCCACTATAGGGCTTTACAATGTGCAAAGTGATCTTCCCACAACAGCCTTTTGAGGTGGGTGGTACAAGTAATGTTACATCTATTTCACAGATAACAAAATTGAAGCTCAGAATATTTGATTTACCCATGGTCACATAGCTAGTAAGTGGCAGTCAGGACTACAGTCCAATTCTTCTGATTGTGAGTTAATTTATTTTTCCTACTCTACCCCGTTGTAGAAAAAATATTGCCCTATTGAGCTGGGATCACCCAGTCCCATATAAGGATCTGTCAAAGTGGATCCAATTGCTCCAGGCAATGAATCCCTCTAGTCCTCAGTTGTCCCATATGTAAAATGAGGAAATTAAATGGCATGATTTTTTTAAGTTTCCTTCCTAAGAATCATTCCTTAGTGCTATAAACAAATCTCACCTCTTTCTAGCCTCTAGAATAGAAACTCAGATTAACAGGTGTGGCCCTACTTTACTAGGGACACACACCCAAGCAGACCATTGTTGCCTTATAGAAAATCATGGTTCACCTACCTCATGTCATTTGCCTTTGGGGAGATTCTAATAGCAGGCAATACTACCTCCCTGTGGAGAAATCTTGCAGATTTGAATCCGGCAGTAAAGACATGGGGGATATGACACTTAATCCTGTTTGCTTCAGTCTGTTCCTGTGCTTGATCTGAAGTTAGGGGAATGACTGACACAGCTGGTAAAGTCGAGATCTATATAGCTGGGGAAAGAAAATTCAACTTGGGCTATCTCAATGCTTGCACCAGCACATCTGGCTTTTGGAAGAGATATTGAGCACCCTGTGGGTTCCTGAATTCATTGGCCCAGTTCCAGCAGTTACCCAATTTGTCAGCACAACCCATTTACTCAGCTCCTAGCTGGGAGTAGTGCCAAGAATTGAACTTCCAGGTTTTTACCACCCCAGCTGCTTGGGGAATTTGAGCAGAGGCTGAATGAGTTTTGTAGTCTGGGAGGCTTTGGCATTAATGTGCTATGCTTTCATTTACCAATTTGATGAATGTTTTATTATTTCTAATGAACATGATAAAGGTGAATCAATGATATGTATGTCAGGGATGGGATGAAATGAGAGTAGCTGGTAGGATAGGGATCTGAGCCAAGCAACTTTGTTAGTGGAACTACAAGCAAAAGTCCCCTGAACCAAGGCAAAGCTAAGCCATCACAGACAACTAGATGCTCTGAGATCATGGCAGAGAAGTACGGGCAGGTTGGCCAATAGAGAACCCTCTAGAATTGGGAAGTTTCCACTACTTTAGAAAGTCAATGTTGAATTTCATTGTTGAAATGGTTTTTAATGTCAATAAAGAACAAGATATTCCATGTCCCAGGATGGACTTCACTAGTGCAAATTCACTTAGTTTAGGGAAGAAAGAGACCTGATAAATCTCTTTTATGGAGGGAAATATGAAGGAATACATACATACATATACACATACATACATACATGGGTGTCATCTCCAGTAGTCCTGATCCATATCTTGCCATTCAACCCAGATGACTCTGGAGAAGAGAGTGAAGCTGGTGACTGCACAGCCTTGTATCACTTAAATCCAATCCACTTGCAAGTCATGGCATCACCTTCCTGATGTCACGGTCCTCTTCCAGAATGAAGGACAAACAACAACCTATATACATACATATGAACATTAATGCTTCACTTACCTAGGGATCAGATTTCTATTGCACACTTCCTTTCCCCACCTTTAAGTATGGCAGGTACGTACAACTCTACTTTCAATCTAGAGGGTGGAAAATTGGGGGTGGGGGCTACTTCAAGACATGTGTGACTCAAGGTCCTTTGGAAACATTTTTAGGCACTGGGGGCCTAATGCCGAAAAGTCTTTTTTTACCACTTTAGAATGACATGATAAACTTTGGCTTGTCCCTTGATGTTCCCCTGCCATATGACCACAGCAAAGAAGTGGCATGTTGGCACAGGATTTTTTTTAACATAAAGACTTTTATATATAAATTATGTAGCTTCATCATTATGCAATTTGTTAAGGGAATAAATACAAGTTAAAATTAATACTAAAGAAAACCAAGCTGGGAAAAAAAAAAGCAGCTAAACTAGCTATACAAAGAGGAAGGAAGGCAATGTTTGTGGGTAGAATAGTTTAAGGGGAATGGAGGGTTTAATTCTAAAGCTATATGAAAGAGGGGAAGATACAGGAGGATTGGCAAAATTTGTTAATGGTATTAGTACCCCAAAAAAGTCAATTGAGAGCACATAAATAACTACCAGTCCATATTACTACTTTCTGACCTCTACAAATTTTTATCAGAATGATCCACATTTGTGTCAAGGGCATCTTTCAAAATATGAGAAAGGAAAAAGAAGGCGTTTCTAAGCAACATTCTATAAGAGATTACAACCTTGCAGTTATACCATTGAATGAAAGGATTAGAGAAAATAAGTGACACTATATTTATTGGTAAGTATATTCATATACAGGAAGTTTATATGTATATCTATGTGTACATGCATGTGTGTATATATATATATATATATATATTGCTATATCTATATATATGGAGAGAGAGAAAAAAAGAGAGGGAGGGAGGAGGATAAGGAAGAGGGAGAGAAAGAAATAGAGAGAGATGACCTAGATGACCTCTAGACCCTTCTGCTCTAACTCTATGACCTCTTGCTTATAGAGGTCTCTCCTATAAGCAAGGGAGACATTTTTATGCAGAATAGCCTTCATGGCTGCTTTTTCCCTTTAACAGTCAAATTACATACAAATACTTATAATTCGCATATAGGCGTATATATATATATAAATTTATTTTTATACATGCATGCATAAATATATATTATATATACTTACATATCTGATGTTCCAGGAATCTTATTGTAGTTATTTTTTTAAATATGTAATTTATTTATTTTTAGTTCTTAATATTCACTTCCACAAGAATTTGAATTCAAAATTTTCTCCCATCTCTCCCCAACCCCCACCTCAGGACAGCATCCACGCCATCCACTTCTTCCAGTCTGTCCTCCCTTCTATTATGCACTCTTCTTCCATCCCCCTTCCCCTCTATTTTCCTGTAGGACAGAATAGATTTCTCTACTCCATTGCCTATATAGCTTAATTTTCAGTTGCATGCTAAAACAATTTTTAACTTTCATTCTTAAAGCTTTGAGTTCCATATTCTCTCCCTCCCTTCTCACCTAACTTAATTGAGAAAAAAAAGCAATTCAATATAGGCCATACATGTGTAACAATGCAAAGCGCTTCCATAATAGTTATGTTGTAAAAGACTAACCCCATTTCCCTCTGTCCTATACTGTCCTTCATTAATTCCATCCACTCTCTTGACCTGTCTTCCCACAATAGTGTTTGCTTTTGATTATCCCTTTCCCCAATGTGCTGTCTCTTCTATTATCTTCCCACTCCTATCCCCTTCCCCCTTGCCTTCCTGCAGGGTAAAATAGATTTCCATATCTAATTGAGTGTGCATTATTTCCTACTTAAGCCAAATCCCATGAGAGTAAGGCTCAATTATTTCCTTTCATCTCCCCCCTTTTCCTTTCCATTGTAAAAGTTCTTTCTTCCCTCTTTTATGTGAGATGACTTGCTATATTCTACCTCTCTCTCTTACTTCTAGTACATTCCATTCAACAGTAAATTTTATTTTTTTTAGGTATTCTTCCTTCATATTCAGCTCACCCTGTGTCCTCTATGTATGTATGTATGTATGTGTGTGTATACATGTATATATATTATACATATGTATGTGTATACATATACACATACATACATATCCATATCCACCTACATATATACATATATACACACACATATATATGTACATATATTCCCTCTAACTACCCTAATACTGAAAAAAGTCTCATGTGTTACAAATCTTTCCATGTAGAAATGTAAACAGTTCAACTTTGATGAGTTCCTTAAGGCCTCTCTTTGCTGTTTATCTTTTCGTGTTTCTCTTGATTGTTGTATTTGAAAGTCAAATTTTCTATTCAACTCTGGTCTTTTCCTCAAGAATGCCTGAAAACCCTCTATTTCATTGAAATTTCATTTTTTCCTCTGAAGTATTATACTCAGTATTTCTGGGTAGGTGATATTTGGTTTTAATCCTATCTCCTTTGATCTCTGGAATATCATATTCCAAGCCTTTGATCCCTTAGTGTAGAAGCTGTTAATTCTGTGTAATCCTGATTGCATTTCTACAATTCTTGAATTGTTTCTTTCTAGCTGCTTGTAATATTTTCTCCTTGACCTGGGAACTCTGGAATTTGGCGACAATATTCCTAGGATTTTTCCTTTGGGAATGTCTTTCAGGAGGTGGTCAATGAATTCTTTCCATTTATATTTTACCCACTGGTTCTAAAATATCAGGGCAGTTTTCCTTGATAATTTCTTGGAAGATGATGTCTAGGTCCTTTTTTGATCATGGTTTTCAGGTAGACCAATACTTTTTAAATTATCTTTCCTGGATCTGTTTTCCAGATCTGTTGTTTTTCCAATGAGATCTTTCACATTGTCTTCTATTTTTTATTCTTTTGGTTTTGTTTTGTAATTTCTTGGTTTTTCATAAAGTCATTAGCTTCCATCTGCTCCACTCCACTTTTTAAAGAACTATTTTCTTCAGTGAGTTTTGAATCTCCTTTTCCATTTAGCCCATTCTGATATTTAAAGCATACTTCTCTTCATTGGCTTGTTGGATCTCTTTTGCCATTTGGGTTAGTCTATTTTTTACAGTGTTATTTTCTTCAGTATTTTTTGGGGTGTCCTTTAGCAAGCTATTGACTTGCTTTTCATGATTTTCTTGCATCGCTCTCATTTCTCTTCCCAATTTTTCCTCCTCCTCTCTTACTTGATTTTCAAAATCCTTTTTGAGCTCTTCCATGGCCTGAGACCATTTCATATTTATTTTGGAGGTTTTGGATGTAGAAGCCTTGACTTTTATGGCTTCCTGCTTTGTTCTTCCTCATCTGAGAGGATGAAAGAAAATACCTGTTCACCAAGAAAGTAACCTTCAGTAGTCTTATTTTTTTCCCTTTTTTGGGCATTTTCTCAGCCTTGACTTTTAAGTCTTTTGTCAAGTGGAGGGTATGCTTTAGGGAACTGTAAGTTGTCAGTTCCTCCAAGGTGGAAGAGTTTACTCCTCTCCTGACCTACACTGTGGTCTGGGAGCAATGACAACCACTCTTTTTTGCCCAGAATCTGAGTAGAATTCCCTCTCCAGAGCCTCTACCAGCTCCACCAGGCCGGTGCTCTTCCTCACCCCAGGACCACCACTGAGGATTGAGACCCAGATTGGCCCAAGGTCTTTAGGTCAAGGGCTCCAAAAGTGAATACTGCTGCTGCAGAGGCTGTCACAGCCCTGGGGCTGGGTTGGGGCCAGACTGGGCTCCCTTCTCACCCAAGTTAAAGAGATTTCTCACCGACTTTTGAATCTGTCTTTGGTGTTTGTGGGCTGCGAAACCTGGGAACCACAGCTGCCAACCATGCCCTGAAGCCTTCTCTAGTGCTGCTGAGCCATGCTGCATGGCCAAGGCTGGGCTGCGCTGCGCTCCTAGCCCAGTGTGATAGACCTTTCCTGTTGGCCTGCCAGGCTGTCTTAGCCTGGAAATCTCTTTCATTCTGTTCTTTTGTGGCTTCTGCTGTTCTAGTATTTGTTTAGACTCTTTGTTTACATGTATTTTATGGGCTGCAGAGGCAGAGCTAGAGCAGGTCTGTCTTTCTCTTCTGCCATCCTGGCTTTGCCCCACCAGGATTTTTCTAAAGAGGCTATTTCTGCCCTCTTGGATGCAGAACCCAGCCTCTAGGTTGAATTGAGGAAGGGTTAGCAAAAGATAGCCTGCCAAATCCCATGTTCAGTGAGACTCAAGACAGGCATGTACCCAGGCCTCTGGCTGCCTTTGCCTCTCATGGGTTTCATTCCTTGTGAACATCATAAAGGAAATATTGCTTCAGTGTCTACTGGCATCTTCTCCCACCCTAGGACCTACCAGTGTAGCAGTAGGGAGAGAATATCTTTAAAAAAACGAGTGGGCTGGCCATGGGAAGAGCAAGCATCAGAGGAAGGACTCCAAAAATATCTAGCTTGGCTGGTTGATTGGACAATGCCAACAATAATAGTTAGCATTTATGTAATGTTTTAAGGTTTGCAAGGTATTTTACATATATTACCTCATTGTATTCTCATAACATTGCTGTGATATAGATGCTGTTACTAGCTTTCTTTTAAAGATGAGGAAACTGAGGCTGACTGAGGTTAAGTGATTTGTTCAGAGTCACATAGCTAATAAGTGTTTGAGGAAGGATTAAAGTTCAGGTCTTCCTGATTCTACATCTAACATTCTATCCCTAGAGATGAAATATTATATGGCTATTTAACATTCTTGCAAAAAATAGTTCTATGTCCCAATGTGTCTTGAATATTAATTAGCTACCCAGGAGATTATAGTAGGAGCAATAAGTTAAGCTATTTAATTATGTTGTAATCATTATTTAATTCATGCTCTGAGGTTTTGATGCTTAGCATTACCTTTTCCATGTGCGAATGAATGACATGTTATATGACGGTTTCATTTTTATTCTTTGGGTATCTCTTTTACTTTCTTCCTTTTGGGGAAATCCTAGACTAGGACCCAAAGTAGAATTATCCTCAGAGTAGCAACGGTTTCTTTTTATTCTTAATTTTTTTTACTTTGTTACATATTTCTCAAATACATGTAAAAAAGATTTTTAACAATCATTTCCAATTCTCCTTAAAAATCTCTTTTAACACTCAATTCCTCCTCCTTTTTTCTACCCCCTCCCCACTCCTTGAGGACACAAACAACTGGATGTCAACTATACATGTGAAGTCCTGCAAAACACATTTCCTTTTTAAAAACACAAACAAAACAATAAAAATAACATTTAAAACAAGTATGCTTCAATCTGCATTCAGAGTTCATCAGTTCTCTCTCCAGAGGTAAATAGGATTTTTTTCATTATGGGTCCTCTGAGGTTAGCTTAGATCATTGTCATGATAAGATTCAGATTTTTCTGAAAGCATTCTGCTCATCATTTCTTATAACACAATAGTATTACATCATAATCACATACCACAACTTGTTCAACCATTCCTCTCAATTTCCAATTCTTTGTCACCACAAAAAGAGTCACTGTAAACATCTTTGTGTACAAATACGTCCTTTTCTCTTTTATTTGATCTTTTTTGAAATGAAGGCTTAGTGGTGGTACTGATGGTTTAAAGGGTACGTGCAGTTTTATAGCTCTTTGGGTTTAGTTCCAAATTATTTTCCAGAATGATTAGATCAGTACACAACTCCACCAATTGTGCTTTAGTGTCCCAATTTTTCCACATTTCCTCCAGTATTTGTCATTTTCCTATTCTTTCATGTTAACCAATCTGAAGGTATGAGTTGGTATCTCAGAGTTATTTTAATTAGTATTTCTTTGATCAGTAGTTATTTAGAGCATTTTTTTTTCATGGGACTATTGATAACTTTGATTTCTTCTTCTAAAAACTGTTTGTTCATTCATATGTTTTGACCATTTATCAACTGGAGAACGACTCCTATTTATATAAATTTGACTCATTCCCTATGTATTTGAAAAGAGAGGCCTTTATCAGAGACACTTGCTGCAAAAATTTTTACCCAGTTTCCTGTTTTCTTTCTAATTTTGGCTACATTAGTTTTGTTTGTTCAAAAGTTTTTTAATTTCACGTAATCAAAATGGTCTAGTTTACTTTTGATCCCTTGTTTGGTCATAAACCCTACCCATATACATAGATGTAGCAGGTACATTTTTCCATGCTTTCCTAATTGACTTATGATATTACCCTTTATGTCTAAATCATTTATTCATTTTGATATTTTCTTGATATATGGTGTGAGATGTTGGTCTGTGCCTTATTTCTACCAAACTGCTTTCCAGTTTTTACATCTATTTTTGTCAAATGGTGAATTCTTATCCCAACACCTTAGATCTTTGAGTTTATCAAACACTAGATTACTATGGTCATTTACTATTGTATACTGTGTATCATCCCAACATAGTCAACACATTCTTTCACCTTCTTTCTTTATAGATTTCAACTGCCCAAAAATAATAAAATTCTTAGAAGATATATTTATCACCTCCCCATATAGAAAGGTAAACAGTCTAACCTTATTGAATCCATTATGATTTCTCTTTCATATTTACCTTTCTATGACTCTCTTGGTTCTTGTATTTGAAAGTAAAATTTTCTATTCAACTCTGGTCTTTTCATCAAGAATGATTGAAAATCCTCTACTTCACTAAATATCCAAGTTTCCCCTGAAGGATTATGCTTAGTTTTGTTGGGTTGTAATCTTAGCTCTTTTTACCTCCAGAATATCATATTCCAAGCCCACAGCTCCTTTACTGTGACAGTTGCCAATTTTTGCATGATACTGATTGTGGCTTCATGGTATTTGATTGGTTTCTTTCTGGCTAACTGAAGTATTTTCTCTTTGAGCTAGAGTTCTGAAATTTGGTTACATTATTCCAAGGAGTTTTCATTTTAGGATCTCTGGTAGATTTTTTCAATTTCTATTTTACCTTCTGGTTCAAAGATATCCTTCATAATTTCCAGAAATATGATATCTAGGCTCCTTAAACTGCTGCTGTTTTTGTCACCCCCACCCAGCCTCACCATTGGTTTCTTATTCATGTGGGCTCTGGCCCAGCCTCTACCTCCAAGTAACAGATCTCTCTTTCTGGCCTCCTAAGTTGTCCTTGCCTGGAAGAATGTCTCACTCTGACGTTTTGTCAGTTTTGCCACTCCAATACTCAATGTGAGGTGTTATTTTAAAGTTGTTTGAAGGAAAATGTAGGAAGAGCTCAACTGAGTACATTTTCTGCTCCACCATTTTGGCTCCAACCCCAGAAGTTGGTGGGGTTTTCTTAGTAAACCAATGAGTGTGAGAATGAAAAGCCTACTCTCCTTACTGAAATAGGAAAAAACAAGAAGCATTTATTAAAGTCTATGCACTTTGGATTCAGAGGAGAAGTTATGGGGTCCTCATTTAAAACCTATTATGTGTAATTCTAACAACCTGATTTCCTGGTTTCCCAGGCTTCAACAGATTAGCTGGAACTAGCAGGAGATAAATTGACAACAATGAGGAATAATGATTTAGTAGGAAGGAAAGACACATCAGACCTAGAAAATCAAGACAATCTGGGGTCAATTATCATGGAATAAAGAGTCTAACATATGGGCATTTCTGTGTTAATTACAGCACAGTACAATAACTTAGGCTCTTAAATATGACACTGAGATGCCATGAAAAAGTTAAATTATATTATAGTCACTTTACTCTGTATAAGAAGGCAGGGAAATTCAGATTTTAATTTTATATAAAATGCAATTTTAGAGATGTCATTAAAATGATTAATTTTTTAAAAAAAGTCACTGATTTGAAAGGGGCAATTTTTAATTCTCTGGAAAATCCATTTCTGTGGAGCATCTTATTTCTCAACAATGTCAAATAAATGAAACTTGATGTATGTATGTGTATTATGGCCACAGACATCTAGGAGGTGCAGTAGATAGAGCACTGGACCAGGAGTCAGGAAGACATCATTTCAAATCTGACTTCAGATGTTGACAAGCTATGTGACCTCAGTCAAAGCACTTACCCTGCCTCAGTTTCCTCATCTACAGGAAATGGAGATAATAAAAGCACATGCCACTCAGGACGATTATAAATCACTTCTTTCCAAAGTTTAGCTTGGATTGGCAAGGGAAAAGCTATGCTCATCTTGACTGATTACTCCTTTTTTCATTTCTAAGTATTGAAAGGCCAATCACGTTAAATAGGTCAGTCAGTTATGTTTGGATGTAGTTGTTTACATATAATCTCTCCCATGAGATAATGAGCTCCTTGGGAGTTGGATACTAGTCTTTCTTTGTATCACCAAGGGTTGGCACAATGATTGGCAAGTAATTGTTGTGAACCCATTTAGTGTAGTGGATAGAGTGCTGTGCCTGGCATCAGGAAGAATCATCTTTCTGACTTGAAATCTGGCATCACAACTAGCTGTGTGACCCTGGACAAGTCATTTCACCCTGTTTGCCTCGACTCCCTCATCTGTAAAATGAGTAGGAGAAGGAAATGGCAAACTACTCCAGTATATTTACCAAGAAAACCCCAAAATAGGGTTACAAGGGTCACTCATGACTGAAAATGACTGAACAACAAAAATATAGGGGTTGCCTTCAGTAGCTTCTAAGAGTCCTTCCAGTTCTAATGATAATGATTATGATGAATCATGCTCTTATGAGGGATTCTGGGAACAAATCAAGACCTTGGACATAGTAGATATTTATGAAATTAAAAGGCAATTCTCAATTTGACAGGGATGTGTTTGTGCTATCTATAAGCCTCAGAGTCCATAACACTAACATTTTCAGTGAGTCAAAGGATTCCTCCACATTTGGGCAGAACCAGTAGTCAGCCTATGCACACAGACTCACTTGCCAATATGAAGCACACTTCTCTAAGAACACCTTGAATAAGCAGCCATTCAAAAACTTTTCATTTGGTATTAGTGAATCATAGATTTGGAGTTGGAAGGGTCCTTACAGGTCATCTCTACTCCCTCATTTTACGTGTGAATGAAGACGGACGTTATTACTTTCCCAAGTTCTTCTGAATAAAATGCTCTTTCCACTGTTACCGCTCTGTTTCTCCATTGTTAAAGATATATGTTGCCCTTTACTTGAAATTCCTGTCAAGTAGCCAAATACTTGATTATTTTCATTTGCTGCAGAATGACTCACATGTATTAAATTTCAGAACTTCAGCATCCCCCTACTGATGACATAATAAAACATCATCTCTTTAGTCTGGCATTTAAGGCCCAGGACAATCTGATGCATTCTAGCCTTAACATCACATTTCTCACCTTCACAGTCTCTAAGTTTCAGGCAAATTAGACAACTACCTACAGCCTAAAGCTCCATGGAATGCCATCCTCATCTCCATCTTTGGGAATTCTCTTTCTTTAAGGCTTTTCTCAGGCATTACCTCCTCCATGAAGCCTCCTCTGATCCTACTTGCTCCTTTCTCTTTAGACCAGGAATTCTTAATCACCTTGCTGTCATGGACTCCTCGTGAGACTGTTGAAGCCTATGCATCCTCCTCCACTTCTCTCTGAATAATATCTTTAAATGTATAAAATAAAATCCATAGGATTGCAAAGGTTATTAGACTGGTGGATCAGGAGATTTTAGAAGATGCAATTTAATTCAATTTTGGCAAAGCTTGTAATAAAGTATTTCATATTATTTCTTCATAGAATATGAAAAGATATACACTGGAAGATAAAATGATTTAATATATGTACATAATGTATATGTATATAATATGTAATAGATATTATGATGATAATGATTTAGAACTGGCTGACTCGAAGAAGTTGATAGTTCAATGTCATTGTAATAGGAGGTCGCCAGTAGAGTATTCCCAAAGATTTGTGCTAAGTTATACTGTTCAACATTTTTTCCCTGACTTGGATAAAGAGATAGATGATATACTCATCAGATTTTCAGGTGACATGAAGGTAGGAGAGATACCTAACACAGGATGAATGAACCAGGATGTAAAAAGAGTTGACAGGCTGGACAAGCACTACTATGAATCTAGCAAAATGAAATTTGATAGGGATAAATGTAACATTTTAACTCAGCTACCAAAAGAATCAACTCCATAAAATATAAGATGTAGGCCCTATGCTCAATATGAAGTACAACTGTGAGATGACAATCAAAAAAAGCTTAGGTGATGTTGGGATACACTAAGAGAGGGGCAGAGATCCAGGAGTAGGAAGGTAATCATTCCATTGTACTAAGTCCTCATCAGACCTCATTTGGGGCATAGTAGAGTACCACATTTGAAGAAAGACAGCAATAAGTGGGAAAGTGTCTAAAGGAGGGGAACCAGGGTGATAAAGAACCTTGGTTCATGCATATGAAGATCATCTGAAGGGCTGACAAGTGGAAGAGGGATTATACTTGTTTTATATGACCCCAGAGGGTAGAAGTCACATAAAGGTGAATTTATAAAAAGTCTTGATGCAAAGAAGCCTGAAGTCAGGAAAATCTTCTTACCAATTAGAGCTGTTTAAAAGTGGAACAGCTTACTTTGAGAAGTGTTGGCTCTGCTCTCCTTAGAAGTCTTCCAGTAGAGGCTAGATGACCAATTTTTTAAAGGCGGATCTTTTTGTATATAGGTTGAACGAGATGGCAGCTGAACTCCCTTCTAATTCTTAATTTTTTTGATTCTGGCCTTGAGCACAGTGGGCCTGATGTTTTTCAAAGTTTTGATGAATACTCATTGAAGTAAAGTCTGCAGTTTGCTCAATAGTACTAAGGTAATATGGTATAATAGTATGAGACTTAGCCTTGCCTGCTACCTACCAGCTGTGTAAACTTGGGCAAGTCATTTTATTTCTCTGAGCCTCAGTTTCCCCTTCTGAAAACTGGGGATATTAACACTGGTACTAGTCACCCTCAAAGGTTGTTAGGAGGATCAAATGGGATTATATCTACATATGTGTGTGTGTATATATATATATGCATATATATACATGTGTATGTGTATATATGTGTGTATATATATATACACATATACATACACACTATACAGAGAGAGAACTTTGTAAAGTAAGATGTAAATGAGTTATTATTATTGGTCTAAAAGAAAATGAACAAGTTGTAGAGATGCCAAAGCTCCTTGAGAACCAGGATTATCTCTTGTCTTTCTTTGAATCCCCGGCAGTTAGCATAGTGCCTGGTATATACCACGTGATTAATAAATGCTCATTGACTACCTGACTGACATAGGATGAACAGGAGCTCTGGGGTGAAGAGAATCTGGCTTAAATAAAATACTGCATCACTCAATTCTGGAGGATACTGATGATAATAAATGGGTGCCCTAGAAACAAACAAAAGGCCATATGCCAAAGACCACAGCAAAATAAATCCCCTGGAGGAATGTTTAGATTTTAGCATAACGTGGTTATTTTTGTCTCATTGGCAAAGGCAACTAGAGTTCAATTCAGTTCACAGGCTCAGAGATTTAGAGCTGGAAGGAAAATCAGAGGCCATTATACAGTCAGGCTCATTTTTGAAAATTTAATTTTTTCAATGAACAAAAATCTATTCTCTTTTTCTCCTACTCCCTTTCCCCCAACTATAAAGAAAAAAAATAAAAATAAAACCCTCATAACACATATAGATAGTCAAACCAAACAAATTCCAAGATTGGCTGGTTCCAAAAATGGTCTCACTATGCATTCTGAGCCTATCACCTCTCTCTCAGGAGGTGGGTAGTATGTTTCATCATCACCTGGGCCTCTTATTTAGCAGGTGAGGAAACTGACTTGCCCAAGTTTACACAGCTACCAAGAAACAGAGATGATAATATAAACCAGGACCCCTGATTCAAAATCCAGTCCTCTTTGCATTGTACCACACCATCACTCAAGAAGAGGAGAAAGATATTATCTGAAAACAAATACTTTATCAATATGATGGGGCAATGACTTGGTCAGATAATATGTAGGAGAGGCAGAATTCGAACCTAGGTCCTCTGCCTTTTTCTACTACTTCAATTCAACTAATGAACTATTTATTAGGTATCCACTGCATGTAAACCACTGGGCTACAAAGATGAAATTGGCATATTCCTTGCCCTCAAGGAGATTGAACTCTCTTAGAAAGCTGGGGGTGGGGTAAATGGTGTGTGCTCAATATGCATAACATAAGTAGGGGATAAACAAGATAAAGCAATGTAGGAAATTTTGAGGAGCAAGTGAATATCGCTAACTGGTGTGGGGGAGGGGGGGTTCAGAAGCTTCAAGGAGAAAGGAAGGCTCCCTAGGTGGAGCCTTGACGGAAGAGGGAGATTTTAAAAAGATAACCAAGTAGCATAGCAACAAAATCTAGCTCTCCAAATGTAAACCCTGATGGGAAAAGGCAAAGTGTCCCAATTAGTCAATTGATCAGGTATTTATTAATTTTTTAAAATATCCGTCTTATGTAACCACTGCTCAACAGGTAACTAAAGGACCTACCTATTCCTGATAGATCAGATATCAGAAGTGTCTATTCTATGACTGAACAATTTATTAGCTAATCCATAATACATTTTTTTTATGACTCATCATTTCCTTTATTTGTTCTGTAAAACTTGGACTCAGTCAAAAGGCAGCCCTCACCATCTAGCTGCTAGATCATTCTGATATGGTTGCCTGAAGAAAAATTATAGAAAACTATAGGCAAAGCCAATCTTACTTACTGGCTGTGGAGTAGAAGGCCTCTCCTATTCCAAACTGTCTTTTCTACTCCACTCAGTCTCAGTTTCAGGGACAGGACTGCTCCTTGGGCTTTGTCTAAAATCTTATTGAACTTAAAAATATAACTAATCAAATGACCACTACTAGGGTAGGACTGACCTGTGGGAAGTGGGTGAGATTTTCTTCATCATTTTCCTACCACCTCCCCTTTCACTATTTCTCTCACCATCTTGGCACTTTCTCTCCATACCAAAAGTTACCCTGTGCCCTCAGTTTTTGCTGCTTCCTTCCCAGGTCTCTCTTTCATGTGTGATATAAAGCAATGATGCAACACTATTGTTTGGAGGTAAATTGCTTCTGAAAGGAATGTATCCACATTCATTCATTCATTCATCAATTTGTTCATTTAACAACATCAAGTTGTTTGTTTTTGAAGAGGACCACTGATATCACTCCATGATTGACTTGACATTGATTTGCTTGTGAACTGATTTGAAATGAGGCAGAGTTGCACCGTCATCAGCCTTACTCTCTCTTCCTCAGTCACTGAAGTCCAGCGGGATTCAATGGATGACCTTGACCTCTTCAGTGTCTGATCAAACTCTAAGCACTTCTTCAGCCTCCTTCATGGCTGTTGGAACAATTCTTCACATGCTTGGGGCAGCCATCCCCCTAACTCACAGATGGGTTTGAGACCTACTGGTTACTCTCAATCTGGTTTAACCTGTCTGCTGAAATGGCTTACTTGAGGGTGTCCACTGTGTATGCTACAGCTTCTTGGAGTCACAGGTGAAAGATGGGTAAAGGTGGACACCAACAACATTAAGTACATATTGTATATGAGGTAGGACACTATCTGCTGGGGATAAAAAAATAACTAAGGCCTATTTGTTGTTCTGTCATTCAGTTGTGACTCTTCATGATCCCCTGGATGATAGCACAGCAATACAATACTACAACGTCCATGGGTTTTCTAGGCAAAGATACTGGAGTAGTTTGCCATTTCCTTCTCCAGCGGATTAAAGCAAAAGGAGGTTTAGTGACTTGCCCAGAGTCACACAGCTAGCAAATATCTGAGGCCAGATTTGAACTCCAGTCCTCTTGACTCCACATAAATACTCCATCCACTGAGCCTAATAGCTAATACAAAAAAATGCCACCAATCTTGCTATCCAAGAGCATGTAAAGTAACCGGGGGGCAGGGAACAGAAAGGAAAAACACATCCATAGATAATTATGATACAAGGGAAAATTGTTCTTTGTCCTTCATTCTCAAAGAGGACCAGTGACATCAGGAGGGTGATGTCTTGACTTGCAAGTGAATTGGATCTAAGTGAGGTAGGGCTGGCCCAAGTCACCAGCCTCACTCTCTCCTCCAGGGTCATCTGAATCCAGTGGCAAAATATAAGTCAGGATGACTGAAGAGGACCCCAAATGCAGTGGAACACCATGGCCTTTTTAAGAAGCTAAGGTCTTTCTCAGGTCTCAATTTGTCTGAGGCAATACCCCTTGAGTAATTTCATAAGGGAGAATACACTAAGTAAAATAGATGGGTGCAGGCATGGTGCTATGAAAAATCCAAAGAAGAAAATCACTTCCATCTAGGAGGAGATGGGAATATGTGTAGTGGAAGAGATATCTTAATTCCACTTCTTTCCCACCCCTACCCCAACCCCCATGTAATTTAGACTAGTTTTTTTCCTTAAAAGGTATTGTAACTTTGGGAAGTTTGATTGATTCAGGGGACTAAGTCTTAGACCACTGACACAGTTTCTTGGTCATCGTGTGGGTACTAAACTTCCCAGACTAGCAGCATAAACAATACTGAGGAGCCGCTGAGCTCATTGCTTTATCCTAGACAAATCTCCATCCTTTCCCGTGCTTCCCCTACTCTGGCAAAGTAAAACTCCTTTTGTTAACTTGTTAGATGGATTTACAAGCATCTCATTTTGTTCCAATTTTGGATGTAAACTTTCAAGCTATTTGATTTCTCTGAAACAAGCCTTGTTTCCTTAGAAAAGTGGAGGAAAATGACAGATGGAAATTCTCCTGAGCCAGTCTCTGAAATTATTGTCTGGGGCATATTTTTCATGGAGATAATTCACAAAAGGCAATCTCATTTACCTGCATTAATCCTAAATATAACAACCTTTGGTTTGGACACAGTGCTATACAATTAGTGAGCAAAATACTTACCTGCATATTCTCTGGGGCTCAGCCAAGTTTTTCAGCAGTAGGCAGTATAGTCAGAAATTCATCTCTGCGCAAGTTGCATGGATTTAATTATGCAATTAATTATATTCAGCTTGAATTACAGTTAACTCATTGATATAAGCTTGCAAGCATGACACCTGGAGGCAGTCAGTTGTACAGTGGTAATGACTGGCAGATGGTGAGCCTTTACTGGCCCTCTGGGTCGCATATGCTATTTAATTAAGGTTTTTTGGCTTTATTTTGCTTTTGGCTAATTATCTGTTCAGAGGGTTGACTCCAGCCTCATTTAAACTGTATGGGCCACATGTTGGAAATCTGACCATCATTTCATTTCTTTATCTGTGGAGATGGACCTTACTGGTTAATATCCCCATTTTACAGAAAAGCCAGAGGTAACCTGTCCAAAATCGCACAACTGCTAGGTGGTAGATGCGCAGAGATCAGAGTCCACACCTTCTGACTCCCATTAGCCCACAGTCTCTTCCCTCTAAGCTGATCTATATGGAACATACAATTCATATTTATACTAGTATTTTATCTACATTATGTCATTTGATTCCCACAATAACTCTCTTCCAGGTAGATATTATTATCATCACCAACCCCAATTTACAGATGAGGAAACTCGGGCCGAGAGAGCGCCCTCCTGACTCAGCCACCTGGTGCGCACCTACCGCAAGGTTTAAACCTAGGTCTTCCTGATCCTGGGGCCAGCCCTCTGCGCCCTTCACCCTTGGAACATGCTGTCTTACAAACGAACTTTCTGTTCTCGTCCAGTCCTCCCCTCCCTCTCAAAAACCCCTGCAGAAACAATTCCTTTTGTACTTTCTACCACGTCTCCAAGCAGAGGACAATGCGCGATTGGCCTCCAAGAGAGAGGACAGTACTTGAACCAGAGACAGTGACAAATAGTCTTGGATTGCGTTCATCGGCGGCATTCGGGTTCCAATCATCTCGCCACTAAACGGTGCAGACCAAACAACAGATCTCCTCTACAGGGAGCCGGGAAGCCTGGCCCCTGATTCATTCAGCCTTCTCAGTCCTCAAAGCACGCAACCCGCCTCGTTCGCCAGCAGAAAGCGCGCAGAGGCCCCAGACCAGGGGCTCCAGCTCTCTCGGGGCCCGCCTGCTTCGCTGGGAAGCCGACTCCAGCCCTTTCCAAGGTGCCTAGGCCTTTGGTCTCTTCTCAGGCTGGCAGCGGGGCCAGGATCGATTCTGCAGAAGTTTGACAGGCCAGGGGCGATGGGCACTGAAAGCGCCACAGCGGCGCGCATGGCTTGGCAGAGCAAACTGGCACCCAAAAGTTAATGGCGCAAGGAAACCAAACAGACACCTGACCCGCGGGACTCGTCTCGCTGGGAGCAGAGGGAGGGCCCAGGGGCCCGGACTGGAGCGGAGGGCCGGGGCGGGGCGGGGTCAGGGCGTCCTCAGCCTCTCTTTGTCATGGAACTGGGAGAACAGGAAAGCTGGGGGCCCCTGCGGAGGTCAGTCTCCTTATCTCGTTGAGCCAGGTTTCTGCAGGCTTGGCTGGGCTGCATTCATGCATTCACCTGCTCCCTCATCCGGAAATGCACGCTTTTGTAGAGGGGAGGAATTTACATATCGGAATGCAAATGAGGGGAAAGTAGCGGATTGTTGACTGATTATGGGGAAGGGCTGCTGGGCAGCCTCTGGAGAAGCACCAGAGAGTCTGGGACCCTTCCCCTTCCCCCAACCCCTTTACCCCCTGCCTTAAAAGAGAAGGGATGAAAACGAATGTCCACAAAACTGCCTTGCTAAAGGATGGACCTGAGGTTTCATTGTAAGAGAAAAGGAAACCCTCTCTTGAAGCAAGTCAGCCCTTTCTCTGAAACTTTCAGTCTTGTTTGGAGCACTCAGGGGTTAAGTGACTTTCCCAGGGTCACATAACCAACTGCATCTCTGGTTCGGTTCTCCATTTACTGTTGCCTGTTACCTCTCTACATTTGAAAAAGAAAAGACCCATATTTACAAGCTCGTTGAAACAATTTCCAGACTTGCCTTTCTCTAATAGTTAGGATGATACATTTAAGATCTGAAAAGAACCTTAGAAGTCATCAAATCCCAATTCAATTATTTTATAGATGAGAAAACTGAAAAATGAAGTGATTTGCCAATGGCACACTGTAAGAATAATATTCACTAGCATTTATATAGGACTTTGAAGTTTGCAAAGCCAGATACATGTATTATTTCATTTGATTTTCACAAATCTTGTGGGATCTGGTGCTATTGCTGTCCCATTTTACAGATGAGAAAACCAAGGCAGACAGGTTAAATAACTTGACCATAGTCATATAGTTTCAGTAAATGAACTAATCTTTCCCTTCCCATTTTTTGGGAATTCTATCCATTTCTTGACTCCATATCCTGTATGCTATTCACTGTGCCACCTAGTTACCTCTAAGTAGTAAGTATGACATTGGGCAAGTCACTTAATCTTGAGCTTCAGTATCCTTATGTCTAAAATAAAAAGATTGGACTTTATGACCTCTATAGCTCTAGGTCTCTAAGCAGCCAAAATTAAAGCCACAAGGTCCACACACATTGATGTTCATGTGTTTTAGTTATGAGAGCTCCTCAATTCATCCTGCTAAGCCTATTTACTCTTAGTTAAGACACAATTCTGACAAGATTAGTTGCCTAGGTTATAACATGTTAGAAGCAACAAAAAAGGAGCAGGGGGGGGGACTTGACCATACTGGGGAAAGACACGTAAAAGCTCTAATTCATCTCACACTTTGTCTTGTTTATAATTGGTAAACCAACATTAAAATTAAATAATAAAACATCTAGTCATAGCCACAGTCATAATAATTAGGAAACATGGGATAGATCTTTTTGTTGCACAAGGAATTTTCTGAAATTGATTTGCAAATTAATTTTCTCAATTTAGGGTTCACTTGTATGTGATGAGTTATCAAGCAATATGCATTTATTAAGTGCCTATTGTATGCCAATCATTATTCTCAGTACGGAGACTACAAAGACAAAGCCTAAACAACCCTGCCCATGAGAAGCTTGTATTCTATCAAATTGTTTGCTTCATGGCATTCTAGCTCTGCTGCTTATGAGCTGTTTGCCATTCTGAGCTCCATCTTAAGTCATAAAATAATATTTAAGGATGAAAATACTTTCACCACCATAGAAGGTTATTATAAAGATAGGATGAGGTAATGAATAAAAATTGTCATCTCTTATGTTTATTTTCAAATATATTCTTGTGTTGCATGGATCCAATTAGAGACCTCTAGATAAATTATTTTATAAATTATATATAATTATATATATATATATATATATATAATAAATTATATAAATTTGCAATACCTATCTTGGTCATAAGAATTAATTATATGGAGAAAAGCACTGGTTTTGATGGCAGGAGGAGCTGGGTGCAAATCCTGGTTGTGTAACTCTGGCCAGGTTATTTCCTATTCTTATCTGAATTGTCTCAAATGTCTGATGAGGAGGTTGAACTAAAAGATGTGTAAGGTTCCTTCTTGCTCCAAATCCTATGATCTCTATATTGAGGTTCTATCAGTGACTGCTTGTGTTTTGAGCCTACCAGATGTCATGGGTCCTTGCCACATCAGGGACATTAACTTATTGGCCAGAAAACTCTTTGAAAGAGTAAAGAATGGTGGTCTATTTTTCCTCTTTGAACTCTGAAAAAGGAACAACCTGAATTCTGGTCATCGTCTTTAGAAAGCAGATGATTGTGCAAGGTTACCTTGTGTATGTGAAAACTGACTTAGGGTGATTGATTTTGAGGGCACAAGTTTGTCTGAAAAGACTGAGTCAGACATGGAAATACCATCTGTTTTCCTCTGCCTACCCTTTGCCTCCTTGACTTTAAACACTGCTTGTTCCTTATGACACAATATTGCCATCTACTGCCCAAAGTGTGCAGGATCCCTTTTGCTGAAAACATCACCATTTGTATTCCCAGGAGAATATTGTATATGGCAGGGCAGGTAAGGCATAAATGCTCCAGAATCTACTAATGCCTACTGGGGTTTCTCATTTTAACTTGGCTTCATATATTTTTACATATAATTGGCTTCAATACTTTTCCTTTAAAAAAATTTTTAGCACTGTGAAAAAATTTCGTTCTGCATTCTGTACTCATTTCAAAATCAGGAATAGCCACTGCAGTTGTTTTTTTTTTCAGCACAGTTAGTCCTAAGGACTTGGTAATCAAAATATCCACATGCCAAGACAGCTAGTCAAAGGCTCCCAGAAAGTTTGGTGGATCCCATGTAGAGATTTCATGGGGAGAACATAGACAAGAGTCCTATGGGACTGAGAAGAGTGAATGTACTGCATTGCTGGAGTCTGTCAGTTAACTCACAGATAAATAAATGTTTGCTACCTCCAGAACAGAGGTTTTCAGACTTATTTGGCCTGCTACCTCCTTTTGAAAAACAAAATTACTCAGCACCCCTTGAATAGTTCCACCACCTAGACAATAAAAGGGAGAAACCTTTGGGAGCCAAGTAGTGGCTCTGTGGCCTTTCCACTAGAAGAAGAAAGTCGGTATGATGATGTTGCCATGAGGAAAGGAGTCATCCAAGAATGGTCAGGGGAAAAAGAGTTAAGTCCTATTGGTTGGTGAATCCATGATAGGACCATAGCCCATTCCCTCTAAAAGTAACCCCAAATGACCGGAAGCTCAGCTTTAAAGAATTCCTTAACTGCCCAATCCAAAATGCCCTCACCCAAATTACTGGTGCTTCCTCTGACTCTGGCTTTATTTTGTGTTTGCTTTGTGCATATTTATATTTTTATCTACTTTTATGTACTGTTTCCTTCTGATTGATAGAATTTAAGAAAACATTGTTTTAGTTAATCCTTGTTTTCCTTAATTCGCTGGAGAAGGAAATGGAGAACTGTTTCAGTATGTTTGCCTAGAAACCCCTATAGACAGTATGGTCCATGGTGTCATGAAGAATTAGATGTAACTGAACAGCAACCACAATAGCAAAAACACTACTGTAAGCCAATATTACAGGACAGTCACTTTGTAAATGAAATCTCATGGAACGCCCTAAAATCACAAAGCAGCAAATCCTTGCTATGATGTCTTGAGGCAATCATCTTTACAGAACAACCATGACAGAAAAGGGTTTTTAGTGCAGTAAAATGAGGCACACGCATGACAACCCATTCATGTATATGTTTAAAAAATAGTGAATCTCAAGGATTTTTGGAGCTAGAAAGAATCACAGATTGTTCAAACTCCTTTATTTTATGGGTAAAAAAAGCAAACCAGAGAAGTAAGGTATGGCCTTTCCAAAGAGCCCCATAAATGAAAGAATAGGGATTTTGAACAATGTTTTCTTTCTCCAGAGGCAATTGTCTTTCAGTTATACCACAGTGTCTGCCCATGACATCTCTTAGCTTTTTGAAATCAGACGGGGAGTAGGGAGAGAAAAGTATTTCAAAAACCAGTACTGTGGTGGCACACATTTGTTATCTCATGCTATCCCCAAGGTTAGTGCTGGTGAATCTCTTGACCCTGGGCATTCTGAGCTGCGGTGGCCTATGTTGATCAGGTATCTGAACTAAATTTGGCATAAATATGGTGGACCCTGGAGAGTAGAGAACTATCAAGCTGCCTAAAGAAAACTGAACAGGTTTATATTGGAAAACAGAGAAGTTCAAAGCACCTGTGTCTATCAGAGTGGGAGGGACTGGGCAAGATAGAGTGACTTAGTCTTTACAAAAAAAAGCTAGGAGTAACAATGACTACCATCAAGGTAGCCCATTTCTTTCCGCAGCATCTCTATGACCCTTCATCAGAGACTGGACCTCTAGAAAATTTCAGCATTGGAAGATACCTCAGGAGCTGTCTAAACCAGGAACCTTGGCTCCAACATGTCCTGCAAGTGGCTGTGCAGCTTTGCTTGTGAGGAGTAGCCTAACACAGCACCTGGCGCACAGTAGGAACTTAATCACTACTTATTGACCCAACTTGGAGACATTCAATGATGGGGAATCCACTAAGATAATAGGATTGCAGAATCTCAGATTTGAGAGGTTCTCAAAGGACATCGAGTCTTATCTCTATCTGAAAAGGTATCCATTTTACAGTATTACTGACTGAGAGTTATCCAGTCTACGTGAAGCCATCTAGTGGAGGCATGTGGGAGGGAGGCAGTGGCTGACAGCTTCCCAAGGCAACCCATTCCACTTTTAGATAACTAAATGTTAGGAATTTTCTCCTTATATCAAATCAAAATTTGCCTTTTTTGTAATTTCTGACTATAACTATGTTATAGTATATAACTATGTAAGCAATTCCATTTTACTTTGTATAATTCTGATAGTCTGTAAATCAATGTAAAGCTTAATACAAAAGCTTTATATATATATATATATATATATATGCATATATATATATACATACACACACTCATGCACGTATATATGTACTAAAATAAATTAAAGTTCACTTTGGGGATTGTCACAGTTCTCTGGGAAATAACTAGAGACTGTTAGGGAAGCACTGCAAAATCAGGGTTGACAACCAAGGCCCTGAGAATGTCACTCCTTTGTAGCCATTGGTCCCAGCTCTTCAGGACTCACCAAGTGGACAATTGGAAAATGAAGTGAGGAAATCGATCTTTTCATTGTCACCCAAATGAGTGAATTTATTCAAATAGAATGTAAGCTCCGAAGAGCAGGGATAGTCTCACATTTTTACTTGTATCCCTGATACCTATGAAATTGTCCAGGTGCTTCATAAATGCTTGTGGGATTGGACTAAATCAATTGCATCTTCAGAGGGCTGGTGTGTATAGGACAATCTGTAGATTCTGTTGAAGTGTCATATCCTAATACAGAAAGAGAATCAATTGTATGGGATTGGGGGTGGGTAGAGATATGAAAACAAAGCTATTGGTGCGTCCTGGAGGAGGTCCAGGAATCTCTCTGGGCCTCCCTCTTTTTCAGTCCTAAATCTCTAATCCAATGAATCCCTAGTAGCATATGTAACCCAGGACCATCACCAGGAAGTGAAGTCAAGGGATTAATCATATATTATTTTTATCCTTTCCCCTTTATCTGTATATTTATAAAGGTATAACAATATCTGATAATACTTTATTATTATCAATATCAATATTTATATTAATTATATTGCATTATAATACTGAAAAATATTAATAGATAACACATTGTTAAAAACAATTACTTGTATATTAATTGGAACAATATTTGATAACATTAATAAAAACTAACTTTATTATATAGTACTTTAAGATACGTAAAGGGCTTTACATGAGAGTAGTTTACCAAGAAGGAGCGTTAAAGAAGTAGACCTGGAGTCAGGAAAGGCATTAGTTACATACAACCTCTGATACTCTGTGATCCCATAAGTCAGGAAGACTTCTTCAAATCTGGCCTCAGACACTTATTAATTGTCTGACCCCGGGCAAGTCACTTAACCCTGTTTGCCTCAGTTTCCTCATCTTAAAATGAGCTGAATAAGGAAATGGCAAAACCACTCCAGTATCTTTGCCCAGAAAACCACAAAGGAATAATGAAGAGTCAGACATGACTGAAATGAATGAGCAGCAGCAGCACATGGGCAAATTTCTTAACCTCTATGAGTCTCAGTTTCTTCATTTACAAATCTACTTTAAAATTTGTAATCCTTATTTTGTTTTATCCTCATAACTAAATAAGGTAGTATTATTATTGCCATTTTACAGATTAGGAAATTGAGGCTCAGAGTAGTTAAAGGACTTGCCTAGCATCACACAGTTAGCAAACATCAGAGGCAGGATTTGAACTCAGGTCTAACACTACCATTCTCTCTTATATCATAGTTATTTGTGTTTTTGTTCTACACATGCACACAAACACACACACACAATTATAAGCTACCTGAGATCAAGAACTATGTTGTTTTTCCTGCAAAGATAAATACAACCTTGCACAAAGTTTGTTGTTTAGTTCTTTTTCATCTGTATTAGACTCTTGGCAAAGATAGTGGAGTGGTTTGCCATTTCCTTCTCTAGCTCATTTTACAGATGAGGAAACTGAGGCAACAAGGTTAAATGATTTGCCCAGGGTCACACAGCTAGTAAGTGTCTGAGGACAAATTTGAACTCAGTCTTCTTGACTTCAGGCCCAGTACTCTATCTACTGTACCACCTAGCTGCCCACTATACAAAGTAGACACTTAATAAATTCTTGCTGAATTCAGCTGGGCACCAGGGGCTGACAAGGGAAGAGAAAAGTTTTCACTGTTGTGAAAATGTCAGCTCAAGGATCTTATGAATGTGCAAAGGGACAGTCATGCTTTCCCCCCCGCAGCTGCTTGCTGCAGGAAGAGGACTAGGCAGTAGGATAGGGGGATGGATATGGGCTGGCTATATGAACATAATCTTAAGATCTCTGTACTTTTTTAAGTCAACATTTGGTTTGACTAGACATTTTTCCTTTGGGCTGCATCCCTGAGTCACTGACAATAAAGCAGCCATATGGGGCCATCCAAAGCTCAGGGTACGGTGCCTGATTTCTTTCCTCTTCTTTATTGCCCCATCTCCCCATTCCTACCAAATTCTCAGGAGACAATAACTTCCCCTCATTAATAAAGTACTAGAAATGGAGTTAGAAGACTGGGTTCAAATCCTGCCTCTAATTCCAGCCATGTGATCATTGGCTTACCTCTCTGAGCCTCAGTTTCCTCATCTGTAAAGTGGAAGTTGCTGTGAGGATCAATAAAGATAAGGTATATAAAACACTTTACAGTCTTTAAAGTGATATAATGAACATCAGCTTTTGATGGTATATTTCCTCACTGGAGTTTTCAAGCCTAGACTGGAAGACCATTTATGCAAAATTGTAGAAGAGAGTCATGTTTCAAATATGAGTCAGACTAGGCTATTCTTTGACTTCCATCCAACTCTAAGGTCCTTTGATTCCAGGGGGCCATCTCCACTAATCTTGATCTATATCTTGCCATCAGACCCAGAGGACTCCAGAGGAGAAAGTGAGACTGCACAGATCTCCCTCACTTAAATCCAATTCATTTGCAAGTCATGACATCACCTTCCTGATGTCATGATCCTCTTCAAGAATGAAGGGGAAACAACAATAGAAATCTCTGATTCCATGAAATAATCAGATCTAAGATGGGAGACCTGGTTTCACTGATAGGGACAGGGAGCATATATGTGATTTCATTGACACCAGAACTCCTAGAAGAAGAAACTTCCTCCCATGGGTATGACCCATGCAGGTCAGTACCTTCTTGGCACTTTAGAGTCTTAGAGAATTGCCTGAAGGATTGAGAGGTTAGATGACCTTTATACAGGGTCATGCAGCCCTACATATATGTCAAAGGGAGGACTCAAACCCATCTGAGTCTGAGGCCAACTCTAGCCAGTACACCAAGGCTGCCTCCAGTTTCCTGCATGGGGAGTTTGTAATGACGGGAAACAAGAGAATTGAGCCAATGACATTATTTCTCTAAAAGGTCTACGACACTGTAAGCACCTTGTTTAATAAAGATGAGCCTTTATCCCACTGTAGGCAGGAGTGAATGAAAAAAAATAAGCAAATGGTAGAACTTGCTCACTCTTATTTTTCTGCAATAGATGACCAGATATTATTAGGAGGAAAAGTTAGTGATATGAGCAGAGAAAAGGATTATGGGCTTAAACATAGAATTAAGTTTCTCTCTCTTGGCTTAAATTTTCTTTCATTATGAACTTCCTCACACATTTGGAATAATTAGGCTTTTATCCAGATCCATCTTCTGAAATGGTTTGAACTCAGTTTAGAAACTAATTTGACATGCAAAATAACTGAGTGAAAAAACAAATTATGAAGCCACAAAACTTATAATAACTGATTTTTCTGAACATCGAAATTCTGCTCTGAATAAAACCTTAACTTAGGGGTTCATAGAAATTCATACTTAGGCTTGATTAAAACTCACAAATCCTTTTCAAAATGTAAGTAGACTTCTATCCAAGTCTGGAGTGTTTTGCATGGTTCTGTATATGCAGAAGGAGATATTACTCCTGATTGATGGAGATACTGCTAAATGTCAAATAATCTGTTCTTGGGTAATAGATTTTTGGAATTAGATCAGGCCTTCTTTGAAGTGCAGAGTGTTTCCATTATATGCCATCACATCTCTCTGAGAGCAGTGTCTCCAGTCCCTTTGCGCACTGGTAGCCAACAGAGCATCCTGTATATGCTCTGAGGATTGAGCTCCAATTGACCCAATACCCCCAGAACAGCAGTCTAGCCAGGCTTTACTGACCTTATAGTTGTACACTGTGTAGCTGATTTAACCTACAAATTAAAATGTATCAGGCAGTGGATTTATTTAATCTAACATTCAAAATTTCTTTTAAACTAAAAACATTTTCTTCATGGACAGCATTTCCTAAGGAAAGGGGATTAGAGGAAAGGTTTGTTATATCCCAATAACCCCCTTTTAATCCCACTGACTGGGATCAATCACCAAGCATTTATTAGGGACCTGCTGGGTGCCAGGCATCATGGTGTAGTACATAGTAAAGGGATTCTTAACCAGATGTCTGCAGACCTCTAGGGATGCATTATGGATTTCAGTGGGGTATGAATTAGGATGGGAAAAGAAATATCTTCATTTTCACTAATCTCTAACTGAAATTTAGCATTTCCTTCCATTCATCAAGAGAGAATAAACACTTCGTTGCATTTTATTGTGTATTCTGATCTTAATGTATCCACTTAAGTAAAAAGTGTATAACCTATGAAGGTTGACTACAGTAACCTTCAATTAACTATATAGTCAGCTCATCAGGAGAACCTATTCCTCTACTACTCTGGATAAATGCAATTTACTGTAGTATTGTTAGTATCAGTCAAAGTAAAATTATGATTCTAGAAACCATAGTAATTAAACATGAGCCTGTTGACTGACGGCATTATGTAGGAAAATATCATGGCTTTATACTCTCCCTCTGGGTACGACATGCACATATTTCTGGGGCTATATTTTTCCTGGGTATGCTTTAAGTGGTGACTAACCCTTGAGGGAAAAAGATCGTCTCCTTGTAAAGGAAACTGTGTGACTAATCCTGACACCAAAACATAAGTAAAGTCAAAATACTTTCAATGCTTCAATGGTTCTATAGCATCAGTCAAAATAAAATGAAAGCCTTGGATGAGGATTTTTTAAAAAATCACTCAATTGCTGGCTCATCATACTGACTCATCACTAAGTGATGCCTGGTCATTCGGTGATTAATTCTTTGGTCACAGCAATCCATGAAACAAATAAAGGTGTCCAAAGTCCTGTATAACTGGCCCCTTTCAGCTTCCTCAGTAAAGGTGGAAGAGTGATGGGAAAATAACAGAAGATGCAAAGGTCCGGTAGATTTATATTATTTATAATCATTAACTTGTTGGTCGTCTGTTTGTGAGACACTTGTTCGTTGACTAACAAGTGAATGCTGCTCCTACTAAGAGGAGCAAATCCATATCTCCGTCTTGATGTCATTTTTTGTAAATGAATTTAGAAGACTAGAAGAAAGGTGTAGCTAAATTTCTCACAGAGTCTCTTTGGAGAAATAAAAAAAGGAGTTGGCACAGATGTTTTTATTGTTTGTACAACGTGAACATCATTTTAGGGAACTCTTGGCCATCCTATACTGCAGTGCCTATGGGAAACTTTTGCATAAAAACCATGATGAAGATAATTATTGCCAAAATCCGTTGCAGAGGATCAATAGGTAGACAAATTCTATGAAGAGTTTAATAAGCCTCTCCTAATTATAAATCATCATATATTTGGTGGCTTAAATGCTGAGGGGTAGAGGTAGGTTGTGAGAAGATGGTGGAAAACATGGTTCAGAAGTACAAAATGAGAGGGAACAAAGGTTTTTCACCTGTATAGAAATGTCATATTGAGAGAGTAAGGAAGCATTGAATGTGAAACAAATAATATCACAAAAAAAAATGAAACTGATTATGATCCAACACAAAAGAAATGATTGATTACTGATGTGGGAGTAATTTCCTAATCAATAGTATTGAATTGTTAGAGCAAAAATTAAAATCAACACCAAATTTAAAGGAAATAATAAAAATAAGAAGACAGCCTACAACTATTTAAACAAACTGATGCATAAAGATAGAAAATGGATAAAAGAACAGATATTAATGCAGATTAGCTCCATTGCCTAGGAAAGCTTACTGATGTAAGTCAACTAAAACAATGAGGAAACCAAATGAGCCTGAAAATCATCTCAGGAACTTGATTTCCGGAATATGGTAATTAAGTGTAACATGGATTTTTAATATAAACTTGTCTGTGAAATCTTATGTAATAAGATGTTGGAGAGTATACATAGGTATGTACTGGGGAAAAAAACACAATATTGAAGGACTGACAGTTCTCAAAATATGTGAAAGAGGGGACAATGCAAAATGCTTGGAAAAAAATCACAGATCTTATCATTACCAAAAAAAACAGTGATTAAGAGAATATTTTAATGAAGATAATTGTATAGTGGATAAATCTGTATGGAGAGAATATCTCCTGAAAGTATGAGAAAGGAACAGCAGGCTTTATTTTAAAATTTTTAGTTTTATCATTTTCCAATAAACAAGTATTCTTTTTTTCATTCATTCAACAAACATTTATCAAGCATTTACTATTTGTAGCTGCTGTAATGGGTATAAAGATGACAGTAATAATAATAGCTGATATTTACATATGGCCTTCCAATTTTCAAGATCCTTTCTCATTCATTTATTCATTTGACCCGCACAACAGTCCTGTAAGGCTAGATATCATCCTCATTTTACAGATGTGAGGGAAGTGCGGTCAAAGAATTTAGATGACTTGCACAGTAAGGGTGGAATCCAGAGCATAGACCAATTCTTCTGACTCCTAAGCAAGTACTTATCCCAATAAAAAAGCGAGAAGGCAGTAACTTTTCCTTCTCTGTTGGGTTCAGAGGGTTTCTTCTCCTTAAAAAAAAATCTCGCCATGAAGAGGGTCATGAGGTCCATCTGAAAATAGATAGGAGAATATAGTAGATGAGCTCCAATAGACTTCTTTTAGTCCACGCCTGCACCTGCACCTTTGGTCTTCCAAAGGATTTTAGGCTGCCCACAAAAATAATGTAGAGGAAAACCACCTGGAATCCTTTGGTGTGCCCATAGTCTGTAAGCAGGCTGCAGGCTGTGCAAGCCTGTTCTAGTACTTTGATTAGGGAAGGCTAGGAGAGGACTGGGTAACTAGGTGATGCTGCAATAGATAGAATATAGAGTCAAGAAGACTCATTTTCATAAGTTCAAATGTGGTCTCAGACAGGTAATAACCATATGACCCTGGAAAAGTCACTTAACCCTGTTTACCTGAGATTCCTCATCTATAAAATGGGCTGGAGAAAGAAATGACAAACCACTCTACAATCTTTGCCAAGAAGATCCCAAATGGGGTCACAGATTGGACCCCTTCAGGAATTCTCATCAGATAAAAATTAGGGTGGGTGCTGAGGAGTATAATTCATATCTGTTGGATTGGAAAATAGGATCTGGAAAGAAAAATTAAAGACATTTATATTTGAAGAAGAGATTGGTAAGGCCACTTTACCAAATGGAGAAATCAACTTTTTACCAGTTCCTCTAAAAGAAGAACATGGATGCCAGGCTAAGAACCTTTGATCTAATGCAAGTCCTCCCCATCCCTCAAAAAACTGGTTGAAGTCGCAGTGGGGGATTTAGATTTGATACAAGAAATCACTTTCTGGATGTGCAGACTGAGATATTAAAGCAGACTGTATAACACAATCTCTTTCCTGAAAGACATTTTACAATAGGAAGAAACCTATTTTTCTTCAACAGTATTCTGCCAAGAGTAAAGAAGGGAGATAGGTAGAAGACAATCTTTGGAGGTGCCTTCCAGTCTCAGGATTCTATTAAAAAACTGACAATTATATGATAAACACTGAGCTTCAAAGGGCTTGGTTGCTATACATTGTACCTGACAGCTACCACCTGTTTAGAGTTTTAGGAGCTGAGTAGACCCATAAAATGTGATCCATGTCTTTTCATGAATACAAATTTTCAGGATTGTAAATTAACCTTAAATCAACATTTACAGAACAAGTTCAGAGGGCCAGATCTCTCTAATCCTGAGATCTGGCTAAAGTACAATGGCAAAGACTTCTTTCTTCCCCATTCTTCTGTAACCCCACTCCCATCCTTCCAGACCTCTGCTTATCCTGTCACACACACATATTATATATACACATATACATACATACACATACATGTATATATACATATACACACACGTATATACATACATACATATACATATATCTATGTGTGTGTGTGTGTGTGTGTGTGTATAAACCTTTTCCGGTTGGGTTTCAGTAACTCCTCATTGGTTTCATAAGGGAACCCACCCCACCCAAACAATTCTGTCAAGTAGCCATCCCTGCCCATGTGCCCACACCATCATACCCGCCATTGCTGGCCACATGGCACAGTGCATAGAATGCTGGAATTAGAGTCAACAAGACCTGAGTTTTTATCTTGCCTCAGATACTAGCTGTGTGACCCTGAGCAAGTCATTTCACTGCCCTATGATTCAGTTTCCTCCTCTGAAAATGAGGATAAAGTCTCCCAGGTTTGTTTTGAAGATCAACTGAGATAGCATGTAAAGCTCTTTGCAAACCTTAAGGTGCTCTATTAAGTGCCATTGTTGACATAATTACTATTAGCAAGAGAGGGCGCTACTGGCCAAAATTAAATTTGGCCTCTTCCACCAGGTTCCAAGTTTTTCTTGTTTAAAATGCAAAAAACACTTATGAACTATAATATGAAATTAAATTTATTTCAATATATAAAGTTTAAGAATTTATAATGCTAAAATAAAAGTATATATAATAAAGTATATATTAAATATAAATATATAATAAAAATATAAAATATGAAATAAAAATATAAAAAAATAAAAGTATAAATATACAATAAAAGTATATACATTCCCCTTTTGAAGTCAGGAGTGTAGGCAGTTCAAGTTTGGGGAAAACACTCCTTGCCCCTGGCCAAATCTTTTATAATTTAAACTGCCAGGCCTAAAAAGCACCAGGTGGTACTGAACCAAGGATTGGGGCAGAGGATTGGCTGTTCCAAGGAGCCAGGGCAGACTCCCACTGCAGAGAGCATGGCATTCAGAAAACTCTAAAGAGCATAAATGAGTGTGGTATTGTGGAAGACCCATACTATGTGACCTTGGGTAAATCAGTTAATATCTCTGGGCCTCAGTTTCCTCATGTGTAAAGAGAGGGGTCTCAGGATTCCTTCTAGCTCCCAAAGATCCTGCATTTAGACCTGTATGTAGACCATCTGGTCCCTACCATCTTATTTTAGAGGTCAGGAAACTGAGAGTCAAAGAGGTTAAAGTGACCTGCCCAAGGTCATTCAAGTAATTGCTTGCCAGAGTCAGGATTTAAACTCAGGTCCTTTGGCTCTAAATTCAGCGTTACTTCCACTGTTGTTGAAATTTTCAATTTTTCAAAAGCTTCTCAACTCCTCAAAAAAAGAGAAAGAGTGAAAAATAAACTTACAGAGATGCTTGTGCCTCTTTATTACATTGAAACATCTTTTCAGGAAAAGCTTTGCTTTAAAATAATACCTTTTCCAACATAGTGAAATGTAAAATGTGGTAATGAGGACAGGGGTTTGATACCAGTCGTTGAAAAAAAAAATTCTATAAATACATACTGATAACTGTAGTTGCACTGTAATTGCTTGCTAATTTCTGTAGAAAATGTAGCATTATTATGAAATGAATATACTCTGCCATAATAGATCAAAAATTATCATGAAGCAATAACAAAAATGGACTGTGTGATTTTATACACAGTTAACTACAGACTAAATTTACTAACTTAATGAAAATGTTTCAAATGCGACGTGTCCAAAACAGAATTCATTGTATTTCCCCCAAATCCTCCTCTCTTTCCAACTTTCCTGTTTCTGTCAAGGGCACCATTATCCTCCTAGTCTCCCAAGTTTGCAATCTCTCACATCTCTTAACTCTTCATTCCCATTTTATATCCACTCTGTTGTTAAATCTTGCCATTTCTAGTATCACAACAGCACTTGTATCTATAGCTGACAAGCCTTAAACCCATTGATGAATTGCAAGTTAAGACGTCCCCCAGCAGAATGGGTGGATCAGAACAATTTATTCCAATGACCGTGTAGTCTGGAGCACTTAGAGTTTGGTTAGGTACCGAAGACACCAAGGTCATTCACTGCATCTGGGCTGTCACTTTTATCTTGCCTTTGGACTTCAATGACTCTGAAAGAGAGAGTGAGGCCAATGAGTTTGTGCAACTCTACTTCACTTAAATCCAACTCACGTGTAAGTCAAGACCATGATGTCATCGGTCTTCTTTAAAAATGAAGGACAAACAACTTATATAGATACCACTGTCTTATAGACTTTTATCATCTCTTGATTGGTCTATCCCAATAGCTTTCTAATTGCTCTCCCTGAAGTAGGGAAATCTCCCTACTTCAATCATCCGCTCAACTGCCAGTGAGTTTCCTAAAGTTCAGGCCTGATCATGGCATCCTCCTACTCAACAAACTCCAGTGATTCCCTATTACCTTTAGAGTCAAATACAAAAATCCTCTGTTTGGCATTTAAAGTTCTTCATAACCTGGCCTCTTCCTACCTTTCTAGTATTCTTACACTATAATCTCCTCTGTGTACTATGTACAGCTACACTGGATTATCTGTTGTTTCTCAAACTCAACACACCATCTCCCTGTGGCAAACCTCTTCACTTCCTGTTTCCCATGCCTGAAATGCCTTGGGGAACCTTGCTGAATTTCTTCAAGGCTCAGCCTCAGAGTCTACCATTGGCAGAAGGCTTTGCTCAGTCTCATCATGCCTTTTGTCTGAGACCACTTTGCATCTCCTCTCCACTCAAACAAACCAAGACCTGGGAGAGACCTTAGCTTAAAAAGGCAAAGATCTCCCATTGCATCAGGCACCATGTCCAGTCCTGATCCATGTCTTGCCACTGAACCCAGATGGCTCTGGAGGGAGAGAGTGAAGCTGGTTGATGACTTTGCATGGCTCTGCCTCACTTAAATCCAATTCACTTGCAAGTGAAGACATCACCTTCCTGACGTCATCAGTCCTCTTTGAGAACAAAGAATGGACAACAAGTATCTCCTTTCCATATCTCTTGTGTGTACATAGTTTTTTACACATTGTCTCCCCCATTACAATATGAACTCCCTGAAGACTGTTTTTCCTTTCCTATTCCCAATGCTTAGCCCCATGCCTGGACAATTATTAGTGCTTAATAAATATTTGTTGAGACAATTCCAAAGGATTCGCAATGAAAAATTCTATCTGAATCTAGAGAGGGAACTGATAAACTGAGTGCAGATTGAAGAATGTTTTCCCTTTTTTGGCAAGCATTTTAAAAAATTATAATTTATGGAATAAAACAAGCATTTCCTTAACATGGTATATAAAAAAAGATGATCGCATATGAAACTGCAGATCTATTATGTAGAGTTTGCTATTGCTTTTAAATATCTAATAAAGTTATCATGCAAATTCCTTTTTCTTTTTTTCTGTTTTTCTGAAGGATATTTTCTACTTTACTTTTTCTTGCCTTTTACATTTTTTTTTTTTTTGCTGCAACATGGCTAACACAAAATGTGTTTTGAATGCCTCTGCCTGTTGCTTACTTTCTCAGTGAGTGGAGGAGGTGCTAGAAGGAGAGAGAGTTTGCATTTTGAAATTTTAAAGAATGAATGTTAAAATAAGTGAAATATAATTTAAAAAATAAATGTTTGTTGATGAACAGGCTGAGCTTGAAGGGTATATAGCTTCACTTTGCAAAGTGTTGTATACATATTATTTTATTTTACTCTCTCAATAGCCTTGGGAGGTGGGTGCAGTTATCTCCATTTTATGGATGAGGAAACTAAGGACTGAGAAAGGTTAAGCAACAGATTCAGGGTTACACCACCCATAAGACTGAGATAGGATTTGAGATCAGATTTCTCTGACTATAAGACCAGTGTTCCTTCCTATCTCTCAGAAATACTTCAAGTTAAATTTTTGCTGCAGGGACAGATACAGTCTGAGCTCAGAGGTTATTGGAAGGCACATAGATTTTGTAGCTTGACTGTCTTTTTGTAAGGTTGAGAAGGGGCTAGCATTACATAATTCAGACAGCTGGGTACCAAGAGTCTTCCTCTGCCCCACCTGGTTGCCCTTTTTTCCCCACAACTGTCCAGGTTTAAATGAGATCTGAAGAAGGATAATGGAGTGATGGGAGTATGATGGCAACATTCCTTATTTCCTGCTTACTTCTTCCTCATTACCCTCTTTAAAAGTTGTACAGGAACAGGAAAATAGACATTGAGGTACTACTTAAGGTTATATGAATGTAAGGCCTATACAAAAAAGCCAGGAATTTAGCTAAACTGGAAAAGGTAATGATCTCACTACCTAGGATTAGCTTTGTCTTTTAGCCTTTATCTAGCTCACTAACCCATATGGAAAAATGGAAGAGATTTGAGGTTAGAAGGTAGAGGCAGCAAGGTGGCCTACGGGGTGGAGGTTGGAGTTGGAGGCATGAAAATCCAAACTCTAATTTCACCTTAGATACTGATAAGCTGTGTAACCTTGGGGGAATCATTTAATCTCTCCCAGTCTCAGTTTTCCCATCTGTAAAAATGGAGATCATAACATCTACCTCACATGGTTATTGTGTGGATCAAATGGTATGAGGCTCTATGTAAGGTTTAAAGTGCTATATAATTAGTATTGAGAAACCTGGGAGCCCAAAACTTCAGATGTATTAGCTAGTTATTGGGCAAATAGTCATTAACTGGATAATAGTTAAGCCTTCAGAGATTAAAGAGGAAAGATATATGGAATGGTCACCAGAATCTAGGCTAAGGTCCCTGACAGAGAGATACAAGTTCCTGAAGCAGGAAAAAAAGTGTCCAAAATAAAAGATTAATTCTGAGGGTATTAGCTAGCTAGAAGGACTTTACTTTTCATTCTGAAAAATTTAGAACCTGGGTAGAGAATCTCGCATTGTCATTGGGAGACTTAGCCAAGGTTATAAGAAATAAGACAGGAGACCCTAGGGGTAGGTGATTTGTTGATAAGGATTTCTGCCTTTTCTAAAAAAAAATCTATAATCATAAAAAGCTTATTTCTGAAAGAAAATCTATAGCAATAAAAAGCTTATTCTTTTAGACTAAAAGGGTATGACAACACCCACTTTTCCCTTGAGAAAGATATAGCCAAGATTTTAGCTGAGCCAGATGTTGGAATCAGAGAGAATGACATTCAGCAGACATTGTATATCTAGCCAGGCAGCATGAAGTGAAAGTCTGTGAGCCCACTCGGCTGGGTAGCGCAGCATCTTGACATCAGTAGATAACATCAGTGGCTCTTCATGAGCCACAACACCATGTCTGTGCCTGTGCCATATGTGTTGCCTACATGGGCATCCTTCCACAAATGTCCCCTGATTACATGTATTTTATATGTGTACATATGTATTCATATTCCCTGCTTGTATCCACTCAAGTGTGAACCCTTCTCTCTTTCCCTTAAATATATCCAAGACAGGTTGGGTTTTCCAAAAGAACTTTTCCAAAATCAAGGTGAAGTAGATCAAAGTAACTCACAGACCATGGAAATTTGTCTTCACTCCTAGTTTAGCAATGAAAAGATAACCCAGTTTCCTGGGTTGCTTCTGTCTACCTAGCGTTGGTCCCAAAACATGGTGCCACCATGTTGTCCTGGTGACAGACTCTATCTCTGGCCTCATTTTAACCCAATTCTTATTTCCTTTCCATCTTGAAGCTATCTTTCCTTTCTGGTCCTCCTCGCTACCTTCCTGGGTTCAAGTTTCCAAGTAGCATCGATCCTCTGCATTAGCAAGGGTCTACCCACTTTGATGAAATAAGATTTATACTTCTTCCCTCTTCTTTCCCTCCACAAAAGTTTTCTCAAAGTTCTTCATATGTATTGACAATATATAAAGCACAGTAAAGGAAAGATCATTTTGTCATAGTCTTCAGGGCCTATGCATATCCATTCTGTGCCTTCCCTGGACTGTCTTCCCCTTTTTCCTCTATAAATGACCACATATAAGTTCTTCTGCTAATCTGAAGAAGCTCAGTCTTCCCAGTGAAGCCAGGATATTAAGCACTGAATACAGGTAAATATTACATAAGATGGCAGTTATGTACCTAGAAGCAATGAACAAAAAGCTGAATGGGAAAATGAGGTTATACCCCTCGGGTGGGGAGTGACAGTCTGTGCTGGCAGGTGCTCAGGTACACGGAAGGAATGAGGGGCAATGGCTTGGCCTGGACTGATCACCAGCATCTCCCACAATTCACTCCAGAGCAGCATTAATGTCTTGGTGTTTCTTGCTCCTGAAAGTCAGCAAAGGCATTTTTATGGATTTATGAGCTTTTCTTTAAAACCTTCCTGTGAATGCCTATTTCTCTTGCTTCTCCTTCTGGGATGGGCCCACAGATCCTCCTTCTGGCTTATCTTTATTGTTCATCACCATGAGTAGTATTAAAGTGAATATTTTTCCCTTTATAGCTCTTACTGTCCAAAGTTACAACCTGCAATCAGAGCAAAACAGTAAATGAAAGACTGTTAGTCAACCCTAATCATCTGGTTTTAAAACAAAATGTTTAAGCATTTGTTGGAAAAAAAAACATTAGTTGGGGGAAAAAATGAAGACAATCTCCTCTTTCTCCATTGATTTGGGAGGGACTTAGGAATCGTCTAGTCATTTCGAATCATCCAATCATTTTGAAGATGAGGAAACTGAGGCTGGAGAAAGAAACAATTTGTCTAAGGTCACACAAATAAGAATCAGAGTCAGAATCACAAGATCACAGATTTCAAGAAGAGATCTCAAAGATTATTATCTAATCCAACTCCATCATTTCACAGGAGAAGAAAGTGAAGTCCAGAGAAGTTAAGTAATTTGCTCATGGTCTCATAGGCAGTGACCATCAGAGGTGGGATTCTGCCTCAGTTCTATGACCCCAGATACAAAGTTCTTTCTGTTGACCTTTTCTGATCAATCTAATTCAAAAAAATATTTACTCATCAACTACTATATATGAGGAACCAGGCCTTCTGGGTTCTGACAACATAGAGAAGAAACAAAAAACAGTCCCTACTTCCAAGAAACTTACATCCTTCCTCAGTCATGTCCTTTTGCTAAAAATACAAATCTTCCACTTTAGTTTCCTCCACATCCAAAAAAATGTCTCATCTCCGCTGACCCTGTCCATTATCTTCTTTTCCAAAGAAAATATCACCTCCATTCTCTCTTCCCTCTTTGCTCCTTCTGTCCCACCCTAAGGGTCAGTTAGTTTGAAACTGATTTTGAAAGAAATGCTCAAAATGAGTGAAAAGAAAATATATCATAATCATGGCATATTGGTGTATTACATAAACGTCTATGAAATCTATGTACATGTTACATTTGTATGACAGATACATGCCAATTTTGGATCTTAGATCACAAACCTTCACAGGACATGGATTGTGAAGTACCTAGCACTCTGGGTATGACCAATGTGTAGTAAACTCAAAGCTAACATTTCTTTTTTTCCCAGATAACTCCTTACTTTTTTAGACATAGAAACCTTAATGCTAAAAGATTTGTTGCTTAGTTAGGAAGGGAGAGGGTTGAGCAGGAAAAAGATTAATGAACTTACTATGTTAAGCTTAAACCTGTCTTCCTGCATTGTTCCTTTCTCCTCTTATGACCAGAAGCAATTATGAATTATCCTTGAATATAACTTTGGAATTAAGCCCAAGAAAGAGGCTTATATATTCCCTCCATCATAAGATGGAGGCTGAATTCTGTCACATAAGAGGCATAGCCTGATATGGGGAAGGTGCCAAGAGGTGTGACTATAGCACCATTAATTTATGACTATGTCTGGTGTCAAAGGAAACATTACTCAAGGACAGTTTGGATTTCCCTTCATGCAAATTTATATACTCATATATTGCTCAAGATTCTCCCAAGGCAACTGCCCCAAGAGTAGATTTCTCTAAGGTCATTACCATATGCCCTCCTGGGACAGCTATGCAGTACAGTAGATAGCGCACCAGCCAAGAGGAGTCAAGAGGACCTGAGTTCAAATTTGCCCTTGAACACGCAATAGCTGTGTGACCCAATTACCTCAAAAAAAAAAAAAGACTATATCTTCCCTGTAAATCCATGATCTTTTCCACACTAGGACAGCAGCCATGTAAGATGAGAGATGCAAGACATAATGTGGAGATAGAAACCACAAGACTTGGCAACTAAGTGGATTCATGGTGTGAAGGAGTGAGAAGTTGGGAACAACCCCAAGGATATGAACCTGACTGGATCCTGCTGACTGACTGATCCACAGAACAAAGCTAGGTATGAGTGACAGCTGCCTAATATGATCAGCCAAGGCCAACAGTGCAGTTGCAAGCAGTAGCAATAAAGCACCTGAATTCATGTTAGAGTAGTGATGGAATAATGAGGACGTCATAAATAGTACTGAGAATTCTTGACAGAGACAGTTAACTTTAGTTATCTTAAAAAACACTTTGTTAAAGAGCACCATCAGAGAAATGGATGTGATATTTGAATACATGACTAATCTGTTATGGGAGATGGGGGAGGCAGCAAGCCACAATTTGAGAAGCGCCTCTACAAAAGAACCTAACCCATCATGATTCAGTAGAAAAGTCCTAGAATCTGAGACCCTTAAAATTTGAATTAAGCGACTCACCTAGGACCACATAGCTAGCAATTATCACAGGCAGGATTTGAACACGTCTTCCTGTCTCAGATCACTGCATTCTATGAATCTCTAAACACATTCAACATATTCCTAGGGCGAAAGAGTTAATTACCAAACCTCTTACTGTAACCTTCAGGTGACATTATCGAAAACAGCTCAGGAGAACTTCCCATCCAACCCCTACCCTCCCCCCACTCCCTTCCTTTGGCAAACAGATGGAGTCAGATCCTCCTGGACCACAACTGTTGCCACTCACAGATCTTGACTTTGTTGGGGTCTTCCTTTCAGATCAAACCCTTACACATACACACATCCCTTCATTGAAAGTTGGATGCAGCTCTTATCTAGGGTTCCTTGTCATAGTCCTTCCTTCTTGCCATCTTCTCTGTCTCCCTGAGTTGAAGATTTAATCAGCCACACCATTACCAAAGGCTCACTAGTCTAAAGGCAAAAGTGAAACCTCAGATTCAGTTTAAAGTATTGCTTGTTGGGATATTTGTCAAACATGAATTATGGAAAACAACCATAACATCTCTTCAAGTCTCTCCCTCACCTTTCTTCCTTTCCCCATTTCCATCCTACCTACCCCACTTCCCCTCTAGCTACCTTGTCTGGAAAGGAAGTTTCTGGCCAGATAAATTTTTCCTGGATTTTCCCATGAACTCTCTGTATTCCACCCTTATACAACCATGTAAAGTACAGCTTTTATGGTCGAGTATAAATTTTTATGTGAAAGGAAGGCAAAATATAAGAAAAACAAAGCATGGCAAGGAAACAAATCCCAAATGGATGCCTGATGACAAACAAGCACATGGAGAGAAATGATTAAATTCTGCCATCTTTTCTCAGAGATATGTCCTCCTGGTTGAGGAGGTCCAAGACACAAAAGGCAAGTTCCAATGATCAGGGTGCAATCTTCATCATTTTAATCATTTTCACTGCCTTCCCTTCTCAAGTGTCAAAGAGGGAAGACACTTCTCTCTGCTGCTCTTGCTATGTAGTCCTCTCCTTCTTCCCCCTAGATTAGTTCAAAACTTCCTGGGATATCAAGGGAATCAATGAAAAAACTGTGAAGGAAGAAGTCTTAACAATACCAGATCTCAAAAAGTATTACGAAAAGGCAATCATCAAAACAATTTGATACTGGCTAAGAAATAAAGTGGTGGATGAGTGGAATAGATTAGGTACACAATACACTTAGTAAATGACTATAGTAATCTAATGTTTACCAAGCCCAAAGATCCAAGATTTTGGGACAAGAAGTCACTATTTGACAAAAACTGCCAGGAAAACTGGAAAGCAATTTGACAGAAACTAGATAGAGACCAACATCTCACACTATATACTGAGATAAGGTCAAAATGAAAGATATTAGGGGAGCATGGAATATTTTACCTGTCAGGTTTATGGGAAGAATTTGTGACCAGAAAAGAAATACAGGATGTAAAATGGGCAATTTTGATTATATTAAATTTAAAAGTTTTTGTACAAATAAAACCAATGCAGTCAAAGATTAAAAAGGAAGGAAATTGGAGGAAAAATTTTTACAGTAAATGTCTCTGAGAAAGACCTAATTTGTCAAATATATAGAGAACTGAGTCAAATTTATAAAAATGAGTTATTCCCCAATTGATAAAATGGTCAAAGATTATGAACTGGCATTTCTCAGAAAAATAAATCAAAGCTACCTATAGACATGAAAAACTTTCTAATCTACTGATTAGAGAAATGCACATTAAAACAACTCTGAGGTACCACCTCTCACACCTCTCAGATTGACTAAAATGATAGAAGGGAAAAATGACAAATGTTGGAGGGGATGTGGAAAAATTGGGACATTAATGCATTGTTGGCAGAGTTGTGAACTAATCCAACCCTTCTGGACAGCAATTTAGGGCTATGCCCAAAGGGGTCTAAAATTGTTCGTACCTTTGCTCTAATCCTATCTTACCCAAATCCAGTTTATGAATAAGTCAATACATCACTCTCATGACATCATTGGTTCTCTTTGAGAATGAAGGACAAACAACCACAGAGGTTCTGCTTAAAGTCTCTACATAGAGAGGACTTCCAGGGCAGATAATCTGAGTTAAATCTTGTCACCACATTTCTTCCATGTACACCTAGGATCAAAGTTTTAATTTAAAGCTCCCATGGATGTTATATGTATGTGTGGGAAGGAGTGAACCAGGTTCTAGGAAGTTTTGTATTAACTGTATCTACTATGTTCTCTAAGAGGAGTAGGAGTAGCTGCCCTCTGGAGACCTAACCTGCCAATTCGAACAGAAGTTGGGAAATGCCACTGTTTTCTTCTTCTTCTTCCCCTCCTCCTTCTCCTCCTCCTCCTCCTCAGAGGTATTAGACTGATCACCAAACTGAAGGTCTACAGAGCCATGTTCTAACCTCATTGTTGTATGCCTATGAAACTTGGACATTATGCCAGCACCATTCCAAGAAACTGAATCATTTCCATTTGAATCATCTTAGGAAGATTCTGAAGCTCACCGGGCAGGATAAGGTACCAGACACTGAGGTCCTTTCTCAAACTAAACTGCCAAACATTCAAACTCTGCTTCAGAGAGTACAACTCCAATAGACTGGCCATATTGTTTGAATGCCAAATGTACACTTGCCTAAAAGACTTTTATAGAGAACTCACACAGGGTAAATGTTCACATGGTGGTCAGAGAAAGTGATACAAGGACACACTAAAGGTTCTCTTAAGAACTTCAGATGGTATAACATGGGAGACATTGGCACAGGATCACTCAGCATGGCATGCCCACATCAGAGAAGGTGCTGTGCTCTATGAGCAAAGCAGAGTTGAAACAGCTCAAAGGAAAAGAAGGATGTGCAAATTTAGAGTATCCATCCCAAATGTCCACATAGACTATCTATCCCCAAACTATGGTAGAGCATTCAGACCTCTTATTGGTCTTATCAGCCACAGATGGACACATGGAAATTTGACTCTAATGTGATGTCATTTTGGTCCTCTTCTAGAACGAAAGACAACCACCAATCAACCAAACAACAATTGTTTTTTATTCTGGCCAGAAACTCTGAAGGTCTCCCACTCCCAGACTAACATTTTGTATAGCAAACTGAGCCACCTTTTATCTCATTTCTTATCTAGACCTTATTCATTGAATGGGTGTGGCCTCAGACAAACTGATACCTAGTAAAAATATTAATTTAGAAAGGCCAAGGTCACTCAAGACATCCTGGATCATTGTCAGTGGCCTTGACCTTTGTCTTGTAACTGGACTCTGATGACTCTGAAAGACAGAATGACACTGATGATTTTGCAAGCCCTGCCTCACTCAACCCCAATTTACTCACAAGTCAAGACATCGCCCTCATGTCACTGGTTCTGTTTGACAACAAAGGAGGAACACCAACCATAAGATTCTAAAACAAACTCCAAATTGGTTGTTGCCCTTTACTACTGTGTCTCTCTGCTAACTGATGAGATTAAGCATTTGTCTGGCTGATAAAGGGACTGCCTTTTAAGTTTCCTCATTGTGTCAAGCACTTCTCATTGGTCAGACTTCTTTAGGAAAAAGCCATAAACACAGCTGATATTTCCATTTCTGTTCGTGTCCTGTTTCTTACTTTCCAGAGTCCCATGGCAAGTAATTATGTGTTTTCTTTAGCATTTTTTCTAGTCTGATGTTTACTTTGAAAAATTTCAGTGATTCAAAATTAGGACACTCCTACATCCATGGCACAGTGTTCATGAGTCAGTCTATTTCAAGTAAATGTAGCCATCTCCTTCTGGACCTATTGTGAGAGTATATGCAGCAGATCTGAAAGAGGAGGCCAATTAAAATGGGGTAGAGATAGTGCCATTATCCAAGAAGTCTGCCTTGACAACTCCCTGAACCAACAAGGAATACAAAGGACTGAAATGCTGGCCACAGTTGCACAGGGTTGGATGACTCTTTCCTATTTATGGATTTGTTTGTTAAGCTACTAGGTGAAGCATCGTGTGAACAGATGGTCAATAAGACTTAAGAGATGGGATCTGAAGAGCAATGGGGGTGAGGTCGTCTACTCCATCCCTCCCTCGGTCCATCTGTGACTTCCATATGGGCTGGGACAAAAATACTATCAGGCCAATAGAATTTAAACTATAATAACTTGATTTTGTTTCGTGGGTAACATGCTCAGCAATCAAATCTTACTGGCCTTGTTCTATCTGTATACTTTATTTATCTAGTTAACCAGATGCTAATCGATACTCCCCTGTCCCTACCCAAGTACAAGGCACCGAATCCCTGGTGGCAAGAAACCTACTGTCTATTCAGGGAGCTAAGCCATAACAAGGCAAATAAGTCCTGGACTTGGAGTCCAGAAGATCTGAGTTTGAATCGTGATTTAGGCTCTTACTAGGCTGTGGGAGAGGAGAAGAAAAGAAAGGAGAGGAGAAGAGAGGGAAAGAGGAGAGGACAGGAGAGCTTAGGAGAGGACAGGAGAGCTTAGGAGAGGACAAAAGAGGGAAGGGGAGGGGAGCAGAGAAGAAGAGACGGAAGGGTGTTTTATGGTTTGCAAAATACTTTCCTCACAGCATGACTAGTATTAGCCCCATTTTACAGATGAGTGAACAAAGGTTCAGAAAAATTAAGGAATATATCCAGTCACATGACTAGAACTTACTATGTATGAAGGGGTCAATGTGCAAACTAATTTTTCTGAAGTGAGGAGGGTCTGTCCTTAGTAAAACCTGATTAGGACTTTTTCATTTCCCTGATCATTAAACTTTAAAAGATAAGCTAGGCTAAAAAAGCTTCTTTATTAGATGACCCATATTCTAATACAGGCTTAAGCAGCAAATTAAATATGTCACATCATTTAATCATGCTGCATTTAGCATCCTATTTCCGTAGTCACACCCCAATTAACATGCATAAGAACTTTTCTCATAAGAGCAATTTTAAGGCAGTTTCATAAAACTAGAAGCAAAGAACATTAGTAACAACCTCAAGAGGTCAGTACTTCTTCTATCTTCTTAAGAGATAAAGTCTAGCTTTTCCTTTATTTGTACCATTGCAAAGTAATCTAGGTTGTACGGTGGATAGAAAACTGGGCCAGGAGTCAGAAAGGCTCCTCTTCCTGAGTTCAAATCTGGCTTCACACATTTACTAGCTGTGTGACCATGGAAAAGTCATTGAACCCTGTTTGCCTCAGTTTCCTCATCTGTAAAATGAGCTACAGAAGGAAATGGCAAACCACTCCAGTATCTTTGCCCTGAAAATTGCAAATGAGGTCATAAAGAGTCAGACATCTGAATAAGAAGAAGTTAGGAATATTAGAAAAAAAAATCCCAGAAGCTCCTGGAGCAAAATTATCATGTTTATTATCATGTTAATTCTATGCTTCAGAATTTGCTGCAAGGAAGAGAGAACAGTGCAGTAGACCAAGCACCAGATCTGTCATTAGAAGACCTGGGTTCAAATCCTAACTCTTCTCTTTATTGTGTGACCTGGGGCAAATCACTTCATTTCTCTGGTCTTGAGCTTTTTTCTTTTTGTTTTTCTTCTTTTTCTTCTCCTTCTTCTTCTCCTCCTTCTTCTTCCCCTTCTCCTTCTTCTTTTCCTTCTCTTTCTCCTCTTTCTTCTTCTTCTTCTTCTTCTTCTTCTTCTTCTTCTCCTCCTTCTTCTTCCCCTTTTCCTTCTTCTTTTCCTTCTCTTTCTCCTCTTTCTTCTTCTTCTTCTTCTTCTTCTCCTCCTTCTTCTTCCCCTTTTCCTTCTTCTTTTCCTTCTCTTTCTCCTCTTTCTTCTTCTTCTTCTTCTTCTTCTTCTTCTTCTTCTTCTTCTTCTTCTTCTTCTTCTTCTTCTTCTTCTTCTTCTTCTTCTTCTTCTTCTTCTTCTTCTTCTTCTTCTTCTTCTTCTTCTTCTTCTTCCTCACCTAATAACATTTTTCCCCAACTGCATGTAAAGATAGTTTCCAACCTTCACTTTTATAAGATTTTGACTTCCAAATTTTTCTCTCTCCCTCCCTGCCCTACCCCTTTTCCAAGATGTTAATCAATTTGATATAGGCTCTCCATGTACAATTATATTAAACATATTTCCACACTAGTCATGTTTTGAAAGAAGAATCACAACAAAAGGGAAAAACCATGAGAAAGGAAACAGAGAGAGAAAATAATATGTTCCTATCTCCATTCAAACTCCATATTGCTTTCTCTGGATATGGATAGCATTTTCCATCATGAGTCTTTGAAATTGTCTTGCATCATTGATAGAGCTAAGTCTATTAAAGTTGGTCATCTCACCATGTTGCTATTACTGTGTACAGTGTTTTCCTGGTTCTGCTCACTTCACCCAGAATCAGTTTATGTAAGTTTTTCCAGTAAGTGTTCATGTAAGTCTTTTTCTGAAATCCATCTTGGTCTTGAGCTTCTTCATCTGTAATATAATGGGAGTTTAGACTAGATGAGCCATAGAGTTCCTTCCAGCTCTAATTCTAGGATCCTAGGTGCTCTAAATTCCTGTCCAGCTCTAAAATCTTATGCATTCAGTCAGCCTATCAAATGACATTTATTAAGCACCTACCATGTGCCAGTTACTGTGTTAAGCATTGGGTATACCAATAAAAGCAAAAGCCAGTGTCTGCCCCTGAGGAGCTCACAATATAATTGAGGGGAGAGCATGCAAATAACTATATACAAACAAGTCATATACAGGATATATTGAAAATAATCAACAGAGGGAAGGCAGTAGAATTAAGAAGATTCAGGACAGTGTTCAGTCGAAGGTGAAATTTTAGTTGGGACTTGAAAGAAGCTTCGAGGTAGAGATAAGGAAGAAGTATTCCAGGTGTGGGGGAGGGGCAGCTAGTGAGAACACTTGTAGCCAGTAGCAGGATCAGCTTGTTCCTGGAAGAGAAAGCAGGTCAGTGTCACTGAATCAGAGTGTGTGGTGGTGGTGGCTGAGAAGCGGGGAGTGAAGTAGAAGAACGGAAAGGTGGGGCAAATTTTACGGGCTTTAAATACTAATCAGATGATTTTACAATTTATTCTCCAGGTGAAAGGGAGACACTGGAGTTTATTGAGTGGGGTAGGGTACGGTAGGGTCTTTTGTTACTGGAAGATCACTTTGACAGTTTCATCACCCAAAATAAATAAATAAATAAATAAGCAAACAAATAAATAGATAAATAAAGGTGAGGTGACTGCTAGTCATGCCAGAGCATCACTTTATTGCAGTAAAACTTTTTGCCAAATAGTCTTTTGAATAAAAGTTATTGATCATGGGCCATGATTTGCTACCTAGGATTCATGTGTCATTGGAATTTTGCTCATATTTTAGAGTGACTTTGATAAAATGGAAAGAATATTGCATTTGGGCCTGAATTCTTGTTCTACCGCTTAGAGCTGTGACTTTAAGCAAGTCATTTTGCCTCTCTGGGACTCAGTTTCTTTGTCTGTCAAATGAGACCACTTGAACTAGATCAACCATAAGGTGCTTGATGTTCTTATTTCTCTAGCACCCCGTCAGAGGGCCTCTAGAAACCTGGCCTGTCAATTTGAGCGGGAGCTAGAAATTAAGGCAGGAGGTTTTTTGCCCTTGTATAGGCTATGTTCACTTTCTTTCTTTCTTTCTTTCTTTCTTTCTTTCTTTCTTTCTTTCTTTCTTTCTTTCTTTCTTTCTTTCTTTCTTTCTTTCTTTCTTTCTTTCTTTCTTCTTTCTCTTTCTTTCTTTCTTTCTTTCTTTCCTTCCTTCCTTCTTTCTTTCTTTCCTTCTTTCTTTCTGTATTCTATGTTGCCCTTAAGTCAAGAGGATTTTTACCTATAAAGGGAGGAAGAGAGAAAAAAAGTGTCCAGTTAGAGATGCTCAGTCAGATACAAGAGAAGGCAGCAGGTATAACACAGAAGAGTAACGATGGAATTGAGTAACAAAAAAATAAAAACAGTCATGGGGAGAAAGGATCGTAACAACAGTAATGGACTAAGACGTCTACATGCTAAAGTTTGAAGTGTGGGAAATAGAAAAATCTGAACTAAAGAAGAAGAGATGCAGTGAGATTTGGTGAGTCACATCAGCTTAGCCCTGCAGCAGCTCAGAATTCCCAGGCTAAAGACATCCACTAGTTCCAAGCTCCTCATTAGCCAAGATTAAAAGCATATACCACCCTATCTGGCTCTGGTGTCCTTTGGACAATTCCAATGTTCAGTGAATGTCTCCTTAAATGGAGCCAAAGTCTACCTTCTTGTAACTTCCAATCAGTGTTGCTAATATTCTATACCTTTTGAGGGCACAATCAGAACATATATACACACACATGCACATATATATACACACATGTATATATATATGCATACCTTCATATATGTATATATACATGTATACCTTTAAGATTATATATGTATATATTTATGCCTACATATACACACACATATATATATATATATATATATATACATATATCTTCAAGATTACCAAAATTACAAAGATTATGCCATTTGATCCTCACAACTCTAGGAGGTAGGTACTATTATTATTTCCATTTTACAGTTGTTGAAAGTGAGGCAAACAGAAGGGACGTGACTTGCTTATGTCTGAGCCCCGATGAGAACTCAAGTCTTCCTGACTCTAGGTCCAATCCTCTAACCACTGCTCCTCTTATACATGACAAATGGCCCTTCAAGTACTTGAAGATAGGTACAGTATTCTGCCCCTCCCTAGCCCCAAGTTTTTTTCTTCTCCAGGCTATCCTTAGTTCCTTTAACCAACCCTCAATTGTATCCTGTTTGTCCTCCTCTGGAAATATTTAACCACTGGGTGGCATGCTAATCACTTTGTTGCTGTTGAGGTTTTTTTTTTCTTTTTTCAGTCATGTCCTACTCTTCATAACCCCTTTGGGGAAGTCACTTAGCTACCCGTAGTAATCACTAACCCAGCTAGAAAGATCAAGAGGGCATGAAGGAGCCCTTAAAAGTGCTGTTCATGTGTAAAATGGCCTTAAGGAATATGAAAATTCAGATCACAACCAAAGGTCATGGGGTAGAGAAGTTGACCACATAGTACCAGCAATTACAAGGAATTAAAGGCATTATTATAAATCAACCACCACTGAAGAGCCATTTGTAACTATGCCCAAAGGGCAGCCAAACTGTTCATAACCTTTGATCCACTACTAGGTCTGCATCCCAAAGAGATTACAAAAAAGGAAAAGGACCTACATGTACAAAAATATTTATAGCAGTCCTTTTCATGGTGGTAAAATATAGGAAATTGAGGGGACACTCATCAGTTGGGGAATAACTGAACAAGCTGTGGTATATGAATGCAATGGAATTCTATTATGCAATAAGAAATGATGAGCAGGTGGATTTCAGAAAAATGTGGAAAGACTTGTATGACCTGATACAAAGTGAAAGCAGCAGAACCAGGAAAACATTATACACAGTATCAGTAACATTGTGTGATGATCAACTATGAATGACTTCGATCTTCTCAGCAACACAATTATTTAAGACAAGTATGAAAGAGTGGGGAAGGGAAATGCTATCCTCATCTAGATAAAAAACTGCTAGACTCTGAACGCAAACTGGAGCATATTTTTTTCACTTACTTTATTCTTTTTGTATTTTGTTTCTTCTTTCACAGCTGTGACTAACATAGAAATATGTTTTACATGATAACATGTGTATAACCTGTACCAAATTGCCTACCCTTTTCAGAAGAGGGGAGGGAAGGAAGGAGGAAGGGAAGAAGGGAGAAATATTTGGAACTCAAAATCTTGTAAAAATGAATGCTAAAAATTGCCTTGACATGTATTTGGGAGAAAAATAAATTAGTTTTAAAAAATAAATCTACCAGCATAGAAAGGTTTTTATAGAAGGCGAAAGGTTTCAAGTTCCATGACTCTCAGAATGTTAAAATATCATCAAACTTCTTTCAGCTCTTAGCCTAGGTAAAGAAAACATGAGGAGGTCATAGAATAAGGGTTTTTTGCCTTTACCGGAAGTCCGGTGAAGCTTTTAGATCCTTCCTCAGAATAATGTGTGTTTGGGTTGTTTTTGTTTTTAATTCAGTCTAATTTTATTTTGGAGCAGCTAGGTGGAGCAGTGATCGAGCGCTGGGACTCTCCGTCAAGAACATTCATCTTCCTGAGTGGAAATCTGGCCTCAGACACTTACGAACTGCGTTACCCTGAGCAAGTCTCTTGTCTGTTTGCCTCAGTTCCTAATCGGTAAAATGAGCTAGAGAAGTAAATGGCAAACTATTTCAGTATCTTTGCCAAGACAACCCTGAGATGGGCTCACAAAGAGTCAGACATGACTGAAAAACCACTGAACCAAGATTTTATCTTCAGTTCCAAATTCGCTCCCTCTCATCTTCCTCTCCCCCATCCACTGAGAAGACAAGAAAAATAAAAGCTTATCAAATATGAACAGTTAAGCAAAGCAAATTCCTGCATTAACCTTCTTATCTCCCCCCGCACTCCCCCCCCAAAAAAATAAGAAAATAGATTTCAACGTGCACTCAGTTCTTCAGTTCTCTATCTGGACGTAGATAGCATATTTCATCAGGAGCCCTTTGGAATTGTGCTCAGTCATTGTGTTCATCTGAGTTCCCAAGTTTTTCAAAGCTGATTGGTTTTACAATATTGTTGTTATTGTTTAGATTATTCTGTTCTGTTCTCTTTCGCTTTGCATCAATACATACACATTTTTCCAGGTTTTTCTGAAACCCTCCCCTTCACAATTTCTTATAGCACAATAATAATCCACCACTTTAATAGTCCAAAAATTGTTCATCCATTCTCCAACTGATGGGCCTCCCCTCAGTATGCAATTCTTTGCAGCTGTGAAAAAAGCTACTACAAGTATTTTTGTACACATGGATCCTTTTTCCTCTTTCTTTGATCTCTCTGAGATGGTATAGACCTAGCCTTATGGTTTCAGAAGATATACACAGTTTAATAGCTTTGGGGGCTTAGTTCCAAATTGCTTTCCAGAATGATTGGACCAGTTCACAACTCCAGCAAGAGGGAATTAATTTACCTGTTTTCCCACAGCCCCTTTCAGCACTTGTCATTTTCTTTTTTTTGTTAACTTTGTCACTCTGACAGATAGTAGTATCTCAGAGTGATTTTAATTTTCACTTCTCTGTTAGTGGGGGTCTGTCTAGGTGTTTTTGGGTTTTTTTTTTTAAGTTCAAGACCAGGCTAACAACAATATGTTGGCAACGTTAAGAAAAAGAGTTAAGCTGTTAATGTATAGTCAAAGACTGACTCTAAGGAAGGGGGAGAAGAGGGGAAAAGGAGTGTATTAGTGCTGTAGGAGACAGAAAGACCAGATCCTCTCATCTATATCTGCTCTTGAGGGGGTTGATCCTAAATTCCAAGTCTTTGTCCAGGACTCATAATGAAGCACAATAAGAGGAAGTCAAAGAATTTATATGAAGTTCAGAGGAGTATAGTTTTAGAAAACATCAAAGAACAGCTAAAATTACAAAGCTCAGGGGCTGGAATTCTCCTTGGATCAGCATCATCGCTTCTTTTTCAGAACTGAGGCATAAAAATTTGATAAGTTCCATCTGACATATTTCAGCTCTTATGAAACATTCTTGTAGGTAAAGACTTGGTGCTAAAGAATTAATTCTCTCATCCCTTCTCTGGCTTCTTATATTTGCTTCTAATTTCTTCAAATATACATCCAACTTGTAGACCATCTCATATTTTCTAGAGGTTTACAGTCTTTGCTGGTGTCCTGGGCACAGCCCCAAATGTCTGCCTCAATGAGCTCTGTGGGCTCCTTGACCATCTCCACAAGGGTATCAGCTAGGTCAGGGAAGGAAAGAAGGAAAAAGGATAGAGAGGGGAAAGAAGGGGAGCATAAGAGGGGAAGGCAGAGGAGAGGGGTAAAAGGAAGGGAAGGGGGTGGGAAAAGAAAGGAAAAGGGAGGGAGGAAGAGACCACAAAAGTGATTGTAAAAAAAGGAGGAGTGGCTTTGGAGAATCTATGGGAGGATCAAGACAAGAATTATGCAGGACAAGAAGAAATGATTGGATTACAATATGTACGGATTGAGGGAGTATCCGCATTACTGAGATCTTGAATTTAGTAAAATGTTAAACTATCAAAGTATGATCTAAGATAATTCAACAGTATATTAAAATGTAAAAGTATGAAATATAATGTTCTCTTTCACTTTCCTTAGAATAATTCATTAAGCTATATTGAAAACTTTATCATTTTAAATGATGAAATTTATAGACAATGAACTTAAGAGTTTCTTATACAGAAATAAAAATAAGTTTAAAAAGTGGGAAGACTATTCCTGGCCATCAGAACTCTACCATGCCTCTGCTTCCATATTAGCAATTTTAAGCATTTCTTTCCTTTTGTCTACTGAGAGTTTGAATTTTTTCCTCTGAAAATTGCCTGATCATATCTTTTGATCATTTATCAGTTGGGAAATAGTTCTTCTTACAAATTTGACTCAGTTTCCACATCTATCTTAGAAATGAGAACTTTATCAAGAAATTTGTTTCAAAGGTTTCCCCCCAATTTCATTCTAATTTTAGTTTCATTGGCTTTGTATAAAAAGTTTAAAATTTTATGTAACTAATATTATCTATTTCACCTCTCTGTCTCTTGTTTGGTCATAAACTCTTCCTCTATTCACGGATCTGATAGGAAATTTTTTCCCTGCTTCTCTAATTTATTTAAAATGTCACCTTTTATGTCTGAATCACGTATACAGTAGGATAAGTTACTTTATACCTAGTTTCTGTAAGACTGATTTTGAGTTTTCCTACCAGTTTTTGCTGAATACTGAGTTCTTATCCCAATAACTGGTATCTTTGGGTTTATTAAACACTACACCACTGTGTGTGGTTGTTTCTTTACGCTGAGCTCATAATCTGTACCATTGAACCACCTCTCTATTCCTTTCCTAGTACCAAATGGTTCTGACAATTACAGCTTTGTAGTATAATTTGATATCTGATACTGCGAAGCCTCTTTCCTTCCTACTTTTTTCATTAATTCCTGTTATTCCTGATCTTTTGTTCCTTCATATGAATTATTATTTTTTCCTAGCTCTATAGGGTAGTCCTTTGGCAGTTTGGTATGGTACTGAATAAGTTAATTAATTCGGGTAGTATTAATATTTTATTACATTGGCTTCTCCTACCCATGAACAATTAGTATTTCTCCAATTATTTGGATCTGTCTTTGTGTAAAGAATATTTTGTAATTGTGTTAATTTATATATCTTGGCAGGTAGACTGCCAAATATTTTATACTGTCTATAGTTATTTTAAATGGAATTTTTCTTTCTATCTCTTCCTTCTGGGTTTTGTTAAAATAATATTTTAAATGGAAAAAATACACAGAATTACAAAGGAAATCAAGATATGTGTATATTTTTCCATCCAAGTTCATGGACCCCCTGAAATCTATCCACAGACCTCAAGTTAAGAACCCCTTTCATAAAGGAAAGAGTTATTTTTATCTGAGGAGTAGGAGGAAGAAAAATCAAATTTCCCAGATTCATGGATACTGGGTAGAAAAAGATATATGTCACTTATGGGGAGGGATTTAAATAATGACATTCAGAAGGCAACTAGGTGGCTCAGTGGATTGGGCTTGGAGTCAGGTGAGTTCATATCCGTTCTCAGACACTTACTTGCTGTGTAATTCTGGGTAAATCATTAACTTCTGTTTGCCTTAATTCATTGGAGAAGAAAATGGCAAACCACTCTTGTATCTGCCAAGAAAACCCAGCAGACAGTATGGCCCGCAGGGTCACAAAGAGTTGGACACAAACAACAATATAAAAGAAGGCTCCTTTCACTGGGCCAAGGCTAGGGATCTTTGGTAAAGTCATACACAGTGAGTATAGAAGGATTTGTCTGGGGGAAGTCACATAAAAAGGGGTTACCTGTTTGACCTGAGCTCCTATACCCTGAGCTGAGGGAGAACAAAATCTAAGGAGACCTACAACTTTGCTGTCTAAATCCATTGGCTGGAAACTGAGAACAAAGCTAATGCTCAGCCCAGACAGGATTAGATTTACTTAATCAGAAAGACGAGGCCCATAAGAAAGAGGTGGAGAGGTCAGCCAAGGAAGTAAGCAGAACAAAATCTTATTCCTTGTAAGTGTAAGACCCAGTTTCCTGAAATTGTGCATAGGGGAAAAACATCTGATAAGGCCTTTGTAAACTTGACAACTTTGTCCTTTGATCTGTTATTCTAAACCTACTAAAGGCATTTTTTCCCCTGAGTGTTTCTCAGTAAAAATTCTTAAAAGCACACGGAAAACCTTTGTTTAGGTGGCAGGGGAGGAGAAACTCCAGGCTGCTCTCTTTCAGATACAGCTGGGACCTGAGAGATCTGCTGCAGAGAGAAATGCTACCCTCTAGAAACCATTTGGGGCCCCCAGCTATCCAAGTCCCATAGCTTTCTGAAAAATGAAAAAGGGGGCAAAGGTAGGAGACACGATGGAGGGAGGCTTGAGAACCTGGCTCCATACACAAGGCTATTCTCTTTTTTAAAAAATTAAATATATTTTTAAAATTAAAATATATCTTCTTTCCTCACCTCTATCTCCACATTGTGAGGCGGAGGGGAGAGAAGAAAAATAAAGCCTTTGTAATAAGTATAATTTGTACAGTGAAGTAAAACAAAATCTTACATTGGCCACATCCCTAAAAATATGTCTCATTCTGCATCGAGTCCATCTTTCAGGAGGTATACTGATGGCATACTTAGCCCTCTAGAATCATGGTTGGTCAATTATGTTTTTCATAACTCTTAATTTTTTCACAGTTATTATTGCTGCTGTTTTGAGACTCACCCAGGCTGGAAGTATAGGAGCCACTCATGGGCCCAGCTCGATCACTGACCAGACCGGGTCACTTTACCCCTCCTTGGGCAACTTGGTTCTCCTCCCCTTCCTGAGTCTCAGAATTGGTACCATACTTAGTGTAGATACCCAATCAGCTTTAGTGTTATTGCTGGCAGAACTCCTATAATCCACCAACTTCAGGCTCTCCTAATAGCAGAAATCACGCCTTTTAAAAGATCATTGTTATTGCATAAATTGTTCTCCTGATTTCAATCTTCATTGGTTCATATAAATCTACTCTGTTTTCTCAAATAGCTTTAATTATTAGAATATCTGCCAGTATGTTGATCCACAATCAGCGTCTCCTTAATTTCTACCCATGCATCATGCAGACAGGATGTAAAACCCTCAACCAGAGCACAAGCTGCCTATGGGCAGGCACTGTCTCTCAAATACTATTGGAGGGGCTGTTCAACAGTATCCAAAGCTGTAGACAGATCAGAAAGGAGGAGGACTGAGAAAAGGTCGTCAGATGTAGCATTTAAGCTATCTTTGGTAGCCTTGGAAAGATCTGTTTCAGTCAGATTACTAAGCATTGAAAAGGGGGTGGGTAGTGAGGTAAGGGGACACATTATTCTAGCCAGGGTCTCATTCATACTTTCTAAAGAGGTTAAGCCCTGCCTTTAAGTTTGGGTGTGCACGCGCACATACATGACTGTATATCACAAAATGTAAGTCTTTTGCTCTGAATATCAGGTTGCAGTGTGTTTATAGTATATCTGCCTAACATTTAATGAACATAAGGGATAAATTTGGAAACCCACATAAGTTCTTAGAATAGTTCACCCACAGCTGTACTTTTCTCTCGGTTCAGCTCCAGGAAGCTGATCAAAGACCATAGACCAGCCTTTTATCTCTTTATGTGGCTACTTTGCTCTCATGTCAGATCAACAGACACTGAAATGATGAGAAAAAACTCTCCTATTGGGTATGAAGCCAACATTCTTATTTGTGAGGGTTACAATTTCAGAACACCTAAGTATGAGATTTATTTTTCCTACTGGAAAAGTAGCAACCAAGCATTTGGCTGATTCTGCATAAACACACAGGTAGATTTGAGGATCCTATTTTTCTGCCTCGGTACACACACCCACACAAATGAACAGAGGGAAATGTGATGAATACTTGAAGAAAACCAAGCATCTTTGTGATAGGGCTTTGAAAAACCATTGTTTCCATGAAAGACTTCCAGGACCTCATGATTTTGAGCAACCTTCCCTTAACCTTCCTAGGCTTCAGTTTCTTAATCTGTAAAACGAAGGACTCAGATTAAATGCCCTCTGAGGTCCCCTTGCCGCTCATGTGGTTCATGAAAGCTCTAACCATTAGATTTTGGGAGAGCCAAGGTGGTGAGAGTCTTCAGTATCACCTTTCTGCCAGCAGGTGGCAGAGTGCACCTCTCACAGTACCATGGAGAGCAATCTGGTGATGATTGAGAGGGAAAGACAAGGAGATTTACCAAAGGTTTCCCAAAGCTCTTTCAGTTGAAGCCCAATGTGTCTCTGCCCTGCATGTGTAGTGCAGCTTCTCCATTATTCTTAATATGTTATTAAGAAATGTAGTATGATTTAATAGGTAAAATAAATCATTTCAGCTCTCTGAATAAAAATTTGTAAAGGACTTAGTAAAATGCCTGGCACATAGTAGGTACTTAATACATGTTTATTCCCTTTCCTTTTAGTTTCCTCAGCTGTAAAATGGCCATATAATAATAGCACTTATATATATGCATATATAGTTATAATATATTGTCTATATATCACATATTTCTATAATATAATTTATAATTATAATACGAATAACAATGATTCCAGGTTAGGATCAAATGAAATAATAATTTTGATGCAATCAAATGTGATCACATTTGTAATATGTAAATGAGTCAATGTTTGTGCTTGGCACACTGCAGGCACTATATATATACTTATCCCCTTCCCTTTCTCTTCTCCCTTTCTTCTCCCAATTCACAACCTCCTTCTGCATCTGTAGAATGGAGTAGGCAGGGAATCTTAACTTTTATGCATCATGGAGCTCCTCAGCAGTCTAGTGAAGCTTAAGGCCTCAGAAATTTTTATAGAATTGGAGAAAATGTTAAAAGTCAGTTAGAAATAAAGCTATAGTTCTTATCTCATCCAAGTTCACAGACACCTCCCCCCATATCTATGGTCTCAAGATCCCAGATTAAGAACCTTTAGAAAAGAGAATCTTTAAAGTTCCTTCTATCTATTTGGTTCTATGAATTTGTGGGTCTCTGAATATTGACAATAAGATGTTGTTCAGTCATTTCAGTCATAACCTCATTTGGGACAATAGGAGAGACATCATATAAAATACTCTATACTTTCCCCAACCAGTTCTGGAGCTAACATTCTATATGTTCAAAGAGGAAATGCAAGTGTTCAAATGAACTTGAGTTAGGTAAATGAATCAATTCCTTGGAGGGGTGGGGAATGAATCCCATGAAGCTTGCTCTTGCTGATTGAAATTAGAGCATTCTATGCATAAGAACAAGACAACCAGGTGGTGGCTTGGAATCAGGAAGACCTAAGTTCAAATTTGGCCTCAGACATTTCCTAGCTATGTGAACCTTAGGCAAGTCACTTAACCCTGATTGCCTCAGTTTCCTCATCTATAAAATGAACTGGAGAAGGAAACGGCAAACCACTCCAGTATCTTTGCCAAGAAAATCCCAAAGGGGGTCACAAAGAGTAACTGAATAACAGCCACAAATACATTAGAACCCACTCTTAAGGCCAACTCAAAGTATCTATCTGGCTTTCTGGTTTTCTGTAATAGCAAAAAATAACAGTTGACATTTATATAGTCTTTAAGGTTTGCAAAGTACTTGATATATTTATTGAAAAGTTTGCTCCTCACAACTCTAGGGAGTAGGTTTCATTATTATCCCCATTTATAGATGTGGAAACTTAACACTTAGCAAGAATAGGTGACTTAGCCAGGGTTACGTAACTTGTGAATGTCAGGTGGAATTGGAACTCAAGATTTTTTCCTGAATCCAAGACCATCTATCAATCTGCCATGCTGTCTATTATCTCCACTTGAGAGATGAAGAGATAAGTCCCAGAAAGGTGATGTCACTGATTCAAATCTCTTTCTGTTTTCCTTTGTTTACAAGAGTATGGCTTGATATTTTCCTCTCTATCTGGTTTGGAACTTTGACCAAGCAGAGCTTGTCATCTTCCTCTTCCTTACATTCCTGCCCCATTTCAGTACACTTTGTGATAGTCAGTGGGGTTTCTTTTGGACCGCTTCCTTAGGGTCTGTGCTTAAGAATGACATGCCTTCTAGATGAAACTGATTTTTAATGAGTCTTTTGATGAACATCAAAAACTGTTGTTGCTGCTGCTGGTGATAGTTTATATTTGTAAGCAATCCATATATATAAATTACCTCAGTTGATCAACATAACACAGAGACATCAGGTTATAGAATAACATTATTCTATTAAAAACCAACCAGGGACAAACTAGTATTTGATCTGATTCTAAAAATCACAAAGATATAATTAAAAATGATGTTTTCTAAGTAAGAGGTGGGTAAACTGGTGAGAACAATAGTGGTTAGAACACTGGACCTAGAGTAAGAAAGACTCAAGTTTAAATATGGCCTCAGACAGTTATTAGCTAAATGACTGCTATCTGCCTCAGTTTCCTCATCTGTAAAATGAGGATGACAATAACATCTATCTCTCAGAGTTGTTGTGGGAGTAAAATGAGGCATTTTAAAGCATTTTATACACCTTAAAGTACTAAATGCTAGTTTGTTGTTATTGGTATCCAAGTTTGTCACATGTTGGGTGAGTCAACACATAGAAAGGGTTTAGTATCATTTTGAATGGAAATAGCAGATGGCACTTAGATTTGGGTATACAAAGTAACAGGGGAATTGACAAGACTGGTCTCCGATACTTAATGGCTGTATGACTCGGGACAAATCACTCTGTCCACCTCAGTTTCCTCATCTATAAAATGAAGATAATAATGGCATTACCTCTCAAGGTTGTTACGAGGCTAAAATGAGAGTATTTGTAAAGTGATTTACAAACTTTAAAGTTCTATATATAATATATGTGTATATACGTATATATTCACATATATATGTATGTATGAGTGTTTGTGTGTGCATGTATGTGTGTGTATGTATCAGTTAGGTGACACAGTGGATAGAGTGTTGGTTCTGGAGTCAGGAAAACTCATCTTCCTGAGTTCAAATCTGGCCTCAGACATGAGCTGGGCAAGTCATTTAACCCTGCTTGCCTCAGTTTCCTCATCTGTAAAGTGAACTGGAGAAGGAAGTGGCAAACCACTACAGTATCTTTGCCAAGAAAACACCAAATAGGGTCATGAAGAGTAAGACATTACTGAGATATATGTATATGTGTATATATATGTATATATATATACACACACTATATATATATACATATACACATACATACAATATACATGTATATATGTATATTTGATGCTAGTTTTTTATTTATCTATTTACCTGTATTATCTATTTATCTATTACTTATTTTATCTACCTTTGGCTGTTGAACTAAGCTCTGAGTATGAAGTGAAGGTACTGGCTTAACTCCAGTTCTCTGATGGCATAATTCAACTATAATAGACTTCGAGATTTCTATCACCATTTCACTCACCAATGGACACCTGAAGTTTAGTATGTTATCAAAGGCAATTATTAGTAGATGAATAACACATGCCTGCCTATCATTTACTAAAAGCAGAGCCTTTTCCTGAACTAAAGAATTTGATCTCAGGCATAAAAAATGGTCCTTGGTTTCCTACCTGTTTTTTTTTCCTACCTCAGACATAAATGGCAAGTATTTTGATCTGATGCATTCCTTTTTTTAACTTGCATTTCCTTTTGACTACACAGAAGAGAATTAAAGGGGGGAAAGCAAACAGTTTAAACTGAGAAGCTGGAATTTAGTTCCAGGTGGCATACTGACTGGTGATTTATCACAGTGGTATTCTAAAGGCTATTCACTCTGGTTTAGTGGATGCCTCCTCCAAAAGGGAACCCAGATAGTGTAAAACAGAAGAAACATGTATACCTAATGTAACAGATTTGACGAAGGCAAAGGACTTGTGAATATCCCATTCTGATTAACACCTTGATACCATGCTGTGGGCAGGTCCCTCCCTGGGTGCTCTGCCCAACGAGCTCATACCCTGAGTAATGGAGAGCAAATGATTAACTCAAATCTGAGGATGTGAACTGAGGTGGTTCTTTAACAAACATCCTGAATTTCTTTTTGTCCAGTTCTGTTTGCAGGGGTTCTTCATGTAGGGGCTCCAGTCACAATGCTCATCGTGCTTTTGTTATTATCATCATAGCTGACATTTATGTCTTGTATTAGGTTCCTAAAATACTTCACTCATGTGTTCTTGCTTAGGATCGCAGATTCTTACAACAGTTATAAGGTATGTTATTATCTCCAGTCTGAAGGTGAGGTTAAGTGACTTGACCACAATTCATCACTTGCCTAGAAAGAGGCAGATCCAAGAGTTGACTCCAGGTCTTTGGAATCCAAGTCCAGTGTTGTTCAGTCATGTTCAACTCTTCACAATCCCATTTGGGGATTTCTTGGCAAAGATACTGCAGTGGTTATGCCATTTCTTCCCCAGCTCACTTTACAGACAAAGAACTGAGGCAGACAGAGGTAAGGGACTTGCCCAGGGTCACATAGCTAGTAAATGTCTAAGCCTAGATTTGAACTCAGGAAGATGAGTCTTCCTCAGGAAGATAAGCCATCACTCTATCCACTATGCCACCTAGCTCTCTCTCTCTCTCTCTCTCTCTCTCTCTCTCTCTCTCTCTTTCTCTATCTCTATCTCTGTCACACACACATATGTGTACGTACATACATATATACATACATATATACTATATGGCTATATTTTATATGTAGCACTTTAAAGTTTGCAATGCACTTTACCAATGCCATCTCTTAGTGTGAGACCAGAGAACAAATAACAGAGTAATTTAATTTTCCCTCAAAATCCATTAAATTTTTCCAGAAAGTTGACTTGAAATTTATGAACAACAAAAAATTTCCCTTCTCCCCAAGAATTTCATAGGCTCATAGAAATTGAGGCTAGGAATGATCTCTAATGAATTCATCTCACTTGAACTTCTCTTTTTAGAGGTGATGAACAGCAAATCTTGGAGTATAAACCTAGTCACTCCGAGTCCAGATTCAGTGCTTTTTCCACCACACCACATTTGGAATCTAATGAGCTCTAGAATAATAGCAATAATAAGAAAAACAACAATAGTGTAACAGCCACCCGTTTTCACTGGCTGTCTGCTATGCCTGGAATTCTCTTTCTCCTCATCTCTGCCTCTGGGTTTCCCTGACATTCTTCAAGTCTGAGATACCTTTTCAACAAGTCTTTCCTGGTCTTCCTTAGTGTTAGTATTTTCCCTCTGATGCTGCCTCCAGTTTACCCCGTATTTATCTTGGTTGTTCCGTCATTTGCCTGTTATTTATCCCTGCTTCCTGAGAGCAGGGACTAGAGTTGTTTTTTTCCCTCTTTCTTTGTATCCTTAGTAGAGTGTAGGTATTTGGAATGAAGGGTGTATTTAAGGAAGACTAGTACCTCAGGTGTGAGGGCTGCTTTTCACCTTCGATGTCCACCTGATTCACCCAATTCTCACTTGTGGCTCCAAGAGGCTGTAGCATGTGCAGTGGCCACACTCTGGTAAGCCATTTTGGTAGATGGGGTAGCCAGGTTGAGGATAACCAAAAGGGTCTCAAACCCTTGAGTGGGTTGGGGGTGAGGGAGACAGTGTCTGCCCTGAGCATATGAAGACTTCCTCTGGTGGAATGGGTGGATGAGAACAATTTGTTCTAACAGCTATGAAGGCAGTTGAAGCAGGCACTGTGGAGTGTTTAAAGCTTGGTTTAAACATCAAAGCCACCAAGATCATCCACTGGATCTCAAGTCATCACCAGTCATTTTGACTTTGCTTGCTACTGGACTCTAATGCCTCTGAAAGAGAGAGTGAGACTGACAATTTCACCCAACTCTGCCTCACTTAAATCCAATTTATGCTCAAAGCAAAAAAAAAGCAAAAAAAAGTAGGTGCTTAGTAAATGCTTCTTGACTTGACTTGATATGACCAAACCAAACCCCCAAAGATGTTCATTTATTGCCTCACTTTTTCTATTTGTCCTTAAGTATTCTTTTTCTACCTTGACTTACACTCTACCTTTTGCATTTCCTTTATTCACATGCACCCTTAAGTGAGGAGATCCAGCCAGCCAATAACTTTCAGCATATTTTGTGTATGGGACCCTCAGCTTGTTATCTCAAACAAATTTCAAAAGTTTTATAGAGTCTAGAAAAAAATCTATGATTAAACAGCTGGAGTTCGAATAAATTTTGGATCTCTGAAGAAGAAAGTTTTGCCTGCAATATTCCAAAGCTACTCTTTGAAGCATGCAAGATCTTTGTCTGTACAGTATGAGATCTGTAAAAGATTAAAAGTTGGAATTCAAGGACTGTTAGAAACCAGGCAAGCAGAGTCCCTTAGGTCCAAGGTCTTGGGCTAGCAGAGAAGAATTCTGTTCTCAAACAACTGACATTAAATCCACACGGGCACATTCCCCATTCCTCTCTGCTCCCCACCACTACCCTTTTGTGCAGATGGCTTTTGCTTCCTGTATGGAATGTACAACTCTGAGTTATCAGAACCAATTGGGAATATGTACATCTGCCCTTGGGCATCTTGGAAGAATTTACTTGTCAAATTCTCTCTGCTAACTTCAAAAACCATGAGGAATTCTCCCATTTGCTGCCTAACTCACCATACATGCCTGAAGACAGATGAAGTACAGAAAGTTGAAAAAATAAAAAGCAGGTTTCTCCGTGGTGTGGTATCTTGGGACTAGTAGGTGTCAGGGAGGTCAGTACACCTTAAGGTTATTAACCCTCTCACATCTGCTGCCTTCCTTCATCTTCTCATTTCAAAATGATCAGTGGAGCCAGCAGTGCAAGCTTGATGACCTGAGGCAGAAACACCATCCTCCAAAAAAAGAACTTGGACTAAGTTCAGGAAAGCACTCAGTGCACCAAATCTCTCCATGGGGTCAGATGGCTAATGTCAGGGCAGCTAAAGTCAATCCAGCTCCTACTTCCTGTCAGCATTCTGGAGCATTAAGACAGGCAGGAAAAGTATAGGCAGAAAGTCACTGGTGAATCTCTGGTGATATTTTTTCAGGGCCAAGATACATACTTATTTAAAAGAAAGTGGGGGCAAGAGAAATGCAAAACAAAAAACTCCAAGGCTTCATCTCATATTCAGCAAATTAGTGAAGATGACAAAAAATAGAAGTGGTCAATGTTAGAGGGACTGTAGAAAGACTAGTATACTAATACGCTATTGCTAGAGCATTTCAGTAAGCATTTTTAAATTATGTTAAAATAATAACTAAAATGTCCATGTCTTTTGACCTTGCTACTAGGCATATATGACAAGGAAATCAAAGATAGAATGAAAGATTTAATATACTCTCCTCTTTAGAGCAGGACTTTTTGTGGTAGCAAAGAACTGGATGTAAAGTGAATGTCCCTTAATTGGGGGGTGACTAAGCAAGTTGTGGTACAAAAATGTAATGGAATATTACTGTGTCATAAGACACAAAAAATATGAAGAATTCAGAGAAGCATGAGAAGATGTATAAAAGTGATACAGATTAAAAGACAGTACCAGAAAATTAATTTATACAATGACTATAAAAGCATCAATGGGAAGAATAAGAATGATAAAGTTAAGCCAAATACTGTGCAATTATAATGATCAAAGTTGCCCTCAGGGAAGGATGAGAGAATGCATCTCCTCCCACCCTACTCTTTATACAGAAGTGAGGGACTATGGGGATGAGATATACAAATACAATCAGACATATTTGATGGGTTGGTTGATTTTGCTTAATGACTTTTTTCTCTTTTTTTAAAAATGTTATCCTTAATCTAAGACAATTTCAAAAGACTCATGATAGAAAATTCTATCCACATCCAGAGAAAGAAATCAGGAGTCTGAATGCAGATGGAAGTATACTATTTGCTCTCCTTTTCTCATTTTGTTTTATCTTTCTCATGGTTCTTCCCATTAATTCTAATTCTTCTTTACATCATGACTAAGGTGAAAATATGTTTAATATGAATGTGCAAGTAAAGCCTACACCAGATTGCATGCCATCTTAAGGAGGAAAAGGTGAGGAATAAAATTCAAAACTCAAAATCTTATGGAAGTGAATGTTGAGAACTAAAAATAAATAAATTAATTATAAAAAATGTTGACCTTATAAATGGTCATCAGGGTAGGGAAGAGGGAGGGATATGTCCCGAGATGAAAGTGATGTAATCAAGGTATCAATAAAAATAGGAGAAAATGGGGAGGAGTGTGGAAGGAGGGAAAAAAAATGGAGCATTATATAAATAATGCCGAACCATTCCTGAAACACTGAACAAATAAATAAAAATTAATATAACATTTATCAATAGGTACTTTATTAGCCTCCTTCAGCTGAAGGTATATATCATCCATGAAATGAAGGGGTTGGACCAGATGGTCCTCTCCAACTCCAAACCAATGACCATATGAACTGCTTCTGCCATATTTTTGCCCTAAAGTTCCCAACACCTAATATCTCCATTTCAGAGAGATTTACATCTTGAAAGGGGTCCCTGGAGGTCAAATTCAAACTCCTCGTTTTCCAAAAGGGGCCCACAAAGGTTAAGTGACTTGCCTACAAACATGTAGAAAGAGACAGAGCCACATTTCTGATTTAGAATTTCAGCCTCCAGATCCAACACACTGAACTTACCATATAAGCTGTTCATTCATCTATGAGTTTTGATGTTAGTGTTGTGGTTGTTGCTGCTGCTATGACTGCTGCTGTGTGCTTTAGGGTGGATCTGTCTCCTCTGGCTTACTTGCTGTTTTTTCCTACCTTCCCAGAATTCCCAGGTCAAGGAGAAAATATTGCAAGTGGCTAGAAAGAAACAATTCCAGTATTGTGGAAATACAATCAGGATAACACAAGATCTAGCAGCTTCCACATTAAGGGATCGAAGGGCATGGAATAGGATATTCCAGAAGTCAAAGGAACTAAGACTAAAACCAAGAATCACCTACCCAGCAAAACTGAGTATAATACTTCAGGGGAAAAAATGGTCTTTCAATGAAATACAGGACTTTCAAGCATTCTTGATGAAAAGACCAGAGCTGAAAAGAAAATTTGACTTTCAAACACAAGAATGAGAAGAAGCATGAAAAAGTAAACAGCAAAGAGAAGTCATAAGGGACTTACTAAAGTTGAACTGTTTACATTCCTACATGGAAAGACAATATTTGTAACTCTTAAAACTTTTCAGTATCTGGGTAGTGGGCGGGAGAGAAATGTATTGGGAGGACAGAGGGAGAAATGGAATGGGGCAAATTATCTCTCATAGAAGAGGCAGGCAGGAGACTTTTTAGTGGAGGGAAAAAGAGGGGAGTTGAGAGAAAAACATTAAGTTTACTCTCATCACATTCGACTAAAGGAAGGAATAAAATGCACACTCATTTTAGCATGAAAACCTGTCTTACAATACAGGAAAGTGGGGGAGAAGGGGATAAGCAGGGTGGTGGGGGATGATGGAAGGGAGGGCAATGGGAAGAGGGAGCAATTTGAAATCAACACTTGGGGAGGGACAGGATCAAAAGAGAGAATAGAAGCAGTGGGGGGCATGATCGGATGGAGGGAAATATAGTTAGTCTTACACAACACGAGTATTATGGAAGTCATTTGCAAAACTACACAGATATATCCTATATTGAATTGCCTGCCTTCCCAAAGGGAATGGGTGGGGAGGGAGGGATGGGGAGAATTTGGAACTCAAAGTTTTAGGGACAACTGTTGAGTATTATTGTTGCTACTAGGAAATAAGAAATACAGGTAATGGGGAATAGAAAGTTATCTGGCCCTACAGGACAAAAGAGAAGATGGGGACAAGGGAAGGGAGGGATGATAGAAGAGAGGGCAGATTGGTGATAGGGGTAATTAGAATGCTCGGTGTATTGGGATGGGGAGAGGGGACAAATGGGGAGAAAATTTGGAACCCAAAATTTTGTGAAAATGAATGTAAAAAGTTAAATAAATTTATTAAAAAATAAAAAAATTTTAAAAAGCGACCCCCTCCAAACTTCCATCTATCACCATCTCTGCCTCATCTAAATTGCCACTACCTAGCTGTGTGGCTAACCATTTCTCTGAGGACCTCAGTTTCTTCATCTAAAAAAGGAAGATGTTCATTCATTCATTCAATAAGTACTTGTTAAATTACTATTATATGACAGGCATTGTGTTAGGAGATATAAATTCCAAATTCATTCATTTAATAAGTACTTGGTTAACCTACTATTATATAAAAGACATTGTGTTGAAAGATATAAATTCCAAATTCATTCATTCAGTAAATGCTTGCTAAGTTACTATCATATGAAAGGAACTGTATTAGGAAATGTAAACACCGAATTCATTCATTCATTTATTTAGTTCAATATGTACTTGTTAAGCTCCTATTATATAAAAGGCACTGTGATAAGAGATACAAATACCATAAAATAAAATAGTTCCTACCCTCTAGGAGCTTATATTCCATTGATTGGATTATATGATTGGTAAAATCCCTTTTCAGTTTGAATATTCTCTGTTCGTAGTGTAACCAGATGCTGACAATAATGCCTGAAGAAGGAAATTCCCAGTATTCAATTATTCAGTCTCCTAAGAATTTGCCCTAACCAAAGGTTGTTGAAAGAGTGTTCATGTGACTCATACATCCATGGTCTCCATAGAAGAGAAGAAACAAATGAAGTCTCCAAGGGAGTGAGAAAACACACTCTGGGATAAACATGAGGGTAATAGGGTACATGTGGAGAGTCAAACAAAGTGACCAAGGATTAATAGGAACAAAATGGGAAATCTTGAAAGGAGAGTGCCAACCATGAGAATCTTAGACTGTAGACAGTTACTATGAGATAAGAGTGTGTGCAAGAGACATGGCATAGGTGCTGGGTTTTTAGAACTATTTTGGACTGCTGAGAACTGAAGGGGTAAAAACCTTACTGCCTTTCTCCCCTCTTTTGTTCCTTCTCCCTCTGAATATACTCTATGCTTTCCTTTTTCCACACCACAGCTCACACTATTCTCTATCCTTGAAATGCTCTCCCTGTCTCCTTTGTAACTCAATGCAAGTACTTTCTCATCCAGGAAAACTTCCTTGGTTCCTCTTTTGTACCCACACATGCACAGGCATGCACACACATACATATAAACACTCCTATTAGTAACAATATTTGTCCTCTGGTCTCACAGAACACTTAAATTTGTAACTAAAGTTCTAATGCACTTATTATATAATATTACATATTCTAATTATCTTTATATTTTATCTTATTATCATAACCTGGATTCAAACCAAGATTAGAGTTTTTCTGTATATACTTTGCATGTTAAGCTGATGAGTTTGTGAAAGGAGATGTGACTCCTGACTGGCTGAGAGAATGCTGAATGTAATGCTACTATAATTGGTTCCCAAGATTCTTTCAAGAGAGAGATGTGAAGAAAGGAGAGATTTTTGAATGAGACTAGAGCAGTTGAAACTTCAAATGTGTAGGAGAGCTGACCCCACTGTGCTTCTTGACCTTTAGCATTTGAGATTATTCACTCTTTACTAGTCCAAGCTGAGATCTTACTGAACTCCTTGCTAAACTTGCACTGTGTTCTTTAGTATATTCTTATCCATAGTATTTCTCCCATTTCTTTTTGCTATTTTTGCTTGCTTAAATGTATTTATTCAATATTAGCTGTTTGGGGGTAATCATTTGTTTAACCTGTGGGAAGAGGTTAGACTCATGAGTTTAAGTTAAAGGTTGGTCTTCCGCTTAAGAGCAACAGAGGAAGTAACTTTTTTTTCTGAATCCAACTCAAATTCCTAGAATAGAGATATTTGAGGGATGACAGGTAGACATGATTCTAACCTAATACCCATCTTGGATATAAGAGAGCTTGCCACCACAGCGGTGCTGGACCCTGCCTTTTCCTCCTCTAGCTAGCATGATGGCAGCTTACTTAGGACTCCTCAGATGAGTCTCAGACCTCAAATCATATCTAACCAAATCACTTGAGCCGCATCTATGTATTTGGAAACCTTATACACATATATCTTATGCTACTAATCTGAAACCCTTTGAAGATAAACATTATATCTTACCAACTAACAAGCATTTATTAAGCACCTCTATCAGGAACTATATTGGGGAAACAGAAAAAATGAAAATACTTTTGCCCTCAAGAAGTTCACATGTAATTTTGCATCTCCCCCAGAGCCAAGTATGAATGAATAAATGAAAGTATGAGTGCATGATTGAATACCAGCTCAAATACATATAGTACTTTGAAGCTTACAAAGTACTTTCCCCAACAACCCTGAAGTAGTGTGGAAGGTAATGAAAGATTATTCTCATTTTGTCTATGAGACAGCTAAAGCTCAGAGAGGTTAACAGATTTGATCAAGTTCACATAGCTCATGTCAGAAACCATTCTCAAACCTAGTTTTCTCAGCTTCAGACCCAGGGTTCTTTCCACTGTACTGCATTTTCTCCTTGTCCAAAGGACACAAAAAGCAAGTTCTTGGGGGAAATTCAGAATAATCTATTGTATAAAGCTGTGTACACAGAAGGTGTTTAATAAATGCAATTATTTTGATTCTTATTCCAATCTGTTGCCCACAGTTCATATTTCCTCTATGGAGTGGCTACAGATCAATTAGTACTAATTAACTTTGTCAAGGTGAAGCTATTGTATTCTGAATGTACATATGGCAAAAGGATTGTATTTGGGGGAGATGAGTAAAGTAAGAGACCTTTATTATGGTGTATTTTCTCCTGAGTCAGGGCTGAAATAGAGTGGTTGATTATTTTGAAAGGTGAGAAAGTCAGAAACACCTTGGCTATCCATAACCATTGACAGAGAGTCTTTCCTAGAACAAAACTCCCACCCAAGATTATAGTGTCAGTCACTAGCAAGGAAGAGAAAAATCAACAAACCACATTCTTCTGTTACTGCAGAGAGTGGCCAAGGCAGAATTTCCTTAATGAAATTAGTGAGACATTTGACATTGCCTCAGTTCTCCTTAACAACAGAATGGCTAAATATTTATCCCATTAGCCTGCTGCAAAGGACCAGAGCCCCAGAAGTCAGACTTCTTTCCATGAGAACCTCATCCAAGATCAGGTCTTCAGGTATCAGGACTCCAAGCAGGTGTAAATCACAAGCTCTATAAGCAGGATATCTAGCGATTGTGCATCATTTTCTTTTGCCATCATGAGATTAGACAAAGAAAACAGAATTGAATGTGAGTTTTATCAGGCTCTTGGGGTCCTGATCACTCTCTATTTACTATACCAGATAACTACCCCAAAACCCCTTCCCTAGTTTTTGAGAGGAACACACTAACACCACTGTTCATCATTATAATAGGATGATTATGGATGAGAGCATCCATCAACTAGTATTTTTCTTATCTTAAGTAAGTAAATTCCTTCTTCATCCTCTACCTAATCCTTGTGATTCATAGTCTCAGGTTTCTAAAGGCAAAACCTCCTGTCCATTTTGTTGTTCTTTAATCCCTTTTTCCCAACTGAATTCATCCTGTTCCTCCAGAGTCTCTTATCTTTTCCTGTCCTCCCCTTTCCAAACACCCCCTGGAACCTCCCTTTTATTTTTAACAAACTTCTTTTAGTCTCATATATCATTCTTATACACTATTTTCATCATCGTGCACTCATGAAAACCTATTTCCTACTTCGAAAAACGATCAGGTCATCCATACAACCTCCTCTCCCACCTCTTTCAGAAAAAATCAATGACCTGTATCTTTACAGGTCATTCCAGCTCCACTTCATATCATGAACATGTCTGATATGATCTTCTGGGAATTAAAATTAGTAGAATACAAGCTCCCTAAGTGTAGGGACTCTACTTGTTGCTTTCATTTGTTCTATCTCCAAAATCTAGCATGATATCCTAGGCAGTGCTTAATACATGCCTGTTAAGTCAAATTCTTTGGTTAGAACTGGAATTTTCATTTGATATGCAAAATGTGGCCTTTCTTGATTTGTAGAGTTCTTTGGACACATTATTTATTGGTTTCCAGATTTCTGCAGATAGATAACCCTATCCTATCCAGAAGGTCAAAGAAAAAATTAAAATTAAATTAAATAAATTAAAATAAATTTAATTTAAATAAAATTTTTAAAAATTAAATTAAATAATAAAATTAAATAAAAATTAAAAATTCATTTCTGTGCATTCTATATGTCAGTTTGTGAGGTGTTAAGGCACAAGCTCAGATCTCATGTGAACGGTCTCTGGTCAGGTAAAGGTGAGGACTTAACCTCTGAGCTCTCATGAGGTCCCCCAGGGAACAGCTGGCAATTGAGGAGTGAGACACGAGTTATCTTGTTTTTCCATCTCTTCTCAGCAGGAACTTGCTGGGGAGAGCACCCCACCTTTGAGGTTGGTCCGTGGTCTGAGCAGGTTTTGTTAATTGGCTAAAGGGCTGAGAGCACGCTGTCCACAAGCGAACTATGTAGCTGGGAGAGCTTACCTGGGGACAGGAAAGCCTGAGAAGGGGGTCATCCTGCATGTCAACATGTAGCCTGTATCAGTAATAAAACCTACACCTCTGCTTCACTCTGGCGGTCTCTTCTCTCATAAGTTTATCCGGCTGATCACCGAAGACCTGGAGTAGGTAAGACGACTCGGTAGCCCACGGCAGTTAGGCCGGACAGTGAGGTAGTTCTTTCTACTAGATACTCCTCATACCTCGTGCTTAGATAATTTGATGATCTCAAAGTCGTTAAGAGCTGGAGATACAAATACAAACAAAAGAGATAGTTCTTGCCTTCAGTGAACTTATAGTCTAATGGGGAAAGAAAACATGTAAAGCAGAGCTAAAAGTGGGGGTGCATAGCTTAGAGGAAGATGACGGAGGCAGAGGAGGATATTAGTAGTTGTAGTAGTAATCCTGGTAGTAACATCAGCAGTAGCAGCTAGCATTTATGTGGTGTTTTAAGATTTCAAATTATTTTATGCATAGTATCTCATTCTATCCTCACAACCAACCTGGGAGGTGCATGCTATCATTATCCCTAGTTATGATATGGTTTTGAGCTAGTGGCCAGAAGGTAAGGTAGAGGCTTCTTTCAGGGCAATATGAGGGGAAAGCTCACCTTTCAGAGCCTCCTGTATTACAAAGGTAAAGTCTAAGGTTCCTGTGGGAAAAGGGGAGAAAGGTACTCACAGAGGCTGCATGAGAAAGTCCTATGGTACCAGAAGGTTATTTTACTTAAGTAGTAAGAAGATTCCTTTATTTGAAGTTAGGAGACCTGAATTTAAACCAAACTTTGTACTTGAAAGTTATGTGTTTCTAGGCAGGGCATGTAACCTGTTGTAACAGCAAAGACCCCGGCATACACAGGAAGGCCTACTGCACAGGTCTGCTTTTCTAAAAGGAAAGCAACTTTTGAGGGGTCGACAATCACCTTAATCAAACACATATGCCAACAGAGAAAATACAATTAGGACCAACAGACAGGATTTCCAGCTGTCTGACCATAGGCAATACACATATCATTACCAGAGAGAGAAGCATCAACATCTGAGCTTTCAAAGCCAGAGGGTTTCTTACAATGGCTGCCCAGTCTCATCTGGCACATGAACCTTCTTTCAAAAACTAAGCCCCAAAACAAAATCTCACCTCAGAGTGTATACACATACATACACACAAACACACACACACACACACACACACACACACACACACATATACTCTTTTCAGAGCCAGAGGACATGATCCCTTGAGACCCAGTGCCTCATTAGCAATCAACAAAAGGTGTGGACCCCCACACAAAACAAGCCTCCCTCAACGGCCCCCCCTGAGGCCTATCAATGGGAGGGGAAGATTTTTAACTCCCATTATACCCATCTGGACCTCAGTTTCTTTCAAGTCTTCCTGTAAAAGTGACTAACGATACTCATCATAAAGTCACAGAATCTTGAACTTTAAAAGGGCCTCAGAAGTCAAGCTCAATCCATATTTGAACATGAAGATGCTTCTAAAATTCTTCTTTAGCAGAATAGCTTCTAAAGGCTATCAAGCCTTTGCACATGTATCTCCAGGATAGAAGATCCCATTGATTCTCTCACGGTTAATTGGAAAACCTTATGACATTCTTTGAAGGTGAGATCATACTGGTTATAAATGTAATAACTAGGTAGAAAGAATTATGCTAAATGCTTTACAATTATTATGTCATTTGATTTTCACAACAACCCTGGGAACTAGTGGGTGAATTGATGAAATGACTGAGGAAATCATGATTCAAAATTCTGAGCATATCAATATTAAACAATGCATGCCAATTGTGTAACAAATAGAAACTAAGTCTCTTCAGCTTCGGTATTAGACCCCCAATACAAGGGGAGACAGATTTTTATACATTAAAAATAATTAATAAAATAAGAATAATTAAAAGAAAAACCATTAACAAATATATAAAATTAGGTAATCTGATTTCTAATTGGAAGAAAGATTAGGAGCTTTCTGAGTTGGGAGTGGGAAAGCAAATGGGTACAATTCCCTGACATCAGAAAAATATGTGTCCCATTCACCCCAAGTATCTGTAAACAATCAAGGGACATGGAACTGATAACTGATTGACCAGTTATGGGGCCAGTTTTCAGATAAGACATATGGGTTGCTTGAGATGTGTAATTGTGAGAAAATTCCTTGTACCAATCCTTGGATCTAACTGAATTCTTGGTTAGCACAACCTATATCCTTAGGGAAGGGTCTTAGCAGTGGCCCAGCTTCCCAGCTACATAAGGCTAGGTTCAAACCATACATTAAAGTTTTCTCACAATTCCCACAACTGACCCAAAATTGAATAGAAAGAGACCTGAGCTAGATTCAGAATTGACTTACAAGATGGAGTTAATATGGTTCACTCATTTCCCATAATTCAATCAGCAATAGGTGCTACTTGATCCTTACAACAACACTGGGAAGTATGGTAGGTGGATATTCACCCAAATTAACTATAAAGGACATATGGAAAAAAACCAGTATCTGCATCCAGAAGAACTGATAAATAGAAGTATGTGTAGAATAATTTGACATATATACATATATGTATACGTACTATGTGTGTGCAAATATGTATATATATATATATATGTGTGTGTGTATGTGTGTATTTATGTCTAATGATAGCAATTTCTAGGGTGGGGAGGGGGAAAGGGGAAAAATTTACATGATACCTTTATTATATATTTAAAAGGAATACCAAGTTGTACATAATAAATTTTCAGTGTCATGTTCACTCATTTTTATTATACTATGTTATAGAAATATGGGTTTTATTCCATAAATTTAAAAATGAGTAAATGAAAAAAAATTTAAAGAAAAAGATGACTCTGGAAACAAAAGTTCGAGATTCTGAGCATATCCATTTATTATACAATGCATGCCAATTATGTAACAGATTGGATGGGCCCCCTTAGCTTTGGCACTAGACATTGAATACAGGGGGAGACAGATTTTTATTCACTAAAAATAATTTATTAAATAAGGCAAATTAATTGTTCGTGACAGAATAGATTCATTTGTTAGATTGGTTGACTAGGATTAAATAACCTACGAGAAAGGAGCATAGGAGAGGCATTTTGAAATGGGAGCTGAAGTTGGGCAAAGGCTTAAGGCCATGGCTCTGCCAGCCAGCAGAGAGATCTGCCTGCTTCATAATTTTTCTGCTGAATGTTCCTGTGTTATAAGATGGCCCAGAAGAGCACTTGCATCTCAGGGGAGCTGACATGGCACAGTGGCTAGAGTACCAGACTTAGTGACAGAGGACATGGGTTCAAATCCTACCTCTGACCTTACTAACTCTGTGACCAAGAGCAAAGCACTTACCGTACTTCACCTCAGTTTCCTCATCTATGAAATAAGGGGGCTGGACAACATGGTCTTGAAGGTCACTTCTAACTCTAAATTAGTGACCCTTCTTTTTCCTCTTTGCTTGACGATGTGGAAACAAAAAGCTCAGATGCTATCATTTGTGGACTTATGGTATCTTTAACTCATCACAATGTTTGTAGATCTGACCAAGGCCTTTGATATTGTTAATCGTGAGGGCTTATGGAAAATTATGTCAAAATTTGGTTGCCTGGAGAAGTTCATTAATATTGTACGTTAATTTCATGATGGTATGTTTGCCTGGGTTCTGGATAATGGACAAAGATCTCGTGCCTTCCCAGTCACCAGCGAAGTGAAACAGGGCTGTGTGCGTGCTCCCATGCTTTTTAGCATGATATTTTCAGTTATGTTGTCAAATACTTTCAATGAGGATGAACATAGCATCAAGGTCAGCTACCCCACTGATGGTAAGTTCTTCAATTTGAAAAGATTACAAGGCAAGACCAAAGTGGAGGGAGTGTTGGTGCATGATTTTCTGTTTGCAGATGATTGTGCACTCAATGAAGCTTCTGAAGCTGAGATGCAACAAAGTATGCATCAATTCTCTGCTACCTGTGCTAATTTTGGCCTAATAATTAACACCAAAAAAACAGGTGCTCCATCAGTCACCACCACACCAACTATATGTGGAACCATCAGTTATAACAAATGGACAAGTTTTGAATGCTGTGGATAAGTTCACTTATCTTGGTAGTGTACTTTCCAGGAGTGTACACATTGACAATGAGATTGATGCACACATTGCCAGAGCTCAGTGTTTGGGATGCTCCAAAGAAAAGTTTGGGAGAGAAGAGGCATTAGACTGACTACCAAACTGAAGGTCTACAAAGCCATTGCGCTGACCTCATTCTTGTATGCCTGTGAAACATGGACAGTCTACTAGCACCATGCCAGGAAACTGAATCTCTTCCATTTGAACTGTCTTAGGTAGAATCAAAGGATCACCTGGCAGGATAAGGTACCAGACACTGAAGTCCTTGCTCATGCTGAACTGCCAAGTATTCACACTATGCTTCAGAGAGCGCAACTCTGATGGGTGGGCCACATTGTCTGAATGTAAAATGCACTTGCCAAAAAGACTATTCTATGGAGAACTTGTATGGGGCAGGTGATCACATGGTGGCCAGAAGAAACGGTAGAAGGACATTCTCAAGGTCTCTCTCAAGAACTTTGGATTTGACGTGCAACATGGGAAACACTGGCACAGGACAGCTCAGCATGGCGTGCCCATATAAGAAAAGGTGCTGTGCTCTTTGAGCAAAGCAGAATTGAGACAGCTCAAAGTTAATGCAGGATGCACAAATTTGGGATATCCACCCCAAATATTCATACAGACTATCTGTGCCCAACCTGTGGTGGAGCATTCCAAGCTCATGTTGGTCTGATCAGTCATAGCTGGACACACTGAAATTTCACTTTACAATGGTGATGTCATTTTGGTCCTCTTTGAAGACAAAGGACAACAACCAACAAGCCTCTCCCTAGACATTTGTGAATTGCAGCAAGGTTCATGAATCTACTCATATCATCACCATCACCATGAGCACCATCATCTAACACCTCCTATGTGCCAAGACCTAGGCTAAGAACTTTGTACACATTATCTCATTTGATCCTCACAACAGGTAGGTGCTATTGTTATCTCCTTTTTACAAATAAGGAAACTGAGGCAAACAGAGGTTAGTTGACTTGCCCAGGAGTCATACAACTTAAGTGTTGAATTAGTTGAATTTGAGCACAGGTCTTCTGACTCCAAGCCTGCACTCTATTCATTGTACCATCTAACTTTCTGTTGGATTCCCTTGACAATCCCGTCACGTAGGGATTAGATGGTAGAGTTGAGGATAAAATCATAGCAACAACTCTACAAAAGTGTATTAGATTAGATTAGCCTGCCAAACACAGCTAAGATTTTAAATAAATTAAAAATAAAAAATCTGGCACTATCCTTATAGTTTAGAGATAAAAGATTGCTAGATCAAAATTTATTGAGCTGATCTCTTCCAACATTCACCTCTCCTTCAGCTTCAGCTGCTAGAACTGCATAAAGTTATCCCTACTCAGATGTGTGGTCATTTCTGTTCATATTTTTGGTCAGTTTGATATATCTTGAACATAGTAAGTAGAGATTTATGCAAGGTAAATGCACCTGGAGCCTCACTGGATCACTATCTGTTGTAGACAAGAATTTATTTCTGGACCTGCCAGGATGGCTATCAAAACATTCTCCTCTGAGAGATAGTTCCACAGCATAAACATGAAAAAGACTAATCAGTGTGGTAAAGTAGAAACCACACTGCACTGGAAGGTAGGAAAGCTAGGGCCTAATCAGGGATTGCTGGAAAATGTTTAACAAGCATCTCTGGGGTTGGGGGGATAGGGAGAAGTGGAGAATGTTTGCTGGACATACTTTTAGGTTTAATCTGTATGATCAACATTTTCTCCATCATTTTCTTAAGTCTAGACGATCCACAAAATAATAACCAAGTCCTGATTTTGTAGTATTGGCAATTTCTGTGGTTCAAATGCTTTCACTGAGCAGCTAACTACCAGCTCTCTAACAAACTGGCTTCAAAACACTCCTGGTTTAATCCTCCCTCCAGGTCACCACACTACTAGGCTTCATGAAGTAGTTGTCTGGTTTTAGGCAAACACCTTTCTCTTTACTAAATCTTACTGCCCCCTTCTGTAAAATGAAGATAACGTCTCTATAAAGTCTTCAAGAATGGTAGACTCCTATTTCAATACCGGCTCTATTATTTTTGCTACATCTGGGACCCTTGGGTAAATCGTTTCTCCTGTGTGGGCCTCAGTCTCTCATTCTGACAAAATAAGAGGATTGAGCTAGCTGATTGCCAAGGTCCCCCTTTTTTAAAAGTCTTATGATTCTGAAGATGTCCAATAAATATTTATTAATGAATTAATTAATAAATGCTCCAATAAGTTTAAACAGCAGCAGCCATAGTGGTATTGAATTCATCATTTGGTCTTTTCAGTCTCATTATTCTCCAAAACTGAGGCTATGTCCTTTCTGAGGTGCAGTTTGCTATGCATGTTTAGAGGCAGAGAAAACATTGGGAGGTAGAGCCTGAGGTTCAAGGATGATTTATCCACTCAAGTGCTGATACCAGGGTACTGGTTGGTGATACACTCCCGTAGGTCTGCGAGGACCAAAGAATGAAGATGAGATATGCAAAAGGCAGATAAAAAATTGTGAGGCCGGGAGTGAGTATAGCAGTCACCATAGGCAGGAAGTGTACTCCACCTCATACAGGTAGCCCGGTTCAAAGTCCCATCTGTCTCTGGTGAATGCTTATAGGGCATGTTCCTAAGTCCCTCTGCCAACCTGCTCCTCCTACATATGAGCTCAAATTGTCAATGCTCTTCTTAAAAAAACAGAAGTAAACATGGTATTTCAAGAAAAGTCTCACCAAAGCGGACAAGTAACATTATTGCATGTTTGTTTTGGAGGCTAATAGATGCATGAGTGCATAGATCCATAAAAAAAATTTAAAATCCTAATATGGGGGTCTCTGGGTGACATTGTCAGACCTTCCTTTTACTAAAATTGCTTTGGCAGCTGAGTGGAGATGGAAGGGAGTGTGGAGAGACTTGAGGCAAGGAGACCACGTGGGGATCAGGATATGGCTATTACAGTGGAAGAATCTGTTGCCCTGGTTTCTGGAGACTTATTTAAACATTTCAGTCATGTCTGACTCTCTGTGACACCATTTAAGATTTTCAGCGAAGTTGATGGTTTACCATTTTCTTTTCCAGCTTACTTTACAGATGAGAAAACTGAGGCAAACAGGATTAAGTGGCTTGCCCACAGCAACATAGCTTGTAAGTGTCTAAGACTGGATTTGAACTCAGAAAGAGGAGTCTTCCTGACTCCAAGTCTAGCACTCTCCCCGCTGCACCACCCTAGCTGCTTTTCTAGAGACTAGAGAATGGTAAATGTTGGAGGAGGATGCCTGAGCTCTGAAAAATGACTCTCGGAGTGCTAAGCTTGAAAACATTTTGACAAACAGCCCTTGTTTTTTGTTTACAATTTTCTGCTGTACTGTTCAAGGTGACTTCGGTTTAGACAGGAGTTTCTTTCTTTTATTTCCTTTTCTTGCCTTGGCAACCTATGTTTGGAATGACTCATTTCCTCTGTCACGGGATTGTAGAGTTCATATGATACCATTTCATCACACTGCATTAAGTCCAAAGTCAAATGCCTGTTCCCTTTTCTCGAGAAATAGGTAAAAGGTTTCCCATAACAGATGAACCCGCATATAGAACATATCTAGTTTCCTGGTCAGATAATACCTACCTGCTGCTGGCACACTATGGACACAGATAAGAAGAATTTTGTTGAGTGCCAAGAACACAACACGTGTAATCAATGGGCGGTATGGAAGGTCACTCTTCAGCCCACTTGGCAGTTTACAAATGGGACACCATCTCATTAAAGATAGTGTTTTCTGCCAACATGCATCTTATAAAATAACAGTATTCCAGTGCATTGGTATTTTCATCTGAATATCTTTGATCCAACAGTAAATTGTAATCTGATGTCCTTGCTACCTCCTTCAGCAGACGTTATATGCACATCTTGCAGTGTACAGCATTCTTCCTTAGCTGTCAATCATCTCTTAAATGGCTATCAACACTGTCATAAAAGACTTGGTAAGAAGCAGGGAACCAATTTACTGGAATGTTAGCTGAACCAATTGGAAATTTACTTAACACATTACATGCTTCAATGAACTCTCCAATAGCAGAAAGATAGGCTGAGATCCATCCCTAGGGTAAGGAGAATAGGGAAAATTGCCCTAACTCTGAGTTTTGGGAGGAGGGATGGAGTTGCTTCAGGGACCAAGGGGCAAGAGCTATGTAGGACAGAGGAGAAGAAGGTGGCAGGAGCAGGCAGTAAATAATCCCTACCCTCAAGGAGTTCACAATCTAAAGGGCAGATAACATGGAAACACCTATGTAGAGCAAGACTATATATAGGTCAATTGCATTAAGGGGGATCAAGAAAGTCTTTTCAGAGAAGGTAGGATTTTGTCTGGAATTCAAGGAAGCCAGGAGGCAGAGGTGGAGAGGAAGACATTTCCAGGCATGGGGGACAAGCTAGTGAAAATGCCCAAAGTTTGGAGGAGTGCTATGTAGGAGGGGCAACAAAGAGGGTCTTTTGATCATTGAAAATATGGTGAAAATAAAGTATAAGAAGACAAGAAAGGTATGAGGTCAAGTTACAAAGGACTTTACAACCCAGACAGAAGATTTTATATTTTCTCCCCAAGATAATAGGGAACCACTGGAGACTATTGAAAAGGTCAGGTTTAGGAAAAGAAGTTTGACAACTTAATAGTATTTTTTCCAATTACATGTAAAGATAATTTTCAACATTCACTTTTATAAGATTTTGAGTTCCAAAGTTTTTCTCCCTCCTTTCCTCCCTTCCCACTTCCCCAAAACAACAAGCAATCTGATACAGGCTATCTATACATGTACAATTACAGAATTTGACAACTGATGGGGAAATGTGACATGCATAGAAATCGATGTAGAGGGAACAGTTGGATTATTTTGCTGGCCAAAATGCTCTTGCAGGTAATATGCTTTGTTGCTAATAGTTATGTATGCTTGCAGTCACTTACAATAATAATAGCTACCATTTATGTTGAACTCTAAGGTTTGCAAAGCCCTTTACATTATTTCACAATTCTTACAATTCTGAGGGTCAGGTGCCATTTTAGTGACACTTTACAAATGGGGAAACTGAGGCTGAGAGAGTTTAAATGACTTTCCCACTCAGGGTCACACAGCTGATAAATGTCTGAGGCAAGATATGAATTCAGGTTTTTCTGACTTTAAATCCAATGCTTCATCTACTATGCCATCTAGCTGCCAATCACTATGAGACCAATGGGGAAAACAAGTTGTTTCATATTTCACTGAAAAAAAAAGAGTCCATTTTTAAAATCAAGAGTTCTCTCTTCTCTCCTCCTCTTCATCTCACATCACTTAGACATCCTCCTCCACTATCTGCTCTTTCGTTCCTGTCTCAGATGAATAACTGGCTCTTCTCCTTGCCAATGAAAATCTCACAACATGACCCCCTGATTCCATCTCCTTTTTTAGCAGACTGATTTTTCTAAATTTTCCTGTCTCCAATCTTCAGTCTCTATCTACTGACCCCATCCACACTACCCACAAACATACCCATGTCTCCTCCAGCCCAAACAACCCTCACTTAATCTGACCATCCCAGTGCCATCTTCCTATATATTTTTTTCCTTCCCTTATTAGCTAAACTTCACAAGAAAACTATCTCCATATGGTGCCTTCCTCCTCTCTCACCCATTTCTAAGCCTTCTGCAATCTGGCTTCACATTTATCTTTCAACCATTATTGCTCTCTCCAGTGTTACCACTGATACCTTAATTGCCAAGTCTGATGGTCTTTTCTCAATCCTCCTTTTTCATTCTCTTGTCTTTGATAGTATCAAAAAACATCTTCTCCTGGGTGCTCTCTTTCCTCTAGTTTTCAAGACATTGCTGTCTTGTGGTTCTTCTACCTATCCAAACAATCTTCAGTCTCCTTTACTGCATCTTTATATCTAGGTTACCCCTACTAAATGTGGGTGTTCCTCAAGGCTCTATTGTGGGTCTTCTCTTTTCCTTCTATTCTCCCTTCTCTGATGATTTCATCACCTTCCATGGGTTCAGTTCTCATCTCCACATGGATGATTTTTAGACCTGTATATCCAGCCCTAACCTCTCTCCTGAACTCCAGCCTTATGTCACTAATGGCATTTGAGACATCTCACCCTAAATGTCCCACAGACATCTCAAATTCAGCTGTCCAAAATAGAATTTATCATCTTTACCCCCAAACTCTCTCCTTTTTCCAGTGTTCCTGTTATTGCCAAAGACAACATCATTCTCTCAGTTACCCAGGTTCACCACCTTGGAGTTCTCCACAGCTCCTTAGTCGCGGCACATATCCAATCTGCTGCCAAATATTGCTCCGTCTTTACACCATCTCTCATATATGTCCCTGTCTCTCCACTTGCACAGCTGCCATTGCTGGTTTGTTATCTCCTTACGCCTGGCCCCTGGCTGGTCTCCTTGCCTCAAGTCTCTCCACACTCCCTTCCATTCCCACTCAGCTAAAAGTAAAAGGAAGGTCTGACCCTGTCACCCACTACTCAGTGCCCCCAGGATCAAATGTAAAAGTCAACCATGACTTTTTGTGCCTCTCCTGTCTTCTTATGCTTTACTCCCTTCGCATACTCTATGATGCAACTGTGTTGACCCTACTGTTCCTCACACTCCATCTCTGGACTTTATGTCTTTTCGTTGACCCTCCTTAATACCTGCAATGCTCTCTCCACTCCCATCTGCCTCCTTGCTTCCATGGATTCCTTCAAGACTCATCTCAGATCCAAACTTCTGCAAGAGGCCTTTACTAGCACCTGCTACTGTTCACGTGTTCCCGTTGAAATGTCCCTTCTTTTGTACTGTATGTACTGGACACATACTTCGTTATTTGGATGTTCCCTCTCCCATTAGAATGTGAGACTCTTGAGAGCAGGGACTGTGCGCTTTTGACCTTCTTTGTGTTCCCTGGACTTAGTGTAGTGCTAAGGAAATGCTCGTTAAATGACTTATTGACTATCAGGGCAGCTAGCTGGCAGAGTAGATGGAGTGTTAGGCCTGGAGTCAGGAAGGCTTATCTTTGTGAGTTCCAATGTGCTCTCTGACCCTGGACAAGTCATTTGGCCCTGTTTGTCTCACTTTTCTCATCTATAAAATGAGGTAAAGAAGAAAAAGGCAAACCACTCCTATATCTTTGCCAAGAAAGCCCTAAATGGGGTCACAAAGAGTCATAAGTGACTGAACACAAATTGACCAACTGAGCCCAGGAGGGATGCCACATTGCCTAGGAAGCAAGATCAGTGAGACATCATCAAAAGACACTAGTGGTCCTGGGAGAGTGAGGGCAAGAGTTTCCCTTTCATACATGTGCTTGTTGCCTTAGCTACATGGATTTTGTATGTGTGCATCCCTCATGTATGATCTCTATGCATACCCATTCTCTATGCTAACAACCTGTATTTTTGTGTGATAGTGTCTCAGATTTATAAGGGAGATGCTACAACTTTTCTTAGTATGATATTTCATTAAATGTCTTTGTTTAAATTAATAATGTTTCCTGAGTACATAAAAAAAATAAATATATTGGTAGGAGTTTACAAACTATGATTTTAACTAAATACTGAAGCATAGAGTGCCTTTAGTCTGAGGTAGCTATTCTAGAGAAGCTGTTCTGAAAGAAGGACGCATACATATTATACGGAGTATGATAGTGGCAAAAACGAGAGGAAAATTTGAAGGTACTGGTACATGACCAGTGCTCAAGAGAATATTTTCATTTTATAGGAACAGGGGAAGGATTAGGGAAGGCTTTGTGAAAGAGGTGACCCTGGAGCTCAGTTTTGAAAGAGAAGGATTTCAACAGATGGAGAGGACAAAGGAGATTCCGATCTTACAAATGGCCTGTGTAAATGCAAGAAGATGGATGGTGGCAGACAAGATGAGATAACAGGTAATAGTTCAGTTTGACTAGAATCTAAAGTATGTGAGGGAAGTAATATGAAATGAAGATGGACAAGTGGACTGAAACTAGACTATGGAAAGCCATCAGTGTCAGACTCAGAATCCATTATTTGTCCTAGAGACAAAAGCTTTCCATCAGAGATGTTCTAGTAAATAAGTGGTGTTGTCTGTGGATGAGAAAAACTCTTTGGTATCTGGATGAATTTGAACATAACTGGCAGAGAAAACGTATCAAAGACTTCAAATACTAACTCTGCCCCTTATTCCCCATATGACCTAGATAAGAAAATTAACCTGTCTGGGGTCTCTATTATCCATCTGTGAAATAAAGAGATTGGATTAGATGGTGTCTAGACCTCATCTAGCTCTGAAATTTCGGTCCTACGTAGACTTCAGATTCATTGGCACAGAGATGTAAAACAAAGTTAGGGGAATGGAAGAAATCTTCCTAGGTAACAAGAATATATCACCAAGGTGGACAACTGGTTTCCTACAAGCTTTGTTCTACACTGGGACATGTACCCCTTTTTTCTCCCTGTAAAGGCTGCCTTTAATGTTTATCTTAACTAGTGGCTTTTGATATAAAAATAGTAAGGAAAGAGATGGTATATCCACTCTCTTGCTGATGAAGGGATGACCTTGAGAAGGCACCAATTTGAAGAAGAAGAATTAATTAGGAATATGTAGAGATTAGGGGTCTCCCATAAGCAAGAGTAACAGAAAATAACTATAGTTCTCTGATTGAAGCCAGCAGCACAGAGCTAGTTAATCCCTTTAAGATAATTAAAATGATGACCTAAAGTGGGGCAGGGAGGAGGGAGGGAGCTGTTCTTGTGTAGCTTTAGGTTCAAATAAAGACTATGACCCAGACCATGTCACTCCTCTACTCAATAAACTCCAGAGGCTCCCTATTGCCTCTGGGGTCAATTACAAACTCTTCTATTCAGTCCATTTAAAATCTCTTTATAGTATTTTCTCAGTCTTTTAACTTGATTATACTATACTATTATTCCCTTTCACAAACATTGTACCTATTGCTATTCCCTCCATGCCACACTCCATCTCTTCTCTCCATGTTGTATGTAGGCTGTTGCACAGGCTTTGACTGTAGTTGTAAGGTCCCAGTTGGTGAAAGCCATAATATAAAGTAAGAAGTGAAAGCCACAGACTTAAACTCTGTGAAAGGTGGAAGCCCAGATATGGTCACCTGTTCAAAATCATAATTCAGCCACTAAGTCATAACTTAGTTATTATGACCAGTACCCAACTGTAAATGTATGGGCATTTGCCCAACAGTGCATGGTAAAGGCATGGTAACCAGGTTCATTGGTAAGTATAAACTAAAATATAAACCAAAATATTAACTAAACAGGAAAAACTCAAATATCCACCAATTGACAGTGAAGTATCCTGTGGTTCCTCTTCCTTTTGTCTGACTTCTATAAGTACCACGGGGATTTTGGGGGGATCCCACTTAACTGGCTGCCATCCCAGATTGCCCCTGTTTGTAAGTAATTGTAACGATTGATTAAACTCCTATAATCAATCTAGAACGACTTGACCTCTTTCTTTGGTATCAAACTCATCCTACAGTATGGGAGAGGTACAGGGTTCCCCAGCCAGGGGATTTCTGGACCTTACAGAACTGCTTTTTCTCCTCTGCCTTTTAGAATTACTAGTTCCCTAAAACTATAGCTTACAAGCCCCTACTAGTGTGTTTATTCTTTAGTCAGCTAGTAGACACGATTAGCTTCAAATAAAAGAGTAAGAAGCACTATAGAGGAAATTGTGTTGAGATTTCAGTCCTGGCTCTGCCATTTAATACTTGTATGACTTTGGGCAAGCAAATTCACCTCTGTGCCTCAGTTTCCTCATCTGTTATTTTTTATGTGGGGGGAAATTTGGACTTCTTAAGGCCCCTTCTAACTCTTCATGTGATCCTATAAATTTATCAGCCAAGGATAACAAGACTGTATTTTATTTTAACACATTAACACCTTGTCTCTTAGGTACTTGTCCCCTTCTATGATTTCATCAATTGCACTAGAATGGGAAAAGAATTAGTTGGTTAGGGAGTATCTCTTTCCAAGACCTAAAAGTTCCTCAATAGATTAATATCATACTCCTTTTTCTCCTCCCTCCTCAAATCAGTCTGGCCTCTTTTGGGAGAATGTATGCCCCGGCATCTACAAGTTTAGTCAAAGAATGCTTTCAGTGCCAACTTCCAATCACTAACTTTGTGATCTCAACCAAGTTCTTCTCCTGTTTGGAGCTTCAGTTTCCACATCTGTGAAAAGGAGTTGGATAAGGATCCAATTAACTGGAGGGGGTGGGAGGTTCTATAAACATTGTGATAATGTTTTTAGTAACTATATTTCAATAAAATTGTGTTCCTTTGTAATCCTATGGATTTTATTTTGTGCATTTAAAAGGCATAAATAAAGGCAGCAAGTTGGCATAGTGGATAGAGTGTTTGACCCAAAGTCAGGAAGACCTGAGCTGCAATCTTGCCTCAAATACTTACTAGGCTGTGTAACCCTGATCAAGTTAATTGGCCTCTCAGTCTCAATTTCCTTATCCATAAAATGGGAACAATTATAACACCTACCACACATAGCTATTGAGATAATCAAATGAGTGTTATATAGATGCTAGCTATTATAAGTATTAATATCAATTATTAATAATGACACTATTACAAGAGAGGGATCCATAGGCTTCACCAGAAGGCCAAATGGATCCATGACACATAAAAGAACTTAATGATTTTTGAGCTGCTTTCTAGCTCTGAATAGTTATGATGCTGACACCTATACAACATTAGTGTGGATAGTGCTCAAATAGGGTAGCTAGGTGGCACAGTGGATAGAGTGCTGGGCTTGGAGTCAGGAAGACTCATCTTGAGTTCAAATCTGGCCTCAGACACTTACTAGCTGCGTGACCCTGGAAAAGTCACTTAAGCCAGGTTGCCTCAGTTTCCTTATCTGTAAAATGAGCTAGAGAAGGAAATGGCAAACCATTCCAGTATCGTTGCCAAGAAAACCCCAAATGAGGTCACAAAGAGTCGGACTGAACTATCCAGACAATAATAAGAGGTCTCAATCAATTCCCCAGGGATTCAAAAAAAACAAAGAAAAAGATTATGGCAAGGACAATTAGTCAAACGGGTGGGGTGCCTGTACTGGAATGACAATGTATCATACAGAATGAACTGAATTCCATAAAACATTTATAGGGCTCTGGACACTCAGAGCTTTCAGGGAGCCAGTCCGCCACCTGAGATACCTGCATGAGTAAGGCCTGTGTAGTCAGCCCAGATTGTTCTCTCCCCGGGACTCTGCCCAAACAGATCTCTTAGCATAGACATTCCATTGGCCTGATTTTACTCCCTTCTTACTACCTCCCAACTGACAAATAGCTCTGTGTTCTTCCTTCATTAGCTCCGAGTTACCTGCAAGAGGTAACTTCAGTTTACCTTCAACTCCACGCTGCCTTCAGTGAAGAAGAAGGTAATTGTGGGATGCATGAGGCACAAAATATTTTCCTTCATCCTAAAAGACAGAAGGAAAGGAAGAGACTGCAGCAGAGGAACCAAGTTTGCATTAGTCAAGTTGTCTAGTACTGAAATTTTCTATTATGTAGGAAAGGTGAGGTCCCAGGAGGCCAGTAACAGAGAGCTAACTGTAAACCAAACTCCCACAGACTCCTCTCTTTGAGCTGACCTCTGGTCAGTGTCCTTAAGAAACAGGAATATAACTGGGAGGCAGGTTAGGTAACGGAAAGAAAGCTGACCCCAAAGTTAGAGGTCCTGAGGTTGTATTGGATGGGTGACTCACTTCCTCCCATTATTTTTAACCTTTGTTTTTCTCAACCTTGGATTTCTTCTTTGTGATAATAAAGAATCCCTCATTCACTTGTAGGCAGTGTAAGTATTAAGCTTTACCAAGACTTCTATCATCATTTTTGTTTGTGACAGATATGGGTGTTGGGAACTTTCAGAAAAAAAAATGCATTGTAGACTAGAAATTACTTGACTCCTTAGCTGTGGAGACTTAATACTTTGTAGGGCAGACAGACTTGTTCCTGGCCATATAGCCAGTATATTTTAGAGGCAGCACTTGGACCCAACTCTTCCTTATTCTAAAGCCAGCTCTCTGACTCACACTGACTTCAACATAAATAGAAGTGATTATTAACCATACCTTCTGCTAATGGGTCTCACTTGAAAACATTCTTTGCTGAATTTTGAGAAGCTTGATACCTTTCTGTCTTATATCAATTTCTTCAAAATGGGAATTTGATTTCTTTCCTATGCACATTTTCCAAGCTTTTTTCAGTCATTAAGGCTAAAGACAGATAAATAGATAGATGGATGGATAGATGGATACAGATATGTAGACATATATGGATATACATATATACACATATATGGATATATAACCATACATATAGGTATATATGTTTATACGACTATCTATAGATTTCTATTTATTTATCTATAATACATTTATACTGAACCCACTAAATGCCAGGCACAATGACATTTGTTGCTATTGTGGTTGTTTAGTCTTTCCAGTTGTGTCCAACTCTTTTTTGACCCCATTTGGTGATGATAACAATGCTGATGATGACGGTGATCAACTTAGGATCTTATCAATCTTCCCACAAAAGTGTCTAAGTCATAAAGCACATCTTGGCAAAGACACTAGAGTGGTTTGTCATTTCTTTCTCCAGCTCATTTTACAGATGGGAAAACTAGGGTAAACAAGGCTAAGATCCAGGGTCACACAGCTAGCAAGTGTCTGAGGCCATATTTGAACTCAGGAAATATGAGTTTTCCTGACTCCAGGCCTGGAGCTCCATCCACTGGGTCATCTAGCTGCCTTGGGCACTATGCTAAGTACTTTACAGATATCTCATTCAATCTTCATAACAATCCTGGGAGGTAGGTATTATTATCATCCCCATTTTACAGATGAGAAAGTGGAAGCAAACAGAGGTTAAGTAACTTAAAACAAATCAAATTCCTCACTGATGTCGCTTGGGGATCTGCGTTTAATAGAAAGTAGTGAAAGAGAGCCCTTTGCTCCTCATCCTCAATTCATCCTGGATGCCATTCTGGTTCCAAACCAGACTTGAGTGGATGGATCTCCAGCAGCCTGCAGAATCCCATTTTAGTCAGCAGCAGGTCCTATATTATGGCTTCCAGGCCTTCTTAATATGGACAACTTTGGGGTGAGAAGTGGGAGAAGGAGGGTAGAAGATTGAACACAGTTATCCACTCTGGTGCATAGCAGGACACCTCTGATTGCCCTGGAAATGTACAATAAAGAGGTTTTATTCCAGCATGAAAAGAAAAAAGGGCATGAACAACCACGTTTCATACTTCTGCCTAAATTATATTCCTTTAAAATTTCAAACCCCACAGTATTTTTCTATTTCCATAGTAACCCTTGCCAGGAGACAGCAGGCCTTTTGAGAACACAGCCCTCAGAAGCAGGAATTTACCAGCATCTTGTTTGTGTGAAAAAGAGAGAGAATTTTTAGAAATGGTGATGTCATGCAGTGGCCTTGTGTGTATGTGTGTGTGTGTGTGTGTGCGTGTTCATCCTTCATTGTCAAAGACCATGCCATCAGAGAAATAATAACATGACTTGCACTTGACTTTGTTTTGAGTGAGGGAGGGCTGTGCAGGTCACCAGCCTCACTTCTCCTCCAGAGCCATCTGAATCCAGTGACCAGATATTCATCAGGAGGACTGGAGGTGACCCAGGATGAGGCAATAGGGGTTAAATGGCTTGCCCAAGGTCACACAGCTGGTGAGTGTCAAGTGTCTGAGGTGAGATTTGAACTCAGGTCCTCCTGACTCCTGCACTGGTACTCTATCCACTGCACCATCTCGCTGCCCCCTAGTGGCCTTGTGTATCAAAGAGAGAGTCACTGGGCACCCATTTGCCCCCACATGATTGAATGGTACCAGTTGGTGAGGCAGGACAGTGTGGAATGAAAGCTGAACTTGGAATGAGATACCTGAGCTTTGAATTCAAGTTCTAACTTTTTCTAGCTGTACGACTCCAAGCAAATTAGTTACTCCCCCTGAGCCTTTGTCTCCCCAACTGTAAAACAAGGATAACAATACTTGTCCTCACTAACTCACAGGGAAAGCATTTTATACATCTTTAACTATTATCTGAATCTACATCTTTGCTTTACAGGCATAAGAATTCGCATGATATACACCACCAGATGTTTTGAGGAAAAACTGTGAGACTCAGTGGAGGTGACTGGAATTAGACTGGAAAGAAGACAAGGGAGAGGAACATAGTTCAAAAAGAGCATGCAATTCTCCATCTTAAGGAAGAGAGGGATGCTGAGTTGGTATCAGCATCCCTAACCTGTTTCCTTCTCAGCTCTTGCTTAGAGAAAGATCATGTAGGGAATTATTATTTATTCAAAATTTCCTCTTGAGCAGGACAAGGCATCCCCAAAGTCTTTTGCTGTTGTTCAATTATTCTTCAGTCATGTCTGTATCTTTGTGACCCCCTCTGGGGTTTTCTTGGCAAAGATACTACTAGATCAGTTTGCCATTTCCTTTTCCAGTTCATTGGACAATTGAGGAAACTGAAGCAAACAGGGTTAAGTGACTTGGCCAGGATCACACAACTAGTAAGTGTGTAAGGCTGGATTTGAACTCAGGTCTTCCTAATTTCATTCCCAACATTTTATCCACTGGTCCACCTGGCAGCTTTTCCAACTCTACCCCTAAATCTTAATCTAAAACACTACATACTCCAATAAAGTGGAGGATTAACTGGCAAATAGTAATTAGTCTTTATGTTAGGGTCCCTAATGAATTGATTCTGATCAGCCAGTCCACTGAGAAGTCCATTCTGGTCAATTGTGGGTCAGTAAACAGATCTGCTTACATTGTGAGAAGCTGCCCAGTGATGATGGGTTGGAATGCCTTTGGTACCTTTCAACCATGTCTTTGTCTTTCCATCAAAGCACAGGAGACAGATGAGTTCAGTGATGCCTTTCTTGCTCATCAACTTTGAATCAAACATTCTTCCTGACTGAATTCATCAAAACTTTTCAGGTATGTAGGTTAGTTCTCTACCACAAAAAGGTGAATAATGCAAAGCTTTATAGGTATGCAATTAGGGAGGTAGTAACCTACCAGAAGCTATTTATTTCTTCTTAGGTACTTAGGTTCAATCCTGGTTAGTTAGCACCAGGTGTATGATAGTGCCTTGGGCTTTGCAAACTTTAAAGTCATACTTCAAATAGTGATGATGATGACGATGACCATCTTATGACCCTATCAGTCTTCCCACAAGTGCTTGACTGAGACATGCAGCATAGTAAACAATTCTACCAAGCTATGCTTATTAAATCAATGAATGGATCATCAGTTATTTATTAATCACTATTATATGCCAGCCACTGCACTAAAAACTAGGGACACGTGAAAAAAAACAGACAATTCATGACCTCAAGGAGCTTACATTCTCTTGGGGGAGACAACATGTGCACTATGCCTCCAAAGAGACAACCAATTTAGAACCAAACAAAATGTTTAATATGGTCATTTTGGGCCAAGGACTCAAGCCAAGTCTAATAAAGTCAAAGCATTTATCAAGTGCTTAAACTGTTCTGAGCAAACGAGCACTGTGCTAAGCACTGAGGATACCAAAAAACTAGTCCCTGAACTCATTTTTTAATGGGAAGTCAAGTCCCCATTTGCTGCAAACTACATATATGTGTGTATCTGTGTTTGTGTATGTGTGTATATATACAAATACAGGCACATACAATACCTATGTACATGTAGGTATGTAGACATACATACCCATGTGTGTATGTATGTACATGTATATAAACACATACATATGCATGTAGATTGGGTATGGAGATAGAAAATTAGAAGTAATGTCAGAGGGATGACACTAGCATTGATGAGGACCAGGGAAGAATTCTTTCAGAAGGTGGGATTTTATTTAAGATTTGAAAGAAGCTAAGGAAGCCAGAAGGTAACAATGAGGAGAGAAAGCATTTCGGGCACAGGAGACAACCAATTAAAATTCATGGAACTGGGAGAGAGAGGGTTGTACAGGAGGAGTAGCAGGGAGGCCATGGTTACTGTGGAGGGGAGTATATAAGAAGACTGGGAAGGTTAAGAAAAACTTTGTTATCCAAAAACAGAGGATTTTTAATTTTATCCTAGAAGTAATAGAGCCATTGGAATTTATTGAATAGAGAGTGACATGCTTAGATTTGTACTTTAGAAAGATCACTTCAATAGTTGAGTGGAGGATGACTCATGTTGGGAGAGACTTGAGGCTGAGAAACAAGCTGGAAGGCCAATACTCTGATAAGGGCCTACAACACTAGGGTGGTGGCAGTGTATACAAGATTTGTAACCAAGGTAGAATTGACAGGAGAGATGTTGCAAAGATAGAATCAACAGCACTTGGCAATGATTGGATATGAAGAGGAAGAAATAAGAATTTATTAAGCACTTACAACATGCCAACCACTGTAATTTGTGCTGGGGATATAAATATAAGCAGAAAGAGAAACTGTTCCTGCTTCAGGGAGCTTACATTTTAATAGAAGACAATATACAAAAGGAAGTTGAAAAACAAGAAGTGAGGGGCCATGGGGATATGATTTTGAAATCCACTAAGTCAGGAACAAGGTCAGGAGGAGAATGAAGGCAGGCCAGTCTGGGTCCTTCCACAAAATGTGAGGTCCAATAGGAACTCACCAATGGGAGAAGGGCCTTGTGGAGAGATATTCCAGGATGGGCAAGCAGCAGAAATGGTGAGCTGTTTGAGGACAAGGAGATCCCAGGTGCTGAGGGAAGTTCCAGGGTGAAGTAGAAATAGAAGAGAAATGGTTGAGAAGTTGGGAAAATCTGGAACAGGGCTGGGAGAAGAATGAATGTAAACTTGGGTGACTGGGAAGATGGTAATTATCTCAGAAGTAACATGGAAGCTAGGTAGAGGTGGGGAGAATCATTAATTCTGTTTTAGACATGTTGACTCTGATATGTCTATGGGACATCCAATTTGAGATGTCCATTAGACCACTAGAGAAGTAGGAGTTCAGCAGAGAGGTTAGGGCTGGATTAAAAAAATCCGAGAATCATCAATATGGAAATAATAATTGAATCTACAGGAGCCAAGGAGATCACCAAGAGAAATAGCATAGAGCAAGAAGAGAGGAGGGCTCAGGGCAGAGCCCTGAGGAATACCCATAGTTAGGACACATGACCTGGCTGAAGATTCAGCAAAGAAAACAGGAAAGAAGTAATCAGATCAGTAAGAAGGGAAGCAGAAGAGAGGCAGCAAAGCAGGATAAAGTGTCCCAGAAACATAGAGAAAAGAGAGAATGTAGGAGAAAAGGTGATCAACAGTGTCAAAAGCTGCAGAGAAGCAAGAACGTTGAGAAAAGGCCATTAGATGTGACAAATAAGTAATTTCGGAGAAAGAATCTAAGTGGAATAATGAGGACAGAAGGCAGACTACAAAGAGTCTAAAAGAGTGAAAGGAGAGGAAGTGGAGGCACTGAGTGTAGCAGGCTTTTGAAAGGTGTTTAACCATGAAATGGAAGAGAGGTACAGAACAATGGCTAAAGGGGATGGATGAATCCGATGTGTATGGGGACAAGGAAGCAGCCACTAGACAAAGAGAAATTGAAGATGAGTGAGAAAGTAGGTGTGACATGAAGGGCAATCTGCAAGAGAGAACAGGACGTGCATGGCAAGAAGAAGAGCATGGAAAGGAAAGGTGTCTGAGGGATGTGAGATGAGAAGGAGAAAAGAAGAGGGAGTTCATAGTGTCTGGAATCAATTTTTTCAGTGAAATATGAGGCAAGGTTCTCAGCTGAGAAGGCAAGGAAAGGGTGAGTCATGGGAGGTTTGAGGAGGGATTAAAAAAGACACTATAGTGAGGGGAATCATGAATTGATTAGGAATATGTTTAAAAACTGGCTTGCTGCAGTGAGGGCTCTCAGGTAAGATTATGTAGCCTAAATATGTAGTAGATTCAGCACAGTTTAAAAGACTCAACTCATCTGTCATTGCTTGTGAAAGGCCTTTTCCGGTTCTCATAGTTGCTGCTTTCCCTCGAGTAGTATTAGTTGTATCCTACCCTCAGTAACCCCATTTGGTGTTTTCTTGGTAAAGATACTGGAGTGGTTTGCCATGTCCTTCTCCAGCTCATTTTATAGATGAAGAAACTGAGGCAAACAGGGTTAAGTGACTTGCCCAAAGTCACACAGCTAGTAAGTGCAAGATTTGAACTCAGGTCTTATTGACTTCAGACCCCCCCCCCATTTCCCCATGGTATCCACTGAACCATCTAGCTACCCTTTCCTCTGAAACTACCTTTTATTCATTTGGTATTGATACTGTATGACCTCTTTTATGTACATGGTACCTTATCCATTAATATATAAGCTCCATGAGAGCAAGGACTGTTTTTCCCCCTTTTTCTTTATATTTCCAGGGCCTAAAACAGTTCGCAATTGAAAATAACATGCATGGAAATTGAGGGGATGCCCATTAATTGTGGAATGTCTGAATAAGTTGTGGTATATGATTGTGATAGAATACTACTGTGTGTAAAAAGTGATAAGCAGGTTGATTTTAGGAAATCATGGTAAGACTTGCATGAAATTATGAAAAGTAAAAAAAGCAGAACCAAGAGAACCTTGGAGACAGTAACAGCAATATTATTCTAAGAGTAACTGTGAATGACTAAGTTATTCTGAGTTATATGAATATTCAAATTGACTACAAAGGATTTATGAAGGAAGATGCTATCCACCTTCAGAGAAAGAACTGATAATTGGACGTATGTATTGCATAGCTTCACATACATAATACATACATACATATACATACATATATGTGTGTATATACATGTAATGTTGACCTTCTCTAGGGCTGGCTGGGAGGAAGGGAAAGAATTTGAAACTCAAATGTAAACAAAAAATTAAATTGAAAAAAGAAAGAAAGAAATATGCAGTTTCATTCTCTCTCTAAGTACTGAAAAGCAATTTTTCTTTAAAAATAGAACTGAGTGCTCTTTTTGTGGTGGCTAAGAATTGGAAATCAAGAAGATGTCCATCAATTGGAGAATGGCTAAACAAGCTGTGATATCTGATTGTGATGGAATATTGTTGCACTATAAGAAATGACAGGAGGAGTCAAAATGGAGGAGTAGAAAGACTCACATATACTAGCTCTGAATCCACAGCCCATATATTTCCTGCAAAAAGAACTCCCCACAAATTCTGGAGCACTGCAAGGCATGCAGAAACACACTGGAAGAGATTTCCGTTCCAGAGAGCCCTGGGGAGCCATCCCCAGGGATCCGTCATGCTCTGGACAGCGGAGTCCACCCCTGTGCTGCCCTGCCCATGTGGCCCCAGAGGAGCAGATCCAAGCAGGCTTCAGGGAGGGAACCTCCAGTGGCCGCGAAGGTCCTTCCGCCCACAGGCGCTACAGGTCAGTGAGAGAGACGTCTGAGCTGGCCAAGAGGGGAGTGGGGTTTCCGTGGCTCGGGCCCTCTTGGGAGGCAGTGGCAGAGGGAGCGGCAGAGGCAGCCCAGGACTCCCAGAGCAGCAGGCAGAAGTTCAGGGCCATTACTGAATGTCTTTACATAAACCCCCTGAGGGAACTGAGCCTGGGAGGCGGCCCTGCCCCCACCCAAGCACCAGAACTTAAGCTCACATTGAATAGCAGCCACTCCTGCCACAGAAAGCCCTGAGGCTTGGAAGCAGCATTTGAATCTCAGAGCATTAGCTGGGCAGATCTAGGTGGGGGTGCAGAGGAATCTCAGAAGTCAAGTAACTGGCTGGGAAAATGCCCAGAAAAAGGAAGCAAAGTGAGACCATAGAGAACTACTTTCTTGGGGAAGAGATGTTCCTTCCTCCCATCATTTCTGATAAGGAAGTACAATGCTTGCCATCAGGGAAAGATGTGAAGGTCGGGGCCCCCTCTATCCCAGACATCCGAGGTGGATGTCCGGTGGGCTCAGGCCATGGAAGAGCTCAAAAAGGATTTTGAAAAGCAAGTTAGACAGGTGGAGGAAAAACTGGGAAGAAAAATGAGAGAGATGCAAGAAAAACATGAAAAACGGGTCAATACCTTGCTAAAGGAGACCCAAAAAAATCCTGAATAAAATAACACCTTGAAAAATAGGCTCACTCAATTGGCAAAAGAGGTTCAAAAAGCCAATGAGGAGAAGAATGCTTTCAAAAGCAGAATCAGCCAAATGGAAAAAGAGGTTCAAAAGCTCACTGAAGAAAATAGTTCTCTCAAGATTAGAATGGAACAGATGGAGTCTAATGACTTTCTGAGAAACCAAGAAATCATAAAAAAAAAACCCAAAAGAATGAAAAAATGAAAGACAATGTGAACTATCTCATGGGAAAAACAACTGACCTGAAAAATAGATCCAGGAGAGACAATTTTAAAATTATGGGACTAGCTGAAAGTCATGATCAAAAAAAGAGCCTAGACATCATCTTTCATGAAATTATCAAGGAAAACTGCCCTGACATTCTAGAAACAGAGGGCAAAATAAGTATTGAAGGAATCCATCGATCACCACCTGAAAGAGATCCAAAAAGAGAAACTCCTAGGAACATTGTGGCCAAATTCCAGAACTCCCAGGTCAAGGAGAAAATCTTACAAGCAGCTAGAAAGAAACAATTCCAATACTGTGGAAATACAATCAGGATAACTCAAGATCTAGCAGCTTCTACATTAAGGGATCGAAGGGCGTGGAACAGGATATTCCAGAAGTCAAAGGAACTAGGACTCAAACCAAGAATCACCTACCCAGCTAAACTGAGTATAATACTTCAGGGGAAAACATGGTCTTTCAATGAAACAGAGGACTTTCAAGCATTCTTGATGAAAAGACCAGAGCTGAAAAGAAAATTTGACTTTCAAACACAAGAATGAGAAGAAGCATAAAAAAGTAAACAGCAAAGAGAAGTCATAAGGGACTTACCAAAGGTGAACTGTTTACATTCCTACATGGAAAGACAATATTTGTAACTCTTAAAATGTTTCAGTATCTGGGTAGTTGGTGGGACCACATACAACTGTACACACACACACACACACACATGTACACGTGTGCACGCACACACACATACACACATGCATGCACACACAGAGACAGAGAGCACAGAGTGAATTGAATAGGATGGGACCATATCTTAAAAGAAATTAAGGTAAATGGTGAGAGAGAAATGTAGTGGGAGGAGAGAGGGTGAAATGGAATGGGGTAAATTATATCTCATTCAAGAGGCAAACAGGAGACTTTTTAGTGGAGGGAAAAAGAGGAGAACTGAGAAAAAAACATGAAGTTTACCCTCATCACATTTGACTAAAGGAAGGAATAAAATGCACACTCATTTTGGTATGAAAACCTATCTTACAGTACAGGAAAGTGGGGGAGAAGGAGATAAGCAAAGTGGCGGGGATGATGGAAGGGAGGGCAATGGGAGAAGGAAGCAATTTGAAGTCAACACTCGGGGAGGGACAGGGTCAAAAGACAGAATAGAAACAATGGGGGGCAGGATAGGATGGAGGGAAATACAGTTAGTCTTACACAACATGGCTGTTATCGAAGTCATTTGCAAAACTACACAGATAGGGCCTAAATTGAATTGCCTGCCTTCCCAAAGGGAATGGGTAGGAGGGAGGGATGGGGAGAATTTGGAACTCAAAGTTTTAGGAACAACTGTTTAGTATTATTGTTGCTACTGGGAAATAAGGAATACAGTTAATGGGGAATAGAAAGTCATCTGGCCCTACAGGACAAAAGAGAAGATGGGGACAAGAGAAGGCAGGGCTGATAGAAGAGAGGGCAGATTGGTGATAGGGAAAATTAGAATGCTCAGTGTATTGGGGTGGGGGAGGATATGAAACCCAAAATTTTGTGAAAATGAATGTAAAAAGTTAAATAAATAAATTTATATTAAAAAAAAGGAATGACAAGTAGGATGATTTCAGAAAGAACTTGGAAAGACTTGCATGAGCTGATGCAAAGTGAAGTGAGCAAAACCAAGAGAACATTTGTACATTGTACACAGTAACAGCAATATTGTACAATGAAGAATTATGAATGACTTAGTTATTCTCAGTAATGCAAGGATCCAAGACAATCCCAAAGGACATGATGAAGCACACTATCTGCCAGTGGAGAAAGAATTGATATTGACTGAATACAGACTGAAGCATGCCATTCTTTTTTTTTTTTATTTGAACCGTCTTATATAAAATGACTAATATGGAAATGTTCTACATGATTACACATATATAAACTATGTCTGATTCCTTACCATCTCATGGAAGGGGGCAGGAAGGGAGAGAGGGATAGAATTTGGAACTCAAAACTTTAAAAAAAATTTTTAAATGTTATATTCTGTAATTGGGGAAAAAATGAAATATATTTTTAAATTTTTAGAAAATAAAATAAGAGCCAAGTACTAATCAAGAAGAGATTTTTCTCTTAGGTGAAAATGAATGAATAACATCCTTGGAGTTGCCTCTGTTCACTCCTGTAATCACAGGGTGAAAGAGTCACTCATGTCTGATGGTTTTTATTTCATGCTTTAAGCAATCCCAGATGTGATTTTGACTGACTGCCAAAGTCGGATAAGAAAGCTTATAGAATGTATACCAGGACAGGCTGTATTGTGTTTTTCAAGAAACACAGCATAAAAATAATATGTTAGTGCTTGATTAAAAAACAGGTCATACAAGAGAGTGAAGGAGTGTGGGGAGGTATAGACCCCACCTGCTTGTGTAACACCTAACAAATCCTTGTTGATTGGTTGTATTTTCACATAACCACACATGCTACTATGGCCTCCTTTTCTCTTTTAAAGGAAATATTAAGAAATAATATCATTTTCACTCTGAAATCCTTTTGCATTCACCTCAATGGAAAACTTAATCAAATTCCAAGGGAGTGGGACCAGCCCTGCTCTGAAATCTTGTACTTCATTCTTAGCAAAAATCTGGCTTTTTAATCATTCTTCCACTTAAATTTTTTTTTAATTTTTTAGAAAAAAAATTTTATTTTTAATTTATGGAACAAAACAAGCATTCCCATAATATAGTATAATAAAAAAATATGATTGTTCATGAAACTACAAATATGTATAACTACGTATGTATAACTTGTATAACTTGTATATGTATGCAGTATTATGTATAACTTGCTATTCCTTTGAAATATACAATAGTTATCATGTAAATTTCTTTTTTCTTTTTTTCTTCCCTCCTCCCTGCCACCCACTATGGCTACCACTAGTCACAAACAGGATATATAAAATTATTCTATACATGCTTCTATATATCACCATCTGGATGGAGATAGTGTCTTTCTTCATATGTCCTTTATAGTCAATTTGGGCATTTGTAACAAGGGAAACAATTAACATTCCGAGACGATCCCTGATTCTCTGAAAAAATAGGGTCCTGACCAGACTAAGAGCAGGAATGTGCTTTGATTAATCATTTAAGAATGATATCTCTTTTCCCTCCAGACCAAATTGAATAATCTCCAGGAAGACCAATAATTTTCAAAGCTGTGCCTCCTCTTTACAAGTATTTCTATAACTCTATTTGAGCAAATAACCTTAAAATTGAACTTTGTACCCCTCCTTAATCTTGAATGGGGATTTCTGTTTCTTGAACACTATGAAATATATGGAGACATTAGTAATGGAGATATTTTTCAATAAGTAGGAAGAAACTGCTCTTTTAGATTGCTTTCTAAGCAGCAATGCTTGGAAATACTTAATACGCTGTCTGACAAGCATTGGCTAAATAAACATATAATACTGAGTTTCTCTTCCACCATTGATTGGTTACTTCCTTAATGGAATCTAACCCCAGGGGCCAACAAATCTTGGTATGCTACCAAAAAAAAAAAATGGCACAGGAGGAAAGCCAAGTTGAATTGAGTAGGAATTTGACCTGGAGGAGGACAAGTATTGCTAGTTTGTTGCAGGGAGAGGAGGTGGGGTGTCTCCATGTCACATTGAATTCTATCTGGTAGGCATTTTGTGGGCTTTCAAAAGCTCCAATAACTGTCCTCTGTATAAACTGCATTAAGTCTCCTCACCATGATTCCTGTGATTGAAAATGGTCCTTTCCTTATTTTCTGTTCTGTTTTCAATGAAGAGATTTGAAACAGTTTACAGTTAAAAGTTATATGGCACCTCACACCCTCTCTGAACAGCAAAAAGGCATCTTTCTTTTAAAACAGAGCTGAGCATTACCAATGTAAGGATGTTTTCCTCTTAGGTGAAATGAATGAATGGCATCTTTGGAGCTGCCTCGGCTCACTCGTGTGATGACAAGGTCAAAGAATCACTAATGCCTGATTGCTTTTATTTCATGCCTTAAGCAATTCCAGGTATGATTTTTGGCTGATCGCCAAAGTCGGGTGAGAAAGGATATATAGAACATACCAGGACAGGCTGTATTGTGTTTCTCAAGAAACACAATATAAAAATAGCATGTTGGTGTTTCACCAGAAAATAGCCATCCTGAGGGAGAGGGAAGAGGCAAAATTCATTCCTCCTGCTTGTGTGATCCTCTATCTATTGGACCCCTTTGATTAAACTATATACGAGGAAATATATTTGCTTTTTGGGCCAACTGCTCTGTCCAGAAGTTATGGGGGTCTCTTTTTACATTAATTCTATGGGCTTTGGTTTCAGAGCTCGTAAACATGTGTCCTACTCCGCCATCTTGGCTCCGCCCCGCAACTGCTCTGTCAAGGGTTTTCAGAATGGTGTTTTGAGGAATATTATTTGACCTGTGCTATAACAAGTCTGTAAGCAATAGGAGCTGAGTGAAGAACATGGGAAGAGGTAAGCTCCTAAGATTCCTTGGGCACCTGGATTGGAGAAGAAGGGTTTAAGGTCCAATCTTCAGTCAGTGCTGAAGGACAACTGTCAAGTCAGCCGATTTCTTGTGAGGGTTACTCTGTAGTGTACGGAAGCATGAGAGTATGAGTAGAAAGGTAAAACTCCATCCAGATAGTCCAGTGGCTCCTCTGGGTGGTCTGGTGTTCCTGCTTTCCTCAGTGTTTATTCTGATGGCCCTGGCTGTTGACAAACTGAAAGAGAAAGCCAGAAATCCTTATGACATATCAATGTTCCCATCATATCTGTGTATGAGTACTTGACCTCCTCCTGTGAGGTTCTAGAGACCCAGTACAGAATAATTCAAAAAGAGGAACTGAAAAGATGACAAGATGTCATTTCTGTACATTTAGCCTGGAACCATATATCTGATTCTCTCAAACTGAGCTCCCTCCTCCAGCTCTCAGAAGCCATGTCCTGTGGGGATGAATGGTATGCACCCCAAAACATCAACCCTAATGGAGCTGTCTGCCTCCTGCCCAGTCACCCTTAGAAGGGATAGTACAAGTGGTGAACAGACTTGGGGGGTAATTTCAGATGGCGAACGGGATGGAGAAACAGTTTGAGGAGTTATGGGTGGTGACTATCCAGGTAGTGTTTCCAGAGACAATCTTTATAGACGTCACAGGCCCCCTCCTAAAACAGCATTGCTTTTTCCCTTAGAATTTGCTGGAAATTTCAGAACCTATTATAGTTTCGGAGACAGAGGAAAGAGACTCTGACTTCTCTTGGTCAGGGTGAAACAGTGTGTTACAGAACACAAGACAGCTTTCAATTAATTTAGAATTTTTTTATTTTTTTAATATAAATTTATTTAACTTTTTACATTCATTTTCACAAAATTTTGGGTTCCGAATTTTCTCCCCATTAATCCCCTCCCCCCACTCCAATACATCGAGCATTCTAATTTTCCCTATCGCCAAACTGCCCTCTCTTCTATCAGCCCTGCCTTCTCTTGTCCCCATCTTCTCTTTTGTCCTGTAGGGCCAGATGACTTTCTATTCCCCATTAACTGTATTTCTTATTTCCTAGTAGCAACAATAATACTCAACAGTTGTCCCTAAAACTTTGAGTTCCAAATTCTCCCCATCCCTCCCTCCCCACCCATTCCCTTTGGGAAGGCAGGCAATTCAATATAGGCCCTATCTGTGTAGTTTTGCAAATGACTTCGATAACAGTCATGTTGTGTAAGACTAATTGTATATCCCTCCATCCTATTCTCCCCCCATTGTTTCTATTCTGTCTTTTGACTCTGTCCCTCCCCGAGTGTTGACTTCAAATTGCTCCCATTGCCCTCCCTTCCATCATCCCCCCCCACTTTGCTTATCTCCTTCTCCCCCACTTTCCTGTACTGTAAGATAGGTTTTCATACCAAAATGAGTGTGCATTTTATTCCTTCCTTTAGTCGAATGTGATGAGGGTAAACGTCATGTTTTTTTCTCAGCTCTCCTCTTTTTCCCTCCACTAAAAAGTCTCCTGCTTGCCTCTTGAATGAGATATAATTTACCCCATTCCATTTCACCCTCTCTCCTCCCACTACATTTCTCTCTCACCGTTTACCTTAATTTCTTTTAAGATATGGTCCCATCCTATTCAATTCACTCTGTGCTCTCTGTCTCTGTGTGTGCGTGCATGTGTGTATGTGTGTGTGCGTGCACATGTGTACGTGTGTGTGTGTGCGTGTGTGTGTGTGTGTGTGTGTGTACGGCTGTGTGTGGTCCCACCAACTACCCAGATACTGAAACGTTTTATGAGTTACAAATATTGTCTTTCCATGTAGGAATGTAAACAGTTCACCTTTGGTAAGTCCCTTATGACTTCTCTTTGCTGTTTACTTTTTTATGCTTCTTCTCATTCTTGTGTTTGAAAGTCAAATTTTCTTTTCAGCTCTGGTCTTTTCATCAAGAATGCTTGAAAGTCCTCTGTTTCATTGAAAGACCATATTTTCCCCTGAAGTATTATACTCAGTTTTGCTGGGTAGGTGATTCTTGGTTTGAGTCCTAGTTCCTTTGACTTCTGGAATATCCTATTCCATGCCCTTCGATCCCTTAATGTAGAAGCTGCTAGATCTTGAGTTATCCTGATTGTATTTCCACAATACTGGAATTGTTTCTTTCTAGCTGCTTGCAAGATTTTCTCCTTGACCTGGGGATTCTGGAATTTGGCCACAATGTTCCTAGGAGTTTCTCTTTTTGGATCTCTTTCAGGCGGTGATCGATGGATTCCTTCAATACTTATTTTGCCCTCTGTTTCTAGAATCTCAGGGCAGTTTTCCTTGATAATTTCATGGAAGATGATGTCTAGGCTCTTTTTTTGATCATGGCTTTCAGGTAGCCCCATAATTTTAAAATTGTCTCTCCTGGATCTATTTTCCAGGTCAGTTGTTTTTCCAATGAGATAGTTCATATTCTCTTCCATTTTTTCATTCTTTTGGTTTTGTTTTATGATTTCTTGGTTTCTCAGAAAGTCATTAGACTCCATCTGTTCCATTCTAATCTTGAGAGAACTATTTTCTTCAGTGAGCTTTTGAACCTCTTTTTCCATTTGGCTAATTTTGCTTTTGAAAGCATTCTTCTCCTCATTGGCTTTTTGAACCTCTTTTGCCAATTGAGTGAGCCTATTTTTCAAGGTGTTATTTTCTTCAGCATTTTTTTGGGTCTCCTTTAGCAAGGTATTGACCCGTTTTTCATGTTTTTCTTGCATCTCTCTCATTTTTCTTCCCAGTTTTTCCTCCACCTGTCTAACTTGCTTTTCAAAATCCTTTTTGAGCTCTTCCACGGCCTGAGCCCACCGGACATCCACCTCGGATGTCTGGGATAGAGGGGGCCCCGACCTTCACATCTTTCCCTGATGGCAAGCATTGTACTTCCTTATCAGAAATGATGGGAGGAAGGAACATCTCTTCCCCAAGAAAGTAGTTCTCTATGGTCTCACTTTGCTTCCTTTTTCTGGGCATTTTCCCAGCCAGTTACTTGACTTCTGAGATTCCTCTGCACCCCCACCTAGATCTGCCCAGCTAATGCTTGGGGTCTGAGATTCAAATGCTGCTTCCCAGCCTCAGGGCTTTCCGTGGCGGGAGTGGCTGCTATTCAATGTGAGCTTAAGTTCTGGTGCTTGGGTGGGGGCAGGGCTGCCTCCCAGGCTCAGTTCCCTCAGGGGGTTTATGCAGAGACCTTCAGTAATGGAGCTCCTGTCTGCTCAGGGAGTCCGGCTGCCGCTGCCTCTGCTGCTCCCTCTGCCGCTGCCTCCCAAGGGGGCCCGAGCCACAGAGACCCCCGCTCCCCTCTTGGCCAGCCTAGACGTCTCTCTCACTGACCTGTGGCACCTGTGGGTGGAGGGACCTTCACGGCCACCGGAGGTTACATCCCTGAAGCCTGCTTGGATCTGCTCCTCTAGGGCCACGACCAGGGCAGCACAGGGCAGCTGTCCGGAGCACGACGGACCCCTGGGGACGGCTCTCCAGGGCTCTCTGAAACGGAAACCTTTTCCACTGTGTTTCTGCACGCCTTGCAGTGCTCCAGAATTTGTGGGGAGTTCTTTTTACAGGAAATTTATGGGCTGTGGATTCGGAGCTAGCATATGTGTCTTTCTACTCCTCCATCTTGGCTCCTCCAGAATTTTTTTGTTTTTAAGAAAGCAGACTGTGATGAATGGTTTCATGTAGGATCTCCTTTTTTGTGCACATGGATACGATCTTTTTGGTGTTTAAGGTCAAAATTTAAAAATTAGCACATATACACACATACATACACAAGAACTAGCCATATATCTTTATAGCTGATCATGCTTCAGAGGCCTTTGTTATTGAGAAAATAGAGCAAGAGCCTCCCTGTGTAGAGGTGCCTACTATCAATGAAGGAAGGAAGTCCTGTAGTGGGTTACAGGCCCCTTTCAATGTGAAGTCATTTGTGAATTCAATGTGAGATTTGCAAATGTGTAAAAAGAAAGATGCTGCAAAATTGATGTGGGAGTTAAGGCAAGGTAATAGGCCACTAATAAATACATTATTCGTTTCAATAACTGCAAACTGTTTTAGTTAAGGGAGTAGCTACTATGGATTGAGATTTCCAGGAGGTGATTAAGCAATGCATTTAAGGATTTATTATCAGGGCACATGAGAGCTTAGGGTTTAGTGGAATTTATAAATCTGATAAGAAACAGTATGGCATAGTGGATAAGAGTTGGCCTTGGAGTCAGGAAGACCTGAGTTCAAGTTCTAACACTAATACAGATTGGCTGTGTGACCATAGGTAGACAAGGCAACTGACCTTCTTGTGTCAGTGCCCTCCCCACCTCTCTAAAACTCCAGATTGCAAAGCAGTTGCTAACCTGCATTAATGGGAAGAATGCCTCCTTAGGCATTCTCTGTAAGAATGGAATCACAGATTTGATCATAATCCATAACTGTGGTGGTCTGGCTACATAATAAATTAGAGGGATAGAGAAAAGGGTGAATTTTTCAGAAAGAACAGAAGGTAGAAAGCAGACAATGCAGCTGAGAGATGGTTTGGGATGGTTGACTTGAGCTGGGAAATAAATGGGGGGTGGGGTAGTGAGTTCTTCTTTCATGAAAAATGACATGTGAGCACTGAGTAATGAATGGTTTACCTTTTGGCAGACATTAGGTAGTGTACTGGAAAACCATTTCCTTCATTTGACAGGAAGAGGGTGATGGAGGGCAAAATGTGCAGATGGCTGGCATCTTTTTTTGTGCTACCATGGTAACTGCAACACTACCCTATTGAATAGGATATAGCAAGCCTGTGGATTTTACCCAAGCAGGAACCTCTCAGTCAGATCTGGAAATACCCAGAAACTGCCTTCAGGACCATTGTATATATAGAGTCACAAAATCACTGAGTTGGAAGGGTTCAGCCTGTATCTCAACAGGAATTTTCTCACCAACATTCCTGAAAAGTCATCACCCAGGCTCTGCTTGGAGACATTTCATGAAGAACCCACTGGTCTTTGAAGCAACCTATTTTGCTTTTGAAAAGTTCTACTTACTAGGAAGTTGTTCCTTACATTGGGTCTGAATTTTTGAATCCTGGGCATTTAGCACAGTGCCTGGCACAAAATAAGCAAGAGGGTAGGGATAGTCCTGTTTTTGTATTATATCTCCCATGCTTAGCACAATGCCTGGCACAAAATAAATGCTTAACATAGGCTTGTTGATTGACTCAATGATTGAATAGATAACCTGGCTCTCTTCCTAGGCTACACAGAAGACACCAGTACCCAGTACAACTTTACTACCAATGATCGCTTCTTGTGAATATACTTTCCCCTGACCCCAACTCAGTTGACCATGCCATTGGAGAGACTAGACCAATAGGAAACTTCATCTAACCTACAGCAGAGCATCACACCAAGGACACACAGATCCAGAAAGATAGTATTTTTTATCTCATTTCTTACATAGCTTTAACCACTGAATGGGAATTGCCTCAGACAAACTGAGATCCATTAAATGCCTTAGCTTAAAAAGACTAAGGTCTTCCACTGCATCCAGGGACAACTCCAGTAATCCTGATCTATTTCTGACTATTGGATCCAGATGACTCCAGCAGAGAAAGTGAGACTGGTAACTTTGCACAGACCTGCCTCACTTAAATCCAATTCACTTGCAAGATGTGGTATCACTTTCCTGATGTCATGGTCTTTATTGAGAAGGAAGGACAAATAACCCAAGGTAGGAGACAGGGGATGTGTCAGGGAACCAGACTAGTTGCAGTAAGGAGGACTGTCAAATATATTGTCACAAGGAAAACAGCGTAAGTACATGATAGAGGCAGCTAGGTGAAACAGTGAATAGACTGTAGGGCTTAGAATCAGGATGAACCTATGTTCAAATCTTGCCTCAGGTACTTGCTGGCTAGGTAGCCCTGACCACATCACTTCACCTCCTTTTTCTTATCTACAAAATAAGATCCCCCTAAATCTATGATCCTATTGTTCTGGGCCTTGATGTACCAAGAGATATACCAAAAGTTTATCACACCTTAAGTTTGAGTTCCCTCTTTTCTTTTTTTCTTTTTTCATTTTTAACACAGTTCATATCACATAACACAAGTCCAGTTTTTGCTCAGGTGATATTTATTTTAAAGCATTTACAATATAGACCACAGACTTTTTTTTAGCATTAACCAGCTGAGACACAAATAATAACTATGTGTGCTAACTTCATAAGCCCTTGACCTAATTGTCTCCACACTATTACTAAGAATTAAAGGATCCTAACTTATTGGTGTTGGTCTAAAGTCCTATACCTAATAGCTTAATTTTAGACTTGACCTCGGATGTTCCCCTACCACCAATCTATAATTTAATAGATCTGGTATTAAGCTTACAAACCTTTTGACTATAGGAAATTGCCACTAAGAGTAGGGACATTGCAGGGAAACAATATTTCCCCAACTTCATGTCAGTTCCAGGCAGGAGTAGATTGTCAACTTGCATTCAGTGAGGCTTATAGTCTGCCAGGTGTCAGTGGAGAAACTGAGTCAGAAGAATCCTACCTCAGCCCAGGCTGAACAGCTGCTCTCCCACCCTTCCCATGAGATCACCTTTTTCAGTTCATACGAGCATCTCACTGGCTTACTGGCATCATGGATTAGAGGCTCACACAGTCTTTGTTTCTATCCATCCCTGCAGTTAGACTCAGAGAACAATCATTTAATAGTCCTATAGCATCTTAAAATAGCAAGTTCCAATAACCAGGCTTCAGATGTGACTATAATTTCACATTGGCTAAGGAACATCTTTGGAGGAAAGTCTTAAGAGGTTTACATGTCTTTCTATATCTGTTCTAGTTCCTGCTTAAAAAGCAATCATAAAATCAAATTTACCATTAAAACCTTAACTCTTCCATCAATGCCAAATTTTTCCTGAAGTTACCTGCCTCTAGGAGACTTAGACTAAAATTCATTTCCCCAAACTAAAGATTCTCTGATTTAGTCTCAGTAATTAATTCAGATAATTGTTTTAATACTAATTGCTTTTACATCACTTTGTAATATGTCCAGTTTTTCTCCCCATCTCTCACCTCCCTCCAGCCGCTAATACTTTGCATTCTGATTACCCCTTCTCTCAATGAGCCTTCCCTTCTATCACACCCCACCTTTCCCTTATCCCCATCTTCTCTCTTTTCTTGTAAGGCAAGATCAATTTCTATACCCCATTAACCGTGTTTCTTATTTCCCGCTTATATGCAATAATAATTCTCAGCATTCATTTCTAATACTTTGAATTCCACCTTCTTTCCATTTTGCAAAAGACTTCCACAATAATCATGTTGTGTAATACTAACTATATTGCCCTCTATCCTACTCTATCCCCCTTTATTTTTTTATTCCCTCATTTGACCTTGTCCCTTCCCAAAAATGTTTATTTCTAGTTACTCCCTTCTCCCATTTGCCCTCCCTTCTATCATTCCCCTCACTCCACTTGTTGCCTCCTCCCCTACTTTCCTGTAGTATAAGACAGATTTTCATACCAAATTTAGTGAGCATGTTATTCCTTCCTTAAGCCATATGTGAAGAGAGTAGCTTCACTTTCCCCCTCTCCCCTTCTCCCTTTTCTCCTCCACTGAACAAGATTTTTCTTTATCTCTTTTACGAATTATAGCTTGCTGCATTCCATTTCTCCCTTTCTCCTCACAGTATTTTCCTCCCTCACCCCTTAATTTTTATTTTTTATCTTTTTTTGTGGATATCATCTCTTCCGATTCAACACAGCCTGTACCCTCTGTCTAAGTATGTGTGTGTGTGTGTATGTGTGTGTGTGTGTGTTTACAATCCCTCCACCTACCCAAATACTGAGAAAAGTCTCAAGAGTTATAAATATTTTCTTTCCATGTAGGAATGTAAACAGTTCAGCTTTACAAAGTCTTTTATGATTTCTCTTTCCTGTTTACCTTTTCAAGCTTCTCTTGATTCTTGTGTTTGAAAGTCAAATTTTCTATACAGTTCTGGTCTTTTCAACATGAATGCTTGAAAGTCCTGTGTATCATTGAATGACCATTTATTCCCTTGAAGCATTATATTCAGTTTTGTTGGGTAGGTGATTCTTGATTTTAATCCCAATTCCTTTGACTTCTGGAATATCCTATTCCAAGCCCTTTGATCCCTTAATGTTGAAGCTGCAAGTTATCCTGATTGTATATCCACAATACTCAAATTGTTTCTTTCTAGCTGCTTACAGTATTTTCTCCTTGACCTTGGAACTCTGAAATTTGGTCACAATACTCCTAGGAGTTTCTCTTTTGGGTTCTCTTTCAGGAGGTGATCAATAGATTCTTTCAATATGTATTTTGCCCTCTGGTTCCAGAATATCAGGACAATTTTCCTTGATAATTTCATGGAAGAAAATGTCTAGGCTATTTTTTTGATCATGGCTTTCAGATAGTCCCATAATTTTTAAATTGTTTCTCCTGGATCTATTTTGCAGGTCAACTGTTTTTCCAATGAGATGTTTCACATTGCTTTCTATTTTTTCAAACTTTTGGTTTTGTTTTCTAACTGCTTGGTTTATCTCATAGTCATTCATTTCTCTGAACTCAATTCTCTCTTTCAGAGAACTATTTTGTTAAGTGAGCTTTTGAAACTTCTCCTTCATTTGGCTAATTCTGCTTTTTAATGCCTCTTTCTCCTCATTGGCTTTTTGAGTTCCAATTGAGTTAGCCTCTTTTTAAAGGTGTTATTTTCCTCAGCATTTTTTTGGTTTTCCTTTAGCAAGCTGCTAACTGACTTTTCAAGCTCTTCTGTTGCTTGAGCTCAATTTAAGTTCACTTTGGAGGTCCTGGAGGCAGGGGTCTTGACTTCCTGTGACAGTAAGCTTTCGTCTTCCTCATCAGAAAGGATGGGAAGAGACACCTGTTCACCAAGAAAGTAACCTTCTATGGTCTTATTTTTTTCTCTTTTTTGTGCATTTTCCCAGTCATTTACTTGACTGCTGATTCCTTTGTCAAGAGATTAGACTCAGCTGCTTGGTTCCCCTGGGCTTTGAGTGGGGGCAGGGCTGTCACTGAAGGCTGGAGTTTAGATCAGCTGCTCCCTATCCAGAGGCTTTAAGCTGAGCTGCCTGACCAATGGATCCAGGTTACTTTCCGACCTCTGTAGCTGCCTACAGTCTGCTGCTGTGGCCTCTGCCATTGCCTGGGGCTATTGCTGGAAAAACCCATTCCCTCTCAATCAACTAGGAAAGCCCTCCCCCCACTGACCTTTGGAGCTTTCTTTCTTGCCTGTGGGTTGAGATTTCTGGGACTTTCCCTGCTAGGAACTCTTCCTGGAGGTCTGTACAGGTCCTGTTCCTCCCAGTGCCTCATGGCCAGGTTTGTGCTCCACTCGGTTCAGTGTCCCATGAGATAGACCTTTCCTTTCCATTGGCCTTTCAGGTTACCTTTGGCTGGAAACCTCTTTTGTTCCGTTGTTCTGTGGCTTCTGCTGCTCTAAACTTTGTTGAGAATCATTTTTACAGATATTTTGTGGGCTGTGGATAAAGTGCTAGAGTATATGCCTCTTTCTACCCTGCCATCTTGGCTCTGCCCCTCTGAGCTCCCTCTTTTCCATGGATGTTATATGTATCGGTAGGAGATTGTGCCCCAGGTTTGGGGTAGGGAATGTTTTGTACCAACAGCTTTGTAAACACTTTTGCTAAAAACTAATCAAGTCTACTGACTAATCCATTATTATTCCATCTTATTATAATTCCATATTATTCTATTCCATATTATTATAGTAGTTCCACTATTAATGGAAAGCACACCAGTAGGAGATTGTGGACTATACTATCAGAAGCAGCCACCTAGATGGTTGCCCCTTTGATGACCTAACCTATAAATGCTATTCTAGGTTGAGGTGTTTGTTACATTCTCTTCATCCTAAGTCACTTCTTGCAAGTCTTTCCTTATTTCTTAGAGTTCTCCAATGAATCATACCTTGAGAAACTGTGTGGCATAGCAGATATCTATCTGGCTTGGGAGTGCAGAAGTCCTCTCTCTGACACCCCATGGCTATGGGACATTGGGCAAGTCCCTAAATATCTCAGTGATTACTACAGGTGACTCTCCTAGGACTAAAAGTTGCCTAACAGTTGCTATTTGCATTAGTGGAGGGAGTGTCCCCACTCAGAGTTCATTGCATCAATGAAATCTCAGGTCCATGCTAACATCAAATCATCCTTTATGATTCAAAGAATGCTATTATACTACATTCATGTTTTCAATTTTTTCAATTACACCCCAATTGTTGGGCACATAGTTTGCTTCTAATTTTTTGCTATTACAACCAGTGCTGCTATGGATATTTTCATACAGATAGGCCTTTTCTTTTTATCCATAACATCCTTGAGGGTACAAACCTAATGGCTGGATAGAAACTCTGAGAGTTCAAGAGAGAAATTTTGAGAAATTTTCATATCCTGTTCATTTAGCTACCCTGACTATATCACTCATCATATCTCAGTCTTCATTTTTGTATAATAAATAAAACAGAATATTTAATAGGCCTACAATGCTATCATCACCTGTAAGCTCTAAGGATGGCCTTTGGTCAATGGATCCCTCCCACTCTGTTTGAGTGTAGGGAATTTTCTCACCAGAAGTTGATTACACCAATGAAATAATAGTTCTGGACCAAAACACATAAATACGCACATATACATAGGCAGCTTGGTGGTGCAGTGGGTAGAGTGTTGGGCCTGAAGTCAGGAAGATTCATATCCTGAGTTCAAATCTGACCTCAGACATTTGCTATCTGTGTGACCCTAGGCATGCAAATGCTTCAGTTTCCTCATCTATTAAATGAGCTGGAGAAGGAAATGGCAAACTACTCCCACATCTTTGCCAAGGAAACCATAAATGGGGTCATGACTGAAACAACTAAACAACAGCAAAAAAATAAAATGATACATACATACATAAATAAATATACACACACGTATGTATATAAGTATATGTGTGCATGGATACACGCACACACACATATTATTCTTTGCTGAATAGTATTATGTTGGTTAATTCTCAGTGCCTTTGAGGTAACTAGGATCTGTAAGATTCTATACCTGGAAATTGGAGGCTTAATAAATGCACCAGTCAGCGGAAAACAGTCCCTAGTGTCTCTTCAATAAACTGGGTATGATTTGGTCCAACAAAGATAAACACCAGGGTTTATAGAATTCCTTTGCTATCAGGGGATGCCTGTAATAGACTCATCAGTTATTCTACTGGTTTTGTCCACATGCTCCCTCCCTCCCTCCACCTTCTGGGGGAAAGGGTCCAACCTGACCATATTTCATCAAGTATGAACAATTTTTAACTCTCCTTGCATAATTCCAAATTGTTTCCCTAAATGTTTCAGACATTTCAAATTTCTCCAGCAATGAATTATTGCACTTGTTTTTCTCACATACGTGCCAACATTGAATTTTGTCATTTTTGACTTTGTAACCAATTTGATGGTTGAGAAAGAATGTCTCAGAGTTGTTTTAATTTGCATTTCTCTAATTGATAGCAAATTTGAGCCCATTTTTTTTTACCATAGCTATTGATAGTCTGTTTCTTCCTCTGAGAAGTATTTGTTCATAGCATTTGATGACTTATCACTTAAAAAAATGACGCAAGAGATTTGCACTAATTCTCTGTTGATTCTGGATGGCAGCCTTTTATCAGATTGTTATGCAAATTTTAATGCAGCCTTTATCTTTGCTTCTTTATCTATCTGCATTTATTTTATTTATTCAAAAACTTTTTATCTTTATCACCTCTGTGATCTGTTTTCTTAGGCAGATAAATGGGGCATTTATTAAGCACTTATTGTGAACCATGCACTGCATTAGATTCCTTTATTTTGGTAGATTAGTTTGGATAGTATCATTTGCCCAGACAAGGAAAGAGGACTGAACCCTGAGGCCACACCTTTCTTGCCTATTACTCCAAGTGTGGAGGGTCCAACGGAACGAAGGCCATCCTCAGTCTTCGGGGGATTGTAGAACTAAAGCCAGAAGATGCCTCAGAGTCTAGGTAATCCACTCCCCTCATTTTACATATGATAAAACTGAGGCCCAGGGAGGTTAAATTACTTGTTCAAGTTCATAAAGGTATTAAGGGTCAAAGGCAGAATTTGAACCCAGTTTCTTTGACTTTCAAGCCAGTGTTATTTCCACTATACCCTGCACCTGGTGAAAATGATGTCCTGCTTGGAGCAAAGATAAAATATCTGCTCATGTTTAATATGAAAAATCAGTAGGTCTGAGGTGACTGATAATCAGTCTATGCCATCCATAAGGTCAGGGTTGAGAGGGTATGATAATAGGTCTGGCAGTAATGTAACTGTTACCACATCACAGTGGGAGTGCCAGGACTATTTCAACAATGACCAATTTACCTGCAATATTGTTGTTCTTGCAGTTGTTTGTCTGTTTTCTAAGAAAATCAATGATATCACAAGGTGATGTTGTAACTCCCATGTGGATTGGATTTAAGTGAGGCAATTGCACAGTCTTCAGCTTCACTCTCTCTTCTGGAGTCACCAAAATCCAGACAGGACAAAAGTTAGGATGACAGGCAATGGCCCAAGATGATTTGGATTCTTGGCATCTTCCGTGTCTGATCAAACTCTAAGTGCTCCACAGCACCTTCTGGAACTCTCTTTCATGAATGTTGGAACAAACTGTTCTCCTCTGCCCATTCCACCAGGGCTGGTGTGGGGAACCTGCAGCCTTGAGGCCGCAAGTAGCCTCCTTCATCCTTAAGTGCAGTCTTTTGACTGAATCCAAATTTTACAGAATAAGATTAATAATTTAATTAAGAGGGGCCAGGGCCTTATCTGGCACCCAAATCTTTTTCCAAAGAGTAAGCCCCCTTCCCCTGGTTTTGAAAACTCAGATGTTGGTGCTTCTCTCTCTGGTAACTATGTATATATGTAATGGTCAGATAGTTGGCTCTGTCTGTTGATCTTTGATGTATATATTGCTTATGGTCAGATAGGTAGACTCCTTGTGTGTTGGTCTTTTCTCTATTGGTATATGTAATTAAAGAAGATTGTTGAGCCCTTTTAGAAAAGCAGAGCTAAGAACCTGTGCTAGCCGTCTATCCTAGATGTGTCAGGGCACTTGCTGCTACAATGAACAGCCTTGAAAAGGGCTCAGTAAGCCCTCACACCAGAGGTTCTAGTCCTCTTTGAACACCCCACACACCCCACCTATGATATACCAAGTCTAATGCAGGAGCCGGTTACCCATGAAGCTAGATAACCAGCTCATGATTAGATGTCATGTAGTATGTGTTTTATACAAATGGCATATGATGTTACGTGTGGTATTAATGCTGTTATGCTTCTTCCATATATGCTAATATTTGAATGCTATAATACTCATGCTTTTGTGCCTGAATTATGTCTCTGAAGATGTTTTCATACTTTTTTTGTGTTTCAACCACATAGTGGGATTCCCTACCTGCTATGGTAATCAGGTCAGGGTTGGGTAAGCAAGAAATGTTTAGGACACCTTTTCTAGCCCCCTTCCTCACACCAGGAGGTGAGCAGCACAATCCTTAAAAGGCTGCTTGGACACACAGGGAGCTACCAAGTCCCATTGCTGCTTCTAGTGAGAAACGACCCTATGGCCTGGGCCACCTGTGTGCAGGGTTGTGACTACAGCTACCAGTGTAGCCACACCTGCTGCTTCATCACTTGCCTGTCACCACAGGACTTTAAGGCATAATAGTGAAATGGTATGGGTGATATATTTTGATTCTGCATAAAACAGATTTAAGTGAGGCAGAGTTGCACAAAATCATCATCCTTACTCTCTCCTCCAGAGTCATCATAGTTCAGTGGCAGGACAGAATCCAGACAACTGACAATGGCTCAGGATGCAGTGGAAAACCTTGGTGTCTTCAGTGTCTAACCAAGCTCTGAGCAGTCCACATTGCCTGCTTCATCTGCCTTCATGGCCGTTGGAACAAATTGTTCTCATCCACCCATTCCACCAGATGAAGTCTTCACATGCTTGGGGTAGATACCCCTCTAACACACCAATATGTTTGAGAACCATTGGTTACCCTCAACTTGGTTTGGCCTGTCTGACAAAATAGTTTACCGGGTTTGGCCACCATGCATGCTGCAGTTTATTGGAGCCACAAGTGAGTGTTAGGTGGAACAAGTGGGCACCAAAGGTGGAAGAGCCACAAAAAGGGCTTGGCAACCATCACACCAAAGGTACTGGTACTGGTACTGGTCCTGCCTGAACACACCCTACAATGTACGCAAACATCTGCAAAGATGATTCCACTCACCATCGGCACATGGAATGTGCACACACCAACAGACAATGTGAAATCCAATAGACCTGAAAGAAGAATAGCAGCCCTGAGTGAAACAAGGTTGGCAAATGAAGGCCAATTTACTGAGGCTGGAGCTAGATACACCTTTTTCTGGAGTGGGTGCAGTGAAGGGGAGCACCATGGAGCTGGCATGGGTTTTGCAATCAAAACCAATCTAATCAGCAAGCTGGCATGTCTGCCAAAAGGAGTAAATGACAGGCTCATGACAGTGTGATTGCCACTCGCAGAATAATGCCATGCCACCATCATCAAGTGCCTATGCTCCCACCATGACAAAGCCTGAAGTCAAAGAAAAGTTTTATGAAGACCTAGAGGCCCTTATTGTCAATGTGCCGAAAGAGGACAAGCTTATAATTCTGGGTGACTTTAATGCTAGAATAGGCTCAGACTACCAGACTTGGCAGGGAGTCCTAGGGAGGAATGGAGTTGGAAATAGCAACAGCAATGGTCATTTACTGCTGAAGACTTGTGCATCACATGACCTTCTCATCACCAACACTGTCTTCCGTTTATCTAAATGCGATAAAACTTCATGGATGCACCCTCGCAGCAAACACTGGCATCTAATAGATTATGTGATTGTAAGGAGAAGAGACAGACAAGATGTGAGAGTGACAAAGGCAATGTGTGGTGCAGAGTGCTAGACTGATAATAGACTTATCCTTTCCAAGCTAAATATTTGCATTCATCAAAAACACCAACCCCAAGACAAAATGACTACCAGAAGAATTAATGTCAACAAATTACAGTTCTTCTCTGAACTTGAACAGTTTGCTGCTGACTTGGAGGAAAAAGTTGAGCCAACACACAGTTGGCAACAGTGGAGCAGAAAATGAGTGGGTAGCTTTCAGAGATTTGATGTACAGCATTGCATTTGCTCATCTGGGTCAGAACACTCGCAAACACCAAAACTGGTTTGATAAAAATGATGGGGAAATTCAGAAGCTGCTAAATGAAAAACAAGAACTCCACAGGATTTACCAGCAGGATAGTTCATCCACCTCTAAGAAGGCAGCATTTAATTCCATCAAATGCAAAGTACAAGCAAAGCTTAGAGAGATGCAGTTTCTTGGCTCAGTAAGAAGGTAGATGGAATTCAGTTTTACGCTGATAATAACAATCCAAAGCATTTTTATGATTCCCTGAAAGCAATTTATGGACCAAAAACCTAACAGTGCATCACAACTACTCATTGGTGATAGAGCCACATTGATTAGTGATAAGGACATGATCCTAGAGAGATGGGCTGAACACTTCCATAGTGTTCTCAGAAGACCATCCTCAATCAATGCTGAGGCCATGGACCTTTTATCTCAGGTTCAAGTCAATCCCTCCTTACCTGAACTTCCAACTGAAGAAGAGGTTTTGAGGGCCATTAGACTCCTTTCATGTGGCAAAGCATCTGGTGCTGATTCTATTCTAGCTGAGATTTACAAGATAGGGGGACCATTGCTTATACAAAAGCTGACTGAAATTTTCCAGGTTATATGGCAAGAGGAGGTTATCCCCCAGGAGTTCAAGGATGCCTCCATTGTCCCTCTCCATAAGGGTAAAAGGAATAGGTTGTCCTGCAACAATCACAGGAGGATCTCTCTCTTAGTCATTGCAGGCAAAATTCTTGCCAGAGTCCTCCTTAATAGGCTGATCCTTCACCTGGAAGATAGTCATATACCTGAGAGCCAGTGTGGCTTCAAAAAGGGCCTAAGAACAGTCGATATGTTGGTTGCTGCCCCACAACTCCAGGAGAAATGCCAGGAGCAGAACAGAGGTCTGTACACAAGGTTTGTAGATCTGACCAAGGCCTTTGACACTGTTAGTTGTGAGGGCTTATGGAAAATTCTGTTAAAATTTGGTCGGCTGGAGAAGTTCATCAATGTTGTACAACAATTTCTTGATGGCATGTTTGCCTGGGTTCTGGATAATGGAAAAAGCTATCATGCCTTCCCAGTCACCAATGGAATGAAACAGGGCTGTGTGCTTGCTCCCATGGTTTTCAACCATGTTGACAAATGCTTGCAATTACATGAACTTGGCATCAAGGTCAACCACCATACTGATGGTAAGTTCTTCAATTTGAAAGGGTTACAAGCCAGTGGAGGGAGTATTGGTGTATGATTTTCTGTTTGCAGATGATTGTGCACTCAATGCAGCCTCTGAAGCTGAGATGCAACAAAGTATGGATCAATTCTCTATTGCCTGTGCTAATTTTGGCCTAATAATTAACACCAAGAAAACACACATGCTCCATCAACCACCACCACACCATCCATACATGGAACCATCAGTTACAACAAATGGAGAAGTTTTGAATGCTGTGGATAAGTTCACTTACCTTGGTAGTGTACTTTTCAGGGATGTACACATTGACAATGAGGATTTTGATGCACATATTGCCAGAGTTAACTCAGTGTCTGGGATACTCCAAAGAAAAGTTTGGGAGAGAAGAGGCATTAGACTGACTACCAAACTGAAGGTCTACAGAGCCGTTGTGCTGACCTCATTCTTGTATGCCTGTGAAACATGGACAGTCTACCAGCACCATGCTAGGAAACTGAATCTCTTCCATTTGAACTGTCTTAGGAAGATTCTGAGGATCACCTGGCAGGATAAGGTACCAGACACTGAAGTCCTTGCTCATGCTGAACTGCCAAGTATTCAAACTATGCTTCAGAGAACACAACTCCCATGGGCTGGCCACATTGTTTGAATGCCAAATGTACACTTACCAAAAAGACTATTTTATGGAGAATTTGCATGGGACAGGAGATCACATAGTGGCCAGAAGAAACGATACAAGGACACTCTCAAGGTCTCTCTCAAGAACTGTGGATTTGACTGCAACATGGGAGATACTGGCACAGGACAGCTCAGCATGGCGCGCCCACATAAGAAAAGGTGCTGTGCTCTTAAAGGTGCTGTGCTCTTTGAGCAAAGCAGAATTGAGACAGCACAAAGTAAACACAGGATGTGCAAATTTGGGATATTCACATGGACTATCTGTGCACAACCTGTGGTAGAGCATTCCAAGCTCATATTGGTCTGATCAGCCACAGCTGGACACACTGGAATTTCACTTTATCATGGTGATGTCATTTTGGTCCTCTGAAGACAAAGGACAATAACCAAGCAACTAATGTCTCTGAATGTAGCCTGTGTCTCTAGTTACTGTGTATAAGACAGCCAGATGATAATATGTCCTATGTATTGCATGAGATACATTTCTAGTCTCTAGTAAACAATGTTATAATCAACAAAAGTTTATTAATCACTTAATATGTGATAAGCATTGGGAAGATGAACACAAAAAAGAAATGGACCCTGCCTTAAAGGAAATTAATTTCTATTGGACAAAATGCCATGGAGACATAAGTAAATAAGAAATATATGCAAAATAAACACAAGGAAATCTCAGAACTGGGGAAGTGGAAAGGCCCTGCTGATCTTAGGAGAAAGGTAGAGATTCTACATGATAAAAGTAAAGAGGAAGTGCATTCCAAACATCGGGGATAGACTGTGCAACTTCCCAAAGATGGAAGGTGGAATGTCATGTACAAGGACTAACAAGGAGTCTATTTTGCCTAGCCCCATTATATTGTAAGCTCCTTAAGGGCAGAGACTGTCTTTCACCTATTTTGTATCCCCAGCACTTGGCATTTGACTGATTGATGATCTACCCTGTTGTTCACAGTCTAACAGAGGAAGACAATATGTGGCACAGTGGATAGAGTCCTGGGCCTGGAGTCAGGAAGACTTGAGTTCAAATCCAGCCTCAGACACCTACTATCCATGTGATCCTGAGTTACTAACCTTGTTTACCTCAGTTTCCTCATCTGTTGAATGAATTGGAGGAGGAAATGGCAAATTATTCCAGTATCTTTGCCACGAAAACCCCAAAAGGCGTCATGAAAAGTAAGACACAACTGAAAAATGACTAAACAAACAGAATGCAACCTATAAATACATACATATAAATTAGGTGTAAGAAAATCTCAGAGGGAAGGCACTAGCAGCAGACAAGCTTGGGAAAGGAGGTAGAAGTGATGAGGGAGAACATTGTACTTGGTAAATTTATCAGCAGTCATAGTACATTTGTGATATATATATATTGCTAATAGTTGCTACATATATTTGTAATATATATACAATACATTTTCTTAGGTAGCATGGGGGTATTATAAGTGGTGAACATGTTATGGAGACAGAACTCTCAATTGCAAGAATATTTAAAAAGATTTTTTAAAAAGCAAAACCAAAAAAAAAAAAAAAACCCAACCAACCCTGTCAAATGCATTCCTTAGCATTGAGAAGCTCTCAGATCCTGGGCTAGGATGGGCTGCAGAGTTAGTTCATATTGGACTTGCATTGTCAGCAGCATGTGAAACCAGCCTCAGCTGTGAGCAAATGGGTCATCATTATGCTGGGATATTTTAGGAGGAGAAATAGGGCAAGTACCAGTGTGCCTCAAGATGCTTTTTATTGCATACAGAGTGAGAGGCAGATCTGTGGGTGTGCCCTGGCATGGTTGCATTTTGGGAAGCCTCAGAAGAGTGCCTGAGATGGGCATGTCTTGGGTCTGCTCCCTGTTGCGTGGACTGACAGCCAGAACAGACTGTCAACAAGTCCTTTCTCAGGCATTGTGTGTGGGAACAGTGTCTCACACTGCCCTGGTGTCCAAGTTGTCTTCTCTATATGCAGTGAGTCTATGATGATAAGGCTGTTGTGAGCTGTTGCCACCATCAACCTCAGCATGTGTTTCAGAACCCAGATTTACCATAACTTCTGTTTCCTTTCACTCAAACCCTCATTTTACCTTCATTTCCTTTTATCTGGATGATTTCTTTGACCTTGAGTTTATTTCTATCTAATCTTCCTGTGAAATGCCACCCAGGTATGTCTCCTTGTGGCTTTGCCTCTATCTTCACCTGTCCTTTCTGTACGTAGTCATTACTGGCATTTTCACCTTGCAACCTGTCTCTGGTTCTACTCTTCGCGTAATAATCACATGAGAAAAAGTGTATTTCACACATGCCAAAAGGGTTCATTAAGATGACAGCTAGACATTTAGGATGCTTCTGGAACTAGCAAAAATTCAGTTTGTGTTTACACAGATCTCGAGGCATCAGAAATTAAGATTCATTGCCAGGGAGATGGGGACTCGCTATCACAGAGGCTAAAGAATGTCAATTTTGCCTTGAATGTGAACTACAGATTCAGGCAAAACCTCAGTTTCCCCCAAAGAAGTTCACCTCCATGATTTGCGCTTCCTCTTAGCTTCATAATAAATATTTATACTAAATGAGACAAAAACCAAAAACTTTCTCTAAAACCCAGGGACCCCCCCCAAAAAATGGAATAATATTCATAAGAAAGAAGGAGCCTTAAAGGTCATCTAGTCTACACTGCTTCATTTTATACAATGAAAAAGCTGTTCCCTAGGAAGTTAAATGACCTTCCAAAGGTCACACAGCTTATTAATGCCATGAAGGCAATGGAACCCAGCTCTGCAGACTATAAATGAGGACTCCTTCCACTGCACTCTACTGCTCTGGTCCAATATGGGTTTCTTTTGGTGACTATTTTGATATTTAGTATATAATGTTAGGAAATAGATAGTGACTATAGCTTAATCTGATTGGTAAAGTTTGTATTTTTTTAAGCTAGCTTAACTCATCATTCAGTTCTAGATATATATATTTATGACATATAAAATATAAATATACACACATGTGTATAGGCATATACATAGATGTATATGCACATATTTATATACATGTGTATATATATACATTAGGGAATATATGTGCATGTCCCTAGCATACACATATGTATAATATATACACATGTATATGTGTGCACACACATGTACAGGTACATGTGTACACATATACATGTAAACATATGTGTGTATACATATATACACATACTTGTTCAGTTGTGTCCAATCCTTCATGACCTTGTGGACCATAGCATGCCAATACTGGTCATGGGGTTTTCTTGGCAAAGATGCTGGAGTGGTTTGTCATTTCCTTCTCCAGGGAATTAGAGTAAAAAGAGTTTAAGTGACTTGCCCAAGGTCACACAGATAGAAAGTATCTGAAGTCAGATTTGAACTCAGGTCTTCATAACTCCAGGCCCAGAGCTCTATTCACTGAGCCATCTATCTGCCTCATGTATACACTATGTGTACATATATTCTCTCCTCTATCATCTACATCCTTGGAAAGAGAGACCTCAAACTAATGTAGTTACTATGAAACATTCACATCACCAAATTCCCTTCTGAATGTGGCCTTACCCATGGATGGAGTTGCTCCCTTGCTTGAAGAATATGGTGTCTTGGCTGCCAGGTAAACTGATTACTAGGCTAGATGCCACAGGGTGCCTCTCCAGGATGAACTCCCTACTGGACTCAGCTGTACAGCCATCTTCACCACGGAATCCCATCCCTGGCCCTGTGGTGGCTCCCCTAGGCGCAGTACTGATGGGAAGAAGACACAGCCTGAAGGTGGCCCCATCCCAGACATAGCTTTGTCTAGGAGGCCCTGCATTCATGAACTAACCTGGGGGTGGGGGTGAAGGGTACCAGCCCCCATCTGCTCTCTATAAGGCATGGCCAGCAGAAAGGAAAAGGAGAGAATTTTTCTCTTGGAGCCTTTTATATACATTTTCAGTTCTAGGCCTGCAGTTAGCCAAAAGGCCTCCTTTTACCACATAGTCTGCATACAGGAAACAGTCACATAATACCTTCACATGCTCTGAAACAGAAACCCAGATCCCTCCATTCCAAGTCATCTCTCACTTCCGGAAGCAGGTTCACCGGATATCACCATGGGAACCCTGTTCATGCTCCCAGGACTGGCATCTCATTGGCTCACCTTCATTATTTAAAGAAAAAAAAAAGGGCAGGGAAGGGAAGGCAGCTTTGAGTGTGGTGTGGTCAGTTCAGGAAATGAGTGTGATTGCTTAGGTTCAAAGTTCCTGTTGAAGAGTAAAACCTATCCTAGCTATTAGGATGTTGGTTGAATAGCTTGGGCCACAGGCTCTGTAGGCAGACTCATTTGCCCAAAAGAATGGAAAGAAATCCAAGAAAGGGCAGGAAAAGGGGAAAAGTAAGGAAAGGGAAGGGTATGCTTCGCCCTATCCCATCCCCACCCCAATCATTCTATTCACAATGTACACATTTCTCTCTCAGACTTGAAAGGAAAATAACAGCAAGAAGAAAAAAAGGCAAATTAAAATACTTCTTCAGTTCAGGGCCTGCAGTTAGCCAGCCAGTGCAAAGACTGGCAGGACCTTCTTGTCCTGCATATCCTCGTCTGGTAGGCATGGAGCTCATCACGTGTGTTGGTACTGACCCAACTAGGGGCAATGGATTCTCTCCAGCCCTGATTGATTGACACTGGTAGGACCCACACAGTCAGCTGGACAGCACAGTGGAAGCAACAGTGGAAGAACATTCATATACTCTTGCTCCTTAGTTGGACCACAGATAGGTCTCACAGAGACTCACAGAAGTCCAGAGACCCAGGACACTTCCAGGTTTCCTGGCTCCTAGTCATATTTATTTTTAAAGTGAACATATATAGAAAGAAAATAAAACACCAAAACCAGTATGGTATTATATGGTTTTTATATCAATAAATGTGATAGACAGACAGATAGGTAGATAGATAGATAGACAGACAGACAGACAAGGTAGGTGGCACAGTGGATAGAGTGCCAAGCCTGGAGTCAGGAATACTCATCTCCATAAGTTCAAATCCAGGCTCAGATACTTCTTAGTTATGTGAGCCTGGGCAAGTCACTTAACCCCATTCACCTCAGTTTCCTCATCTGTAAGATGAGTTGGCCATCGATGTTGTTCGTCTATCTTTCTTTCTTGAAGAGGATCATGACGTTGGGAAGATGATGCCCTCACTTGCAAATGAATTGGATTTAAGTGAGGGAGAACTGTACAAGGTTGCCAGTCTCGCTTTTTCCTCTGGAGCCATCTGGGTCCAGTAGCAAGATTTAGATCAGGACAACTGGAGATGGTTCCAGGTTAAAATAAGCTAGAGAGGGAAATTACAAACCCCTCCAGTATCTTTGCCAAGAAAATCTCAAATGGGGTCACATGACTGAAAAAAATGACTCAGCAACATAACGTAGATAGATGATAGATCGATAGATAGATAGACTGACTCAGTATGGCATAGTGGGGAAAAGGGAGGGAGAGTGACAGTCATCTGCATGAAGTAAGACAGTCATTTAAATACTTAGAACCTTAGGGTCTTCATTTTCAAGGTAAGCCCAAAGGTGTATGCTTGAATTGCTTAATAGAGTTGCTGTGACCAAAGTACTTTATCAGTCCTTATTTGGGTTTTGTCTTTGTATTCCTAACATTTAGAACAATACCTAGCACATAACAGGTGTTTAGTAAATTAATTGCTCATTGGTTGATCAATTGATATGTTTGTTTTTTTTTTTAATTTGGCTTATAATTACTTCGGTATAAGGAATTTCAGAGTTTTCACTCTTTCTGCCAATGCAGATGGGCACTTCCTCTTCAGTTTATAATCTTAGAACTTTCCTGAGGTCATTGAGAGCTTGAGCGACTTATCCAGAGTTACACAGAGTTACGTCAAAGGTTGCATTTGAACGTCTGCCACCCCATTGCCAAGGTTGGCTCTCTGCTACTATGGCACTACCGTGATGCTCTAGCTTTAAATCTATGCTCTTCTCTTTTATATTTACAAATGGCTAAATTACTGATGGAAAATCCAGCTTTCAGAAATATCACAGTGGATGTTAAGCCTGGTGAGAACATTCATACACTCTTGTCCCTTATTTGAACCATCGGTGGGTCTTTGCCTACTAATTTCAGATTTCCATTGAGTTTTGGGTTCGTGTCGAATGACCCTCTTGACATCTCCCTCATCTGGGCCTTATGGCAATGCCAGAGTAGGGCAGGGTGGGGCAGGAAAGAGGAGCTCTCTCTTCCTCCTCTTGTTTTGTTTGCTCTCAGGACCTGCAGCTCAGTGTCACTGTACTGTGTACATAAGATAATGTCTGACCTGCTTCTAGTTTAGATTCTATAGCTGCTCCTCCCCTTCTCTCTCTCCTTGGCATCCTTACCTTTATCATCTGCTGTTCTAGTATACCTGCTTTGCAACCTGATCTCAGTTACTTGTGTCTCAAAACATGAATAACAATGTTGTATTAATAACCCTACTGGTCCATGCCCAGAATATGGCCAACTCTGCCTCCTCCTCCACCCTGCATTGAACATCACCATTACAGAGTTCGAAACATGACAATGTTTCAACTAGCATCTGATAAGGAAGGAGGTCTTGCTGTCTTTCCTCAACTTTACACCATAGCCTCAGTCTTCCTCACATTCTATCTAGCATTATGTTTAGAACTCTGCTATACTTTTTTTAAAACTAGATGTGTGATCTCATTAGGGTAGGAAATCCTCTGTTCGGAACGCCTTCTACTCATGCAGGTTGGCACCTCCTTGTCAACTTAGTCATTCAGTCCATAAATGTTTATTAAGCATTTACTATGTGCTAGACTGGGAGTAGTCTTAGAGAATTGCCTAGAGTAGAGGTATGAAATAGCCCACAATACTCCCTAGTGCTGCCCAAAGCAGATTAAATGTAATTGAGAAAGACTTAACAAAATAAATTAAAATATAAAACAACACAGATAACATTAATTTGTAGTTTTTCAAGTCAATTTGAGTTGAACAGGGATCCATTTCTATTTGAGTTTGACACCACTGGCCTAGAGAACAAAGAGGTTAAGTGACTTGCCCAGGGACATGCACCTAGTTGGGTCTGAAGTGGTAGGCACTTGAATTCAAGTCTTTCTGACTCTGAGGTTGGCTCTCTGTACACTAGACCCCAGTGCCTCCTTGACAAACTGAGAATCATAAATGATCATCATTGTTATCACTGACATCCTCATCACCAGAGCTGACCTTTACATCGTGATTCTATCCTTCCAGTTTCTCTTATCCAAACTTGTTCAGTCACTATCAATCTCGTCTCACTCTGCATAATTCCCTTTTCAGGTTTGCCTGGCAGAGATAATGGAGTGGTTTGCCATTTCCTCCTCCAACTCATTTTATAGATAGATGAGGAAACTGAGGCAAACAGGGTTAAGTGACTTGCTCAGGGTTATACAGCTAGTAAGTGTCTGAGGACAAATTTGAACTCAGGTCTTCCTGACTCCAGGCCCAGAACCTTATCCATTGGGCCACCTACCTGCCCCAATTGTACATGCCTGAACTATACATGGAGAGAAATCTCCTTTGTAGTATTGTCAATAAATGGCCATTCCAACAACCCTGAAAATCTCCATCAGTGGTTGCACCAGATATGTGGTACCTATCAAGGGATCCCATTCAACTTTGGAAAAAGTTGAATTTTTAAGGAAGGCTGTTTGTTTTTTCTTACATGTAGCTAAAATCTGCCTCTGCAATTTTAACTCAATGATTCTCATTCTGTCTTCTAGAGTCAAGGATGAAAAGTCTAATCCCTTTTTCTTCATGACAACCCTTCAGTTACTTGAAGATAACTAGCATTTTCTCTGGAGGTTTTCTTCTCTTCTCCAAAGTTTAACATTCTCATTTCCTTCAACCTAACCTGATTTGGTATGGTCTTTAAGCTTTTCGCCCTCCTGACTGCCATCCATTCAATACACTTGGGTTTTTTGGTGTCTTTCCTAAAGAGTGACTACTATACAGGGAACATGGAATAGTGGATAGAGCACTGGCCTTGGAGCCAGGAAGATTTGGGCCCTGCCTCTGACACATATTGGATATGTGGTATGACCCTAGATGACTCATTTAACCTGTTAATGCTGTAAGCAACTCTAAAACCATAAGTTGCAGAGATAAAGTCTATCTACATCGGTTGAGGGATTTTCTTTGTCCAAGAATATCTTATATTAATGAAGTCACTAGTCAAAGAGTTCCCATCTCCTCTTAAACAGCAGCATCCAAACATGTGCCAATCAGGGTCAAAGATTATAGGTATCATTTTTTTAAAATACATTCTACACAGTTTTGCCAGAGATGCAAGTTAAGCTGTCATGACTTGACTGGTTTGAATATTCACTTTCTTCCCCCATTTTAAAACAGAAAATATTTGCATGTGATCAGTTCTATGGTATGAATCTCAAACTAGAGAATTTTTCAGAGATCATTGATGGTGACTCAGAATAATGGTGTTCTGGAGTCTGCTCATATCAGCTTTGGAGAGCTGATTGTTAAATTTTCACGGTGAGCATCTATGAAATTGGCAGACACTAGAAGCTTGAACTGTTGTCTTGTTGATTATCTAGACCAGGGGTGGGGAACATGCAGCATTGAGGCCATATGTGGCCCTCCAGGTTCTCGAGTGCAGCTTTGACTGAATCCAAACTTCGCAGAACAAATCTCCTTAATGAAAGGCTTTATTCCATAAACTTTGACTCAGTCAAAAGACCACACCCAAGGACCTAGAGGGTCACATGTGGTCTCAAGGCCAAAGTTCCACACCTCTGGTCTAGATTCAGTAAAATGATGGTGAAAATGTCAATAATGAAAGTTAAAATTAAAAGTGTGTCATGTATACTTTTTTTTCTGGAGAGCTGGTTGTTAAACATTTGTCAGCACACCTCTACTCAGAAATCACGGATGATATTTCTTTAAATAACATGGAATGTTATCTGTTGAGATCTGGTGGTGAATTTATTGAGGGCAGCTAAGTGATTATTTACTATTTCCTCGCTTATCTCTGGTTTCAATTCCTTGTCTATTTTTTATTTCTCCTGCTTTCTGTTCCAAAAGCAGCTAACTGGCACAGTAAATAAACTTCTGGACCTGGATTCAGAAAGAACTGAATTCAAATCCAACCTCACACACTTATTAACTGTGTTCCCTGGGCATGTACTTGACCTCTGTCTGTCTTGGTTTCCTCATCTGTAAAATGAGGATAATTATAGCACCTACTTTCCAGAGTTGTTTGAGGATAAAATGAAATAATATTTGCAAAGCACTTTGCAAACCTTAAAGCACTATACAAATGTTAGCTATTATTATTTTATTGTAATCTTTGTTATGAAAAATAGAGGCAAAACAGGAAACTACTAGTTCTCATTATATTATAATTTACAATATAGTTATCTGTGTGTTTTTCTCATCTGCATCTCCTTTACTAAGTTATAAGCTCCCTGGGGGCAGGAACGGAGCATTTTATTTCTTTTTTTCATGTTTGTGTCCTTAGCACCTGCCATAGCTCAGTCCACATGGCTGACACTTAATAAATGTTCATTGGATAAAATGAAACCTGGTTTCCCTGAATGAACTCCTTGCTCTCTGAGCTTAACCTCTGCCTGTTTCAGAAACCCAAGCTTTTTAATTGAGACTTTGAATGTGCTCTGCAGAGAAGATAGATCTTCTCCACCTCTCATCCCATTTTGCCGCAGATCAAAGGACTTCCAAAATCCAGCCCAGGAAACCCTTACATAAAGGAAGGTGCTGATGCATATGATGGTGTCATCATTTCTTATTCACTCAGTCTGCCATGGCTGGGCTTCCTGTTGTCCCTAAAATCGTACTAGACTGATGTCACTATAATCCCAGTTTACAGTCCATAGGATGTCGGAACTGAGCTACGACCTCAGAGGTCAGATGATTCAACCCCTCCTCCCTTTTCACTGTATCCTCCCAACACACACATTTTATAGGGAAGTAAGGCCATTCACCCAAGATCACTCAGCTTGTATCAATCAATAAACATTTATTAAGTGCCTATGATGAGCCAGGCACCATGCTAAGTGGTGGGGATGCAAAAAGAGGCAAAAGACCCTCAACGAGTTTATAATCTAATGGAAGATGCAACATGCAAATTTAACTATGTATGAACAAGACATATGTGTGCATATATATGTGTATGTATACATATATATGTGTATACGCACACATGCACACACACATATAGTTAATAGAGGAAAGGCACTGGAATTAAGAAGGGTTGGGGAAGGCTTTTTGTGGAAAGTAAGTAACCAAAGTACGATTTGAACTCATGTCCTCTGACTTACCAAGTCAATGCTTTCCACTCTGTATGTACAGCATGGAGTCATAGCACTGGATAGCCAGAACAAACCTTAAAAGTTCATCCAGTATTTTACCCCATCCAGCTTCTGGAGATTCATCTGAGCAGAATGTTTTCCTGCCCCAGCCTCACCTCCCAAACTTTGTAAGGATGAAATCTTAATTTTCTTGTCTGAATACTTTATTCTATCCAAAGAAATTCAGTCATACAACACAATCAGTCAAGGTTTAGGATGGGGCACAGATTGGAAGGAAGGAAGAAAAAAAGTTTAAAAAAAAAGCAAACTAACTCCTGTAGATTTCGATTTAAGCAGATTTCTTTGTCTCCCTCAGTGGACATTGTTTTAGGCTGAGAGAGCCTCTGAACAGACATTTGTTATTTCAGATTAAAGCCAGTCCCTGACCCAGGTCTGTGTGTACACAGACACCCAATAAATATGAATACATTTGACTGACTAGGCACCCTCTTCTGGGTGATTGTGTCTGCCTTTTGCTTACACTGAAATCTAAGGGCTCCTAATAAACTTAGGCCTCTCTACATCTGTTTTTGTACCTAAACTTACATACTTTACATGTATCATCTCATCTGATCCTTACAACAATCCTGTGGAATAATTATTATTTCAGCCCTTTCACAGATGGGAAGACTGAGTACAAAAGAGATTGTTAAGTGATGAGCCCACAAGTATACAGCTAGTGAGAGCCTGAAGGAGGATTCGAACAGTTCTCCCTGGCAAGTCTGGCACTCTGTTCACTGCACCACCTATAATCAGCTTCCTATATGGTTCCAACACTCACCTTTCCTCCTTACTAAAACTTCCCTGGTTCTTGATCTCTGAACTCTTCTTTTAAAACATAATATTTTATTTTTTTCCAGAATTACATGTCAAGACAATTTTTTATCATTTAAAAAAAAATTTAAATTCTAAATTCTACCCTTCCCTCTCTTCCCTCCTGATTTCTGAACTCTTAACTGTGACAATGAAGCCTCCTAACCAGCGGGGGGCTGATACATGTTTAAGAAATGGCTCTCTAGGGAGGAGAAAAATACAACATATCTCTGGCACTCAGGGAAGCTAGGTGGCATGATAGATGAAACGCCACCTAGGATCCAGAGTCAGGAAGACCTGAGTTCAAATTTGACATCAAACTTTAGCTGTGTGACCTTGGACAAGTCACGGAACCTTTTTTGAACTTAGTATTATGGATGAAAGAGCCATAATACTAAGGCACTTCTCCCCTTTACCAAAACAAAACAGAAAAACAAGTTTAGATCAATTCAATGCCTTTGAAAATAAATCATCATTGATCTCACCTGTCCTATTTGCCTATTTGTTGGGACAGTGAAGCAATGACAGGAGATGACAGGCAGAAAAGGGTGGCAAAAGCAAAGTCTTAGTGGGGGATGAAGTGTGACCAAGTGGTCACTTGATCATGACAAAGTCTTGGAAGATGGCCATTGATTAACTCCAGTGTCTGCAATTTCTGCAATTCCCTTGTGACTTCCTTATGTGGGACCTCCCCTGGACAAAAGTATAAAGCATAAGTTCAGTTTATAAGTTTATCGACTCCCAGGGTCCTTCTGTCCCCTGGCCTGGATGGACTCCCTCCCCTCCTATTCTCCATTTTGCTCTAAGTCATTGATCAATTTCCTCAGTGAAGAGTTAGCCAATAAGAGACTGGAGACAACCCTTGTAAGCATTTGTTTGTCCTTTAACTGAGAACTACAGAAGACTTAAATTTTCTTAGAACCCAAATAAATTAATTTTCTAATGGTAGAATTTCAGTCATCAAAATCAGTCAAAGAGATCAATACAGCCACCCCAATACCTGTGAAATCACACCCCAAAGGCACATAAATGTAGCCAAGCAAGAAGTGGATCTGTGATTTCATTGATAGGGGGAATTTTCAGATAAGGAAATAAAGTTGTCACCTTCTCTGCAACTTAGTGTTTAGTACAGTGTCTGGCACATAGCAGGTCCTTAATAAATGTTAATTGAATGAAGTTATAGTTTTGGAAAGCTGCCTAGAGGGAACTCGCTTAGGATAATCTATATCAAAGTCAGGATTTGAAACCAGGTCTTCCTGACTCTAAGGTCAACTCTCTAGGTTCACTGTGAATATAATGGAATATTATTGGGTTGTAAGAAAAATAAACGAATATAAAGAATTCAGAGAAAGAAGGAAGGTGTCCGCAAACAGATCAATATGACATAGAATCAGGGAAACCTTGTATCATTTGTATGTAGATCATAAATATGATCATACATGACTACAATACTGTGAGTAAAAAGCACACTAAAATGAGGTCAAATTCCATTGGTCATGTAATTGGTTATATAACTGGCCAGTTTGGGCCCTAGAGCAGAAATTGAGCAATGAAATGTCCTCTTTTCCTGGAAAGGTGGAGGGCTAAAGGTACATAATGTCATATATGCTGTCATACATGTCTGTCCTGTCAGCTTTCCTTAACTGTTTTTCTTTGTAACAAGGAATGACTCATGGGATGGGTGGGATATATCCAGAAACGACACATAAAAAGAAAAGGCATAAATTAAGCTTCAATTTTTAAAAGAAAGGGAAAAAATTCGATTGCAAAAGTGTGCCAGGTGGAAAGGGTAGCCCATCAGAGGATTACAGGAATTAAGTCCTGGAAGGGCCCTTAAAAACCAGCTGATCTGATCTCCTTATTTTATAGAGTGAGAAATGGTGCTCCACATGAGCTGTGACTTGCCCACACACCAAGTTAATGTGAGAACCAGGTCCCTTGATTCCTTAGCAGTCCCGACCCCTGGCTTGAGAACTGACTCATGATAAAATAGAGCTAATTTTAAGGGTCACTTAAGATATTTATTTATATTTATTTTAAGATAAAGGGAGTAAAGAGCTAGCAAGGAGTCTCTGGCACTACAGAAAATTTAACAAAAGTCACTTGACAAGGAAGATCAGACTAATCAAAGGGACCAGGGGCATCTGTAGGGGGCATAGAGGACATGCAAGTGAGTCAGCTTAAAGTAATGGAATGAAAACTTCCAGATGAATAGCACCCTGAATTTAGGCAGAAAATGGGTGAGCTGCAGTTCAAAGGTCCTGGGAAAGGGCTGATATTGGGTAATGTATCAGGAAAATAGACTTTGCAACAGCATAGCATGCTATAGGAGATTGGAGGAGGAGAAGGATAAGGTGTGGATGACAGGAGAAAGAGTAGAGATATTAAGGGGATGATAGCTAATTTAAAAAGGAAACTCTGGATGTAATAAAAAATATTTAAGGAAAATTTAACTGCTTCCTGCTCCATTTTCCAAGGTTCATAGGAAAGGCTACCACCTACTAAAGAAATTGTATCTAGAAGAGTCTACTTTCTTATAGATGGCAGAAGATAACAAAATAAGCCTAAGCAGTCTGAGAAAAATAGAATAAAGTTTCAGTTGTATTAGTATCAACCTAGTAAGAGATAAAATTAAAAATAAACAAACAGACCAAAAACCTCAGAACACAAAAGAACACAGAGCAGGTCCTAGTGAGATGCCCAGAACTGGGTATCCTTTGTAATGCAACCTGTGTTTATGACCCAATTCACTGGGCTAGATTTTATGGTGAGTAGGGCCAGATCTAGGCAAATGTGATGGCTGTTTTTGTAAGCCAAGTCGACTGAGTTGTATTTAGTACCAAATTTGTCTCTGGTATTTGGGATACCCAGTAAACCAAGCTTAATTAACTCAGCACTAAAGTCTGTGAGTTACCAATTTTGTTTGTTTGGTTTTTTTAAAGACTCATACTTTCTTAAAAAAAATAAATTTTGTTTCAATACCTATAAAATACCATTGTATATATACATAAATTCCCTACAATGCACAGAGGCTGAAAGCAGTTTAAGAAAACAGCACAAAGAGCGATTGTTACTGTGGTACAATGAAAAGAGCATAGAATTTGCAGTCCGAAGATCTGGGTTCAAATCTTGCCTTTGTCATTTAGTACCTGGGTGACCTTGGGCAAATCCCTTACCCCATCTGAACCTCAGTTTCCTTTTCTGTAAAATGAGATTAGACTGGATGATCTCTAAGGTCCTTTCAAATTTATGATCTCGTTACTGGGACTACATACAACATGCCATGCAAGCAAGGCAAAGAGTATTTATTAAATATTTGCCAGGCCTTGTGCCAAGTGCTGGATATACAAGTACAAGCAAAAAAGAGACAGTCTCTGCCCTGAAGGAGCTTACCTTCTCATGGGAGGAGGGAATATAACACCTATAGGGGAGCTAGAAAAGAGTGAGGATTTAGGGAAACAAAGACATGATGACAAAGCCCTTCGTATCAGCATAGCCAAGAAGAGAATGAAATATGGCTGGCCTGGACCTATTCCCCAAAATGGAGAGCAAGAAAAGAACTTACCACTGGGAGAGGGGACTGGCACAAAGGACAACATTGCAGGGTGAGAAATGTCCTAAGAGCTGAGGGAACTTTCAGGAGGGGAATGAAGCTTTGAATATTAAGACATTGTTGATAACCTTCTGTTGAGTGGTGCTGGAAACCAGATTGCAAAAGATCAAGAAATCAAGGTAGAGCCAAGATGGCAGAGTAATAGCAGGGACTTGCTATATAGCTCTTCCACAAGCCCAGCCAAATACCTATTAAAAATGACTCTAAACAAGTTCTGGAGCTGCAGAAGCCACAAAATTATGGAGTGAAGCAAATCTCCAGCCCAAGACAGCCTGGAAGGTCACCCGGTAGTGTCTATTGTGCCACAGTGAGGGCAGGTCACAGTCCAGTGTGGGCCATGCCAGCGCAGATGGGACCTGAGCAGGTCTTGGGGGGTCTGAGTCTCAGGCACCTGTGGGGGTTCCCAGACTTCATGACCCCAAAATTCAGAGGACAAATTAGAAGTTCAGTGGAAAAAACCTGTGGGACCTGTATGTGAGAATAGAGTGGTCGGGCCCCAGCCCCAGGGCTGCAGAGGGGGTGGAGAAGCCCACAGCAGCTGCAATGGGCAGGAGCAGCAGCAGTGGACAGGGGCAGCAGCAGCAGCTGTTTCTCCAGTTCTAGGCCCACAGATTGTGGGAGGATTGAGCAGCTGACAGTATGCCCCCTGACCCCCACTGGAAGTAGAGAACTACCTTGACAAAGAGCTCAAAAGTCAAGTAAATGGCTGGAGAAATGAGCAAAAACTGGGGGAAAAAAATCAGACTATAGAATCTTACTTTGGTGACAAGGAAGACCAAAGTATACAAACAGAAGACAAGAAAGTCAAAGTTCCTCCATCCAAAGCCTCCAAGAAAAATATGAATTGGTCTCAGGCCACGGAAGTGCTCAAAAAGGATTTTGAAAATCAAGTAAAAGAAATAGAGAAAAAGTTGGGAAGAAAAATGAGAGTGACATAAGAAAACATGAAAAATGAGTCAACTTTTTGCTAAAGGAGACCCATAAAAATGCTGAAGAAAATAACACTTATAAAATACACTGACCCAAATGGCAAAAGAGATCCAAAAAGCAAACTGAGGAGAAGAATGCCTTAAAAAAGCAGAATTGGCCAGGTGGAAAAAGAGATCCAAAAACTCACTAATCCTTAAAGATTTGAATGGAGCAGATGGAAGTTAATGACTTTATGAAAAATCAAGAAATTGTAAAACAAAACCAAAGGAATGAAAAAATAGCATACAATGTAAAATATCTCATTGGAAAAACAACTGACTGGAAAAACAGATCTAGGAGAGACAATTTAAAAATTATGTAACTACCTGAAAGCCATGATCAAAAAAAAAAAAAGAGACATTATCTTTCAAGAAATTATCAAGGAAAACTGCCCTGATATTCTAGAACCAGAGGGTAAAATAGATGTTGAAAGTATCCACCAATTGCCTCCTGAAAGAGATCCCAAAAGGAAAACTCCTCAGAATATTGAGACCAAATTCCAGAGCTCCTAGGTCAAGGAGAAAATATTGCAAGCAACCAGAAAGAAGCAAGTCGAATACTGTAGAAACACAATCAGAATAACACAAGATCTAGTAGCTTCTACATTAAGGGATGGGAGGGCCTGGAATATGATATTCCAGAGGTCTAAGGAGCTAGGACTAAAGCCAAGAATCACCCATCAAAACTGAGTAAAATACTTCTGGGAAAAAAAATGGTCATTCAATGAAATAGAGTACTTCCAAACATTTTTGTTGAAAAGACCAGAGCTGAATAGAAAATTTGACCTCCATACACAAGATTCAAGAGAAGGATGAAAAGGTAAACAGGAAAGAGAAATAATAAGGGGCTTACTAAAGGTGAACTGTTTGCATTCCTACATGGAAAGATCATATTTGTAACTCTTGACATGTTTCTCAGTATTAAGGTAGTTGGAGGGATTATATACATATATCCATATGGCACAGGGTAAGTTGAATATCAAGGGATGATATCTAAAAAATGAAATTAAGGATTGAGAGAGGAATATATTGGGAGAAAAAAGGGAGAACTAGAATGGGGCAAATTATCTCTCTCATAAAAAAGGCAAGAAAAAGCTTTTTCAATGGAGGGAAAGAAGGAGGAGGTGAGAAGGAAAGAGTGAACTTGTACTGTCTTCATATTTGGCTTAAGGAGGGAATAACATGCACATTCAATTTGGTATGAAAATCTATCTCACACTACAGAAAGTAGGGGGGAAGGGGATAAGTAGGGGTGGAGGTGGGGGATGATAGAAGGGAAGGCAAATGGGAGGAGGAAATAATTAGAAATAAACACTTTTGAGGAGGGCCAGGGTCAAAAGAGAGAATAGAATAAATGGGGGCAGGATAGGATAAAGGGAAATATAGTTAGTCTTTCACAACATGACAGTTATGGAAGTATTTTGTATAACTACATATGTGTAACTTATTGCTTGCCTTCTCAATGGGAGTGGATGAGGAGGGAGGGAGGGAGAGAAGTTGGAACTCAAAGTTTTAAAATGAATGTTAAAAAATTGTTTTTACATGCAATTGAGAAATAGTATATACAGGCAATGGGGTATAGAAATCTATCATGCCCTACAAGAAAACAGAGGAGAAGGAAATAAGGAAAGGGAGGGGAGTGGTAGAAGGGAGAGCAGATTGGGGGAAGGGGTAATCAGAATGCATGCCGTCTCAGGGTTGGGGGAGAAGTAAGATGGGGAGAAAATTTGGGACTCAAAATGTTGAAAACTAAAACTAAATAAATACTTTTTCAAAAAAAGATCAAGAAATCAGTTGGAGGTTAGAAAATCAAGGGAAGAGGTACAGATTTTTCTTCCCCTCTAGAAACATGTGGGAGGCAGGAGAGATGAAAAAATAGAGGAAGGGGACAGAAGACTCTCAAATGAGAGTATTTTAAGGATAGGGAAGTCCTGAGTATGTCTGTAGGCAACAGTCAAGGAACAAATTGGTAAGGAGGGTTTCATGTTGAAAGACAGGAAAGCATATTGGAAAGTAGAAAGATCAAAGCCAAGAAGATGAAATAATTTGCCTAAGGTAACACAGATAGGAAGGAACACTCTAAATCCAGTCTCCATTTCTGGAGCCATTTATACATGCTGTGCTTGTTGTCTACTCCTATAAAATCTAAGTTCCTTGAGGGTAAGTGTTATTTCATTTTTTTCTTTGTGTCCTCTATGTTTAATACAGTCCTTAGCAATCTGTCAACCAATATTTATTAAGTGCCTACTATGTGCAAGGCACTGTTCCAAGAGCTGGGGATACTAAGGCAGGCCAAAAAGAAAAAAAAAACAAACAAGCCCTTCCCCTCAAGATGTTCATATTCTAATAGGGGAAGACAACATACCAAAGGAAGCTGAAAAAGCAGAGGAGGCAAGAACTGGGGGAGAGGATGATACCTCATACAGGAACATGATAAAGTCAATGGTCAAATGGAAAAATACAAGGCAGCTAACCTGGTAGCCCTCCTTAAAAAGACGATCAGTTTGTCTCTGATTATTCACTCTCTTCTACCTACCTCCAATCAGAGACAGGGTCCCAAAAGGCTGGGGGTACTCAAGTGTTGTAATTTTTCCAAACTGATAAGATCTTACAAAAGATGAGGTTCTGGAGACAATGGTGAAGTCAGTGGCAAATAAGAAAAATCTTTTAAGTGACAAGTTCACAGTTAGCCTAAATCTTGGATTTCCTCCCTTCTTTTAGAAAGCCATGTCCCCACTCTATCCCCACCAAGAGTTTTAGTTCGAGCTTATTCTTAAATATATCCAGAAATACAAACAATGTACAAAGGACCACATTTTAGTACAAATAGGACCCAAGGATCAAAGGATTTAAGAGCACAAGAAACCTTGGAGATCATCTAATCTGATATTCAGTTTGACTGGATGAGTTCAGTGTTTGATCAGGTGAGAAAAAGTATTTTTTTCCAGTGATGGCACTATTGGGTTAAAACCTCAAAGACACCTGACTGTATGAAAATATTCATAGCAGCATCGTTGGCGTAAATGGGAGAATAATCAGGAGCCCTTGACTAATTTGATGAGTTCCGTTCCCCAACAGAGTGATAAGATTAAGGGGGTGTGGACAATGAATTCAAGATAATATGGAGAGAGTTATACGAAGCATAGCTATGGGAACACTAAACACAATTACTACATGCATTTTTTTAAAAAAATGAGCATCTAAATTTAGATCACAAACATTGGACCATGCATGAATTAATTCATTGTGACATACAAAAACTTCAAGAGACATAGTTTCTAGGTAATTAATCATTTTATTAATTATTGCTGGCAGATAATAAAAGGGTTATTTGGTTGTCTCTCTTAAACCAAAAACAGATCATGGCTGCTTCTTGATGCCCTTGGAACAGTGAGGGTTCCCAACAGATGGCAATCAACTCTGATTGATTAACAATTAATGAGAGAATGAATATTATAATAAAAGGTGGGCCTATTAATGAGGGACTAGGGGATGTGACTGATTACCCCTTATTCCTAGATCCCCCCCAGCCTTGGGCAATCAAGACAAAGGATTCCCCCCATCCCACCCCAAGTTCCAGGAGAAACAATGGACTTCTCCACTTGGGCAGGGTCTGAACAAGATTGAGGAGAAAGTTAATCTAATCCCATTATCAGTAATGTCCTTCAGATGCTGGCTTGACCTACTAGAGAATGAGGAAACAGGAAGGGAAAAAACCCTGGATCTCCCCAATAATTGGTTATTTAATAAAAATATATACACTTGGCCTTTCTTTTTTCACAAATAAGTAAATCAATAATGAAAAGCAAATTTCTTGGGGTTCTTTATTTTTCACCATTCTTTTCACCATATCTTATGCCATTCTTTGTTCAACCATCCCTCAGTCCATGATCATATGGTTTCTTGACCCAGCTTTTGCCCGAATGCTCAAATTCAGGGGGAAGTATATCCTTCAGGTATTTCCAAACAAAGGCCCACACTCCATCACCAGCTCATTGAAGCTCTCTTCAAATTAGTCAAAGACTTCCTTAGCAACCTCCCTTATACAAACAATGCTGCTTTGAGTATTTCCATACAGTCCTTAGCTCACAGACATGTTTCTCCATATTTTCCATGTCACAGTCTCTACCCAGGCCTGAAGTGCAGCGATGTTATTTTTACTCCCTACCTCAGGGTTTTATGGTACTGAAGGGGGTTTAATGTCTAATGCCTCTAGCTTCTAGCGTCTAATCTCTCTGCCATTGGCTGAAGCTCCCAATGATTGTGTCCTGCCCTCCAATTTTAGGAATCACCTACAGTCCCATCCATTTAACTAATTAATAGGTAAACTTTTACAAAGGAATATTTACTTCACATTGTAGCAAGAACAAACATATAATACTACCCCAAAAAAGAGGGGTCATAATTCCCTCCTTATACCAATTCACTGCGGAAGGGAAGGAGATTAGGTTTACAATTTAACTCAGTTCCTATAAGGCACAGTCTCATCAAATTCAAAACCCTCCTTGGGCTCAAATCTGAGGTACACTGGCTTCTTAGGGCTTTCTGCTAGGCTGGCACCACCATCCAGCTTGAAATCCTGCCTCCAAATTCACAATGGCTTGAGTCTGAGTCTGGGGAACTCTATTTCCTGGGGTCATAGTGCTTAAAAGGGAAAGAGAGAAGTTAGCCCTTCTCCACACCCATCTCAGTTCTTGACTCCTGTGCTGTTTATGAACAGGATTGTCATATTTCTGGATGCTAGAGAGAGAGAGAGACAGAGAGAGACAGAGAGACAGAGACAGAGAGAGAGAGACAGAGAGACAGAGACAGAGAGAGACAGAGGGAGACAGACAGGCAAGCAGTCATAAAGATGCAGCTTGTTCTAGTTGTATAGCCAGGGGAAAGAGGCTGTCCATCTACATGGTAGAGGAATACAAAATACCATCTCCTAGAAGCAAGTCCTTAGCATCTCCCATGATGACAAAATACTATCCACTTGCAGAGAGAACTGATAAATTCTGAATGAAAATTGAAATAAAATGTTTTCACTTTCTTTTTTCTTTTTTCAACATGGCTAATACAGAAATATGTTTTACATGATTTCACATGTATAATTGATAACACATTGCTTGCCTTACCCTTCTCAATGGGTGGGTGTCATTGGTCTTCTGAGAACAAAGAGCAAACGACAATGTGTAAGCAATAAGAGCTGCCCTACTAGGGACCCAAAGGGTCAATTCCATTTGGGCAACACTTCTATTTCCTCCCTCCTCCTCCTCCTCTTTCTCTTCTCACTCTGTTCACATGAATAGTCATACCCTTACATGTGGATGCTCTGTTCAAAAGAATATAAATTTGGATTGCTTATACTTCACTAGATATCTTGGGGTTTGTAAGCTAGATATTTTTTTCTTCCCTACTTATTTATTCTATTGTGTTTTATTTTTTTCCAAAATACTAGGACAATTAATTCTTTTGTCTCATGTAGTTTTCATTTATGCTTTCTTGAAATGTAGCTCTGAAAAACCAGGCTTTAATCAAACCCATTGGTATTCAAATGGAGCTATTGGACTATGCTTTTAAACCCAGATCACTCTGTCTCTAACTGATTGGCTAATAACAGGTCCCTGCTCAAGCTTCATTTGGTCATTGTTTGGGTTTTGATGGCTCACAGTGAGTATAAATAGCAATTTTTTCCGTTCTGGCCAGAAACTCTGAAGGCCTTCCTCTCCCAGACTTATCTTTTTGTGTAGACAAAGGAGGCCATCTTTTGTCTCAATTCTTACCTAGGCTTTAATCATTGAATGGGTGTTGCCTCAGACAAACTGAGACTTGGGAAAAAGCTGAGCTTGAAAGGTCAAGATCTCCCAGTGTATCTAGGGCCATCACCAGTCATCCTAACCTATGTCTTGCTACTGGACTCCAGTGACTTGGGAGGAGAAAGTGAGGCTGATGACTTTGTGCAGCTCTGCCTCACTTAAATCCAATTCACTTGAAAATCAAGATATCACCCTCCTGATGTCATTGTCCTCTTCCATAATGAAGTAGGTAGAAGAGGAGTTGAAAGGGAGAGAATTTAAACTCAAAATTTTTAAAGTCACAAATAACTAAATAAATACATTTTAAAAAGTAGCATTCATTGTTTCCCTAATATGTGCCAGGTACTGGGCTAGGCACTAAGGACTCTTCCATGCCTACAAGGAGTTTATATTCTGCAAGGGAGACACTACCATACATTTTTGAGAAAATACAAAAATGTACTAAATAAATAGCACTAGAAGTAGGGCCTGAGGATTTAGAACACCACCTCCTACCTGTATGACCTTGGGCAAGGCCATATAGGTAGCATGGTGGATAGAGAACTGAATCTGGCTTAAGTCAAGAAGACCTGAGTTCAAATCCTGCCTTAGACATTTACTAGATAGGATGCAAGATTTCATAGCATTAATTCTGAGTTTCTATCTTTGATTTTTTTTGTTATAGCTACTGAAGATAACCATAATGTAGAATTAGAGTTCTAATAAATAAAAACTAGAAAATAATTTCATACATATATATATATATATACACATGTATATATATATACCCATACACCTATATGTATACATATAGGTGTGTATATATATACATATATATGTGTGTGTATATGTGTGTGTGTGTATACATCTCCATGTGTATATTTTTCCCCAGAGCTGTAAAACACTAATTTGACCTTTCAGAATTTTCCTTCAAATTACCCTGGATTTAGGGAAATACCTAGCACAATTTCATTATTGGTGTAACAGAGGCATCTTGAAGGTCATTGATGCTGCTGTGATTGATGGATCTTTCTGAGAGCTGAATAAAATGATAAATACTCTTTTCTTACAGTTGTTACCTTCAGGTTTTAATAAATACAAATTAGCAAGCATAATAACTGTACTGAGCATACTGTTTGTTTCTGTTTTCATTCCTTGTGAAGTCCAGTAAAAATTATGTACACCTGTGGAGCTTCTCTCTCTGAAGTGCTGATTAATCAAAACAAGATAAAAATGATAATTTAATAATTCATTTGAAAAATAAAGTTACCACCAACATGCTGGGGAAAAAAAACCTTCTACTATGTGGATACCGTCAATTTTCCTTTTTAAAGTAGAACTGGTTAGTCAACATTTTTTGCCAAAGCATTTCCATTTCTCATGCCTGGTAAATCAATGTACTTGAATGATTTGCATAGTTATTTAGTAATCTATCAATCCCCCAACTCCTTAACTTCCTGGAAAGGAAACCTGAAAAGATCTGGTGCTTGGGTCCTGTTTTCCTGCAATGACTCTGAAAATTGACCTTGGTGTTTATGGAACAGTAGAATGGCCTCTGGAGCCAGGAGAGCTACAGTGCTTGTGCACTTAAAGGTCTGGGGTCTTATGTGTAGAATGGATTCTGTACTATGCAAGCTTCCCCTCTAAAAAGATGGGTCAGATTCTTTTCTCCTTCACTAACCCTTTAGGCTTTCACACCAAAATCCTGAGGAAAAGATCAACCAAAGCAAGTTGGTTCAAGTCTAGGGTCTACCTAAAAGGGACTATCCGAGGTTCTCAATAAATCTGATCTAGGTATATCAGATTTAATTCAGCTATTTATTTCTCCGTGTGTAAAAGAAAGGTTTAACACACAAAAGATTCATAAGCTTCCGTGAACAAAGACTTTTAGCTTGAAATGGCACCTCAAGATTCCTATTATACTCTCCCAGGAGAATGATATTTAAAAACTGAAATAGTAAATGGATTTCATCTTCACTGTGGTTCTATACTTTGAGCAATTTTTTTCAAAAGCCATGTTGTCCAACAAGCTCTGGCTAGCTCTTGAGGGTATCCACCTGTTGGTGTATCTTCCCTCTTCTCCTCTAAGTAATGGCTTCAGTGGGTGCTGCAATGTAGTCAGCACTGATTGGGAGAACCCAAGGACCCAAGAGATCCTGACCAATTGAACTTATGATGTTGTCTCCAAGAATGGAAATACCTATTCCAGCATCACTGTTTAGGCACCTATGTTCAGGGGGGAAATATCAAGAAAGAAGAGGCAACCAGAGGCCCAAGATCCAGTCTTAGGTTCATCTAGGCAGCACATACTCTTGCTTCCATGTATAATCACCATTGCTGCCAGGGGAGGGGAAAGAAGAAATCTCCCATCTCCTCTCATGGACAGTCCCAGATATAGGGCACGTGTTCCAGAGAAAGGGTAAGACCAGCAGCTGTCTCTCCTTTTCAAGTCTCCTGAGTGGGCAGCTCCTCCTGGCTCAGTGGTCAGTCCTCTTTCCTGCCACTGGCAAGTGGATCAAAGGACCAATAAGGGAATTTCTTCTTGACCTCAAAGTGACAAGTCCTTCAGCACTGAGCCAGCTCCATACACATATTGTGGTTTGGCCCCTGCTGTATATAAATAACATATCACACTACAATTTTCATGTTTTAAATGCCAGCCTCAATGTTTTCCCAACATGAAATCAAGAGATACATTGAGTGGCTATAGAATTCTCATCACTTTTTTTTTAAACTCTAGTTCCTCTTAAATTTACCCCTGCTTCTGTTAGCAGTACTGAAGAAAAACAATTCATTTCTTTCAATCTCATGTTCTGGTCCTTGTTTTTATGAAAGAATTAAAATAATCACTTCTTTTAAAAATGGCTTAATGATCTAGAATTAAAAGAAAGAAAGGAAAGAAGGGAGCAAGGGAAGGAGGGAAGAAAGGAAGGAGGGAGGAAATAAGAAGGAAAAGGAAGGAAGGAAAGAAGGAAGGAGGAAAGAAAAAAGGAAGAAAGGAGGGAATGAGGGAGAAAAGGATGGAAGGAAAAGTTATGTCCATATAGCATCCTGAACTGTAACAGTGACTGAAGTTTTGCTTCAGGGTGTCAGATAAAGGAGGATCCTAAACTTGGCTCTGACAGCACATGCAGTCCTTCAGAAGTATAGAAATAACAGGGCTTAGACTTTAGCTATCCAAGATGACTAATTAAAATAAGCTATCAGATGGTAAACTCCAGAGGATCCTTCACTCTGCCCTACTTCTTTCCCCTCCTTTTAGACTCCCGAGGGTCTTTTTCATCCCTACCATCAGACAAGTACCTAGTCCTGATCTAAATTTGCCTGAGGCACAGTTTGGGTAAATATAAATTTCCAGGGTTTAAACATTCACCCTGAACATTTAACAACCAGCTCTCTGATTCAGTTAAAATGGTTACAACCCATCCCTGCTTATAGGTTAATTTCATTAAAATTAATTTCATTAATTTCATTTCATCCTCAAAAGGAGGATGTTTTATCTAAACAGTTCAATGCAAAAAGCAGTAGATGAAAATGTGAGGCCACTATTTCAGACCACTGAATATGTCCCACCACTTAGGTGTGGCATTCATAAATACATGTATGTAATTAAAATCCATTCTTGTGGGTTCATAGAATTAATAGTAGTCAGCATCAGTTCTTTGAAGAGTTCTGGACAAAGAGTAACCTTGGATACAGCAGCCTCAGCTAAGCCAAGCCCAGCTTTCTCAGAGTTGTTGCTAGGGCAACAGGACAGAAGTAGGTGTGAGGGTGCCCCACTTTGGGCCCACATTCTGTTGCCCTGACAACAACACGTGTGGAGATGGTCATGTTTCAGCCCACAATTTCTAACCCCCAGGCATGAGTTCTAGTGGTCTGGCAAAGTGGCAAGGTCTGTGTTTACCATGCAGCTCCTGTGGTCATGTTGAATGCCAAGAGAAGTATGACATTGCTGTAGGTACTTGTAAGAGGCCCCTTGGATTGAGGCAGTTAACGGAGAGGAGGGAAGAGTTAAGCCCACACTGGAACATCAATCAGGCAAGTCCCCTCTGGGATAAGGCTCCCAGAGACATGTTTTGGGAGGAACCTAACAAGAAGAGATGGGAACTAGGTTCCAAGGCAGGGCTGGGATATAGGCAAAGGCTAGGATGGAAAGCAAACTGAAAACAATCAAGGTTTACTTTTTTTTTTTTTCTAAAAATCAGGGCAAAAAATAAAAAGACTGGCTTCAAAATCTGATATGTTCTTAATGTATGTTGGTAGCTTGAAGGCAAAACCCAAGGCTTTTTTGCCAAGACACAGAATTAGTCATTAAATCAGTTAGATTATTTTAAAAAGCATTTATTAGATGCTTATCATGTTCCAGGCACAGTGCAAAGTACTGGGAATATAAAAAAGGGCAAAAATAGTCCCTGCACTGAAGAAAGGGAAGACAACATAACGAGTAAAATACAAGATATATACACAGTTGATGGAAGATAGTTTCGGAGAGAAGGCATTAGGGGAGGGGAAATCAGAAATAGTATTATAGTGCTTTAAGATTTTCAAAGTGTTGTAAAAATGCTATCTCATTTGATCCCTACAGCAACCTTGCAGATTAGATGCTATTATTAACCCTGTTTTATAGAGGTTAAGTGACTTACCTTTTAAAGGTCTGAGGCAGAATTTGAACTCAGATCTTGCCCACTCCAAGTCAAAACACTCTATCACCACCTACCCGGAAAAACCTTCTGCAGAAGGTGGAGCTAAGTTATCGAGGAATCTGGGGAAGCCTCGGAGGCAGAGATGGTAAAGAAGAGTGACAATATTGCCTAGTATTAAGTTCAAACTTACTTGCCTGGCATTCAGAGCTCTCAGAAACCTGGCCATGCCTTACCTTACTTTTGGAATTTCCTTGAGCCAGGCTGTATTCTCACGGGTGCCTTTACAATTCATGCTTTTATTCCACCTCCTGCTCTCTACCTGACCTAGAACGTCCTTCCTTCTTTTTGCCTACTCTCAATTGTACCACTTACTCGTTGTGCGTGGTTGAGCAGAGCACCCCTTTCCTCCTTTATCAAATAGTGATCAAAAAAATCACAGATTCTCAGAATGGTAAGGGACTTCAGAGGTCACCTAGTCCAGTCCCATTTTCTGGCAGAGAAATAAGACTTTCCCTATTTAGTATAAAATTTTCTTTAGAGAATTACTGTGAAGAGAAAGACTTAGAGTCCTTAAAGTATGACACAGAAATATAAGCTATGGTTACTCATCGTACTGCAAAGTACGCTTCAGAATTCCTGTCTTCGAGGAAGCCTGGACAGAGAGCTCATATTGATGTCTTCTTTTCCTAATTTCTAGTCTTTTCATTTGGGGGTTTGGGGTTTAGTGATCTTTTGTTCTCTAAATTATTTTTCTATGAGTTGATTTTCCCTCTCCAACTATTTTGTAATCTTCTTGAGGGCAGGGTCCATAGTCTGCATTACCCACAGTCGCTACGACATCGTCTCCTCTGGGGGTTATTATTCTTTTGGGGGATTTTTGGCCCCTTTGCAGACTTGCAGATCTTTTCTCAGAATGTTTTCACATGTATAAAATAAAATATGTAGAATTATGAGGGAAAGCAATTATTTTGAAATACAGTTTTCACAAAAATAGATATTTAAGTACATAGCCTGCAGGTTAGGAGTCTCTGATCTGGTACCATCCCCTAACTTTACAGAAGAGAAAATAGAGGCCCAGAAAGCAGAAGCAACTGCTTCAAGGTCACATCAATATTGAAGTCAGAGGTGAAAATCTGATGCCACACCTCCCAGTTTGAGAATTCTTTCTACTTCTTAAGGCTTTTGTGAGGACCAAGTGAGATACTTGTAACATGTTTAGCACTGTGCCTAGCACATCGTGGGCACTATATAATATTCATTTCCTCTCCCTGTCCCCTGTGTTTCTAGGGAGACACTCATCCATTATGTGCAGCAGTACTGGGATATAAGTAAAGGTACACACGCCTCAGCATTTCAGCCCCAAGCTCTAAAATGCAGTCAACAACATAGAATTGAAGCCAGATTAAAAGAATGATCTCTCTTCCTTCACCCTTTCTTTTCTCCTTTCAAGAGGTTTCCTTCTTTTATTCCCCTTGTCATCTGTCATGGCATCACCTGTTTTTCCATTTTACCATGCTATGCTGTTAGAGATTTCTGTGCATTGTCACAATGAGGAGATGCACAAGTCACAGGGGCAGGTAGGATGGGGCTGGCTTTGTGCTCAGAATGACAAGTCTGGGGACAAGAGTTAGGACAGCCGCAGTCAGGGGGACATGCAGGACACTGCAATGACATTCAGACTTGATACAAATGGGAATGCATGTGTATGTGCATCTTCCTTCTGCATTGCACCAAAGTACTTTGAGTGGAAGGTAGATGGAGCTATGATTATAGCTACCCAGCGGCAATTCTAGAGAAATTTTTTTTTTATTAGCAGCTTCCATCGTTGCTGGGGATGTTAAGAAAGATGAAGGCATCAGCTAAGCACCTTTAAGGACTAGATATGGTAGACGTATAAATAATATTAGGGTAGGGTGAAGTTATTTAAGACAGGTTCAGCCTAAGGGGATAGAAAAATGATGAGGTAGAAAAAGGAATAAGGGCGCTTTAGAGAAACATTTCCTAATAAGGAGCAGCTAAGTGGTTCTCAACCCCCTGGTCCCCAAGCCCAGTCTTACCCCACCTTCTGAGACGTTATACCCCTTCACTTCCCTCTCTCCTTTTAGAAGACAGTGTGATCTAGTCACTTCACTGAGAGTCAGCCTGCTACAGTGATCCAAGTGATGGACACAAAGCCAGAAAAACCTCACTGTGAAACCAACCTCTGGCAATTACTGGTTATGTGGCCATGCCCAGGTCCCTTAACTTCTGGTAACCTCAAAATCTTCTCAAGTAAAAAAAAAAAAGAAAGAAAGAAAAAAGTGGCTCAGTGGATAGAGGGCTGGACATGAAGTCAAGAAGACTCATCTTCGTAAATTCAAATCTGACCCCAGATACTTCTTTGCTGTGTGACCCTGGGCAAGTCACTTAACCCTGTTTGCCTCAGTTTCTTCAACTATAAAATGAGCTGGAGAAGGAAACGGCAAACTCCTCCATCATCTTTGCTAAGAAAACTCCAAATGGGATCAAAAAGAGTTGGACATGACTAAAATGACTCAATAATTTCAAGAACCTTAGCTTCTCCATCACAATAGTTTTTAAGATTTAGTGAGAGAATAATTTTTGAATATTAAAATACTGTAGATAATATATATTATTTAATATATAAAGTGTTATGTGTAATATATGCACACAATGTATTTGTATATTTATATATGTGTGTATACACATATACAAGCATACGTGTGTTGTCCTGTCCATTTACATTGTTATAGGCCCTGCGTGTATTTACTTTCTGCATACTTTATATCAGTTCAGTTTCTATGTCTTTCCATGCTTCTCTATATCCTTCATATTCAGCATTTATTATAGGGTGGTAATATATTATTTGTAAATATTACATGTGACATGTATCAGGTATGATTGAAACAACTCAATGACGTACATGTATATGTGTATATATGTGTTATGTGTATACACATGCACATATATATTGTTATATACCTCCAGATAGTTGAAGATCAAATGAAATCATTTTTTAATATTTAAGTACTACAGATAATGTTATTTAATATGTACTTAAAGTGTTATATGGAATATATGTCTACACAAATACATACATATATGTGTGTGTGTATATACACTCATACACAATGTATATATATATATAGAGAGAGAGAGAGAGAGGCTAAATGACTCATCCAGGATTACACAGATAGAAAGTGTTGGAGGCAGAATTTCAACCCTCATCTTCCTGACTCCAAACCCAGCTCTCTAATCATTACATCACTTAGCTGCTGTTATATACATAGGCTTGGATATGTAATATACGTAGTAATGATGATAATAATAGTAGCTAGCATTTACATAAGACTTTAAGGTTTGCAAAGCAACTGATATGCTATCTCATTTGAAACATACAATCATCCTGAGATAGGTGCTTACATGTACCCATATACAGTCAGTCCTCACTATTCCCAAGTTTAACTTTCCCAACTTCAAGCATTCTTACAATTTTATTAGTAACCTCATTTTCATTTTCCTGTTGGCAACCACACACATTTATGAGTATGCATAGTAAAGAAAAAGTGAGAGAGGAGAGGAGCCAAGTCTGTGGAGTGGCTGGTATCTTTCTAGGTGCTTCACTGGTCTTGTTTACCCTACCACTGTATTTATTGCATATTGTCATTGTTTACCTTTGAAACTCAAGTTTTTCTTGTTGTGATTATGTCTGCAACTTATACTGTAAGCCCTTTGGGCTCTAAGCCCAAGCATGCAAAGTCAGCAAAGCAGCTTAGTGAAAAAAATAAAGGTGTTGGATAACTTTGGTGCGGGAATGTCTGCAGATGCTGTCAATAATGGGACCATTGTGGATATCAAACCGAGCACAAAGCAAATGTTACTGACCAATTATTTCAAGCTGGTGTGTCTCCAGCAACATCTGCCAGCCATGAAGGACAAAATTTTTAAATGATGTTGAGACCTTCCCACTATCGATAGCTTCAGTGACCAAAGTTCCATCAACCTCTCCCTTAGTTTTCAGAAGGCAGAAAAGTAGAGAGGTTTACAGTAGTGTAATATGCAATACAACACTTACACTGCCATCTGACACAGTGGAAGGTGAGATTCAGGTTAAAAAATGTTTTCCTTTTAAGAATTTTATTTGTAGAAATGTGGAAGTCATTTGCAGAATGTAGCAGATCATGTTTGTGTGTGGGTGGGTTTCATTGTATTATGTGTTGATTTGTTATATGATTTCTTCCATTTATTTTAGTTCGACTACATAGTATGACTATAGTGAAAATGTGCTCAATAGGAAAGTATATGTAGAACCTAAACAGAATTGTATGCTGTCATGGGGAGGGAGGGGGGTATTGGGGGAAGGGTGGGGGGTATAAAATCTTAACTTTAAGGAAATGATTGTAAAACATTAAAAAAAATAAAATAATAAAAAAAGAATTTTATTTGTTGTATAGTATTTATGGTAATATAAATTTCACATGTTATAAAAAGTTTATTTTGTCTGAAATCAGTGTGTTCAAAAAAATATGACTTTGGGATAGTTATATCCCAAAAGGTCACAGAATTCTAGGAAATTACTAGCAAGAAAAAAATGTTTTGCATGTTCCCAATTTTATTTTACTCACTGCATTTTATGGGCTATTTCATGGTTACTTTGTTAGGAAAAGTACATTATCAGAATTAATGTTTTATTACAAAGAATTGTATACAGAAAAAGTGTATTTTTAGCAATCTTTAATGAAAGATTCCAGCTTTTGGTGGTGACAGCAACCTCACCCCTTATTTCTCATAAGTTTAATGTATCAGCATTCACATTTTTTCATTTTCATGCTAGTTTCTACAAACATGACCCCTGAAAAAGTTGAGAACTGACTGTACTATATATGTGTGTATACATATACATATATAACATATATTCTTATATATAATATTTTATATATAATACTTATGCTTCTACACACATATGTATATGTATATATACACACATATATATACATATACATGCATATGGGCAGCTAAGTGGCACAGTGGATAGAGCACTGGACCTGGAGTTAGGAAGAACTGAGTTCAAATATGGCCTCAGACACTAGCTGTGATCTTGGGCAAGTCACTTAGCCCTGTTTACCTCAGTTTTCTCATCTGTAATCGTGATGTAAAACATCATGTCTCACAGGATGGTTGTATACTTACGATGATATGGTATGTAAATTACCTTGCAAACCTTAAAGTGCTACATAATTGCTAGCTATTATTCTTATTAGTTCTGTATGAGTATGTCTCTATAATTCTTTATTGGATCGGAATAGTGAGTTCATTAAGGTAGGAAATACTGGATGCAGGGACCTGTTCTATAATTTATATTCTTAAGAGTTTCCTGGGATGGGAAGTGTACTAGGGCACTTGAAGGCTAAATGACTTTTCCAAGGTTATGCAGCCATTAGGTATCAGAGATGGAACATGAACCTAGGTCTTCATGCCTTTCATTGACTTGGCTTCTCCATATATAAATGCCAGCTATTGTTATTTGACAGCCATAGTGGCATTTGGAAAACAGAAAGTTCCTGCCTGACTCCATCTGGCTTGCTATATAGAGAGACTTAAGCCAGCTTGTGCCACGGTCTTCTCATTTGTAAAACAGGATAATAATTCCCAACACTCTTCTTTTTGAGAATTCATAGGATCATAGATTTAGAGCCTTTGGGTATCTTAGCAGTCAACTAGTCTATCCCCTTCATGTTACGGAAGAGGAAACTGAGGCCCAGAAAGTTAAGTGATTTGCTGATTGCTATGTAGCTAGTAAGTGATAGATTTGTTGTTCAATTGTGTCAAACTCTTCATGACCTCATTTGGGGTGTTTTTGGCAAAGATCCTGGAGTCATTTGCCATTTCCTTCTTTAGTCATTTATAGAAGAGAAAACTGAGACAAATAGGATGAAGTGACTTGTCCAGGATCACACAACTAGTGAGTCTCTGAGGTAGCATTTGAACTCAAGTCTTTGGACTCCAGTTTGAGCACTCTATTCACTGAGCTACCTAGCTTCCCAGAAGTGACAGAAACATACCTCAAACCTGAGTCTGTTTATTCCTGGTCCAGTGTTCTTCTCATTACACCACAGCTGCCCTAGAGGGGTGTTGGGAAGATGAACAAGAAACAATCATTCTGCAATTGCAGGAGACCTAGGTGTGTGTTCTGGGGACTAAAATGGAGCACCTTTTCTATTGGCTATTATCTATCGATAGCCTCTGTTTACAGTGATGAAAGCAGTAAGTCTGATAAGATATTTGAAGACAAGACACATATTTTAGAGCTAAAAAAAAAAAGAAACATATTGATCACCTAGCCAGGGATTCTTAACCTCTGGTGTAGGACCCTCCCCTCCCTCCCCAAGACAGTAAAGTGATATAGTGGATAATGTGCTACTACTGTACCCACTGTCAGAGAGACCTGAATTCAAATCTGTTCTCAAACACTTACTATGTGACCTTGGGCAAGGCCATTAACTTTTGCCTCAGTTTCCTCATGTGCAAAATGGGGATGGTAATAGGACCTGTCTCTCAGGGTTGCTGTGAGGATCAAGTGAATTAATATTTGTAAAGCACTTAGCATAGTGTCTGGCACATAATAGCTGATTGGTAAATGTGTTTCCTTCCTTCCCAAAGAATCTGTGGAAAGATGTCAGGGGATCTATAAACTTGGACAGGAAAAATTACAGCCTTATTTCATTCAATTGAATTAATTTCCTTTGTAATCTTATGTATTTTATTTTACACATTTATCTCCCTTTATCTTTGTCTCTGTCTCTGTCTCTCTCTCCCTCTCTCTCTCTCTCCCCTACTCCCCCCCCAACACTTTGCACAACTCTGCCAATTCACAAGCAAATCAAAACATCATCCCAAGATGTCATTGGCCCTCCTCAAAAACAAAGTACAAACAACATATAGCATGTACTTAATTTAGGTCCTGCTCTAGCCTTTCACCCATGGTCCAGTTTGGTCTCTTGGCTCAGGACTGTCTGCTTTTTTTTCTAGTTCAGCAAATTGGTTTCCTATCTCAGTCCTCTTGCACCTGAGTACCAATCTGGCACTTAGTTCCTTAGAACTCAGGCTTCTCAGGTCAAGTAGGTGGAGCAGTGAATAGAGCACCGGCCCTCGAGTCTGGAGGACTTCAGACACTTGACATTCACTAGCTGTGTGACCTTGGGCAAGTCACTTAACCCAATTGCCTTGCCTTCCCCCAAAAAAAGGAAGAACTAGGGCTTCTGTCTTGACCTCTACCAGTTCTTTCAAAGTCTGAAGTCCTGATATTGGATAACAGGCTTCAGGATTGAGTTTCTGCTATTTCCTAACTAGTCTCTCTGAAGATGCCATGCTCTACTAGGACATCTGCCTACTCTTTGCTTCAGAGATTTCCTTCCCCAAAGCCTATCCTACCCCGATGAACCAATCTATCTGATCCAAGCTATAATGATAGCCTGAACTTATATGATGCTTTAAGATGTACTAAGCACTTTACCCAAAACTAGATCACAGCCCATCCATGACATCTCATCCATGGCATTGTTTCACACGTTCTCCCACACATTCTCCAAAGGATCTCTTTTTAAAATTATTTTATTATTTATTGGTTTTGTTTAATTTATTATTTGTATTATTTATTGCTATGTATTTCTTTTGTTTTACATTACTTTTGTTTCTTTTTTAAAAAATTAATTCATTTTTACATGCATTTATATGCCTCCTACCATCCCCATCCCACACTGAACAAAACAAAAGCCTTCATCACAAACATGTATGATCCAGCAAAAAAAAATTGGCCATGCTTGAAAATATGTCTGTTTCTGCATTTTCAATTCATCAAAGTAAGTAGATGGCCCAGTGGATAGAGCACTGGACCGGATGGGAATTAGGAAGACCTAGGTTCAGATTTATACTCAAATACTTACCAGCTGTGTTACCCTGGGCAACTGATTTAACTTCAGTCTACCTCAGTCTCCTTTTCTGCAAAATAGGGATCAAATAGCACCTATCTCAGTGTTACTGTGAGGATGAAATGATATTTGTAAAGTGCTTAGCTCCATATCTGGCACATAGTAGGCACTTAATAAATGCTTCTTCCTTTCTGCCATCACTTCTTAGGCATAGAGTAAAGCATTTCATCCTCATGAAGTGTTATGATCTATTGTTGTATGGCTCAGAGTTCTAAAATCTTTCTAAGTTATTTTTGCCTATAAAGCTGTTGTATAAATTGTTCTAGGGCTGCTAACTTCCCTCTGTATCAGTTTAGAAAGATCTTCCCAGTTTTCTCTAGAACTGTCTAGGTCATCATTTTTCATACTTCAGTGTATCCCACCCCATTCCAATATCATAATTTGTTTAGCCATCCCCCTAGGGGTGGAAGATACCCGCTTCGTTTCTAATTTTGGACTACTATTAAAAGAGTTTCTACACATATTCAAATTATTTTTCACAATAACACTACAAGACAGGTAAAACAAATATTACTGTTCCCATTTTAGAAATAAGCAAACTGGGATGCAAAGAAGTTATAATCAATCCAGGATAATAATAGCAATAACTAACAATAGCAATAGCATTTTTATCTAGTATCTTAAAGCTTACTAAGTATTTACACACAATATCTCATTTGAATGAATGAAATTAAATGAATGAAAATTATTTATTAAATGCTTACTATGTATTAGGCAGTATGCGAAGTATTGGGGCTACAAATATAAGCAACAAGACAGGTCCTGCCCTCAAACACCTTACATCTAAGAGGGGAAGGCAATACATACAGGGGATTAGTGGCCAAGGGTTACTGTTTTGGATGCTGAAGTCAGAGGAAACAGTAACTGGAATCAGAGGAAGGTTGGTTGACATGTCATTACAAGCAAGGGTAGTGTTGATTTGATACTGTTCTCAGAAGAAAGGAAGGAAGGAAAGAAGGGAAGGAAAAGATAATTCCCTGCTCTCAAAGAGCTCACAATCTAATGGGAGGCAGAAACAATATGGAAACAACTTTATACAAACAAGATAAAGACAGGATAATTTGGAGAAAATCAAGAGAGGGAAGGCACTGGTGTTAAGGATAATTAGGAAAAGCTTCTTGTAGAAGGTGGAATTTAAACTGGAATTTGAAGTAAACCAGGGAAACCATGTGGGTGGAGACAAGGAGGGAGAAAATTCTAGGCATGGGAGACAGCCAGAGAAAATGCCCAGAATTGGGAGATGGATGTGTTCTGAGATGAAAAGCCAAGAAGTGGGCATCACTGTATTGTAGAGTACTTGGAGGGGAGTAAGGTCTAAGATGGAAGCAATGGCACATGTAGTCTCCAAATTCTTTTGGTTTAGTTTCTGGATTGTACTATACTAAATGTTTTAATAATTAGCACTACTCTAAACCAGGCTAAAGCTATCCCCTTATCATAAAATTATTTGCTAAGCAAAGAACATAAAGAATTATTATACTACTTGGGGGACAATTATTTTAAAGCTTCCTCAAGTACTTTAGAAGCACTTACATTTATATACGATGAATATGCTAATTAGACATCTTTCATAGCTCTTCCTAGAACAGACTCCCCAGTGAATCCTTACAAAGAAAGATTTTGTTAACACAGTTCTGGTGCTGCTTATACTTAAAAATGATAAAACTGCAATTTTTTAACAACTCAGACTTATCACTAATACAATCCCCCTGCTCCCTCCTTTCTTATTGAGGTTTACTGTACATGATTTCACAGGATCTCAAAGCTGGAAGGGACCTTGTTATCGTTGTTTAGTCATTTCAGTTGTGTCTGACTCTATATGAGATTTGGGATTTTCTTGGCAAAGATACTGGAATGGTTTATCATTTCCTTCTCCAGCTCATTTTACAGATGAGGAAACAATCCAGGACCATGTAGCTAGTAAGTGGCTGAGGCAACAATTGAACTTAGGTCTTCCTGACTCTGCTGCTCCATCTAGCTATCCAAGGAACCTCACATATCATCCAGAGGTGGGGAACCTGTGGCCACGAGGCCACATGTGGCCTGCTAAGTCCTTGGATGCAGCCTTTTGACTGAGTCCAAGTTTTACAGAACAAATACTTTTATTAAGGGGATTTATTCTGTGAAGTGTGGATTCAAAGGGCCTCACTTGAGGACCTAGAGGACCACATGTGGTCTCAAGGTCACAGGTTCCCCACCCCTGCTGACCAGAATCTCTTTCATAAGAGCCCTGCAGAAGTGATCGCTCATCTAGGCTCTCCTTGCAGTCCTCCAGTGATGGGGAACCCACTGCCTCCTAAAGTAGTCTAGTCCATCTTGGGACAGTTAGTATTGTGTGAAGTCTTACATCCCATCAAAGCACATCATTGACAGCATTATACCAGTCACTTATACCAGTCTCTGAAAGTATGACCCACATGTTATAGGTATATATTACATATGCGAGTATATGTGATTTAACAAGGTAATGACAAAATTATTTTTCTTCGCATCTTCTTGTTTTCTTCTACGCATTTTCAGAAATGCTATTGATTTTTTTATTGCATGTCTACCACTACTCTTGATTCCCTGCCCTCCCTCGCAACAAAGAGAAACCCTCCTTTATTACAAACTAGTCCCTGAATTGATCATATCTGAGAATGTGCTTTAATCCATGACCCCTTTGCCATGAAGTGGGTGTCATGTCTCATCAGTCTTCTAAAGTCATAACTGGTCACATCTCTAATTCTTCTTCCAAGTGACATCTTCCAAAAACACCTGTCTTCTCCTCTCCAAAGTAAATATGCAGTTCCTTCAATTGATATTTATATGGTTTCTGCTTTCCACACATCATATCTGTCCTCTGGATGGCCCAAATTAATCAATTCTATTCAAAAATGACTTATTAATCACTTTTTATCATCCAGTCAATGAATTAGGTACAGATTATATAAAGACAGAAAGAAAACACCTACCTTTAAGAAATTTACTTTGTATTAAGATACAATATACAAACTGATAAAGATGAAAAAGCTATAATTTTTTTCACTTATGTTCATATGGATTAGTTTTTTCTTCAATGATCCGACCAAGCCCTCCCATTTCCTATTTCCCCTGCAGAACTTTCCATCTGCTGCCTTTCTGTCTTTGTGCAAGTGGCCATCTCCTCTGCCTCTTAGAGTCTCAGCATCTTTTCATTACTCAGCACCAGTGCCACCCTCTTCCTTAGGGCTTTCCTGATGTCCTAGCTCTTAATTCCTTCCTTTTTCTCAAGTACAGTGTTCTTTCACATCATAAAATTAAAAAGTACTTTTAAGATATTTTGATCTGGTATTTATTATTCTGTGAATGTGTCATGTTACCCCAGTAGAATATCATTTCCTTGGTCAGGAACTGTCTGTCTGTTGTATCAGTACCCCCAGTGCCTAGCACTGTGCCTAATATATAGCTGCTTGTTGTTTGATTTGGGGAGAGAAGACCAATAACCTGATGGATCCAGAAAAGGTTCAAACAGGAGACATCACTTCTTAGATGGAGTTTTGAAAAGAAATTATAAATTCTAAAAGGGAAAAATAATTAGAAGGCAGCAAGGAAGTATAGATAATGGATTCTACATATGCAGTCAGGAAGACTTTAGTTGAAATCTGACCTCAGATACTTACTAACTGTATGACACTAGGTAAGTTACTTAACCTCTGTCAATCTGTTTCCTCATCTGTAAAATGGGGATATTAATCACACCTACCACCCAGAGTTGTAAGAATCAAGTAAGATAACATATGTGAAGGGCTGCAAGTCTTAAAATGCTAGCTATTAATGAAGGGAAAGCATGGTGAATAACCTATGGCACCCAGAACTGAAGTGAAAAATGTAATAGGTGTCATGTAACTAGGGGAAAGAAATAGTGCATATCATCTTCCTTCTGAGTTCTAGGCCATTTAATGTCATTTGATTCCACATTTCTTTCTTTGGCTGGCATGTAACATGCTGGGATTTTATGTGGCAACAGATTTTCCTTCTAATTACATTTTCCTTCAGTTCTGTTGAAATAATTTTCATTTCTCAGTACAGCATATATTTTCTAGAGGCAAGGGACAACAGAGGTCTGGGTTACAGGGGAGGAGGACATCTGAGATTAAATACTTTCTGTCTAGTTGATTAATGAGGGAAGAAGGAAGAAAAGAAGAAAAAGAGCATTTATTAAGCACCTACTATATGCTAGGTACTACACTGAAGGCTTTATAAATATTGTCTTATTTGAGCCTCACAACAACCCTGAGAGATAGGTGCTATTACTGTCATCTCCATTTTATGTTTGAGGACTGAGGCAGACAAAGGTTAAGTGACTTGCCCAGAATCTCACAGCTAGTAAGTATCTAAGTCCAAATCTAAACTCAGGTCTTCCTGATTCCAAGCATAGCACTCTATCCATTAGGCTATCTTTGATTTTTCTATCAGGAATGCTGGAAGTAAAAGTATCTTTTTTGTGTGTGAAAGTTTAGGAACCCAACTTGCCAAGATCCTATTTGTTGGCAGAGGTGGGACACACGGAAACTACCATTATTTTCCTCACAAAGGATCATCAGATTTCTTCAAATGCTTAGATAATCATTCAACATAGATTATAAAATTCTGCATCAAATGGTAAAGAAGAGGAATATGGTATATTAAAAAGAGTCCTAGATTTGGAGTCAGAAAACTTGGGTTCCAGACCCAAGTCTATTACTTACTACACATGTGACCTTAAGCAAATCACTTAAAATCTCTAAACTTCATCCATAAAATGAGATTAGACTTGAAGATTACTTGAGGTCCTTTCTGGTTCTAAATCTGTGATTCTAAAATATTATTTGGGCAGGTAGGTAAATGAATGAAGAGAAACTTTTATTAAGCACTTACTATGTGCAAAACTGTGTGTTGAATACTGATATATACAAATAAAATAAGAGTAGCTAGCATTTATATGATGCTTTAAGCTTTGTAAAACATTTTACAAATATTATCTCAGTTGATACTCATAACAACCTTAGAAGGCAGGTGTTATTACTCTCCCCATTTTACAGATGAGAAAAATTAGGCAAAGAGAGGTTAAATGACTTGCCTAAGGTCATCCACCTAATACATGTCTGAGGGTAGATTTGATCCCCTATCTTCTTGACTCCAGTACCAATATTCTATCTATAGTTATCCCTTCTACACCACAATCAGAAAAGTCTGCATAAAATTTTTGACTCTCCCTTCATATCAGAGAAGAAGTTTGCATTTTTTCATTTTCTTTTATAGGGTGTTTACAGTACCTTATTGTAAAATTTAAGTTTGGTCATAGGCTCTATGTTGTCTGCTGGTCTTTAAGTGTTGTCTCTGGCTTCCACAAAACTCCCCCAAAATTCCCATTTAATTTCCTATGCTGACCTAAAATACATCAACATATTCTATGGGGAAAGTGACAGTGTGAAAGGGATAACTTTACTTTGCCAACTCAGTGCTGCTGACAGATTGACTCAGCTATGGTTCTTGTAGATTTGATTTCTAGTAGGACTGCATCCTAATAAACTCGATGAAATAAATCAATTGCTGAATATAATCTTGCCTCTCCAACTATGTGTATGAATTGACCTGTTGGATGTGACTGGTTAATATTGTCCTTTTAAATCAGTTGCAAGGGATAATCCAATAAGTAGGTCATTCACATACAGACAACTGAAACACATAAAACGAGAAGTCTGTTCCATATCCTCTTCGATAATGAAACCAAGATGGAAAAGGAAGGTGAGGAGTCTGGGGTTGTGGACTTTCAGTAAAGAAAATCCCTGATGGCTTGAGGATTGTTCACTTGCCAGGGATATACCCTTTATTTCTGAGGTATTCGTGCTCCTTTATAAATATTTATGTTTTCTATTGCTTCATGAATATTTATTGACTATCTCATTATTTTTCTCTTAAGACTTAGAGTAGAGAGAGAAGTGTCAGTTTAGCATCTGGGAGTATTTGAATTCAGAAAATGGGGTGAAGGGCAGAAATGAAGGAAGGGTGGGCAGAATGCCAAAGATCTTTGGTTATATTCACCTCCATTCATTTGCACGAATTTTATGAAGCAGCAACGTTTACTCAGTGATGTTAACAATAAAAATGCAGTTTTTAGCATGGAATCTGATTCCTTTTTACCTCTTCCAGAAAGAAAAGGTAAAAACCTCCCTTGTTCTTAGCCCTGGATTCTCTCACGTCTCTTGGGGGTATTCAGCCTCTGTCTCCTCATAGCATTTCTTAGCTACTGTAGCAGACACACATGCCACTCTAAAAGAGTTAGAAGAAGCCTCATCTACACCCTGATTTTTCCTTCCTTAGTAATGTAGGCCATGGGGTGGATGGATAAGGAAGCCGGAGAGTGCAATGGCAAGAATTGCTGTAGCAACACATATCCGGGCTTAACCCCCTCTTACCTGGTACCAAGCCCTCTGGCTAAAGTGATGCCATTCTGTAATTTAAGCTTAGGTTCCTGAAACTTGAAGCAAAAACCAGTTTGGACAATTAATGATCCTGAAGTGCTAATTACCCAAACCTGTTAGACAAGATACTCCTTCACACAAAGGCTTCTTTGAGAAGAAAATACTATTTGCTACTGTTTATATATGCTATCATGTAAATGGGAACTATGGTTCTCTAAGTCCTAAAGCACGATTTTATGGATTATTTTAAGAAGTTATCTTTCAGGAATGCCTGGTAGGCTTTTACCTGTAGGTGATAATTCCTGCATACAGTAACAACAACACAAAGATAAATAGTGAAAAGATCCAGGAATCAGGAGATGTGGTTTCCAGACCAGCTCTAGCTTACCTCTTCGGGACTCAGTTTCCTCATCTATAAAATTAAGTGGAAGTCACTAAACAACTTTTACCCTTAACACAGAAATCCTACTACAATACTTCAAAGATAAAATAGTCACAGCAGCGCTTTTTTGTTGTAGTTGTACCAGAAAAAATAGGAATGAAGTAGGTGCTGCTTTATTGAGGAATGGATAGACAATCTGTGTTAGATGAATGCAACGGAATATTATTCTGCTGTAAGAAACAAGGAATATCTAATCAGAGGAACTTCAGAAGATGAATGTAGACCCACATGGGGATAGGGTACAGTGGAAGAAGCACTGGTTCCAGAGTCAGATGACATGGGTTCAAATCCTGTCTCTGACATGTGAAGATTTAAAGACCAAATGAGATAATATGTGTAAATCACTTTGTAAACACTATAGAAATGCTAGTGATCTTGACAAGAGCTTTATGTTCTGATGAGATACGTCTCAGACTTCTAAAATGCTATACCTATGGTTACAAGTCAATTCATCTTATTTTAAGTCTTTCTTATGCATATGTGTGAGCATTCCATGTTTAGCATTTCTTTTGTGAAAAGGAAATAAACACCTATACCATTGCCTGATTCATATTTTTCATTGAGTACTTTGGACATAAAGCAAAACTTAAGCAGTAAGCTATTTTTCCCGGGTGCACCAGGCAGGGGATGGATGGAGCCAAAGAGATGGAGCCAAAATGGAGTCTAAACCTTCTCACCAGAAGCTGAGTTCCACAAGGACTGAATCTCTTCCACTGCAAATGCCAAGGTCCAGAGTACAGGGGCTCCTTAGCAGGAGAGTGAAGGGATCAGTATCTCTGTCCCTTGGATCCAGCTGTGTAGCTATTGTTAGGTGTGGCTATGAAAATATTGTCATTTTTAGTGTTCCCATACATCAAGAGCAGAGTAAATCACTATGGGTGGATATTAATTAAGCCAAGTGCAGACTGGGATCTATTGATCTGCTACAGTTTATCTCACACATTGCCACTAATTTGAACCATTTCTCAGATTTTAGTTGAGCAAACTGTTGCAATTTTAACTCCCAGTCAAAGATACATTGTTGTTTTTAACTTGCTATAAGTCATGAGAGTTACTTTATGACTATTATCAACAACCATAAGGACTTTGAAAAGACAAGAGGCAGTGATGCCAAGTCAGCCTGAAGGTCAAGCTCATCTAGGAGCAGTAGCTCCCCTAATTCTGCTCTTAATCTATAAATGCAGGCAATCAGATGCACCAGCTAATGTTAAACTTTCTTAGACATGTGCTTAAAAGAGTATGAGTCCTATAATAAGTCCAGGAATCAATTATCCCTACTCTCCACCAAAGTATCTCATAAGAAAGGTAGGGAATACATGAAACGTCTTGGACTTGAATTCCAGAAACCTTAACTTCACAAATACAAGCTGGGGAAGGTTAAACTAAACAATAGTCCATCTGAAAAATAGATCTGGGAATTGTGTTGGACAGCAAATTGGCATGAATCAACAGTGGAAGGTAGTGGCCAAAAAGCTAATGAGATCTCAGCCAGAGTTAAGAGAGGCATATAGTAAACAGTGATGGGGAGATGAGAAAGGGCTCTGATCTATTCTGCACTGAAAGGCAAAATATAAAGCATTGTTCTGGACACAACATTTGAAGAAGGATATTGGTGATTAGTAAAGAATCCAGAGGAAGGTAATTGGGATAGCAAAAGGCCTCTAAATCATGCCATGTAAGGGTCAGTCCTGTACTGAGGATGTTTAGCCTGAAAAGAAGATTTGGAGGAAAGGGAGGGGAGTACACAAGAAATGAATAGCTGTTGCAAAGAGGTGGATTTTGTAAGGGAAGTCTTCCTCACAACTAGCACTATCCAAAATGGAGTGGAGTACCTTGGGAGGTAGTAGATTCTTATTACTTGAGGTTTTCAGGTGAAGACTATATGAACCCTTTGCAGGGTAGTAAGTGTAAACAAGGGTTGCAATCTGGATTCTGTCAATAGTAAAGACCCTGGAGCATATGACTGCCTATCAAACAGCACTCTGCTCCCAATGCTATAATGATCTGTATGAGTATGTAGAGATATGGTCCATTTAATCTCTAGCTTGGCCCCACCTACTGTATGGCTTTGTAGCTTTCTTTGCTTTGCCATAGTTTCACTCTATTTATCCATATTTATTCAAGGCTATAATTTAGACACATAATTTAATTAGATTGGTAAATGCATAGTAACACTAATAGCATTAATTGCATGTGACCTCAATGGCCAATTCCACTTATTCCCCAGATCTAGCTCTTCCCCAGGGAGAAAACTCTTTTAGGCTAGATCCTGACTTCCTTCACCTCAGTCTTCTAGTCACACACAGAAACAGTGAAGAAAGGTAACTCAGAAGTTCACTGTTATATTTTAAACTTTCTGTCTCCCTAAGAAACAGGAGCTGGACCAAGACAGATAGCACACTTTTGAACAAGAAAGGACTGTGGGGGGCGGAGCCAAGATGGCGGAGTAGAAGGACGCACGTTTACGAGCTCCGAAACCAAAGCCCATGGAATTGGTGTAGAAAGAGTCCCCCATAGATTCTGGGTGAGTGCAAGGTGTGCAGAGGCAGAGTGGAGGAGATTTCCGTCCCAGGAAGCCCTCAAGACCCATCCCCAGGGTCCGGCGCGCCCCGGAGAGTAAACCCGACCCCCAGCGCTGCCCTGGCCGAGGCCTCAGAGAAGCGGATCGGAGCAGGCTTCAGAGACGGAAGCTGAAGCAGCCGGGAAAGTCCCTCCGCCCACAGAAGCAGGTCAGTGAGAGAGGCCGGGCTGAAGGAGAGGGGAAGCAGGGTGTCTGTGACTCGGGCCCCCTCGGGAGGAAGCGGCGGCGGCAGGGACGGGGGCAGGAAGCGGTGGCGGCAGAGGCGTGGGCTGGGGCTGAGGCGGCAGCGGCCCGGGACTCAGGAATCCCCCAGCTGCAGGCGGGATCTTCATTACGGAAGATTCCCGCATAAAACCTGACAGAGCTGAGCCTGGGAAACGGCCCTGCCCCCAGCCCGCTCTGTTGCTGAAGACTTCTGCTCGGGACCCCCAAGGGAGCTGAGATTGGGAGGCGGGCCCCCCACCCCGCCCCCACCCGCTCCATTCTTGAGAGTCTCTGCATAAAGCCCCCCCCCCCCCTCCGAGGGATCAGAGTCTCGGAGACAGCCCTGGCCCCGCCCCAGCACCTGAACTAAAGCTCACTGATTGACAGCCAGCAGGAGGAAAGCCCATTTAAATCTCAGAGGCCAAGCACTAGATCCAGGCGGGGGTGGAAAGGAATCTCAGAAGTCAAGTAACTGGCTGGGAAAATGCCTAGAAAGGGGAAGAAAAATAAGACTTTAGAGAGTTTTTTCCAACAAATGCAAATGATCCCAACCTTCGGATCTGATGGGGAGGACGAGAACGTATTTTTCCCATCAGGGAAAGATGTGGAGGGCGGGGCCTCAGTACCCCAGACACCCCAGGGGGGTGTTGGGTGGGCTCAGGCCTTGGAAGAGCTTAAAAAGGATTTTGAAAAGCAAGTTAGACAGGTGGAGGAAAGACTGGGAAAAGAAATGACAAAGATGCAAGAAGAGTATGAAAAAAAGGTCAATATCTTGGTAAAGGAGACCCAAAAAAATGCTGAGGAAATTAACACCTTGAAAAATAGGCTCACTCAATTGGCAAAAGAGGTTCAAAAAGCCAATGAGGAGAAGAATGCATTCAAAAGCAAAATGAGCCAAATGGAAAAAGAGGCTCAAAAGCTCACTGAATTTAATAGTTCTCTCAAAATTAGAATGGAACAGATGGAGTCTAATGATTTTATGAGAAACCAAGAAATCACCAAACAAAACCAAAAGAACAATAAAATGGAAGAGAATGTGAAATATCTCATGGGAAAAACAACTGACCTGGAAAATAGATCAAGGAGAGACAACTTAAAAATTATGGGACTACCTGAAAGCCATGATCAAAAAAAGAGCCTAGACATCGTCTTGCATGAAATTATCAAGGAAAACTGCCCTGACATTCTAGAACCAGAGGGCAAAATAAGTATTGAAAGAATCCATCGATCACCACCTGAAAGAGATCCAAAAAGAGAAACTCCTAGGAACATTGTGGCCAAATTCCAGAACTCCCAGCTCAAGGAAAAAATCTTGCAAGCAGCCAGAAACAAACAATTCCAGTACTGTGGTAATACAATCAGGATAACCCAAGATCTAGCAGCTTCTACATTAAGGGATCGAAGGGCGTGGAATAGGATATTCCAGAAGGCAAAGGAACTAGGACTCAAACCAAGAATCACCTACCCGGCTAAACTGAGTATAATATTTCAAGGGAAAATATGGTCTTTCAATGAAACAGAGGACTTTCAATCATTCTTGATGAAAAAACCAGAGCTGAAAAGAAAATTTGACTTTCAAACACAAGACTGAGAGGAAGCATGCAAAAGTAAATAGCAAGGAGAAGTATTAAGGGACTTACCAGAAATGAACTGTTTGCATTCATACATGGAAGGACAATATTTCTAACTCTTAAAACTTTTCAGTATCTGGGTGGTTGGTGGGACCACACATACACATGTACACGCATGCACACACATACACACATGCATTCACATGCAGAGACAGAGAGCACAGATTGAACTGAATAGGATGGGACCATACCTTAAAAGGAATTAAGGTAAATGATGAGAGAGAAATGTAGTGAGAGGAAAGAGGGAGAAATGGAAGGGGGTAACTATATGTCATTTAAGAGGCAAGTAGGAGATGTTTTTAATGGAAGGAAAAAGAGGAGAGCTGAAGAAAAAAAAACAAAAACAAAAACAAACAAACAAACAAACAAAAGTTTACCCTCATCACATTTGACTAAACGAAGGAGTGAAATGCACACTCATTTTGGTATGAAAACCTATCTTACAGTATAAGAAAGCGGGGGAGAAGGAGATATTGGGGGGGGATGATGGAAGGGAGGGCAAAGGGAGGAGGGAGTAATTGAAAGTCAACACTTGGGGAGGGACAGGATCAAAGAGAAACAATGAGGGGCAGGTGAGGAGGGATGGCAATTCAGTTAGTCTTACACAACACGACTATCAGGAAGGTCATTTGCAAAGCTACACAGATATGGCCTATAATGAATTGCCTGCCGTACCAAAGGGAATGGGTGGGGAGGGAGGGATGGGGAGAATTTGGAACTCAAAGTTTTAGGAACAATTGTTTAGTATTGCTGTTGCAACTAGGAAAGAAGACATACAGTTAATGAGGAATAGAAAGTCATCTGGCCCTACAGGAGAAAAGAGAAGATAGAGACAAGGGAAGGGAGGGATGACAGAAGAGAGGACAGATTGGAGATAGGGAAAATTAGATTGCTTGGGGTATTGGGGTGGGGGGAGGGGAGAAAAAGGGAGAAAATTTGGAACCCAAAAATTTGTGAAAATGAATGTAAAATAAATAAATAAATAAATAAATAAATAAATAAATCTTTAAAAAAAAAAAAAAAAAAAAAAAAAAAAAAAAAAAAAAAAAAAGAAAGGACTGTGAAATTTCAGTGATTTTCCTGGTCACAGCTTTTATAGGCAAACAGACACACAGAATAGCTCATCCAAGGTCCCAGGATCACTGTTCTCTTGGAGTTCCTGGAACTCTGCTCTAGGTCCTGTCATATCCTTGTCTGTCTCTACAACCAGCACTGACAGGGGACACTATACCATTACCCAGAGGCTAACTCCCACTGGTACCACCTGAACAACGTGACTCTGATATCAGGTCAGGGGAATCTACCTCAGTACCTGTCTTTCACTTTCAAAGTCTATACACAATCCTGCATCTGTTATCAGCTACCTCTGGCTACCATTGGTATTAGCTTAGATTTTAGCAGGTCAAAATGGCAGATGAAGCTACCTCAGAATTTCAGACTACTAGCAGAGGAATGCCTCTACCACAACAGGAATGTTGTCGTGGTGGCTTTGTTCAGGTATAGATTTGACTAGATTGCTTTTCCTATCCTGAGACTCTATAACTCTGTGATTAAATTACTAGAATTCTAGAAAGAAACTTGGATGACTAAAAAAATATGCTAATTATCTATCAACTGAATTATGAAGCAGAAGGCAGAGACAGGGATGGCTCCATATCAGCTGCTTTGCTTTTTAACTTTCAAAAGTCTCTGATTACAGTGACGTATATGTTCTTTCCACCAAAAGTAAATCACAGCTTCCTCATACTTTCCAGTGGTGTCAGACTCAAATGAAGAGGACATGCTAGATGACAGTATATTGACTTAGAAAACCGTGAATTAACATTATCTACATTGTAGTGTATTTTATTTATTTTGTTAAACATTGTCCAATAACATTTTAATCTGGTTTTGGCTGCAGTAGGGAGTTTTGGGGGCACTTGTGGCCCTAGGTTTGACACACATGCTAAAACAGGGATGAGGAAGCCGTGGCCTTGAGGCCACATGTGGCCCTCTAGGTCCTCAAGTGTGATCCTTTGACTGAAACCAAACTTCACAGAACTAATTCCCTTAATAAAAGGATTTGTTCTGTAAAACTTGGACTCAGTTAAAAGGCCACACCCAAGAACCTAGAAGGTCACACGTGACCTCAAGGCCACAGGTTCCTCATCCTTGTGTTAGACTATTTTCAGGGGTTTCTAGGGACAAAAAACAAAAACAAACAAACTCCATGATATTGCTGAAAAGAAAAGATGTAAGGAAGAAATGATTAAGGTCTTCAAGTAATTGAAGGGCTGAAGTGTAAAGAAAAGATTAGGCTTTGTCCTAGAAGGCCAAGCTAAAAGTGATGGGTAGAAGTTACAGAGGGGATAATTTATGCTTGGTAAAAGAAAACTTTCATAACAAGTAGAGCTATCCATAATTGGAATGGTCTGCCTTGGGGTCCCCTTCTGTACTAACTCAGAACCTTAAAGAACACAGACACGGTCACACATTTTTATAATCTATCTATGGGGCTTATTGATAACATTAAAACCAACTGTGGTACATTCATGTGCAAAAAGGGTACAGGAAAACATGTCCTTGGCCTCTTTATTACTCTATGTCTCAATCTTTTTCTGTTCCTGAGAACTGAAATCATAGCTCTAATGGTAACCCAGGAAACCCAACTTGCCTAGAATTTCATGGTGATTTGAATGACCCAGTGGTCAATGTTACTCTTGCTGTGTGACCATCACCCAAAGTCTTCAGACAAAAACTAGATGACCACCGAACTAGATGACCACTGTTTAGGAATATTGTAGAGGGGACTATCATTGAGGCATGGCTTGAACAAAAGGGCTTCTGAGGTCCCTTCCAAATGTAAGATTTTGTAATTCTGAATTTTAGCTACAGAGGGCTTAGCAGAACTTAGATATAAATGGCATAGCACCTTTAAGAAGTCGTCAGGGTGAAGCACCAGAGTAAGACTCGAGTGGACAATTTGCATTATCAAAACAAAAATATGTTCTTAGCATAGAAACTGAGTCTCTGAATATTTTTTATTCATTTGAATTATAAATTATTATTTTAAATATAATTTATGTCTTTGTATTATATATTACAGAAAAGCTTCTGCAAACCCAAAGTAAATGAAAAAGTAATGTAAGGCTAATGGTTATTTTCAGCTAAAGTCCTGAGATTTCCTACTCAGAACTGACAAATTCAGCAAAGCATCTAAAGACTCCTCGGTTCTGGAAAAACACATAGGTAAGGCCTCCATGTGAATAATTATGTTTATTTATGAAAATATTGGAAAGTCAACATAGCATAATGAAAAGAGCCCTGGACTTGGAGCAGGAAAGTGGGTTCAAGGGGAGGGAGGAAGGGAGGGAGGGAGAGAGGGAGGAAGGAAGGAAGGAAGGAAGGAAGGAAGGAAGGAAGGAAGGAAGGAAGGAAGGAAGGAAGGAAGGAAGGAAAAGAAAGAAGGAAGGAAGGAAGGAAGGAAGGAAGGAAGGAAGGAAGGAAGGAAGGAAGGAAGGAAGGAAGGAAGGAAGGAAGGAAGGAAAAGAAAGAAGGGAAGGAAGGAAGGAAAAGAAAGAAGGGAAGGAAGGAAGGAAAAGAAAGAAGGGAAGGAAGGAAGGAACGAAGGAAAGAAGGGTCTACTGCTGAGTGTCTACTATGCCTCAGGCACTATGCTAAGTACTTTCCAAATATTTTCTTATTCAATCTTCACAACAACCCTGGGAGGTAGGTGCTATTATTATCCCTAAATTAAAATGGTTTTGAACATGCAAGATCAATACAGTTAAAATTATAAGTGAAACTTGTAACTTGAAAAAATTCTTTGCAGCAAATTTCTCTGATGATGATTTTATAGACAAGACAGATAAGGAAATGGTTCAAATTTAAAACAAACATTATCCCACAATTGGGAAATGGCCAAAAGCTATGAACAGGCAGTTTTCAAAGGAGATATGCAAGCTAGCAACAGCCACATGAAAAAAATAATTAGAGAAATGAACATTAGAGCAACTTCCATCTCACATCCATTAGACTGGAAAAGATAAAAAAAAGTGAAATGACAATTGTTGAAGAAGCTTTGGGAAACAGACAAATTAAAGTATTTACTCCTGGTGAAATTACAAATTGATTCTGGAAATGAGTTTTAAACTAGACTCCAAAAGTCCCTACACTGTGCATATCCTTTGGTCCAACAAGCCCTTGACCTAGGCCTAAAAAAGAGAAAAATTACCTATATGTACTTAACTTGGTGTAGCTGCTCTTTTTGTAATAGTAAAGAACAAGGGTGGTGCCTGTGTATTAGGGGAATGACTAAACAAAGGATGATATTTGGAATGTAATGGAATATCTTGGGCCATAAGAAATTATGAAACACACAATTTTAGAGGAAATTGGTAAGACTGATTTGAAATGGTATAGAGTGAAGTGAGCAGAACTAGAATTTACACAAAATATAATAAAGAAAAACAACTCTGAAACACTTATGAACTCTGATCAATACAATGAAAATCCATGATTACAGAAGAATAAGGATGAAGTATGTTTGTGGTTATGTCGTTTCAGTCGTGTCCAACTCTTCATCACCCCATTTGGGGTTTTCTTGGCAATAATACTGGTGAGATTTCCTATTTCCTTCTCCAGTTCATTTTACAGATGAGGAAATTGAGGCTAACAGGGTTAAATGACTTGCTCAGAGTCACACAGCTAGTAAGTGTTTGAGGCCAGATTTGAACACATAAAGAGATGTCTTCCTAATTCCAAGCCCCATGCTTTATCCACTAACCCACCAGCTGCCCTATGAATTATACTACTCACCTCTGAACAGAGAGATGATGAACCCAGGATGCAAAATGAGAAATATATTTTGGATATGGCTGTGCAAGAATTTTATTTGCTTTTTCATAAGGATTTTGTTGTTCTTGTTTAATCAGGGAAGGTAGGAGAGTAAGAAAAAAATGCTTGTCAATTATAAAAATTAAATAAAATTACAAAAAGAAAGAAAAATGGTTCCAGAGTCAGAAGACTTGGGTCCAAATTCTACCTCTGCCACTTATTACCTGTATGACTTTGGGGAAGTCACTATACTTCTCTCAGCCTCAATTTTTTATCTGTAAAATGAGGGGAGGGAAATTCAACAAGATGAACACAAAGATCAATTCCAACTTTTAACCCATGTTCCTATGTTTACCCTAAAACATTGAACTTGCTGACTTTTTTTTTAATCTTTTTTAGGACAAAGTGAGAAAGATGAAAGGGAAGATTAGTAGACCACATGGTATGGTACAAACAGTGTTGGCTCTAGAATCAGAAAACCCAAGCTCAAATCCTAGTTTTATATTATTCCTTGCTTGTGTGACCTTGGGCAAATCACTTACCTTTAGTTTCCTCAACTGTAAAATGAGAGGCCTTGAGGAGATGACATCTAAGGTTAATTCACCAAACCATACAATCAATTTTTTAGTTACCATCTTTTAAAATTTTCCTCCAAGATCATTCTCAGATCTCAGTAGGGTATAACTATCTTCAAGATTTAAAAACTACAAGGCTTGGGGCATCCAAACACCAAACTCCCCTCAAATGAGCTCCCAGTTTACCTACTGTTGAACAGTTAAATTCTCCTGAATTTGCACATTTCAGCTAAAATGTCTGACTGGGTTTTGAGCAATAAATATCAAAGTCTAACTAGGCAATTTGACATTTGCTTGGAGGAGTTATGATTTGTCTTGCAAGTAAAATCATTTTTTTCTCTCTTGCAGCATGATTTTTTTGTCAGTACTTAGAAGTTTTCAAATGCTAAAAAAAAAAAAAAGTCTCTCAGTAGCAAACAGTTTTGTGGCATTTTGCAAAACACATACTGGATTCCTTTTTTTTTTCTTTGCCAATTTGCTTATTATTTTCAGGTGCTAACAACTAATCTTGCAGTTTCATTTATAGTGCATGATTTCTATTCTGAAGGTCCCTATATTTTTTAATGTTTCAAGGAAGCTACAGTATTTTTCGATGTCACATCAGACCAGATCATGGTTTGACTGAATGAATTCAAAGCAAATGCATTTACTCAAACAGAGCAACTAGGCAAGAACATAGAATTAAATCAGATTATATTTGAACCCATTCATAAATAGCTGAGTTCTCCATACACATCTCCCATTGAACATTCCTAGTTGCATAACCTTGGGCAAGTCACATTGCCTCTGTTAACCTCAGTTTCTTCAACTATAAAATGGGAGTAATGATATGACGAACCTTGTAAGGTTGTTGAGAAGATAAAAGGAGATACTAGTTACAAAGTGCTTAGCATAGTGTCTGCCTATATAAATGCTATTATTATTTTTACTTGTGCCAATGTCTTGAATCTGGAAAATGCTCAAAATTTCAGCACTATCTCTGGTCTGAGATATCCTCTCCCTTTTATACAAATTACTTAGGGGGGTATAATAGAACAAAGCTGGCTTGGGACCTGATTGGCCTCAATCAGCTTCCCAGACACCAAACAGCTTCCTGATCATCTAGGGACATAAAAAGTCCCATCCACACAGACTCATGGCCTCTCAGACTTAGTCACTACACTGTGATGACCAAATTGAACTAGATACTTTCTAGATCAGATGGAGACAAGACAGGGACCACATCAAGAGAAGTCAAGTGTAATTAGATGTATCCTTGTTGCCTATCCTTGCTGTGTTGGGGCAAAGTAAAATGCATTTGTTAAATGTTCAATAACTTATGAGTGCCTTATACTAACATCAAACCTGAACTAAGGGGATGCTTACTAGAGTCTCCACAGAATGTGACCCCATCTCTGATTGAGTCAAATAATTTACAGCCCTGTTCACACTCTATTTTGATTTTATCAAAAAGTGTTCATACCTAGTCAAAGTACCAAAGCCAAATGGGGAACGGGGATGTGGGGCTCAACCCCAATGTTACATAGATAAAAGTATAATACAAGATGTGGAATGATGGAAGCAAAGAAGAGATCCAGATAAAATGCTCCAGAAAAATTTCACTTGGAAGAAAACACTAGCAACTAGAGAGATCAAGGAAGGCTTCACAAAATAAGTGGTACCTGAGCTAAGCAAGACAAGCATTCTAAAAGGTGAGGAGGAACTGCATTCCTGTGGGATAGTAATTGAATACAAAGAGGTAGAAAACAGCTCTTTGAGATGGGGGTGGGGGATGGGGGAAGCATGGAGGTCCTATTTGACTGGAATGTAAAGTATGTGAGGGAATTAATTCAGCCTAAGTCTGGAGAGGAAGGCTGTAGATGACCTTCAGTGTCAAGATGAAAAGGTAGTGTTTTATCCGTTTACCATTAAAAAGCTGCAGGAGTTTTTAAGCTGAGGAGTAACATGGTTAAACCTGTGCCTTGGGAAAATTGTTTTGGCAACTGAATTAGAAAGTAGAAACTAGATACAATGCTACCAGTTAGGAAATTATTAAAATAGTTCATGTAAGACCATTCTACTTCTTGGGCCAGTAGAGGAATATAACAGAATCAACCATGTAGAGCTAGAGGGGACCTTGGGAAACATTTCATTCAAGCCTCTCATTTTTTAGATAAGGGAACTAAGGCCCAGAGGTCACATAGTTAGTAAGAAGAAGAGCTGAGAATTAAACCCAGTATTTCTTGCTCCAAATATGGTGCTTTTTCTGTAGTACTATATAGTTTCCTTGAGGTCATGAGGGCCTGAATTAGGGTGATGGTCATGAGAATGAAGAGAAGGGGGAACATGAGAGGTACCATGGAGAATTTTGAGACTTGGCAACAAATTGTGTGAAGAGGGGAAAGGAGAGTGAAAAGTCAAAGATGATTCCAACTAGGCTTCCTCAACAACTTACTTGAACCATCACCTTTTCTGGGTGTGTGGGATACAATGACCCTTACTCAAATTAAACTCAGAGGCTTCTCAAGGTAGAAGGCAAAAAGGAATTTATCATGATCTCATGAGAAGGGGCACTTCCCTAGAGACCATGGGTAGTGTCAGCAAGGGAGTGCACCTGAGCAGAGTGGAGTGCAGCATTATATAGTCCCTAATGTGGAAGCCCACTAGCCTCTCTTTCCACTGGCTGGGAATCCAGGCTTACAGTTTAAGTGCTGGAATCTACCCCAGAGACAAAGAAAATGGAAGGGATCATTGCCCACCAATGAGAGTTCTTGTTACCAGATATGGAACTTAAGGGAAAAATGCCATAAGGGGTGGTGAAGGGGAAGGGTACACCAGGTCATGTGATTGGAACTTTGATGGTTCTCCTCCATCCTGGAGTATTTTATTTGCTTAAGGGGGATGCTTAGTTATTTTAATTTTGGCTGGAAGGGTGGGGGTTTGGGGGAATTCATGCCTGAGGGGTCTTCACTTAACCTGATTTCACTTGCTGGGTTATTTCTTGAGCTGGCCTATCTTGTTCATTTTCTGCTGATTCATAAGTTTCCATTTCATAGGATGACAACTTTTTTAATTTTAACTTCAAATTCTAAGGACACTGCTTATGCCTTGTAGTCCCCCTTGCAATGATGACAGGTGATAACTCTAAATTTAATATAGTATTACCAGTTCTTTTGTCTCCTTCCAGCATATCCTCTTTGCCTTTAATTTTTCTCTTGTCTCATTGCTATCACTAGCATTTCTAGAACTATATTAAATAATGGCAGGACAGAAGAGATATTATTATTTTTACTTCTATATTTTAGAGGAAAGTTTCTAATGTTTCTGCACTCCATATAATACAAGATTTTGGATTTGTCATTAAAAAAGCTCCTTCTGTGTCATTATTTTGTGGGATTTTCAGCATAACTGAGTGTTCAATGCTTAGTCAAAGTTTGTTTTTTCCAACGCCATCAGTATAATCATGTTGTTTTGGAAAGTTTTATTTTTTAAATAATTTTGTTCATTATTTTCCTAATACTAAATGATCTTCGCATCACTGGTACATTATTAACAATTTTTAAAATATATTGTTTAATACACATAGAAACAGAAAAATTGTTTGAAAACAAAACACACATTGAAACAGAAAAAAAAATTCCATGCTAGAGACCAAAATCCATCTTACCCCTGTTAGGCTAGATACATTAGATTTGATAAAGCATTTATTAATGCTTACTATGTTCCAGTTCCTATGTTAAGGTTAGAAATACAAATACAAGCAAAAAGATAGTCCCTTCACCCAAGAAGTTTACGTTCTAATGGGGGAGGGGGAAATGACACATAAAAAGGGGCTAAAAAGGTGAGTGAGGGGGCGGAGTCAAGATGGCGGAGTAGAAAGACGCACATTTACGAGCTCTGAACCCACAGCCCATAGAATTAATGTAAAAAGAGATCCCCATAAGTTCTGGATCACTGCAAGGTGTGCAGAAACAGAGTGGAAGAGATTTCCGTTCCAGAGAGCCCTGGAGAGCCATCCCCAGGGTCCGTCGCGCCCCGGAAAGCAGACCCCACCCCAGCACTGCCCTGGCCATGGCCCCAGAGAAGCTGATCCGAGCAGGCTTCAGGGACGGAAGCTCCGGTGTCCGGGAAAGTCCCTCCGCCCACAGAAGCTACAGGTCAGTGAGAGAGACGGCTGGGTTGGAAGAGGGGAGCAGGGTATCTCCGTGGCTCGGGCCCCCTCGGGAGGAAGCGGCGGCGGCAGAGGAGGGGGCAGGAAGCGGCAGAGGCAGAGGCGGAGGCAGCAGCTGTGGTGGCGGCCCAGGACTCCCCCAGAAGCAGGCAGGATCTTCACTCCTGAAAATCTCTGCATAAACCCCCTGAGGGAGCTGAGCCTGGGAGGCGGCCCTGCCCCCACCCCAGCACCAGAACTAAAGCTCACATTGATTAGCAGCCACGCGGCATGGAAAGCCCATTTGAATCTCAGACCCCAAGCACTAGCTGGGCGGATACAGGCGGGGGTGGACAGGAATCTCAGAAGTCAAGTAACTGGCTGGGAAAATGCCTAGAAAAGGGAAGAAAAATAAGACTATAGAGAGTTTTTTCAAACAGATGCAAATGATCCCGACTTTCGGATCTGATGACGATAAGGACATATCCTTGCCATCAGGGAAAGACGTGGAGGGTGGGGCCTCAGTACCCCAGACACCCCAGGGGGATGTCGGGTGGGCTCAGGCCTTGGAAGAGCTCAAAAAGGATTTTGAAAAGCAAGTTAGACAGGTGGAGGAAAAATTAGGAAAAGAAATGAGAGAGATGCAAGAAAAGTATGAAAAACAGGTAAATACCTTGGTAAAGGAGACCCAAAAAAATCCTGAAGAAAATAACACCTTGAAAAATAGGCTCACTCAATTGGCAAAAGAGGTTCAAAAAGCCAATGAGGAGAAGAATGCTTTCAAAAGCAGAATTAGCCAAATGGAAAAAGAGGTTCAAAAGCTCACCGAATTTAATAGTTCTCTCAAAATTAGAATGGAACAGATGGAGTCTAATGACTTTACGAGAAACCAAGAAATCACAAAACAAAACCAAAAGAATGAAAAAATGGAAGAGAATGTGAAATATCTCATGGGAAAAACAACTGACCTGGAAAATAGATCCAGGAGAGACAATTTAAAAATTATGGGACTACCTGAAAGTCATGATCAAAAAAAGAGCCTAGACATCATCTTCCATGAAATTATCGAGGACAACTGCCCTGACATTCTACAACCAGAGGGCAAAATAAGTATTGAAAGAATCCATCGATCACCACCTGAAAGATATCCAAAAAGAGAAACTCCTAGGAACATTGTGGCCAAATTCCAGAACTCCCACGTCAAGGAGAAAATCTTACAAGCAGCTAGAAAGAAACAATTCCAGTATTGTGGAAATAAAATCAGGATAACTCAAAATCTAGCAGCTTCTACATTAAGGGATCGAAGGGCGTGGAATAGGATATTCCAGAAGGCAAAGGAACTAGGACTCAAACCAAGAATCACCTACCCAGCTAAACTGAGTATAATACTTCAGGGGAAAATATGGTCTTTCAATGAAACAGAGGACTTTCAAGCATTCTTGATGAAAAGACCAGAGCTGAAAAGAAAGTTTGACTTTCAAACACAAGAATGAGAAGAAGCATGAAAAAGTAAACAGCAAAGAGAAGTCTTAAGGGACTTACCAAAGGTGAACTGTTTACATTCCTACATGGAAAGACAATATTTGTAACTCTTAAAACTTTTCAGTATCTGGGTAGTTGGTGGGTCCATACACACACACATACACGCATGCACGCACACACACATACACACATGCACGCACACACACATACACACATGCACACACATACAGAGACAGAGAGCACAGATTGAATTGAATAGGATGGGACCATATCTTAAAAGAAATCAAGGTAAATGGTGAGAGAGAAATGTAGAGGGAGGAAAGAGGGTGAAATGGAATGGGGTAATTATATGTCATTTAAGAGGCAAGTAGGAGACTTTTTAGTGGAGGGAAAAAGAGGAGAGCTGAGGGAAAAAAAACAAAAACAAAAAACAAGAAGTTTACCCTCATCACATTTGACTGAAGGAAGGAATAAAATGCATGCTCATTTTGGTATGAAAACCTATCTTACAGTATAGCAAAGTGGGGGAGAAAGAGATAAGCAAGGAGGGGGATGATGGAAGGGAGGGCAAAGGGAGGAGGGAGCAATTTGAAGTCAACACTTGGGGAGGGACAGGATCAAAAGACAGAAGAGAAACAATGAGGGGCAGGTTAGGATGGAGGGTAATTCAGTTAGTCTTACAGAACACGACTATCATGGAAGTCATTTGCAAAACGACACAGATATGGCCTATATTGAATTACCTGCCTTCCCAAAGGGAATGGGTGGGGAGGGAGGGATGGGGAGAATTTGGAACTCAAAGTTTTAGGAACAACTGTTTAGTATTGTTGTTGCTACTCGGAAAGAAGACATACAGTTAATGAGGAATAGAAAGTCATCTGGCCCTACAGGAGAAAAGAGAAAATGGAGACAAGAGAAGGGAGGGAGGACAGAAGAGAGGGCAGATTGGAGATAGGGAAAATTAGATTGCTTGGGGTATTGGGGTGGGGGGAGGGGAGAAAAGGGGAGAAAATTTGGAACCCAAAATTTTGTGAAAATGAATGTAAAAAGCTAAATAAATAAATGAATGAATGAATGAATGAATAAATAAATAAATGAATGAATAAATAAATAAATAAATAGATAAATAAATAAATAGATAAATAAAGAAAAGAAAAAAAAACGGTGAGTGACAGAAAGGAGGAAGGCAATGTAGAAAAGTAGTCTGGGGAGTCAGATGATAAACCTGTAGGAATGAGAACAACTGAAATGGGTACTTCCTCCAATAAGGAGTTCACCAACTTGAGAAGAATAAGGCAGCAAAGGTGCAGGCATTTCAGTAGGAGAAAGCCACAATAATTTTTTACTTTAACTTTATATCTTTGAAAAAAAAAGACATAGTTGACTAATATATTCAGGATGGGAAAATGCTATGAATAGATCTTTTAAAATATTCTGTATAAAAGTGACAGATTAACAACTCTCTTGATTCAATTTCATAATGATGCAGTCTCATAGTTACTGATAAAGAGTATTTACAAAACAGTAGACTCATTTTTTTCCCAGCATACTAGCTATTTCCCAACAGTAATTCAGTTAATGGTAATCCTGAGGGGTCAAAATTTAATATGTCTTTAAGTGCCTGATTTGTGTCCAGTGAGCACCATTGGCTCTTGAAAAAATTGGGCTTATAAAAAATATTAGACTGGGCACACCATGAAGCTCCTAAGATATCAATGATGGTGTTATATGATAACTTTACAAGAAAAAAAATCAAAGCATCGGGTCATAAGATTTAGAGCTGGAAGAAACTGTTGAGGTTATCTAGCCTAACCCTTTCATTTGACAGATGAGGAAATTGAGGCCCAGGGAAATGAAATGATTTGCCCAAGGTCGCATAGGTAGTAAGAGACTGAGTGGGGACTTGAACTAATGTCTTCTGACAAAACCCAAAACTCTTTCCACTTTATTATCGTTTGAGGAGATGAAACAATAGTATTTGAAAAACCATCACTACTACATTAGTCAATATCATATTGCAATTCATTTTTAGGAAGATAGGCTATTATGTTGATTTCATTGCCAACAAATGTAGAAAAGGCATAATCAAAAACAAGAAATAATGCATTGTGTGATCCTCAGTGCATTAATTATTGCATTGATGAATGAAGATCAATAGAAATGATGAAAGGCTAATTCACTGTGAAGGATAAACTCAATTCCACAAACATTTATTAAATGAAATTATAGTGCAGTGGAAAGAGTGCTAGACTTGGCATCAGAAGGCCAAGATTTGTGTTTGATCTCTGTCAGTTTCTAGATGTGGGGGCAAGTTCCTTATCCCCTCTGAATCTCAATATCTTCAACTACAAAAATGGGATGTGAAGCAACATGGGGTAGTGGATAGGGTACTAGATCTGGGCTCAGGAAGACCTCAGTTGAAACCCCACCTCAGACCATCAGTAGCGAATTTCTTAACCTTTCTATGCTTCTGTCTCTTCAACGATAAAATAAGGAGATGTGAGATTCAGTGGTCTCTAAGGTCTGAAGACTTGGATGCATATCATTTTGTGGGGTCCATGATATTCAAGAGGAACTTACCTATATCAGTCTCTAGCTCACAGAATCTGGGAGATGTCATTCCCAAAGAGGTGACATACATCCTCTAACCCCATAGAGCAATGACAATCTCTGTCCTATATACCCCATAAGTTCCTTGGTGGATCTAAATCAGATCAATTGTATGTGGACAAAATTTAAAGCTCTAAAGTGGTCCTTGTTGTTTGTCCTTCGTTCTCGAAGAGGACCAATGACATGAGGAGGGTGATTGATGTCTTGACTTGCAAGTGAATTGGATTTAAGTGAGGCAGAGCTGTGCAGTCAGCAGTCCCCCTTTCTCCTCTAGAGTCATCAGAGTCCAGCGGCAAGGCAGAAACCAAGACAACTTGTGATGACCCAGCAAAAAACTCTAAAGTACAGAACTACACAAATGTAAGGTATTATTATGATCTTAGTACACACAATGGCTAGGTTTGAACTGGTGTTTACACTCATGGTTTGTTTGGTTTGTTTGTTTACTACACCACAATAATTTTGTCTGTCACAATAAGTTACTTTTCATCATTTGTGTTGCTTGGCATTTTGCCTTTAAAGTTCTCAGTAGTTTTTAGTAGCTTATAAAGTTGGGAATTAGAATTAGAGGCAATTGGACTAGAAACTAGAAGAGAGACTGGGGCTGAAGGTAGAGATTTGGGAATAGTCCACATAGAAGTAAGAGTTGAAGCCAATAGCAAGTGATGAGGCCATCAATGGATGATGCATATACAAAGAAAAAGAAATAGAGTTATCAACAGAATTTGGGGAAATGACATTTAGTGAAAAAGGAAAAGGGAAAAGGATATGGGAGAAAAGGGAATAAGCATTTAAATAGTATTTACTGTGCCAGGCCCTTATAATTAACACCAAGAAAACACAGGTGCTCCATCAGCCACCACTACATCATCCATATGTGGAACCATCATTTACAACAAATGGAGAAGTTTTGAACGCTGTGGGTAAATTCACTTACCTTGGTAGTGTACTTTCCAGGGATGTTACATATTGACAATAAGGTTGACGCACACATTGCCAGAACTAGCTCAGTGTTTGGGAGGCTCAGAAGAAAAGTATGGGAGAGAAGAGGTATTAGACTGACTACCAAACTGAAGGTCTACGGAGCTGTTGTGCTGACATCATTGTTGTATGCCTGTGAAACATGGACAGTCTACTAGCTCAAAGCCATGAACTGTCTTAGGAAGATTCTGAAGATCACCAGGTAGGATAAGGTATCAGACACTGAAGTCCTTACTTGAACTAAACTGCCAAGCATTCAATCTATGCTTCAGAGAACGCAACTCCAATGGGCTGACTATATTGTTCTAATGCAAAATGTATGCTTTCCAAAAAGACTATTTTATGGAGAATTCTCATGGGGCAGGTGATCATACAGTGCTCAGAAGAAGTGATACAAGAACACTCTCAAGGTCTCTCTCAAGAATTTTGGATTTAACTGTGCAACATGGGAAACTCTGGCACAGGACTGCTCAGCATGGCATGCCCACATCAGAAAGAATGCTGTGCTCTATGAGCAAAGCAGAATTGAGACAGCAAAAAGTAAATGTAGGATGCTCATATTTGGAGTATCCACCCCAAATGTTCACATGGACTATCTGTGCCCAATCTGTGATAGAGCATTCTGAGCTCATATTAGTCTGTTTAGCCAGTCAGACACAATGAAACTTGAGTTTACCATGGTGATGTCATTTTGGTTCCTTCAAGAACGAAGGGCAGCAACAACCACCACTGTGCCAGGCACCATGCTAAACCCTTTTAACAAATACTATCTCATTTGGTAGGAAGCAAGAGAAAGTGCAGCACTAGAGACAGAGAAAGAGCAGTTAAAAGGCGATGTAGAAAAAGGACCAGGAAAATGCAATGTCATAGAATTTAAGGGAAGAGAAGATTTTAATTTAAAAAAAGAGATAGTCCAGGATTTCAGATGCTATATACTTCTCAAGAAGGAGGAGGAGGAGGAGGGTGAGGATAGAGTGAGAAGAAGCCTTTGGAAGTAGTGATTAGACCTTCTCAGTGTAGACCTTCAAGAGAATAGTTTCAGGAGACTTGTTACATTAGAAGTCAAATTAAGAGGAGTAAGCAGGAAGCATCAAAGTTGAAATAATTGATGTCATAGTGTTAGACTATACAATTTATCTAGTCAACCCTTCTTATTTTATGATATACACACATGTCCACATGAATTTGTATGTATGTAAGTGTGTATGAGTTTTGGGGAGAGGAGACCAGTTGTGTTATTTCATCAGTGTAGGAAAGTCTTTCTACCAATGCAGATCAACACTTGCTTTGCAGTTTAGAGTGCCTGGAAGTACTAAGAGGTTAAATGATCAAGGTCACATAGCCCATATGTGTCAGAGGTTGAACTCAGGTCTTCTTTATCCATTATGCCTCTCTGCCTTTAATATTATATTTTACATATGAAGAAGGGTGAGTTGGATGGCCTTTAAGATCCCTTTCAGCTCTAAATGGATAATTTCATTAAAAATCTCAATCTATCTATTACCGACTTGTTCCCTTACCTAGTCCTGTTTACTTCTCCCCTGGTCTATGACTTTCAATTCTGTCTTGGCTAATAGCTTCCAGCCCATCAAGTGAATCTGGCCAGTTTCTTGGTTTAGTCCTTACCTTTCATTTCCAGCCTTGGGAAATGCATATCTTGGGCCTGCATATCTTGCCTTTCTACCTTGTTTGCAAGCCACTGATCACACCTGGAATGGGGACTAGGGAGCAAGTAAAGAGATGTATCCCTTGCTTCTAGAGAGCTTAAGACCTAATAGCTAAGATAGATGAGAAAGACCAAGCTATATGTATATTCCCTTGAATATATCCCCTCCAATATTTCCCTCCTTTAATAGAGAGCAGTGACCTTTTGCAACTTCTTTTGAACAATGCAAATAGCCAAATTAACTTCCAGTAAGCTTTGTACTTTTCTTCAGGAGTGAAACAGGGCTACGCAGTAATGTTTAGAGAACCTTGCTATTAGTTAATGCTTACTGAGCACCATGATGAGCTGGATAGTTATAGGAAACAGAAAGAAACAATCTTTGATGTGCAGAGTGATCTTGGAGTAGTTTGCTAGTTGGTTTCCAATGCCATCCTACCAAATCTACTGTCTACCAGCTGGCCCCCACTTCTAGAAACCAACTTGTTTATGACCCCCTCTACCAGGCCCCTCTCAAAGACACACACACACACACACACACACACACACACAAGCACATGTGCACACTTGTGCCAGCACATCAGAACAAGGATTGCCAATTTAGCATCTCATTTTAAACTGTTGCTTGCCTCTGTTATCAAACTTAAATTTGACATAGTCCCTGTGCTCTAAAATCTTGCATTTTTAGGCCATGTAAACTCAATAGATCAGTGAACACACATCTCTTTTGTTCTCAAAGTTCTCTTTCAAATGGGCTCTTTTAAAAATGACTTCCACATAAACAAGGAAGTTACTATTTATGTCATAAACTAGCATCCTAGCATCACTGGATCAGAAAGGACTACAGAAGTCTAGTTTATCCTTTATCATAAATATGACAGTTAAATACTGCCTCAGATACTGGTTACAGTATCAAGTATAAGCCATTTAACTTTTCTGAATCTTAGTTTCTCCCTTTACAGATAGGGAGGATAATAATATTCACAGGATCCTTATTAGGATCAGGTACAGTAATAAATGAAAAACACTTCAAACTTTAAAAGAGCTATATCCATGTGGACAGTATAATAGTCATCCATCTTCCACTGAAAGACCTATGTGATGGGGAGTTTATTACATTCCAGTTTTGAATCTCTAATGGTCAGAACATCTTTATAGAAGGATGAAATTTGCCTCACCATAATATACATTCATTGACCCTAGTTGTCTCCTCTGGGACCAGGCAAGTTAGTTTAATACCTAATACTTTAATATGACAATTCTTTAAAAATAATTGGCCATATGACTCCTATTCCTCAAGCCTTTTCTTTTTCCCTGGATAAACACTGTCCTCACATTCTTCTACTCTTTCTCACATAACATGGTTTCAAGCACTCTTCCTGGCTGCCCTCTTCTCCAGGTACTACAGTTTGTAAATGTGCCTTAATATGGGTCATTTTTTTTTTGCTGTAAGACTTTCTGCCTAATCAAAAACATCTACCAAGAAATGACAAAGTCTGGAAATCATTTAACAAGCATTCTTAAGTACTTACTATGTGTCAGGTACTGTTTGAGGCACTGAGATAACGAATAAAAAAGTGAGATATTTTCTGCCCGTAAGGAACTTATGAACTCCACTCATATCATCATAAAGATGGGCCTTTGTCCTGCCAAGATCTTCACTTTCATCATCTGGGGGTTTTAACCAATAAAAATCTCTGGGGGACACTGAACAAATTCATCCTGGTTGGTTTGCAAAGAAAGTAACATCTAGAATGAAAGTCTGCCTGCTTTGCTGGTGGGTTGCCCAAAAGACAGCTGTTTAGTCAAGCTTTTCAACCATCCTTGGCATGATGTCAGTCTCATGCACCATGAAATGGAAACCTTTCCACTGGAGTTTGAATGTCATTTGAAATCTTATCTTGTGCTTGGTTGCCCACTTCCAGTCAGTACATGTGGGCCTGGAGAAGTATTCAGTACCTGTCACAGTCTTAACATGGATGCCAGCTGAAGAAATGTCTATGTCATGAAAACTAATCCAAAATAAATTGATCCTGGTAATGGATGAACAACGTGGCATGTGATCTCTGGCTCAGCTCAGCTCCTTTCCTTTTTCCCACAGTCAATTAGGCTCCAAATTGGGCTGAGCTCTAGGGACAATAACACCTGCTTTGGCTGACTGCAGCACTGACGCAGAGGTACAGGGGGTCCTCTCTTCATTTTCAGTCTATGAAAGACTCTGGCCACCCATGTGTAGAGGGAAGGAGGGACAATGATAGTGAAGTGGGTCCCTTTGAAGTCTATAGAAGCTGGCTATATTTATTAATCTCTTATTTAGATATTAAAATTGAGGCATGTCCACCTTCTTCCTTGACCTCAAGTCATAAACTTAGGTTAAGTGCATTTAGAACTTTCAGAAAGTAATAGAAGCAGTCAGAAACATGTTGTAGAATAAAGTAACAAAAAAGAGAATTTTTGGAAGCCATACAATTTCATCAGAATAAGTTGGGACTTGTACGATGAAGACAGGGTATGGTGAAACATATAATTCGAGGCTATACCCCCTTTGTTGCTATTGATGATACCATCAGACGTTATAATGTTACAAAGATTGCACACCAGCAATTAGCCTTCTTATGTGGGTTGATAAAGTCTTTAGCAGAGTCCAAAAAATGTTCCAAAACTTCAGTCTGCTTTAGAAGGAGCCGCCACAGAGGCCTTTGTAGAACCACAGAATCTCAGATCTGGAAGGGTCCCTGGAAGTCTTCCAAGAGGACTCATATCCAAACAGGAATCTCTTCTACAGCATTCCTGACAAGTGGTCATCCAAACTTTGCTTCAAGACCAGTAATGAGGGGATGGAATAATGACAACTGCCTTAGTTTGGTTTGTAATACAAACTCAGCTAAGAGGTGGTCATGTTTTATTATGGGTTATGGTCTAAGTCAAAGTTATGTTGGTGAAGCAAACTGAATTAAAATTTTATTTCAAAGAATTACAATTTTAAATTCAATTCAATAAACATTAAATGCCTCCTATGTGCAAGGTGCAGTGCTAGGAACTGGGGATATGGAGACAAGAATCAAAACATCCCTTGACCTCAAGGACCTTTACTTTCTACTAGAAAGATATGACATGTACACAGATAAAACAGTAGAAAGTAATATCGGGGGAAGAGAGCACTGACAACTTCTCTTCCTTCTCCTCCCTGGCCACATAGGAGGAACTTCTGCCCTGAGACTGCTCTTCTGAAGATTTCAGAAAGGACTCTAAGTTTCTCTTCACTCAAGACTAGACTGTCTGGACTTCTGCTTTTGGCCTTTATTCCACCCCACCCCTAGCTCCCCTTTATTCCTTGTGTTCTACCATTAAGATGGAAGCTTCTTGATGGCAGAGATTGTCTTACTTGCTTGTACTTATACATCCCCAGTACTTAACCTATTGCTTGGTAAATATTGTGTGTGTGTGTGTGTGTGTGTGCATGTGTGTGTGTGTGTGCATGAGTGCATGTGTGTGTCCCATCCATCTCTCTATCCTTCTATCTCTCTATCCTAGTCATATTTATTTATCCTTCTATCATCTCTCTTTATCCTTCTATTCATTTCTCTTTCTATCCTTCTCTTCATTTCTATCTACCTATCTATCTCAGGAAAGGCCTTATGTAGAAGATAGCATTTAAGCTGTGCTTTGAAGGAAACTAGGGATTCTATAAGGTAGAAGTGAGGTGAGAATATATTTCAGGCATAGGAAACAGTATGAACAAAGGCACAAAGTCAGGACATGGCTTGTTAAGTGTCAGGAGCAACAAGTAAGCCAGTTTGACTAAAATGTACAGTGTATAAAATATGTCTAGAAAGTTAGGTAAGAACTAGATTTTGGAGAGTTTTAAATGCTATTTGAAGTAATGCTAGTTGAGTTTCCTCTCCATCATTTTTTTTCTCATTGGAAGAGACACTTAAATTTAACTTTTCAACTCAGAAGCAAAATACTAAGCCACTAACCAAAGAAAATAATTAATACACTTCCCCTCAAACAAAATAAAAAAACACTGCTATCACAGCAGAGAAATCTGGGTGGTGTGGTTCCATGATATTTTACTTCCAAATACTTGAAAAGTTTTGATTTTATTCTGGTAAATCTTTTCCCTGAATCAATACAGAAGCAACCTCTCTAAGTTTCATGAATTGAATAGTTGAAAAAATGAATCACCTGACTGACAACTTTTTCTCTCCCTGTCTCTATCCATTGAAATTCCTCTCTTCTTTCAAAATCAAGTTCCTCTTCCACAAAGCCTTCCTTGTTTCCTCCTCCCCATATCAAACTGAAAATGATCACTCATTCCTCAAAACATTTTAATACTTTGTCTAGATCTTTCCTTTAGACTTATCATATTTAATCTTGTATCAGATCTTTTTCTATACTGATTTGACCCTTTGTTTAAATTCTCATCTGCCATATTTAAAGACAGAGATAGAGCATTCCCAGTAAAGCCTCAGAAGTAAACTAGATATTCTTTCCCATTGATATTGACAAGTAAGCAGTGAAATTTATTAATGTCACTGTCTCATTAAATGAAAATATCATAAAAGCCTATCTTAAAATATTACAAATATATTAGATCTGGCATATGTAAATCCAATTACAGATTTATAGACTGCCAGTGTTGAAAGGGCCTTTGAAGTTACTTAGTCTATCTTACTTATTTTACAGGGGAGGAAATTGAGGCCCAGAGATGTTAAGTAACTTGCCTTAAGTCAGCCAGCTTGTTTGTGGCAGAGATAGGACCACAGATCAGGCCTCCTAGACCCCATTTCAGTGTTCCTTCAACTATGACTTCTCCATTGTTGGTGTCTGATTCCAGTCATCTTTTGGAACTTGGGGTCTATCCTATTTTGATAATACCAGTTTAGGAGACTGTCCTTCCAGGTTTTAGTCATCTTACCAAGAGACTGCCTGTTGATATTTTAATGTAACATTTGTTATCACATTCAACAAAAAATATTGTAATGTACTTAGAATATAAGCCTTATATTTTATAATTAGTTTACCTCTGTAGCTTACTCCCCCCATCAACTTGTATGCTCAGGTGGTGTTCCCTGGGAGGTGGCTACCTCAGGTTCAACAGACTCTAGGAATCCATACTCTCAAAATTGTAGCTTAGGAGCCTCCACTAGTGAACTACCTTTAGTAGCAGCCAGTAGATTACAATTGGCTCAAAGCAATGGTATTTATTGAGAAGATATATATAACTACAAAATATATAACCCAAAAAACCTGGGGCATACTATCCCACAAATACATATAATATCAATGGGAAGAGTGGGCAGCTATCAATACAGAGTACACTGGTAATGATAAGGCATACGTATAGGGATTTTAGGGTTAGAAGGATTTAGGGTTAGCGTTAGGGTTAAGATTAACCAACTAATATGCCTTCATTGCCAAAGAGTCCTAGATGCCCCTTTTCTTCCTATGGTATATTTACCCTTCTTACATCATTTTGGGCATAGCATCACTGTTGGGCAAAGTGCTCACCTGTGCTCCCTGGCTTCTCTCCTCCCCACAAATCCTTTTCTATCAAGAGTCTAAGCCTTCCTGGCTCAATAGCATTCTACTCACTCCATGGCTGTCTATGGCTTCAATATTAATAACTATTGTTATATTTCTAAGGATAGATCTGTATTCATGAAAAAGAGTGAAATATGAACCTGAATGGAAAAGAAGCCTAGAATTTCTAAATCCACAGTGTTGGAGAAAATAATTGGGCAGGTTTTTTAAAATGTTAAAACAGTAATCAATGGAATATATTGTGTTTGATTTAGTGTTCACACTAAAGCTGTGGGCATCATTTACACACTGCCCTGATGACCGTCAAAGGCAGTGTCACATAGGTGACAGAAAGCTGACCTTGGAACCAGTAATACCTGCCCAGAGAGTGAGGTGGGAGTTCAGGGCCCGGAAACAGGAAAGCCTGAGTTCAGATCTGGTCTCAGACACTTCTTAGCTGACCTCTGCCTTAGTTTCCTCAACTCTAAAATGGGGTTGTTGTGAGGATCAAATTATTTGTAGATCACTTAGTACAGTGCCTGATACATAGCAGGTGCTTAATAAATGCTTGTTTCCAATCCTCTTTGACAGAAGCTAGTTATATGACCCTGAGAAAGTTGTTTAACCCCTCAGTGCTCTAGGCAGCTAAGACTATAAGTTTCTGAAAACATGTAGACTAGCCTTGGTAGAGGCAATTTTCTCACTTATGAGTTCCTTATATCATTGTAATTGCAGATCCAACTAACTCTAAGTGAAGTTAATAAGAAAAATAAGTGACACATGCAAACAAAAATAAACTCCATATTCAGAGTAATTAAAGAGATAAAAAGTAGTTTGATACATTCCCTTCATGAATAATTTAATAAATGCTTACTATGTGCCACCAAAACAAAAATAAATAGTCCCTGTCTTCTCATAACTTACTGGAAAGGACTGAGAAAAATCAAGTTAAAGGTTGGCAGCAGAAACAAAGGCAAAGCTTCCCAATAGCCAAAATTTAACTATCCGGGAAGGTGTGAATAGGTATAGAAATTCGCTGCAAATTCTTGGGTAGTTCCCAAATCTTACATATGGGGATGCCTAGAGCAAAGACTAGGGTGAGGCAAGACAATAGGTACAAGTCTTGGGGTGTTATAATGAGGGAAGGATTTTTGTAAATGCACTTTTTAATATCAAAAAATAATATTATGAATGGAACATGGTTGCTTATTTTGTAACGTATCACATAACACATATAATGAGGACTCAAAACTTCCAGTGGATAATGAAACATAGGGAGCACACTTTTCAAAAGCAAGAAGGGATTTTATTTTAAAACTTTTCTTAGAGAGAACAAGACCTTAGCCATCCAAATTTCTTAACCTCAAGAATTTAATTTTATTCAATTAAATTCAACATGTATTTATTGATTATACCCAAGAGACATAAGGGAGATCCAAAGATGAATAAGACACAGTGCTTTCCCTGGAGGAGTTTATAATCTAGTAGAGAAGAGAAGGTGTACACAAATAATTGAACTATAAATTAGAACATGGCAAATGCATGGTAGCTACAAAATGCTATGGAAAGAGAGAGCACTATAGACTATGAGGTCAAGAAAGGCATTGTAGGAGAGACGCTTGGCTTTTGATCTGGCCCTTGAAAGGTGAACAAAAGAATTTCAACAGGCTGAGCTAGTAGAGGAAGATGTGATTTCATCCAATTTAATTTAATATTTCATTTCAAGTCAATAAATATCTATTGCGTTTCTGCTACTGACCTGTTTCTTCACCTATAAAATAAGAGGGTTGGACTGAATAACCTCTAAGGTCTCTTTAAGATTAAAATCTATGATCTGATGATTCTCTATGCACGGGACATAAAATAGCAATGAAATTCAAAATAATCCATGGCAAAGCAAAAGCCAAACAAAAAGGTAAACAAACAAAACAAGGCCACTGACCTTCATGAGACTACTGGCCACAAAGCCCAAGTGCCTGAACCTTTCTCAGGCATAGAAAACTTAGTTTGACTTGATTTAATGGACAATGTCAGCCTATGTGGTTTTCTCCAGCAACTTTCAGTTTTTCTCTGGCTCACTACTACGGATTGGGAAACAAACATCAGAAACTAGGAACAGTAGGTTGGTGGAGAAAAGTAAGAAGCAGAAGGAGACCCATTAACACACAGCTTGGGAAAATGGCTATAGTTCTCATGAGACCACCAGGGAGACGCCTGTAGAACCCCCAAACCAACAGCAAAGCAGTCAGTGGCCTTGGAGCCCACATAACTCAGTAGCCATCTCTAGGATATCCCTGAGACAGCAAAAGTCCCAAAACAAAAATCACAACGGCCTGATAGAGTTCAGTGGCTAAAGAAGAGGACCCCATATACTCCCATAGCTAGTAATGGCATTGCTGTAGTTCAGCATTGCAGAGCAGGATTGTTGACATTCACATCGATGATCTTGCAGCCATAAAAAGAGCTAAATTATCATCCATCAGCAAGCAAAGTGTACGGTGCCTTTTTAAGAAGATTCTCATCTAAAGTGGTTAAAATTTAAAAGTTTGAGTATGGCAGAGGTGAAGATTCAATTTTATGGGAAATGGGATTTATCTCTATTCAAAGCATCACTCTATGATACTCTGATGCTTAAACATGCTAAGAATGTGATTTCATCTGCTTGGTTTTCCTTCCACCAGAGTTAAGTACAGGACTTTTTAAGAACTCTTTCTGATACTGAGGGGCTTTTCCCACTTGTTAATGGAAGACTGAGATTACCAAAGGCCTCACTTCAAGGAGCAATATAGTGTAGTAGAAAGAGCACTGGATATGGAATCAAAGGCTCAGGTCAAAATCATGGCTCTGTCATTTGCTACCTGTCAGATAACCTCTCTGAGACTCAGGTTTTTCCCGGTAAATGAATGAGGTTAGTAGATGGCCCTACAATTCCTTCTAACTCTAAATTCATGGTACTAAATAGTATGGTTCCAAGTGAAGTATTGGGGCAGCTTTGCAATGTAGTGAATAGAATGCCAGGCCTGGAGTCAGGAAGATTCATCTTCCTGAGTTTAAATATGGCCTCAGACACTTTACTAGCTTTGTGAACCTGGGCAAGTCATTTAACCCTGCTTGTCTCAGTTTTCTCATCTGTCAAATGAGCTGGAGAAGGAAATGGCAAATCACTCCAATATCTTTTCCAAGAAAACCTCAAAATGGGGTCATAGTCAGATGTGACTGCAATGACTCAAAAAGAATGTCAAAGTGAAGCATTAGTGTACCTCTATATAGTATGTACATAATTTTCTTATATTTCATTTTGTTCTAGCTAAAGAAATCCACAAATAAAATGTATAGAGTGATACTTTCAGTAACCAGTCCTCTAGGAAGAAGATCCTTTAAATGAGTTGATGGTGTTAAAGAAAACTTTCATTCATGGTATAAGTACTGGAGTTCTGTGCAGAGCAGAGGAAGCTTTATTAGTTCCCTCTGTAAGAAGGTGCTGGTTTTGATAGAGGAGGAACTCTGAACTAAGAGCCGTGAATCATGTTAAGTCAGGTGTCCCTGAATTCTTTGTAATGAACTTCTCTGCCCCTAACCTGAAGACTTAGAATCAAAAGGATCTCAACGGAAACATTCCATTCATTTGAGTGTCAAGAGTTACTAGGTTCAGAGAGGTCAGAAGATTAGAAGTTGGAAGGAACTTTAAAGATTTTCTAGTTTGAACTAGATTTTACAAATGAGGAAATTGAGGCCTAGGGAGAAAGTGATTTAATAAAGGTGACATAGGTAGGTTCAGGAATACATTGCAGTTTTTAAAAATTGGGGACTGACTTACAAAAAGAAATATCTGGGGGGGCGGAGCCAAGATGGCGGAGTAGAAGGATGCACATTTACGAGCTCCGAGCCCACAACCCATGGAATTGAGGTAAAAGGAGATCCCCATAAATTCTGAATCTCTGCAGGGGGTGCATAAACATAAGGGAAGAGATTTCCGTTCCACTGAGCCCTGGAGAGCCGTCCCCGGGGTCCATCGCACCCCAGAAAGCGGACCCCACCCCCACCCCTGGCCGCGGCCCCAGAGAAGCTGACCGAGCAGGCTTCAGAGAGGAAAGCTCCGGGGCAAGCTCCGGCAGCCGGGAAAGTCCCTCCGCCCACAGAAGCTACAGGTCAGTAAGAAAGAAGGCTGCGATAGGGGAGGGGAGCGGAGCGTCTCCGTGACTCGGGCCCCCTCAGGAGGAAGCGTCGGCGGCAGAGACGGGGGCAGGAAGCGGCGGAGGCAGAGGCGTGGGTGGCGGCTGAGGCGGCAGCGGCCCAGGACTCAGGAATCCCCCAGCAGCAAGTAGGATCTTCAATACTGAAGGTCTTTCCAACCTGAGGGAGCCGAGCAGGGGAGACGGCCCTGCCCCCACCCTGCTCTACTGCTGAACGCCTCTGAATAAAACCCCCAAGGGAGCTGAACATAGGAGGCAGGGCCCCCCACCTTGCCCCCACCCGCTCCGTTCCTGAAAGTCTCTGCAGAAAGCCCCTGAGGGACCAGCTTAGGAGGCGGCCCTGCCCCCACCCCTGCGCCAGAACTAAAGCTTGCCTCCAGAAAGCGCATTTGAATCTCAGAGGCCAAGCACTAGCTGGGCGGATCCAGGCGGGGGTGGAAAGGAATCTCAGAAGTCAAGTAACTGGCTGGGAAAATGCCTAGAAAGGGGAAGAAAAATAAGACTTTAGAGAGTTTTTTCCAACAAATGCAAATGATCCCGACCTTCGGATCTGATGGCGAGGACGAGAACGTATTTTTCCCATCAGGAAAAGATGTGGAGGGCGGGGCCTCAGTACCCCAGACACCCCAGGGGGGTGTCGAGTGGGCTCAGGCCTTGGAAGAGCTTAAAAAGGATTTTGAAAAGCAAGTTAGACAGGTGGAGGAAAGACTGGGAAGAGAAATGACAAAGATGCAAGAAGAGTATGAAAAACAGGTCAATACCTTGGTAAAGGAGACCCAAAAAAATGCTGAGGAAATTAACACCTTGAAAAATAGGCTCACTCAATTGGCAAAAGAGGTTCAAAAAGCCAATGAGGAGAAGAATGCATTCAGAAGCAGAATGAGGCAAATGGAAAAAGAGGCTCAAAAGCTCACTGAATTTAATAGTTCTCTCAAAATTAGAATGGAACAGATGGAGTCTAATGACTTTATGAGAAACCAAGAAATCACCAAACAAAACCAAAAGAACGAAAAAATGGAAGAGAATGTGAAATATCTCATGGGAAAAACAACTGACCTGGAAAATAGATCAAGGAGAGACAATTTAAAAATTATGGGACTACCTGAAAGCCATGATCAAAAAAAGAGCCTAGACATCGTCTTGCATGAAATTATCAAGGAAAACTGCCCTGACATTCTAGGACCAGAGGGCAAAATAAGTATTGAAAGAATCCATCGATCACCACCTGAAAGATATCCAAAAAGAGAAACTCCTAGGAACATTGTGGCCAAATTCCCCAGCTCAAGGAAAAAATCTTGCAAGCAGCTAGAAAGAAACAATTCCAGTACTGTGGAAATACAATCAGGATAACTCAAGATCTAGCAGCTTCTACATTAAGGGATCGAAGGGCGTGGAACAGGATATTCCAGAAGGCAAAGGAACTAGGACTCAAACCAAGAATCACCTACCCAGCTAAACTGAGTATAATACTTCAAGGGAAAATATGGTCTTTCAATGAAACAGAGGACTTTCAATCATTCTTAATGAAAAGACCAGAGCTGAAAAGAAAATTTGACTTTCATACACAAGAATGAGAAGAAGCAGGAAAAAGTAAACAGCAAAGAGAAGTATTAAGGGACTTACCAGAAATGAACTGTTTACATTCATACAGGGAAAGACAATATTTCTAACTCTTAAAACTTTTCAGTATCTGGGTAGTTGGTGGGACCACACATATACATGTACACGCATGCACACACATACACACATGCATTCACATACAGATACAGAGAGCACAGATTGAACTGAATAGGATGGGACCATACCTTAAAAGAAATTAAGGTAAATGGTGAGAAAGAAATGTAGTGAGAGGAAATAGGGGGAAATGGAAGGGGGTAACTATATGTCATTTAAGAGGCAAGTAGAAGATTTTTTTAGTGGAGGGAAAAACAGGAGAGCTGAGGAAAAAAAAAACAAACAAACAAACAAGAAGTTTACCCTCATCACATTTGACTAAACGAAGGAGTGAAATGCACACTCATTTTGGTATGAAAACCTATCTTACAGTATAAGAAAGCAGGGGAGAAGGAGATATTAGGGGGGGATGATGGAAGGGAGGGCAAAGGGAGGAGGGAGTAATTGAAAGTCAACACTTGGGGAGGGACAGGATCAAAAGACAGAAGAGAAACAAGGAGGGGCAGGTTAGGAGGGATGGTAATTCAGTTAGTCTTACACAACACGACTATCAGGAAGGTCATTTGCAAAACTACACAGATATGGCCTATAATGAATTGCCTGCCGTACCAAAGGGAATGAGTGGGGAGGGAGGGATGGGGAGAATTTGGAACTCAAAGTTTTAGGAACAATTGTTTAGTATTGTTGCAACTAGGAAAGAAGACATACAGTTAATGAGGAATAGAAAGTCATCTGGCCCTACAGGAGAAAAGAGAAGATGGAGACAAGGGAAGGGAGGGATGACAGAAGAGAGGACAGATTGGAGATAGGGAAAATTAGATTGCTTGGGGTATTGGGGTGAGGGGAGGGGAGAAAAGGGGAGAAAATTTAGAACCCAAAAATTTGTGAAAATGAATGTAAAAAGCTAAATAAATAAATAAATAAATTATTAAAAAAAAAAAAAGAAATATCTGGGAAACCCAACTTGTATAGACATGAAAGAATTCCAATTGCCTCATGATATTTGCATAATTAGGTTTATATAAGAGAAAATGAGGCAGATAGTATAGTGATATTGTGGATTGAGATTCAATCTGAAGAGTCAGGAAGATTTGGGACCAAATTCTAATTTTGACATACTGGCTGTGTGACTTTGGATGGGTCACTTAACCTCTCAGTGCCAAAGGCAATTCTCAGAGACTATGTGGCAAAACAATGGCTGATCTACAATGATAAGAGTTTACTACAATGATGAAATAAATTACAAGTCTGGACATCCTTCATTCCCCCACTCTTGAAAGGAAAAAATTCCATCTTTATTCCAAATATCTTCAACCAACTTTTTGAAAATCAGTGTAACAAATGGAAATCAATAATTGAATGCCTTTGGTAGATACTTCTTCAAAACAGGATTAAACTGATTAACTGATTAAACTGATTTTTGACATATACATATGTATATGAGAAAATCATAAAAATGCCACCTAAGAAGGACCCACTTGTCAGAATAACTAGCAATTTAGCAAGGAGGAAAAAAACTATATGAGACAAATCATAAAATTCAAACATCATTATGACAAATTCAGGCAAATGGAGGTTACTACTGCAGTTTTAAATAAAGCCCACCAGATGGCAGAGAAAATGAATCATAGGACCGATAATAAACATTAATGTATTGCTAATTTAAATAAACTGATCAATGTTTTATTATTTTATCAATTGTATTAATAACAAAGATTTAATTCTAACAATATGCCATATCACATAGAATTAACATCAATTCTTTCACTAAATTTAAATATCACCTTTTCTTTAAACATGATTATTTATTTATAATGTGATGATTATAACTCAAATTTTGTGGCACTTTAAGATTTTCAAAGCACTTTATATAAGATTTGATCCAAAAAATAACCTCATGAGAGAAGAAACTGTTATCATTCTCATTTTACAAATGAGGAAACTGAGTCTGAATGTTAAGTTATTTGTCCAGGTCACTCAGCTAGTAAGGCAGAATTCAACCCTGGTCTGACTCCATCTAACATTCTAACTACTACACAGGAGTATAATTCCTGTGGCTCCTCTCTTCTTTCCCCCATGCCTGATCCAAAGCTTCAGCTTTGGACTTTAATTGTAGAAGTTAACCACAATTAACACTTCTGGGGCAGCTAGATGGTGCAGTGGATAGAGTGATGGTCCTTGACTCAGGAAGACTCATCTTCATAAATTCAAATGTGACCTTGATGGGATGCTTGGGTGCCTGTGCTCAAACTCCAATTGTAAAATCAAATCTAAAACCCCAAATGTAAAATCTAAAAATAAAATTCTCTAAAAATCACATCTCTCACTAGCCTCAAAACACTGTCTCAGGCAGTTTCTCCCCAGCCCAAGGATAGCCTAGACTAGATCTCTCTTCCTGATACAGTAGCCAGCTGCACCTATAGAATTTACTATTTTGAACCAGCTATGGGACTGGATGAACTAGCTGTGTACTGGGTCATAATGACATTTACTACTCACTGACCAATCATTTGTAGCCTATATACTCCCTTACATTTATCTTGTCTAACAAGACATTGATGAGAGCAGCCTGGTATTAGTCAGCTTTGACCATTAGTTGACTTCATGATGTTTTAGACCTAAAATCACACCTCCATGAAGTTTTGCCTTGGGCTATTTCCCAATGAACTCTGGGTAAAATACCTGCACAGTACATAGTAAAAGTAAATGTTCCTTCAGGAACTAAGTACTCCCTAATCCCACCCTGAATCACCTGTTTAGTATACTTGGCACATGTCTTACTATAAAATATCCTATATAAACTTTAACTATACCCCTGTAAGGTTTGCAGTTTTCCTAAGAGCTCTTTCCCCCTGAAAAGCTTAATAAATTTTTACCACCTTGACCTCAGCAATACTTGAGTCGGAGAATTCTTTTCCAGACAGCCCATGTAGGGAACTCCAGTCTTGGGGGTCCTCTATCTTTCCAGCCCTCATCAGCCTCAGATACTTACTAGTTGTGTGACCCTGGGCAAGTCACATAATCCTGTTTGCCTCAGTTTTCTCGTCTGTAAGGTGAGTTGGAGAAGGAAATGGCAAACCATTCCAATATCTTTGCCAAGAAAACCCCCAATGGGGTCACACAGAGTAAGACTGTTCAGTAGATGAACAACAAGAACACTTCATCAAGAACTCTTTACCAAGCAAGGTTACTCCTACCACTTTTAATTGCTCTCAGCAAGATTTTCGAGAAATCCTGAAGCTACCAACAGAAGGAAAAGGGACTCCTGACTATTCCCTTTCTCCTCTTGCCTCCTCTTCCCCTCAATTCAGTCTCTGAAGGCTTGATCTGAGCAGCTAACTAATATTAACAGCTCAACTCAAGTATTCTTGCTTTCAGCAAATACGGTTTATTCATTACCTCAAGTACTATGATCAAGACTTCAGAACAATCCTGCTTCTGTCAATGGGAAAGGGGGGAGGTTAGAACACTCAGTAATTAAGGGAAAGAGATAGCAGAAGGGAAGGAAAAAAAGTAGATGAACACAATACATTTTAGGCTACTTTTATAATAATTTCTGTATGTGATATAAGGACAATCAGTTTTGCCTCCTCAGTTTGGGAAAACCTTGATTTATTCACTATCAGCTCCCCAAGAGATTTAGCTTGAAGCACGCTTAATGATCAAAAAGGACAATCCCACTATGCCTACCCTCTTTCTTACACAAGCAGCAATAATTTGAGAAAATTTTGGTTGTTTTATGCAGGGTTGGGCTAAGAAGAGAAGACGAATGGAAAATAGATTGATTTTATTTAAAGGTCAAACAAGAATAATACTCATCGAGCACAATTCTGTGTAATGTTTCAGAAGGAGCCATTGTGTTGTCAATGCTGGTGCACACTGTGTGCTGCTACTAGTAAATTCATAAGATTCTCTCCACCAGACAGTGCAGCAGTGTAAGAAGGCATGTGTAAGTTTAGTAAAATGCAGAGGATCCAAATATAGCTTGAGATGCAAAACAGCAGCCAGCAGATCTCAAATCTAACTGTGCTAGCATTTACATCCACTGCTTCCTCACTAAATTTTCACAGTCTATTGTGTGATTGCTTATGAAATGTAAATTCCTAAGTGATTTTTTTAGAAGGCATATATGAATGCTTTCTCAGAAGCATTATTCTACAAGAAAAAAAAGCATGGCAGCCTTCTCCATAATTTCTGAGTGTTGCATTACCCTCTGTTGTACTAGTTGAGCGAGTTCACCCAGACCCATCCCTTTTGTAGCTAGACTGCAATCAGACATATTGATGTAACTGGCTCACGCCCTTTAAAAAAAAAAAAGCTTATTCAGCCGTATTTCTAGTGTTCTGAACGTGTTAGATCAGGAATAGTTGGCAACTTCATTCATGTTTTAATACATATTTATGAAATGAATTGTTTAGCTCTGCCTCTTCCCCAATCACAATTCGACCAAGGAATCACACTATGAAGAGAAGTGTTGTGTCAGTTTAAACATGCATAGTCTTTTAAAATTATAAAAGTAAAATCATAGTAATGAAATATTACAGTTGAAAATCAAAGGGTTCTTTCAGAAATTTTAATTTTCCTTGCCACATTTTTATTTTTCATAGAATCTTAAGAAAAATCAGGAATAAAAATGTTGCATTGATACAATAGTTAGGTTTATTTTTCCAAAAACCTTGGGTGATCTAGGTTGTGTGTCTATCTCTCCCCCATAAAATGACACCATGCCCTTCTGAAAAGTAAAAGAAACAAAAAGGGCCTTAAAATAAACCCCTTTCTAAGACAGCTACATTGGCGTTCTATAGTCAATAATAATCATTTTTTAATGTTGCATATTTTTTGCCTAAAAATACTTTTAAAATCCTCTAAATTACTTCCAGTGAAAAATCATTTATCTAATTTCAGGATCAAATGTAATACTGGACTTAAATAAATATGGAAATATCATTATCATCATTAAACTAATGGAGCAGAGGTAATATAACTTGTCCAGCCTTTAGAAACACAACAAAAATTTTAGATCCTTGAACCAATTCCTGTAATCATAGGAGGCAGTTCTGTGCACTGAAAAGACCACCGAGTTTGGAGTACAAGGATCTAGATTCAAATTCTGCCTTTTCTACATCTGTGTAATCTTAGGCAAATCACTAAAACTATCGAGGACTCAGTTTCTTCATCTGTAAAATAAAGGGTTTGGATCAGCTGTCTTCCAAAATCCTTTCATCTTCTTAATTTGTGATTCTATGACTTGTATCCATATAAATCCACTGGTGGAAGTATGGTATTAATGAAGTCTTCGTCTTCAGTATAATCCATGCGAACCTATCAGTTCTGCTCTATTCATAGTGAGACAATGCACTTACTCCAGTTATACAAAGGATATGATGTGAAAAAATGTCAAACCTATGACCACTAATGGGGAAACAACTAAAAGCATACACCCTACTGAGACTAAGTCAGTAGCATCTTTATTGTGTATGAAGGTTGACACATATTCATTCATACTCTGAATTCAGCTATTCCAGGTATGCTAAAACAAGCATTATAATTAACCATGTTGGATGAATTTTGACATGTGACTCAAATGAATTATTTTTTGCTTATATTGTTTACTATTAGATCGTGAGCTTCTTCACAACAGGAACAGGAACTTTCTTTGTGTCCTCCTAGCTCTTAGTTCAGTACCTGGAAAAAGTAGGTGCTTAATAAGTTCTTGTTAACTTGGCCCAAACCAGGCTTCCTTTACCAATACTTTAAATATCAATATAAAAAGATAAATCTCTTTGGTATTTAGAAACTCATCTTATTTGCAGTCTTTCCAATATCAAGTAAAAGAATTAAGGTGAAGGTTTAAAGGATAGAAACTAATTCTTAGGTTTAATAGGAACAAAAGAAATAATCATCGTGGAATCAGCTCAAAGTTGGAAGGACCATAGAATTTTACTTAGAAGGACCTGCAAAAAAAAAAAAATCCAATCTTGGCCTTCATGGAGAGGCATTTTGCTCAGGAATGAAGAGGTGATAGTTCCATAGTACTGTCCCATGAAGCTGGAAAACTATTTTCAAATTCTGAGTGCCATAGTTTGGGAAGGACAGTGCTAAGTTGGAGTATGCCCAGAGGAAGACAAGGAAGATCGTGAAGGAGCCTTGAGTCCTTCAGTATGAAGTTAAGCTGAAAAAACTGTGGTATTTAGCTAGGAGAAGCTTCAGGAGCAAGTATTTGTATGAAATGCTTGTAGATAGCTAGCTAGAGATGGATGAAAGAAAAAAAGAGAGGAAGGAAGGAAGGGAGGGAGGGAGGAAGGAAGAAAGGGAGGAGCAAAGAAAGAAAAAGAAAGAGAAGCAAAGAAGGAAAGGAAGGAAGGAAGGAAGGAAGGAAGGAAGGAAGAAAGAAAGAAAGAAAGAAAGAAAGAAAGAAAGAAAGAAAGAAAGAAAGAAAGAAAGAAAGAAAGAAAGAAAGAAAGAAAGAAAGAAAGAAAGAAAGAAAGAAAGAGGGATTAGACTCATTCTGTTTGGCCCCCGAGGTCAGGGCCAGGAGCAATGGGTGGAAGTTTCAAAAAGATAAAATTTAGGCTTGAAGTCAGGAAAATCTAACAATTAGAGCTACCCAAAAGTGAAAAAAGCTGCCTTAGGAGATGCTGGCTCCCCCCTCCCCTTTGGAGGTCTTCAAGCAGGGGTTGCTTCCCAGTATGATGGCTTTGGGTACTGGGCTGGAAACCTGGAATCCAAAGGCACTTGGGCTTACTAATGAGTTCACTATACTATGAGTTAAAACTTACTAATGAAAACATATTCATAACTTCAGGGCTAAACAAAAAAAAAAAACCTATCCTTTGTAAAGCTGTAATGTAATGTAAGGAAGGGAATTAGATAACATATATCTCATCCTACTACATGAAACTCAAATCAGTACTAAGCAATTTTCACACCTAAAAGGAAAATGAGGTTTTTTGTATATGAAGGTGATAATTAACTTTATAACATTATAGAGTTGAAAGGGACCTTTGAGACTACCTAATCCAAACCCTCATTTTACATATGAGGAAACCGAGGCCTCAGAGTCTAAGAGGCAAAGAGAGGCGCAAACAGTGGTGAATTCAGGAAATATTCTTTGAAGTCAAATACACAGAATACATAGGCAATTAATTGAAGTTAGGATTGTCTCTTGATTCCAGGATTCAAGCCCTCCTTAGTCAATATTTGAAGAGATTCTTCTGGAGCTCAATAATCATTACATGGTTTCTTTCTTTTTCTCTTGTCCTAAGAATGTCAAAAAAGGAGTATAATGAAAAGGTCCAAAAAAGGGGAAATGCAAGTAGAATACTTCTCCAAGGCTAACGTATCTGAGAAGGCATGTGTATGCCTACGTGGAATGGTGGGCTGTAAATGCTCTTTGTCCATTGTAGATCAGCATATGAGCAGCAGCCTGAGGGTATATCCTTATCTAGAATGGAAAGGGTCTTAATTGCAAGGAATCCTATAAGGTACTAATAGTGTTGGGATATGTATATACACACACATACACATATGTGTACATGTGTATTCACCTTTCTTCCAAAGAGTTCAGAGGTCTGTGAAGGTCTGAAATAAGCTTTCACTTCATAGGAAATAGAGGCTTAGATTTTATGGGAAATATAAACTCAAGCAGCTATAAGATCTCTCACTATAATTATGTCTGAAGTTACATTTAAAATTTAAATAGTGGCAAAATTCTTAATAGTACATGATTATCTGAACAATAATACATTGACTACTTAGCTATAACTGTTTACTTACAAAATATTAAGATATATAAACACACGTGTGTGTGTGTGTATATATATATATATATATATATATATATATATATATATATATATATATATACTCATAACCAGGTATATGCATGCCACTCCACTGCCCTTTTGCATGTACTGGGCAGTAAGATAAAGGACAATAACATAATAGAAATGCCTCATATACCAGTAGATGATTAGCAAATACTTTATTAAACTGACACAGTACAACTTAACCATAAATTTAAGTAGCATCCTTCTAATTACTGCATAGTTTCACATTGTTTATCTTGCTTAGGAGACCAGTTGTTGCTCATAACTATTGTCACATGCTGACTAGATCATGCTCATATTTCAGACTCCCATTCATCCTCCTCCCACAAAACTATTGTGCAGCTGTCACCAAAGCAACCAAGAGATTCAGCACTGCCCAGTAGTCTAAGCTGGCTAATTTTAAAATGCCATTGCTTTGAAATCTTAGCTCAACTTTCTGACTTCTATAATATTAAGCTGGTTCTTCATTTGTCGGCTAAAGATATTTAAAATACTAACCTACATGACAAAATTGTTCAAAAGAAAAACTTGACTGTAAATTCTTGTATGAAATTTCATGAAATAGAAGTTTTAGTAAATTATCAGATATTCTAAGAGATGTCTCACCACATACGCCACTATCCCTGAATCCTTCTCAGATGAATTTAACTTATTTTATTATCCCACCCCCTATACCAAGTCAAATCAACAAGCTAATTTATTAAGGTTTATTATGTGCCAGATACTGGTGCTATGGTCTAGGGAGACAAAAGACCAAAACAGGGGGGAAGGAAATCCCTCCCAAAGAGCTTACATTCCGGGAGGGACAACACGAATATTATATAAGTAAATACAAAATATATAGACATTAAAATTGAACAGGTGGGAGGTGGTGGGGAGTAGGTTACTGCAGTGGCTTTAAGCTAGGAAAGGCTTTTAAGTAACAAGTGGCCTTTGAACTAAAAAAGGGAGGCAGGGATTTAGCGGCACTATTATGTTTATTATTATCTGTTATGAGGCACTGTGCTAAGCACTGGGAATCCAAGAAAGCTAAAAAAAAATACTCCCTGTTCTCAAGGGGCTCACGGCTTCCTGAGGTGGGGGTGAGCAAAGGGAAATGCGGTGGAATTCTGTGGATGAAGAAAAGCCAGTAAACCAAAGAAGGAGAATGCTTTATGGGGAGCAAAGCGAAACTTAGAAGCCTGGAAACAACTGGGTGCGGGTAGTGGTGCTGGTGAGGAGATAACCAGAGGCAGAAACCTTCCACTTCCCTTTGGCTCCCTAGCTGTAGTTCTGACAAAGGGTGGGTCGAGGCAGGTAGAAGCAATTTGTGAATTAAGTTACAAGTCAGACCCTCCTACAGAGACCCTCCCCCAACTGGCCCAGATAAAGCGAGTTAGCCGGCGGGGGCTAACCAGGACCGTTAGAGCCCAATCCTTCAGCACAAAAGGTTAGCAAAGTTGGCCAGGAGCCGGCTTCGCCTTGCTTCTTTTCTCCTTTCTGGGCTGGGCTAGGTTTCCCCAGTACCCTTGATCATTGGAGCCCCCCCCCACACACACACACACACTCCTTGCTCATGGGGCGGAAGGTCTGAGCTCGGGCTCTGGGATTTGGGGGGCGGCAGGGGGGTGACGTGAGGTAAGCCGAGGCCTGTGAGAGAACAAAGGCCGCCGCGTCCCTCTTAGAGGCTAGCCCGGGCCGGAGCTCCCCTCAGTCTGGTCCCGGTCTGGCGACTGATCCCGGGGAGCGGGCCTCCCCTCCCCTCATGCCCGGCCACCCACCAGCCTCAACCTCCACGCAGGACTCCCTTCCTCGGGACCGGCCCACACAGGCTGAGAATCTCCCCGCTCCCAAGCAGCCTTCGCAGCCGCCAGCCCTCGTCCCCCGTAGGTACTGTTAGGCGGAGGCCGCAGAGAGAGGCGGGTACCCGGGAGCCGCCCGGAGGTGAGCGGGCTAGCGAAGAGGAGGGGAATGGAGGGGGTGGGGTGGGGGCGGGCAGGCTGCGGCGAAGGATGCGGGTGGAACCGCGGCTGCGCGGCTCTGGCGGGACCCGGCCTGGCTGGGGCCGGGGTGGGGGCGCCTGAGGAGAGGGACTCGGTAAAACAAACACTCTCGCTGGGCCAGAAGGCGGGCAGTTCGTTCCCAGATTAAATTCATTCCCCGCCTTCCGGACTCTCAGGGGAAGGGGTCTCGGAAGCATGTGGGAAACAGACCGAAGGCGACATCCCCTTCAGCACCTCTATAAAGGTCGCTTTCGCTCGCCCCCTCCCCCCCGTTATGTAATAGGGACGTGCAGCCATTGGTCCGCGCCGACCGGAAAAGAGTCGGAGAAGAGCGGGGGGCGGAGCTGAAAGGAGAGGAGGGAGAGCGTGCAGGAGGGGGGCGTCGGGGGAAGAGTGTGGGTGCGCGCCTGCCGCGGGGGAAACCGGGAGAGCAGCCGCCGCCGCCGCCGCAGCAGCCGGGAAGCGTGGGCTGGCGTGCTCGCGCGCGTGTGCACGCGGCGCCGTAGGCCCTCGCTCTTCCGATTGAGGCGGGTGGGCGCGTGCGCGCGACGGGCGTGAGGCGCGGGCTGTTGTGCGCTCTCTCTCTCCTCTCTCGGGCGGGCGGGTGGCGGCGGCGGCGGCGGCGGAGGAGGAGGAGGAGGCCGTGCGGGGAGCGCTCTCTCTCTCTCACTCAGTCCCTCCTCCCTCCCTCTCCCTCCCTCCCCGCCCCCCAGCACCCTCGCCCCGCGCGGCGCCTCAGACGCCGGACTGTCCCAGCCCCGGTAAGCGGCCCCGGGCACCGCGGCGGCGGGAAAGAAGGGGCCGGGACCGGGAGGACCGAGCACAGGAGGCCGGGGCCCGGGCGACTGTCCCTGCCGCCGCAGCTGCCCGGGGTGGTGGGGGTGGGGGGGCTGACCGGCGGCTGCGGGAGGGCCTGAGACGGAAGGGCGCAGGTTTCGGGGGATCGTGGCCCTTGCTCGGGGTCAGTTTGGGAGGCGGAACTGAGCAAGGCTGGGGGGGGCCACGGAGGCGCACGGGACGGGCCGGCTCTCAGATGCCCCCACGAGTGGTACTAGTAGGGGAGGTGGCGCGTGGGGTCCGCTTGTGAAATGGGGAGTCGAGAGAAGCCCCCCCATAACCCCCCTCCCGTGTGAAGAATGGGTCTGATCTCGGCCGCCCCCGGGACTGGAAGGGCTTTTTTAGGGGTATCCAGATGGTGTGGGGAGAAGGCACTTACTCGATCCAAAAATACCAATCCCCTTTTATTTGTTTTGGGTTTGGATGGATTCTCTACCCCCCTTCCTTTTCTTTTTCTTCTTTAGCCTGTTGGAACTTAGGCCATCTTGTAAGAAAATTCATTTCTCTTGTTTCCTTCCCCCCTCCCCCCCCCCCATTTTGCAGCCCCTGCAAAAAAACACGCAAAGTGGAAGAGTTGGGGGAAGTCTGAAGATCGGGCCTTTATAAATTACTTGTTGCCTTCCATTACATTATGTTATACCATTGTTTCATGATATCTGAGAAAGGGGGGATCCTTATACTTTTGAATTAGTAGAACACTTTGTTGACTCTCAAGTCTGACCAAAGTCTTGCTATCAAGAAATAGATGTCAATTTGCGATTCTACTTTCAAAAAGGAAATCACTTAGTATCAGAACTTAAGAAACTTCTCTCCCCTGTTTGCTTTTGCCTTTTATCTATCCAAAACCTGCCTCTTTAACTATATGAGATGAGTAACATGGCTTTTCTTTTGGTCTGAAAGAGGCCATGAGAATGCTTTTATTAAAATCTGTTATATGATGATAATGATTTTATGTACATATATACATATGTACATATATTTTATATATATGTTTAATGAAGCGAGAATGCCTTATAAAACTGGACATTGTTCTGTGAACTGGTGATATTACTTTATATCACTATACAAAAATAATTAATCAGTGTATTAGGCCTTTGAACAGAAAGGTACCATCCTAACAGCTTAGAGATTTCTTTCATCTTAAGAAACTTCTGGAATTCTGTTAGTGGCCTGCCATTTTAGGATAGGAAGTGCCACAATGGAAAGGTTAAATATCTGAAAGGTTTAAAGGTTAAATCAAGGTAAATTTAAAAAGTACATTAAGTTACTGAAACACAAAAGAATGATAGTATTCTATGTATATGAGACACTGTTGAGACTTTGGTAAGTCTGACATTACTGGAAACTATCTTTCAATTGATGTACAGTAGTCAAGACAACTTTCATTGCAGTAGAAGTAGTGATTTTAGTAGCATTAAATTTTGAAATAGAGCACATTTTTAAGTACCCCATAAATCCTAGATTACAAAAACACGTGGATGAAGGAAGGGATCCATATTGACACTCAGTTTGTAAAATCTACCTATTACCAAATTACTTTTGAAACCTTTTCTATCTATGGTCAAAGGGAGGGTGGTGGTGAATTAAGATTAGGTTAGTGTGTTAAATGTTTCTTAGATCTGTTACAAATATGTAACCTTGATAGGGTTTAAACGTTGAGGAAAACCTATTTGGCTTTTGATTTTCAATTTAAATCTAATGCTAAGGGCAGATTGTCTAAAAAAATGTACTTCAGGTTTCTGCTTTTGCTGTTAATTCTTTTGACATGACATTTACTTAAAATCACCTGTATCATTTTATCTGATAACATTAAGCAGGATTTGTTAAGGGCTAGTTGAATATGCATTCATCTATGTGTGAGTGTGTGTGTTTGTATGTACTATGAGAGGTTTAAACTTTCATTTTAGGATAATATATAGACATAAATTTAGAAGTATACTTATGGTCTACTTTAATACAGTTCTTTTAAAAAAAGCTTATTTAGTCTAGGCACTTCATGAACTAAGACAAAGGCTAGAGGCAGCAATAGTGCTGGCTTGGAAACCAGGAAGAGAGATCCTAGGTTCAAGTCCAGACTCTGGAACTAGCTGTGACTGGGCAAATTACTTACCTTCTCAGTGATCTAGGACTGCAAGCTGCCCACAGAACTCATGTGTGTGCCCTGATCCAGATTAAAATTAATTGGGGAAATATTTAACAAAATAAATTAAAATATACATGAATAGTGTTCATTTGTGGTCTTCTCAAACATATGTTGCTGGCCAGGATCTGTTTCTAGGTAACCCTATATAGCCATAAGTTACATGGAAAGGTACCATCTGGCATTGATATCAGGAGTTCCCTATACCAATAAAATGATAGATCAAATTGATTGAAAAAACAACAAAACTTGACATACACACATCTCTGTAGAGAGCTTTTTTGTAAGACTTAGAAAGTATTTTACATATATTCTCTTGTAACTTTTAAATGACTTGCCTGACATCTAAGTGTCTGAAGCAGGATTATTTCTGAGTTTAAAAATAGTAGGGGGGTTTCCCCCCCTCAGGGAAGTGTAGCTATTTTTAGTATAATTTGAATGCTTTGGATCACCAGTATTTGTGGCATGATAATAAAAAAATAATTTTGTTCAGTCATTTCACTCGTGTTCTACTCTGGGACCTCATTTGGGGTCAAAATGTTGAAGTGGTTTGCCATTTCTTTTTCTGGTTCATTTTACAAGATGAGGAAACTGGTTTAAGCAACTTGCCTAGGGTCATGCAGGTCATAAACGTCTGAGACGGGAGATTTGAGCTCAGGTCTTCCTGATTCTAGGCCTGCTTGTTCTATCCCCTTCACCATTTAGCTGCACAGTGCTGTAAAGTACTTATGTCAAAATGGTTTTGTGAGTTTGGTGGAGCAAGTAATAGTATCTCTATTTCATGGATGAGGAAGCAAGGACTGAAAGGTGAAATAATTTACTAGTCAGGATCATGCAGCTAGTCAGTGGCAGAATTTGAATTCAAACCCTAGGTTTCTGGGTCCAAATGCTGTGCTTTCCCCCTACTGTTTCTTATGTGTCTATGGCAGATTACTTCTGCCTTTAATTATGGTAAAGCACAGAGAATGGATGAGTTTAGTTTTTAACTCTTCCACCTGGCCTATCTTTTGAAATGGAGATTTCAGTAAGGCTTGAATATTATAAATTGAGTTAGCACTAGAGAGACCAATTTTTCAAGGGTGTTTTCTTTAGCGTGTCATACTATGAAACCTGAGTGTTCTTTCAAGAGAAGAATAATTCCCACCTGCTGCTCCAATCTCCTCGTTATTTTGGGGCATTAGGTGACAGATCTTGTTTCTGCTTAGTTGTAAGACTCAAGCCTCACATTTACTAAATGAGGGGGAAATTGCCAAAAGACAGAATTGAAGAGAAATTTTTCATTGGAAAAAAAAACGTAAAAAATGTTAGTTAACTCAGATTTTTTTTTTTATTTCATACTTAACTACTTTAATTCCAGACAGTAAAAAATTTAAAAAAAGTAAAAAGTTAGAAGCAATGTCCTATTGGTGATGTAGTTTTGGCATTGCTTCTTAACAAATTAATCACTAGTACCTACATGTTAATAACTTTTTGTTTATTTATAGATATGGCTCGTGGACAGCAGAAGATTCAGTCTCAGCAGAAAAATGCCAAAAAACAAGCTGGACAGAAAAAGAAACAAGGACATGATCAGAAGGCTGCTGCTAAGGCTGCCTTGATATATACCTGCACTGTCTGTAGGGTAAGAAGGGGCTGAAAGGCCCAGAATTTCTGTGCACAGTTCTCCTATTATGTAGATAAAAATTTATTTGTATAAAGTTGTAGTATCCATGATTACACTAGCACAATCCCTCATTATCACCTGTTATTCCCTCTAATCAATTTTCATATTGCTATCAAAATGATACTGCTTATACATAGAGCTTTCATGTTAAATAAAAAAGTTATCTTCTGGGCACATCAGTTGACAGCCTTGCAAGGAAATTCAAGTGAATCTCAGAATTGCCTTTAAAATTTAAACCTTAACTGCTTTGTGAGTTTATTCATAATTGTTATATAGTCAAAGTGTCGGCATAATTAGGATGTTAATCACATTAAGAACAGAGCAAGTTTAGTATGTGTAAATTGCTTTAAAAATGATGAGGGACATGATTGTATCAAGCCTAAGTCTCTTTCTGCCTTATTATCTGGACAAGAGGAGCTTTGAAAATTTATGAGAATGCAAGACAATGCACTACCTACTGTCTACAAGGAAGGCCTTAGGCTGGCCACTAGTGGGAATAATGCTGGTCTGAGCACATTAAAGCTTAGTTGAAAGTACTCCTGGAAATGGTCATTATGCTAGAACAACAAATATTAGAGTAGATGAAATGTTTTGCCCTTGCTAAGACATGGAATAGCACTGTTAAAAAGATTGAAGTAAAGAGTAATAACAGTCAGATTTAACTGACATAGATTCTAATGTACGTGATGGGAATTTTTTGTATGAAGAGAAATTTTGAAGTTGGATTAGAATCATTGTGTGGAAATGAGTGTATTCTAGTCTAGTCGGTATAAATTTAGTGAGTACATGAAGTATTGCCTCTCTTGATTATTAGTGTCTCAGTTTTTCTTCCACGATAACTCTTTCTCTCTTCCGTTTTTATCTTTTGCCTTTTCATTCTGTTACTCATTAGACACAAATGCCGGACCCCAAGACCTTCAAACAGCACTTTGAGAGCAAACATCCTAAGACTCCACTTCCTCCAGAATTGGCTGATGTTCAGGCATAAAGTTGTTTACAGGTCATTGATTTTTTTTGTTTTGTTTTAATGTCAAGGTTGTCCAAGACGGCATAACTATCTCCTAAAATTGTGAGATTAATTTGCCATATGGCATAAGACTTGTCTTATGAACTTCATAATTGTACAGAAAGACCATTTTGCAGTACTTCAGATCATGTCTTCAGAACACCAACACCAAATCTATTTTAACTTGTACTACTACTGCTGCTGCCAAAATTAATAAATAAATAGATGAAAGAAAGGGGACTCTGGCCAGCCCTGGTCCTCCCGGAATGGAAAAGATAAATTAACTTGAAGAGAATAGCTAATACAACTGTATTTTGAGAGACTTTGCTCCCTGAAATGATGCAGGCTAATGTAGGTGAGCAGGATTATGCAAGTATTTTACTTGGTGCACACTGTGTTCTAGTATTATCGAAAAAATTCATTTATTGTAATTGCTAGAAAACAATCAATTTTCACTCTTGATGGTTCGTTTTGTATTCCCCTACCCCACCCCCTACCCCCATGACACACATACTCCTTTAAAATGGCCAGTCACAGATCCGTTTTTGGGGTAGTAAAAATCCAATTAGCTATAGTAATCAACTGAATCTAGAGACTACTTTTCTATAAAACTCATTGTCACATGTCTGGTTTATTTCTTTCTTGGGCAGTATAAAAGCAGTGTATAAGAGTAGTGTTGTGTAACAGTTGCATTGACTGAAAAGCTATTCTTATGTTTTTGTAGGTGAATTCATGGCACCTATTGACTCTTCTACTCTCTCAGACCTTAGGTAACAAACCTGCAGCTGCTTTTCTAACAAACTGTTGATCAGCAAAAATAAGGGGGCTACAGAAACACTCATTTTTATGCTGTTCCCTTTTGGGCTTCATGCAAAGACAATTCTGTGTAAATGTACAGTTGGGCCCTGATTTGGAAATCCTGAAAATCAGTCCATCCTTGTTATAAAAATTTTTTTACAATTGTAATTATATTGATGTTCATATTGTGTAAAATAACTCATTTAATAAAGTAGTACTTTGATTTTACAACATTACAGGATAAATGCTTGTAGAAGTTCTGTTCCACCTTTACGCATCTGCCTTAAAATCTGAAGAAGACATCAGTTAGAATAGCAAATGCTTTGCTTCTACCCCCTTTCCCATCAAGTTTGTTGGTTATTCCTACTAAAGCAGACTCATTCAAAATTACATGTATTCCTATCATATTATTTTAGGTAGCCAGCTAACGAAACAAAAGAAGCATCGATTAACTGCTGTCATTATACACTTGATAAATATTTTAATGTGTAGGTTCATTTAGTAAAATTCCTTAAGAATTATGTGCCATTCCTTTTTCAGTTGTGCCTGTATTGGGTATGCCAATGCTGAAAACAACTTGAATCAGGTTCTGAGAAAGGACTTGCGAATTTGACAAAATAATCCTTTTCTTGCTGGCTCTGAATTGAATGTAAATTAAATTATTGACTAAAGAACAGCTTACAAGTATTTGATAAATGGTCAAAGGAACTGAGTTTTCCTCAGGAAAAAGAAGGTTCTAAAGTATGTATCATAATGAAAGAGGTGAAAAATTATTTAACCATTTTATGTAAGGTTACGCTTGGAAAATTTATAAACTGATCTGTGTTCAGTCTGTAATATTAGATCCTAGAATTATTCTAGATGTTTTTAAATTGAAGGTTGCACTTCTGAAAGGATTATTTTAAATATTTGCCAAAATAATTGGAAAATTAATTAGTTTAAATGGGCCAGTTTTGTGGCCTGTAAATGTCTTTAACAGGAATAATGGAATGGCATACTTAAGCTAAGTACCCACATGGTGTCATTGCCTTTAAGAGTATATTTTGGTTTTATTTTTAAACTCTAAAAGGCCGTATACATTGGATTTGGGTTAAGAGTCTAGGAACAGTTTTACACCTATAGGCTTGTTATGTAGGTATGTTAAAGTATTTGTTGAGAAGAGAACTCAAATGAAGTTAAATCCTGCCAGGTGAAGAGAGGCTATGTTTAAAAATTGATTCTTAACGATTTATTCTCATCAGAACTGCAAGATTAAATTTGTTAATAGTGTCCATTGTAACTGATTTGATTTTTTAAAAGTGTAATAGGAAGAACAGTACTCAGATGTAAACTTAGGGAATAGTAGCACACACTAGTAGCCAGATCTTATGGATACCAGATTCTATCCTTTAACTGTCACTGCAGATCTTTCCTATAGTTTTGCATTATCTACTACATTGTATGTACTATTACTGTTTAAAATGAGTTTTTAAGAGAAAGATGTGATGATCTGATGGAGATAATTCATAAGAAAACTATTGTTCACCTGACCAAAAGAAAATCTTTTAGTACCCTTTTCCATTCCCTAAATGTTACATCACTTGATTATATGGTATCTTAATATTGAATTTACCAGAGTGCAAGAATTTTGCCTTTATTCATGTGCTGGGTGTTAATTCTGGTTAATTTCAGTTAAAAGGAAGTATTCTGACCATATATATGTTTTTTCAATGTTTAATGAAGTGTTTTTTCATTTAAAAATCTTCATCTTTGAATTTCAGTTTTTCTTTCGGTTGCCTTACTAACTGTATAATTTTTTTAATAAAAGGTTTTTATGTTTGTATTCAATTCGTTATGAGAAGCTAAAGAACTACATTTAAAGCTGTATCACAGTGATAGGAAAAATAGCTGCATTTATCTTGCGTAAAACCTTTAATTCTCAGACTTGATATGTGAATTGTTCTATCAGCTACTCTTTTTGGTTGTTGTGTGTAAGTTAAATCTTTAGCAGGGGAAAGTCTTAAAATTTCAGAGCCCTAACTAAATATTTTTGTAATTTGGAGATTCTATTACACATCTAATTGTTGTGATGTCTTCAAAAGGTTTAATAAAATATATTGAGGGAGGATTTTTTTTTCCATTTATAAGTAGACATTAGTTGCCGAAGGGAGTGGGGTTAATAGTAAATTTGTTTCCACTCTTTCATATGACTATATCCCCTGTTAACTGACACACTGGAGGCTCAGTTGTGTGCTGTAATGTCTTATTAAAGAAAATATTAAAGAAAATAAAGTAGTGTAAAATCTATTTCTTGCCTGTTACCAAAGAGGTTTTTCTCTTTATCATCCTCCCTTTTAATTTAGGGGGCTATTCAGCTTTTGAGGGAAATTTCACTATAGCTATTTCTAAAACAAGTTCTGGAGTGGCAGGAGGCTGAGGCCTCTTTTCATTTCCTATGCTTTTCTTGACAACACACAATCAAAAGTTCCTTTGGTTCTTGAGAGAGTATCTTTTTAAGACTGAGAAAGGGTAATTGGATCTCTCTTTCTTAGGCCTTTTCTGACAGACATTTGGGAGGAGAAGGAAGACCTAATGTCAACATTCTAAAACCATTAGCACTAAAAACAAAAGTTTGCTTAGGTTAGTAAAATGTTTTTGATTAAACAAGTTCCTGATGACCTTGACAATATTTTGAAATGCCAGCTTAGAAGTAAAAAGTTTCATTTTAAAAGCACAGGGCAGCTAATTAAACCCTCTTACACTTAGGTGCACTAGAATGAGAAAAGCACTGTTTTAAGACAAAAAAAAAGTCATTTATAGATTAGAGATTTTAACCCTTTTGACAGTTCTTTTGTTAATGTCTAGAATGCAGTGAATCTCACTAAAGGAGATAACTTATATTGGTGAAAAGTTTTGAGTTAGAGAATTACCAACAAAATACCCACAGTTAGATCATTACAGCACTGAGAGAACTTTGAGCCTAGTAATTTTGTGTCTAGAGCCCTAGGAGTCCATTGATCTGGTTCATTGCTTTATAATGACCTTGGGAAAATCTGCACCTCCCCATACTCTTAAAATGAGATTGGATTGAAATATCTTTTAAGTTATCCAGTTTTAAATTATAGATTAAATCACATAACTTCTCAGCTTCACTTTCCTCATCTATAAAATGAGAATAAAACTTTATCTTACAAGATTTGATTGCAGTCCCTGGAAAATTGGCATTAATAATTATCTTAAAACTTAAGATATTTGAAGTATGTTAAATGTTTATTTTTATTTTTGATTATAGCTTTTTTCTTTTGTAATACAAGGTACATTACAACTCCTTTCGGAATACCACATTCTGAGTCAGCAGGTATTCAGAGTTGTTAGGCTTCCACTACATTAACGGGTAGTATTTTCTTAGGGGAGGTGGTAATTGTTCTTTAAAGTACACTGAATACCAACAGGAGAGTTGTTTGCTGTAATAAACCAGAAATATCACATACCAAAAACTAATCCTTTATAGGCATTTCAGAAAACCAGCTTTTTTCAGTTTTCATTACTAAGTTACATTTATAGCCATTGCTATGTTTGGGAAACTAGGAAACTTGGTTTTAAATTCAGTTTGCATTTCTGAATGATTAAACTGAAAGTTTTTTTCACTTACATCATTTCTTTAGTTCAACTGTTTATATGTGTGTGTATATGCACACACAACATATGCATATATAACATTACTATCTTGAGCTTTTCACACTAAAACGAGAATTTTTGAGTGTATATAGTGTAACTTAAACTAATTTTCAGCAAAAATCAATTATTTCAATTACTATGTTTAAGTGTCACATAAACACACACATATAATTATGTGCTCCCTATCAAAATACTAGGTTTAGGTATGTGCAGAGTGAATCTAATTTTATTGCTGGAAGTACTAGGACAACATTGTCAGAAACGTTTTTCCTTGTGGTGCAGTCTCACTACATGAACTGTGGGAAGGCTGAAGTAGAGTAATGGTAAGACTGGGCATTATAAGACTTAAGTAGTTAGTTATCTGAGTTTGAGGAATCTCTAATCTTCAGTCTTACTTCCTTATCTATAAAATGAAATATCTGCCTGAAGACTGAAAAAAGGCAAATGTGGTAAGTAGAACACTGGATTTGGAAGTCTGAACACATGCCTTCAAATTTTGGCTCTGCTAACTTACTACCTTTGGGGAAATTACCTCACCCTCTGGGTCTTCAGAGGTCCAGTTTATCTGTAAGATGGTGGGACTAAATGATTTCCAAGGTCCAGGATTTCTGATTCTGTAGCTACATCATAGTTTTAATAAAGTTTTTGTTAATCTGATTTTAAAATATCAGTTTAATAACATTGAAATTGTCAAGGGGGTTAGGGAAAAATGGAGGGGTTGCCTTTTTTTTTTCTTTTTGGCATAGCCAGCCAAGGTAATTTTTTGATGATAAAATTAAGACTAAATTACTGTTAGTAGTACTTGCTTTTCCAGGAAGGCCTTTGAACTACATTATATAATACTTACTTGGTAGTTAAAACATTTGAAGTCAACTTATGGTAAGTACTTTTAAACAATGAGCCTTAATGCTTTAAAGATAGAAAAATAGGTATTTTGGTATTGATGGTTGAAAACTGTAACGTGCTAATAAGATCTGAAGTTAAAATATTACACAAATTTACCCTGTTGGACAATGTTTAGTTTTTTGATTTGTATACTTTTTCTTTGGTTGTTAGTTTTCCACATTTTTCCTTCATATCATTATACTTTTTTAGTCACTCATATACTAAAAATGAGAAAACTACATACTGAGCTTTCTTAAGGGGTAGTGCACCTTTGGCTATATTTTCAGTTTACTCATTAAAAATATTGTCACTAAGACTTAAGATGTCTTCTAAACTTGGTTTTAGAAATAATCTTACACTTTGAATCTAATGTATTTTCTACTTACAGATACTTTCATAGTACATTCTTACTTTATAGTTAAGTGTTATGTCATTAGTAATTTTCCTTTCCACTTGGAATGATGTAGCTAATTTTAAATTCTATTTTCAGGGCTATTATGAGCAATATTTGTATCTGCAAATATATACACATTACTTTGTGTTTGATTAGCAATTTACAAGTTATATTCCTGATAGCATAATATATCCTCCTTGGACTTGTGAAAGGTGCATTTAAAACTGATAATCTTTGTAAACTTAAAGATTTCTATGCATGGAAAAAGGCAGTGAGTCAGTCTCTAATGTCCCTTTTATCTCCTTTACTTTGTGTCTGTTTTTTTTCCCGACCCCAGGACTTTTCCCTGTTCAGTTGGCCTCAGAATGCTTTTCACAGCTGTCACTTCCAAGAAGGCTTCTTTCTCTGTGTAATAGCCAGTATTCTAACATAAATGCCATTTCCACTCCCTCATATAATAATAGCACTTTGGGTACCAAGTTTAAATTCTAAAGATGGTAGTTACACTGTCACAGATAGGCAGAGAAAATGCTGGCAGAAATCTGCTGTCTTTCTGTCTATCAGTACTTTGAGAATGGTCTGACTAAGTTGGGTCTCTCTCGAACCAAACTTTTTCCAAAATTATTTTCCCCTTTGCTAGTTTTAATTTTGTGAGAGAGTTATACTTAATAGTCTTCCACCATCCTGTTAAAATTTTCCCAGTGTATCTATATGCAGATAGCATTGTATTAATTGCATTAAGTTCAAGAATATGACAGCATCCTAAATGGTATTCACAACCTCTCAACATTTAGACCTAAAAATCCTCACAGGGGAAACCGAAGTGGATCAGTATTTTCCCAGACTAATACGTAATGGTCTATGGCGCAAGCTTTAGTGTAGTATAGGTAAGGCAGTCTATTGATGTAGGACTTAACTGATGGCATGTACTTTGCATACAAAACTCTAACAATATTCTCCCATTGATGCTCCATGACTGCTAATCATAGAGCAGCACTAATAATCTGAACAATAGCAATAGCATGGAAACCACAGTGGTGGGACACTGTATTAGTAGACTGAAGCATATTGCTAACAGGTTGCACCCAGGAAACAGCACAAAAAGATAGCCAGGAAATGCATGATCTGAGAAAGGAAGTGGGATGTTCCCCTAGTAGAGAAAATAATCACTTGTTGCTCGCTAGTCCAAGGGCTTCACTGTTGTCTATGAAATGTTAAACTACTCAGAGGAAGGGCCTCCAGCATATTAGGTAGATTTATAGTAGGATCTATGCCATTGGCAAAGTACCCATGCTGAAATAATTGATTGAAATAATCCTTTGACACAGTGATGCTATGTACTGTCACATATATATGTATTGAGATTAAGTTGTTTTCAGAGTCACTGGGGAAAGGTTGTGCTGACTCATTCAAGCTTACCATGTGGCATAGTAGAATGCTGAACTTTAAGTCAAGATAAACTAGGTTTCAAATAGCCATTTTGACTCTTAGCTGTATAACAGCTCTAACTAATAATCATTTTACTTCTCTGCTCCAGTTTCCTCATCTGTAAAATGGAGTTAATACCTGTAGTACTAATTTCACAAGATTGTTGTGAGACTCAGATGAGCTCTGTGTTAAAATATTTTGTTGTAAACATTGAAGTACTGTAGAAATTTCACCCAATAAGCAGTTATTAAATGCCTGTTATGTGCCAGGCACCAGGATAAGCACTGGGGATACCAAGAAAGGCAAAAGATGCCCCTGTTTTCAAGTAGTTCAGTCTAAATGGAGACAAATGCAAACAACTTTCTATAAACAAAAGACAAAACAGGATAAATTGGAGATAATCAACAGGGGAAAGGCACCAGCACTGGAAGGGTGGTCAGAAAAAATTTATAAAAGTTAGAATTTTAGCTGAGACTTGAGGGAAGCCAGGTGGTAGATTTAAGGGGGGAAGGATATTCTAGGTATGGAGAACCTACCTAGAGAGAATGACAATACCCAGAGTTTGTCTTGTAAGAAGAAAGGCAAGGAAGCCAGTATTGAATTGTAGAGTACAGATAAAAGCGTCTCTTTATTTTTTTTAAAGGGCCATGTTTTAACAATTGCACTAATAGCTGCCTCTGCATGAAATATCAAGTGCAGTAACATTATGGATATTTTCTCCAGTTTAAATATATGGACTCAGAATATTTAGCCTAGGGAAAAGACTTACATGGGGACATGATCGCTCCCTTTGATCGTCCTACTCTGCTTAGTCCCAGAGAACTATGCTGGAAACAGTGGGTAGAAGTTGCAAAGGGACAATTGCTAGCAATTACACATGAAATGGGCTGTCTCCCACCAGACAGAGCACTGGTTTCTCCCTGCCCTCCTTCTATTGTAGGTCTTCAAGCAAAGGCTGGGTGATTGCTTTTCAGGGGTGATGTAGAAAGGATTTACATTAAGGTATGAGCTGGACTAGAGAGCCTTTAAGTTTCCTTGAGTAACTTAAGATTTCATGATCATGTGTTACTCATATTTCTATGAAAGCTACAATGCTATCTATTGAATATGCGTAGTTTTTCTTATTTTATAATGTTTGATATAAACAGTTTCCTAACAGTGCAACACCATCTCTCTTTTGAAGTTTGTAGCAGAGGATGCTACAGATGTCTTTGTGGACAATTGTAATCCTGTAGACTGGGTAATTACAGTCATATGAATTCAGAATCAATTGAATAGACCCAAGAAAGTAAGGAGTAGATTGGTATTGATCTGGAGATATCTGAGTCCCTGTCTTTGGCCATATTCTGCTCGGTATTTTTACAGTAGTTTGGAGGAAGATAAATTATGACACACTTACCAAATTTGCAGACAGCACAAAAGCCAGAGGGATAGCTTCTAAGTTGGATGACAAAATTGGATTGGAAAAAGAATTTGTTGAGGCTGAAATTAACAAGAAAATTTAACAGGGACAGATATAAAGTCCTCTACTTAGGACTGGCATCATGGTGCTAGTGTAGAGTCCTCAATTTGTAGTCAGAGCAATGAGGTTAAAATGTTAGCTTTTTTACCTGTTTAGCTGCCCTTTGTGACTTTGAAGTTACTTACACTGGGCTTCAGTTTCTGCACGATTGGGACTAAATTGTTTCTATGATCCCTTCTGTTACGCAGGTAAGTGCCATTCATATGGTAGGTACTTGTAGTTAGAAGGAGGAATGGTCAAATATGAGTTAGTAGAATTGTTCAGCTTGGCCCCATAAGGCAGAACTAGGAGCCGCAGGTGAAAGTTGCAAAGAGACAAATTTGGCCTTGATATGAGAGAAACTTCATAAACAGTTTTCCCAAAAATGAATGGGTCACCCAGGAAGATTCCTCTTCACTATGGATTCCTTGTCCCCAGAGAATTTCTGTGCAAAGGCTAGACTATCACTTGTCCATGATGTTATTGCAGTAATTCTTATTCAAGGGGAATAGAAGAGTGTCTAGTCCCAACTTTCCTGAGGCCCCTTCCATTCAGCTCAGATTCTGTGGTTATAAAAATGCCCTTTGATTTTTCCCAGTACCCATATTGCCTTTCTCCTGCCCCCCCATTACAATGAAAACCTTGTTAATTTGATTTATTATTGTTGTTGATAATATTCAAATGGGTAGTGTAGTACTTTTAGCCCTTGTGTATTGGGAAACCTTGGCTGTCTTAGGAATTCCCTAAAGCAGAGGTTCTTAACCTTGGGGGTCCTTCAATTTGTTTTTAAAATCTCTTGATAGCATCTCAATGTAATTGTTACCTTTGTATTTTTGTGTATTTTATTTTGTGCATTTAAAAACAGTTTTCTGAGGATTTCCTAGACTTCCACAGGGTCCAGAACATACATAACATGCATGCACGCACACATGCACACGTACACAGAGTTTAAGAATCTTTGGCAGTGTAATACTTCTTTTAGATTGTGTCATACTCACCATTTTCTCCAATTATCCTATCTCCTGCTCTATTAAGAGTTAAAGATACTTCTCATTATTCTCTTAGGATTCCATACCTTAAGAGATTTAAGTTGCTAATCATCAATAAGCTAATTCACAGGAGGGTACTAGTGACTGATAATGGCAGAAATATTACCTCTTTTAGAGCTCTAATCCTTAACCTAAAGCAATGCATCTGTAATAATTGGTAATTTCACTCCTTTTTCAAACTGATACATTTTGGAGATGGTGGATCTTTTGTCAGTATTTTACCAGATTTTTTGCAATTCCCCCGGCCCACCAAAAAAAAAATGGGGTCACAAAGAGTCTAACACAAGTGAAAGATGACTGAACAACATTTATTTGTGTGTGCTCCCTCCCCCATTAGATTGGGAACTCCTTGAGATGGGGATTGTCTTTTGCTTCTCTTTGTACTTAGCACCATGCTTGCACAGGGCAAGACATTTAATAAATGCCTGTTGACTGACTTGATAGAGATGTAGTTTGTTTCTTTAAAATTCTATAGAAAGCCATATTGAGATGTGGCTGACAAAATAGTGAATTCATGGAGTCTTGGGATATGCTGTAAGTGCTAGGGAGATAATATGATTCATCCCACTGTGTACTCTGCTTTAGTCGACCACATCTGGAGCCTTATGTTCAGTTCTGGGTTCTGTATATTAGGAATTATATTGAACAGGAATGGTTGGAGGGAGACTGGAAATTCCTCTCAGGATTAGTATGTCTTCTCCATGCCAACTCCTGCCCTTATGCTTGGGGATGATGATACGCTGAAGTCTCGCCAATATCATGCCAGTTCGTTAACCTTCAAGTCTAGAGCTTTAGTCCACTTCAGCCACTCATGGAGATGAAGATGATGACACCTTTGATATCCCCATTACCCTCAAGTATTCCACCATCTAGAACACTGAAATTCTTTTCTCTGACCACAATGTTCTGTCCTATTTCTCCTTGTACCCCACCCCATTCTAATCTTAATGACCATGCATGTTCCCCAAGGCTTTCTTTAACCAGAGCTCTTCTCTCTACTGTTACACTTACTTGATATCATCAGCTCCCAAGAATCCAATGATCATCTGTATTATATATGAGTCTTCAGCTTAACCTCTCTCCTGAGTCTTACATCTCCAACTGTGTCCTAGACATCTCAAAACTGATTATCTCATAGACTGGTTGAACTCAACATATCCAAAACTGAACTCATCTTTCCTGACATACTCTCTCCCAAAAGTCCCTATTACTATTGTGGGCACTACCTTCTTCCCAATTATCTGAGCTCAAAAGCTAGATGTCATTCTGGACTCCTCTCTCTCATTTCACATATCCAGCCTAGTGCTGTGTCTTGTTGATACTACCTTCACATCACTGGTACTTTCTTCACATTTCTGACACTGCTACCACCCTGGTGCCTGAACTACCACAATAGCCTTTTCAGTCAACATTCCTGCTTCAGCTCTCCCATTGTAGTTCATCTTCCTGAAGTGCAGGTCTGATGATGTCACTCCTCACTCAATAAATGAGCAGCTCCCTATTAACTCCAGGGGCAAATATAAAATCTCTGTTTTGCATTTAAGGCCCCTCACCATCTGACCCCTTCCTGCTTTCCCAGTCTTCTTACATCTGACTCCTAACACTGGCCTCTGGCGTTCCTCAAGCAAGAGACTCCATTTCCTTACTATGCATCTCTTCACTGGGTGTTCCTCATACTTGGAACGTTTTTCCCTCATCTCAGTCTCCTGATTTCTCTGGTTTCCTCTAATTTTCAGCTAAAATCTCATCTGCATAAAGACTTTCCCAGTCCTCCCCTCCAACCCCTTTAATGTGAGTACCTTCCTTTTGAAATTACCTCCAATTAATCCTGTATACCCACACACATGCACATGCACACTCTTAGGCACTTAATAAATGCCTGTTGACTGACTATTGACTAAGACTTCATCCTCCTCTAGGCAACCTCCAGTCATTTCATTCTCCCTGCTTTCTGAAGCCTACAACCCCATGCTCTGGCCTCACATCTAAAATTTTGATGATACAAATTAACCAGTTAAGCTTTACACTGTCTTCTTACCCTCAAATCTCTTGTGACCTGTACTCATCCCTTTCCAGACCTGTAACATTGTCACTTATCTGCCTTTTTCCAAGGCTCTAACCAGACTGCTGCTGAAAACCTCTGCAAGATGTCCTACAAAATCATACAATTTGAGAATTGTAAAGTAGCTCAAAAGCCAACTAGTTCAACCTACAGATGAAAGGAATCTTCGCTAGAAACACTGGACAAGTGACATTTAGCTTCTGCTTTGCCAAGTACTTTGCTAGCCAAGCTGGCCCTTTGCTTTTCTTTGTATATATTCTATCTCTTTTGCATGCCTGGAACAGCCTCCCTCTTCACCTTGACCTCTTGGAGGCCCAGGTCCAATTCCACCTCCTACACATTGTTTATCTAAGACAAACCTTCATGTTGTTAGTGTTGTTCCTGCTACTCTAGAAATTACTTTGAATTAACTTTGTATATTTTTTGTATTTTCATTTGTAACATTGTTTCCCCCAATCGAATGTGAATTGCTTGTGGTCAGGGACAGGGCTTTGTTTTTGCTTCTGTCTGCGCAGTTGTTTTCTACAATACTGACCACATAGTATTTGCTTCATAAATACTTGCAGAGTGAGCAAATGAAGGAGTGAATGAAGTCTGAGATCATTAGATGATCAACACCTTTACATTCATCTCTACGTCCTCAGTGCCTAGAAGAGTGCCTTGCTTGCATGTAATCAATGATTATTAATATGTGGTTTTGAATTGAAGACTTGGGTAAAGAAATGTGAGTACTACAAAAAAGGATAAAATCTGCCCCTGATTTCTCAGAACTTAGCTATTAGGATGATGGGTAGTCGTGTTGATAAGGGAAATTCTCAGATACTTGCACTTCTGTAGGATAGGTCTTGGTAACTGAGGAAGAATTGGTTGCCTCTAGCTATTGTTGATGGGACAGACCTCTCAAGGCCTATATTTAATAAAACCTGTGTGTGTTGAGGGGAATAATCAGCTGCATATTTGGATTTTTTGCCTTTTTCCCTTTTCCATAGAGATCCTGAGAGCAGCGGAACTAAAAGTAAACTTTAGATGCTAAGGGATGATTTGATTTGCTCATGGATAGAGGGTGTTGCACATAGCTTTGTCCACATGGTCTGAGAAAATAGCGGCTGGATGTCACTTTGGAAAGGCAGAGACATAATATACCTCAAGATGTTAATAATGCAGATTAAGCAAAAAATGTATTGTGTGTACATTTCTTTCCCCTAGACAACCCATTGTTAAATATTTACCAGCACAATCCTCATTCTACCCATGAAAATATGATTTAATTTTATGATGCTCTATATTGCCTTATGTTTTTAGAACTGGAGCTAGAACTTTAAAGAAACCACCCCATTTTGAAAATGAGACAGTCTGGGACGTGTCCAAGTTTACACAGCTCAGTAATGAAAGAGTTGGATCTAGAACTTGTTGAGTGCTAAAATTAAACAGACAATGATGCAGTGATTTGGAAGAAAAAGCTTTCTTGTAAAGCATCACAGAGGAAGTGAGACAAAAATGGGACCTTGAAGAATTGAAAAGATACAAGTAGAGATGGTATGTCCAGTAGTAGGAATTTGAATAAAGGCAGAGAAGTGGAAATGTGAATGTTATACTAAGAGATACTGAACCAACCAGATTGCTTAGAGTAAATGATTCTTATAAGGGAGTGATAGAGGTTGAGACCAAAACAATAGATTTGAGCCAAATTATAGAGATGATGCTTAAAGGCCAATAATTGTGTGAGGAAGGTGCTATTCGTGTCCTCATTTTAGAAATGAAGGAACCAAGACTCAGGGAAACAGTGACTTATCTGGGGTTACACCTGTCTCTAAGAGGCAAAATGAGTTGTTTTTTCTATAATCCTACCTATTATATCTTTCTTTGCCTTATTAAACAGAGCACAGGTACAGTCCTTTTATGATCACCCAACGTAGCTTTGCAATGATGTCAACACTATAGCTGAACTGCACCTTTTGAAAGACATGAAATCCTCAAGGCTGTTATAATTGCTGTAATGGTATTTTCATATCACATATTTGGTTTTCTCAGAATCAAGGGACCAACCTTATGTCAGTATGCGTTTATATTATGTTTTATAATAAATTAGTTACATTTTATATTAAGAGGTAGCTAGGTGGCACTTTGGATAGAGTACTGGACCTGAAGTCAGGAAAACCTGAATTAACATCTGGTTTTAGCCATCTACTTATTGTATAGCCTTGAGCAGGTTAACAATTCAGTTTCCTCATCTGTCAAATGGGGGAAATATCACCTACCTCCCAGAACTGGTAAGAGAATAAAATTAGATACTTGTTTTGTATTACAAATGATATTTATAAAGTGCTTTGCAAACCTTAAAGTGATATGTAAATGCTAATGATTTTTTTTACTAATTATTAAACATAATAACTATAATTTAAACTTTTTGGGAAGGCAGGCTGGTACAGTGGGAAAAGCAATGGATCTGAAGTTAGAGGATGTGAGTTTAAACCTTGCCCCTGATGTTTACCACCTGTGTGACCTTATGCAAATCATTTAACCTCTTGTGGCCTCAATTTCCTCCATTTGTTAAATGTGAGGGGTCAGACTAAATGACTTCTGAGTCCCTTCCAGATTATAGCCATGATCCTATGAATAAGGCTACTCATTTCACATTTGTTTTTCAAAATAGACTGCAGTATACTAAAAACTTTAGGTAATATTGAAATGTCAGGCTGTTACCTTATACTAAAAGGCTTCACACTGCTATATTTTCCTTATTCATAGGATCCCAGATTTAGTGCAGGAAAGGACCTTACTGTTGATCAGACCAACTCCTTCGTGTTGCAGGTGAGGACACAGGCCCCAAGAGGTGAAGAATCTAGTCCAAGGTCAAGCAGGGAGAATGCCTTTGGTTCTTTCATTTAGCTGATCAGGTTTTACATTTTCTTTTTCTTCTCCTGATGCCAGCTCTTCTTTCTCTCTGCTGGCATTATGCCTATTTTGAGGCAATACCCTTTCTGCCTCTTAATCTTATTTCTTCAAATCTAGGGGGGAAAAAAACTGAAGGGTAAAGCAAATAACCAAGGCTGTTAAATCAGGCTAATTTCACACAAAGGACCAGTCAATTGGCCCTGACCTAATGCACTGGGCTTTGTCACAGCTGTTTTTCTCACAGCTTAGAAATTTTTGCTTACCTATGAAGTTTATATGATTGAAGTTACTGGATGTTTGCCTTTTGGATACAAGCAGAGCTTTGAGATTTTGAAGGGTATTTTTGAAGTTCATCAAATGTGAACTGTTGGACTCCAGAGCTGTCTCTCACCACCTACTGCCCCGCCCTCCCAGCTTTGTCTCATGATTCTGTTATAAGCTCCAACACTTCAAAGAATCATTATTTTGACGGTGTGCATACTCCCTCTATTGAAGCAAATCACAATGCCAGCCACACTTGAGTATCAGTCTGTCAACAAGCATTTTGTTAAGCTCCTACTGTGTGTCAGCAGTCAAGTCTTTGAAAACTGCTATGGCTGAGAAAACATCATCATAAACTCTTTGGGGTCTCTCTAAACAAATGGGCATTAAAGCTTGACTTACCATTTCTCCTCTCCTCTGTTACTTTATCTACACTCTTGCTTTCACTGGGATAGGGGACTTCCAGTGAGAAAGCTCCCTCCACCTATGTAGGGAGCTTTATGCCAAAGAGCTCAGAAACTTACCCTTGGTCATATAGTCATCCTGTGTCAAAAGTGAAACTCAAACTCAGGTCTTCCTGACCTTGGGATGAACTTTCTATCCACACCTCACACTGCTGGTCCTTGAATGACAGACCTTTCATTTCCACTATCAGCTCTGTGCTGAAAAATTCTTCCAACAAGGAGAAGACCCAGGAAAAGAGTGATTCTCAAAGGGTTTACTAGGAATTTCTTCAGATGTGCTAATGAAATTTTATGCTATTGTAGATAAAATAAATTTATACATAATTTTAATATCTATTTACTTACCCAGAATACATGCTATGGTAAGAAGAGAATGTGCAAAATAAACAAAACTTGCCCATTATACCTAATCTCAAAGTAAATCAGACCTTGAACCTTCAGAAAACTCAACAGAAATGGCTGCTCTTATTGAAGAGAAATTTGGCAGGCTTGAATCTCTCTATTCTCCCCTTGTATTGGCAACTTAATCACTCAGTGTGCCAAGATAATTCAAGGCAAAGAATACTAAGCTGATGAGCAGCAAATGACATTCAGGAACCACCATCCTAAGCTTGGGCTCCACTAGCTTAGATGCCAAACAATTTCGCACCACAGTGACAGAGGAAAAGAGTTTTAGTCTGAGCTGTTATCTAATGGGCTGTTTTCCAATCAAATTACCTAAAGACTGTGAGTAAATCCAAAATGTTTAGTTGTACAGTACAAAATTATTTTAAAGGAGACCTGTGTAAAAACTTGAAAGATGAGTACAGTAATTTTTTATTCTACACATTAATAGCTCCTTTCAAGGCCCAGATCCTGTGTCTTCACCAAACATTTTTTCTGACTCCCAGTCCCCCTGACCCGAAGATTAGTGCTCTACCCTCACTGAGGAAATTATTTTGTGTTTACTTTGCATATGTTTTGTGTTTCTGAATTTGTATACCTGTTGTTTCTCTCCAGTAGAATTTTTAATTCAATTTAACAAGCACTTGTAATATCAGAGGCTATTTTTGCTTTTGTATTCCTTGTACCTTAACACAGTGCCTTGTGTATAATAGGTGCTTAATAAATGCATTGAGAATTAAATTAGAGAAAACTTACTCTTTAAAAGAAGCCTTCTGGTCTATATTGAAAACTCCTTTATACTCTGTGAAGTACTGTGCAGATGAGAGGAAGACCTACTTATTATAAATCTATTTAATTTTTGTCTCAAAGTGCTTATTTTTAAGGAGCCAGGACTAAGTGTGAATTTAAAAAGAGACCAAAACAGGATTTGTTCCTTTAAAACAAATATTTGTTAAAAAAAAAAATTTTTCTTTTGTCAAAATAGGAGATATTTATTCAAGCCAGTTTCTCAGGAGGAGAAAAATACTGTATATCAAATAGAGCCAGCTGTGTGCAATTAATTCATCCAGGCTTTGTAATAATCTGCTTCAATCTTGTGCAGTGGAGGACTTGCCTTACTTCTGTTCTCCTGAGAGGAAATTCTTTGCCATGAAGAGAATGACTGCCATTTTGGATTTAATTCAGCCAGGCAAAGAGCTGGTTGGTGATACAGACGTGAAGGGGGAACTAGGGGAGTAGGGACTATGATATTTCAAAGTTCAAGGTAAGAAATACCTTGAGTAAGAAAGCAGAATTCAATAAGTTCAAAGAAATATATGGCTAACAGACTAAAAAAGGAACACAGGTGGTCCTGGGAAATGAGAAATTCTGAAAGATGAAATTCTTATTTTACAATTTAAAGCAATTTTTGTCAGTCATTTTTTGGTTGTTTTTGATTCTTTGTGACCATATTTGGGTTTGGTTTTCTTGGCAAAAATACTGGAGTGGTTTGCCATTTCCTTCTCCAGCTCATTTTACAGATGATGAGACAAATGGTGTTAAATGACTTGTATTTAAAACAGGGTGACACAGCTAATAAGTGTCTGAAGCCAGATTTGAACTCAGGTTTCTGGACTCTAGGCCCAACACGCTACCCACTATGCCACCTGGCTGGAATTTAAAGCATTAAAATAAGAAAGGGTAGTGGGGAGGAGGAGAAAGGGATCTCAAGAAGCCAATGTGATTGCATAGGGACCTCTCTGAAGAACTTGGATTTTTAAAAGATGAAACACAAAATATGACTGTGCAGGGACAAATAACCAAGGACAAAAGCCAGCATGGCTTAATGTAAAAAAAGACTCAACAAAAAGGACTCTTTTTTTAGCTTTTTTTTTTTTAAAAAAAAAGCTTATAATTGGGTAAAAATGAATGAGTGAAAATATATTATTGGGAGCTGACTGTACCAAACACTGTAAGTGCTGAATATACACTAGAACATAGAAGTAATCCTTGCTTTCAAGCAATTCACACTAACTGGATAAAAATACATAGGGAGTGTTCAGCAGCAGGATGAGTGGCTGGAGGGTGCAGTGGTGGGGACAATGGTGACAAGCCCCAGGGTGAGAAGGATGAATTAGCATACCACAGTAGCAGGGCAAGACACGAAGAGGCCCCATGGACCACAATGGTATACAATGTCAGAGCAGATGGTAATCAGTAATTTTTCAGTCATGTCTGACTATTCATGTTGGAGGTTGGGTTTGGGTTTTTTTTTGGCAAAGATATTGAAGTGGTTTGCCATTTCCTTCTCCCACTCATTTTATAGATGAGGAAACTGAGACAAGTAGGGTTAAGTTGACTTGCCCAGGGTCACACAGCTAGTAAGTATCTGAGGACAGATTTAAACTCAGGAAGATATCTTCCTGACTCCAGGCCCAGCAATCTATCCATTACTCCACTTAGCTGCTCTGTCTTATTGTAAGGTCTTATCATCCTCCAATACAGTTATTTGCTCCCTATATCCAGGAAGAGGCCTTGGTGGGATGTGGAGGAGAGAAGGATCAGTCCTGAGGGTCTGAGTGGGCTCTCTTGGTTTCCTGAAGGAGTATGGAGGGGTCTGAGGCAGGTCATTGTCCAGCCAGGAGTGAGGAAAAGGAAGGAGTGATATTAGTAGGAAAGCTAAGGGAGAAGAGCACTCCTCAATTCTTTCTGGGGCATTCATATAGTTTGTGAGAAGCCTGGGACAGGAGGAGTTAAGGACATCCTCTCCTCTTCCCCCTTCCCCAATGGAGGCCTGTTCATGCTATCAGCTGGAGAGATTGTGAATAGATTATTGTTATTTGTTTTTTGTTTTTGAAGAGGACCATGACATCAGGAAGGTGATGCTATGATTTGCAATTGGATTTAAGTGAGGAAGGTCTGTGCAAAGTCACTGGCCTCACTTTTTCCTCTGGAGTCATCTGGGTCCAGTAGTAAGATATAGATCAGGATGACTAGAGATGACCCTTGAATAGATTAAAACTAGAGTTGGTTCCAATTTCAGCTCTCCCATTTGATAGCCTGTATAATTTTGTGCAAGACACTTCATTTCCTTAAATCTCAGTATCTTTATCTGCAAAATGAGAGAGTTGGACTAAATAACTTCTAATGTTACTCCCAACTCTATACCTTTGATTCCTATTACTTCTTCTTATTTGGGAAAACACAGTTTCATATTGACATGACAAAGATGATAGAGCTACCCAAGTCTTTTCTTGTATTTTCTCCAGTGATTATAATGTTCAGTCATCTAGAAAAGCCTAGAGTTGAAAAGAGGGAATCGCATTAAAGGACAACTTTATATCCCATGTTACTATTTCTCCACCTACTTTAAGTGAATTGAAATCTCCAGGACTAAAAGGAAGAACACTGAAAGAACTTGCTTTCAGTTTCCATCTTTGGGAAATCATGGAAAATGGGAGAGATGCCAAAGGACCAGAGGCAAGCAAGTATTGTCCTGATTTCCCAAAGGGTGGAAAGGGAGGATCCCAGAACTTAATAGAATATTAAAAGTTGATCCCTGGAAAAATTCTTGAACCAATTATTCAGCAGATGGTTTATGGAGGTTTAGTCAAGGATGGGGAAATAATTGACATTTATGTAGCATTTTAAGATTGATAAAATACCAACTTCTGAGGTAAGTCACACAAGTAACCCCATATGATAGCTGAGAGCAACAGGTAGTGAGATGTGACATGACTGCTCCTTTATTGCCTGTGAGGTTTTTGGGAAGTCAACTCACTTTTCTGAAATGAAAAGAATGGACTGAGTGGTTTCTAAGGTTCTTTGTGACCTTATGTTATATTCAGAGAATTCTCAAATCTATATTCCAGATTCCCTGGAATCTATTGCTATTCCTTTATACATCCTCTCCTGCCATGGTCTGTGCCTTTGCAGGAGCTGTTTCTCAGGCCTGGAGTGTTTCTCCTGCTTCACTTTCACCTTTTTCAATACTGAGAGCTCTTTCAAACCTTTCCTCAGTTGAGTTTCTTCCCTCAGTTTCTTTGTATCTACATGCATTTTGTGAGCTTGTATACAGTATCTTGTCTACGTGGTAAGTATTTATTGGATTAACTTGAATCAAATCCTAGGACTCAATCAGAATCACACAACTAGTAAGTGTAGGCACTGAGACACTAGTTCTTCTGACTTTTATAAATGCTCTTTACATTATAGCAATCTGTCCTTGGAACCTGTGTTCCCTAAGAGTAAGAAATACAAAACACACTTTATTGTTACTCTTAAAGCTTCAATCACTTCCTATTATTTCCAGGATCAAATATAAAATTCTCTGAATTTTAAAGCCCTTCCTACCTTTTTCGGCCTTCTTACACATTCTCAGTGGTCCAGTGACAATGGCCTCCTTGCGATTCCTCACAACATGACATTCCATCTCATGACTGAAGGTTTTCCCCCCTTGGAATGCTCTCCCTCCTCCTCTCATCCTTATAACTTCCCTGACTCCCTTCAAGTCTCCCTACTTTCAGCAAGAAATTTTCCCTAACCTTCCTTAACCTTAGGGCTTTCCCTCGAAGGCTACCCTCAGTTTATCCTTTATATATCTCGTTTGTACATAGTTGTTTTATAGTTTTCCCTATGAAGAAGGACTGTGAGCTACTTGAGGGAGTTGATTTTTTGTTTGGTTTGGTTTGATTTTTTGCCTTTCTTTGTATCCCTACCTCTTAGCATAATGTCTGGCACATGGTGGTTGCTTAAATAACTACTTATTGGAGTCTGCATGGTATAACAGGCAGAATGCTAGATCTGTAGTTATTAAGACCAGGGTTCAAATCCTAACTCTGACATTTATAAACATATAACAATAGACAAATCACTTAATCTCTTGGAGCTGTAATCTATTTTCTAAGCCTGAGTGAGGTATAGATAGGTTACTGGTTGCACCTGTGGCCTTTCACTAATGAATGATTGTCCTTGGTGTATCTGTTAAGGATTGTTAAGGGGTCCCCTAAACTTGTCTTTTTGAGTTGCCATATTTTCCAGAAACACTGGACCCAGAGCATCCAGGAGAACCCTGGTTGGGTTAATGTGTAGTGTCCCTGAGCTGACATAATTTATTGTTTGCACCCCCAAACTGAATTCCCTGTGTGTCCTTGGGCTGCAATATATAAGCCAGTCTGTGCCAAGCCGGGATAATGCTTGTGCAGCTGGGGTCCTTCGCAGATAAGCAGACCCTCCTATCTTCATAGTCAAGCAGTTTCTAAGGTTGAGACTTTTGGCATCACCTTGCTCCTCCCTGTGGGGAGTGGTCTCTTTCTTTCCCACCTTTGCTGTACCAGTCCCCTTCCTGGTATCTCCTCCTTTCTTTGTCTTACTATTATAAAAATGTAAACTTCTGTTTACATTTAACCCCTTGGGTTCCACATGCGTGTTCATTTCTCTTGTAATAAACCCAGTTATCACCTAAGTCTCACGATGCTGTGATTTTCTGTCAACAAATTGATGTACTAAACTGATAGATAAAGAGAGTGCTATTGAAATCACATAACCATAATTTCAGCAAAGTATTTGATGAAATCTCTTATCTTTGTGAATAAGGTGGTGAAATCTGGAGTATAGAGAACTAGAGAATAGTACAGTTAAGAAAAGTTGAAACTTTATGAACACATATATCTGGAGTATTGGTTAATAGATCATTATTGGCTTGGAAAGTTGACTAGCCCTGTCCTGTTTAATACTTTATATTGAGGGACTTGGTTAAGGACATGCATATCAAATCTGTAGATGATACAAGTAGACATAATAGATATAAAAGTAAAAATGGGCCCTCCTTTCCTCTTGCCATTCCCCTATACTTGAATATTCTCTCTCCCAACCTCTACTTCCTGGCTTCCTTCAAATATCAGGTAAAATCCCATATTCTTCTTGGTCTCTTTTTTTCCCCCTTCTCTGTCTCTGTCTCTGTCTGTCTGTTTCTCTCTCATCTATCTATCTATCTGTACATATATATATAGAGAGAGAGAGAGAGAGTTTTTTTGTCAATCAGTCAACAAATGTCTATTAAGCACTCCCTACGTGACCAGGTGCTCTGCTAAGTACTATTTGCACGCTCTCTCCCCTCCATTAGCCTTCAAGTTCCTTGAGAGTAGAGATTCTTTTTTTCCTTTCTTTATATCCCCAATCTTTAGCAAAGTACCTGGTACATAGCAAGTTCTGAAGAATGCTTTTTGACTTTTCTTGCCTTGAGAAACTACTCTAATAGCTTCCTAACAAATCTCTCTGCTTCCTATCTCTTCTCCTGCCCATCTTTAATATTGCAGCCTAAGTAATCTTTCTAGTCAATCTCTCCTTATTTCACCCTGACAACAGAGTCTAGGTTGAATGAATGACTATTCCGATTTTGCTGTGTATTTTCTTGTATGTAGTAGTCCCTTAATAAATGTTTAGTGTTGAAAATGTGAAACTCATGGTTCAAAATGATCCCATGAAGTTAGCATGGAAAGATGAAATTAGGTTAGAATAGAATTTAATATGAGTAAATGAGTTTAATATGAGTAAATGAACCTGAAGTCCTGTGTTTATATTGAAAACATCAACTACATAAGAACAGAATGGTGAAAACCCATCTTTCTTAAGAAGAGTTTGCCTTATGAAAAGAAGTGGTTTTTAGTTGACCACAAGATCAATATGAGCTAGGTATGACTTCTAAAAAACACATACACAAGTAATAGAATTTAAGCTACACTAATAAAAAACATAGAGTTCCAATCACAGGAAGAATAGACCCATTGTTTTTCACACCGATCAGGCCACACCTAAAATGTCATGTACAATTCAGAGCGCTACTTTTTAAGAGGTTCACTGGCCAACTAGAATACTTCCAAATGGTGAGAGGTTGGGAAATCATTCAAGTTGTCTAAGAAAACTGTTGAAGTGCCTGGAAATGTTTAGCAAAGAAAAGACTAAAGGGCACGATGAATGTCATCATTTGTTTAAAGGAGTACAATATCATCACAGAGGAAGCATGGTCCAGTAGCAAGAACCCTGAAGGAAAAGTCAGAAGACTTATTTTTGAGAACCTGCCACATCACTCACCAACCAAGTCACTTAACCATTCTCAACCCATAATCAAAAATGCTTTCTAAACTGCAAAATACAATTAGAATGTGAATAGTTATAGTTAGTATGAAGGATCAGAGCTTGGGTAAGTTGAGTTAGAGGGTAGTCAAATTTAAGCTCAATATAATAGATACTAATATCTGAAAAAGAGGGACAGTATGCTATAGGAGATTAACAGCCAGCCTTAGAGTCAGGAAGATGAGGGTTCAAGTCCAATACATACAAGCTCTGATACATACATGCTTTCTGACACTGGGCAAGTCATTTGATCTCTCAATACTAATAGGAAACTTTTTAAAAATTGATTTTTAGTTTTTAACATTCATTTCCACAAGATTTTAAGTTCCCAATTTTCTCCCCATCTCTTCCCTACCCCCACCCCAAGACACCATGCATTCTGATTACCCTTTCCCCAATCTGCCCTCTTTTCTATCACACTTTTCCCTTATCCCCATCTTCTCTATTTTCTTGTAGGGCAAGATAGATTTCTATACTCCATTACCTGTATTTCTTATTTCCCAGTTGCATGTAAAAACAATTTTTAACATTCGTTTTTAAAACTTTGAGTTCCAATTTCTCTCCCTTCCTCCCTACCCATCCATCCTCACTGAGAAGGCAAGCAATTCAGTATAGGTTATACATGTGTAGTTATGCAAAAGACTTCCATAAAAGTCATGTTGTGAAAGACAACTATATTTCCTTCCATCAATAGGAAACTTTTAAGACAATGAGTTACAAGGAAAGACCCAAGACAGTAGGGTAGTATAAAGTATAGCTGAGCACCCCCACCACTACTACCATCAAAAAAAAACCCCTCCAGACAGATCCAAAATATGACCAAATCAAATCTTGATAGGGAAATCAGAGGAAAAAAACAGTGAATAATTTTTCCAGGTCAAAATCAGGATAGGGAGACAGAGAGGTCTGGGGGTACTGGGATACAGTCTGGCCAGCAGCAAACCTCAAGTGGGAAAAGATTATGCAGCCAGGTAAGAGGAGGTACCAGACCCATATGGACACTTTAGGATACTATGATTTTTCACAGGGAATGGAAAACAGGTCCCAACTAGCAGATCTGTCACTCACTACCCAATTCTAGGTCACATCCATGGTGGACTAAGGAAGGGGACCTGCACTCAAGGGATTGAACCGGGTTACAGAGTGACCAAGTCCTATCCTGTTTACCAAGCAAGGAGCAAGTTCAGAAGCAAGCAGAAGTGATGTGGCTTAAACCCTGTGAACAGAGCAGAATCTAAGTTCCAGTCTCTAACCTAATCTAAACTCCTCAGAGGAATAGCTAGGGAAGGCTAATATTGGCAGAGTCAAGTAGTAGTCTACTGTTTCAGAAACTTGCAGAGTTCAGAGCAAGGAGGCAATGATCATATTTTGCCCTGGATCAGACTACTTTGGGTGCACTGGAAAGCTTACAGGATCACCACCTGAACTGTCCATGAGAACCTGGGATAATATAACACTCAATACCCCTAAGAAGGTGGCAACTGAACTGGCTCAAATCTTCCCTCCAGAAGTACTAAGAGCCTGTCCCTTACATTAAGCCTGAAGTTAAAAAGTAGTCTTGAAAATAAGCAAACAACAGAAAAAGGATACCAACATAAAATTTCTGGTGACAGGGACACTCAAGACACAAATTCAGAAGAGAATGACTCCAAGACACATCTACAAGCAAAACATCAAAGAAAAATGCAGCTTGGACACAAGTCCAGCAATAATTTCTGGAAGAGTAAAAGCAATAATTTTTTTTAAATAACCAGAGTGAAATGAGAGCTATGAAAGAAAGAATTAGGGAATGAACAGCTTGGCATGAGAAGTACAAAACCTTACTAAAGCAACAAACTCCTTGAAAATTAGAAAGAACCAAATTGAAGTCAATTATTCTATAAGAAAACAAGAAATATTTAAACAAAGTAAAAAGTCTGGGAAATTAGGAGAAAATGTGATGTATATAATACCAAAAGTAACTGACCTAAAAATATTAAGGAGAAAAAAATTAAGAATTATTAGGCTGCCTGAAAGCCATGACCAATAAAAGAGCCTAGATGTCATATTACATGAAATCTTAAAAAGACGACTGCCTAGATCTATTAGAAATAAAGAGCAAAGTAGAACTAGAAAGAATCTACTGGTCACCCCTTGAAGGAAACTCCCAGATGAAAACCCCTAGGAATATGACAGTCAAAATCCAAAGCTTCCAGATCAAATAAAATAAAAGTGCTGCAAGCAATCAGAAAGAAAAGAATTGAAGTACTGAAATTACATAATCAGGATCACACATGAGCCACTATGAAGGACCAGAGATCTTGGAATATGATATTCCAAGAGGCAAACAATATAGTTTACAGCCAAGAATAGGGGCAGCTAGGTGGTGTAATGGATAGAGCACCAGTGCATGAATCAGGAGGACCTGAGTTCAAATCTCACCTCAGACGCTTGATACTCACTAGCTCTGTGACCTTGGGCAAATCACTTAACCCCAATTGCCTCATCCTGGGTCATCTCCAGTCATCCTCATGAATATCTGGTCACTGGATTCGATGACTCTGAAGAAGAAGTGAGCCTGGTGACCTGCACAGCCCTCCCTCACTCAAAACAAAGTCAAGTGCAAGTCATATCATTATTTCTCTGATGGCATGGTCTTCTTTGACAATGAAGGACAAATGCACACAGCAAAGAATAACTTACCCAGCAAAATCAAGTATAGTTGTATGGGGGAGAGGATGGGGGCAGGGAGAGAATTAACTTATAAATGAAATAGAGGGCTTCCAAGCATTCCTGATGAAGAGACCAGAGCTGAGTAGGAACTCTGAAGTTAAAACATAGCACATAAGAGAAAGATAGAAAGGTAAACAAAATCATCAGGAATTAAAGATAAGCTGCTTATATTCAAATATGGAAAGGTGATACATGTATCACCTCTAAATGATCCTATCATTTTCAGTGGAGGTCACTTGTGGTTATTAGCCATTTTTCAGTCATTTCTGAGTCTATATGACCCCTTTGGGGTTTTCTTTTCAGAGATACTGGAGTGGTTTGCCATTTCCTTCTCTCACTCATTTTACAAATGAGGAAAATTAGGCAAACAGTATCATAGGGACACACACTGCTAATAAGCATCTTGAGCTGAATATGAATGTGGGAAGAGGAGTCTTCCTGACTAAATCTAGAACAGCATCCACTGCACCATTAGGAAGTCTAATTAGACAGAAGACTTGGGAATGCTTCTGTTATGTCTTCATAAACTTCAGAGAAGAATGGAATGAGAGAGGATGAGGAATATATTAACAAAGAAGTGAAAGGAAGGTTAGGGAAAATATCTCGCATAATCAGGGTGCACAAGTAAAAAAGTCTATACAAGCAAGGAAGAAGGTGAGCAACTGATGCTGAAACTTCACCCATCTTAACCAATCAAACAAAGAGTTTGGTACACAACTGACACACAAAGATTTGGGTACAGAAACATTTTATTTATCAGGGAAATAGGAAAAGAAGAGAAGGGGGGATTGGAGGGAGGATAGGTTAGGATATGGATTAATCCTTTGCAAAATAAACTGTAAGGATGTACACAAATATTTATAGTTCTTTTGGAGCTGGCAAAGAATGGGAATCAGAGGGTATACCCATCAACTGGAGAAGGTCTAAACAAATTATAGTATATAAATGTGATGGAAATCTACTGTGCTATAAAAAATTATGAAGGGAATGGTTTCAGAGAAACCTGAGAAGACTTGTATGAACTGACGTAGAGTGAAACAAACAACGAAGAGAACAATATACATAATGGCAACACTTTTATAAAGACAAACAACTTTGAAACTGACCAGAGTAACGACAAGCCACCATCCCAAAGGAATGGTGGTAAAATATGGTCCCCATTTCCTGATAGAGAGGTGAAGGACTTAGAGAGCAGTGTGAGACATCTCTATATGTGTGTGTGTGTGTGTGTGTGTGTGTGTGTGTGTGTGTGTGTATATTTAAATGTATAATCTATATATCTTTTGGAAATGGTCAATGAAGAAATTTGTTTTGCTTGTAACTACACATTTGTAATAGTTTCTGCTTTTCTTTCATTCTCAGCTGGCAGCGGAGAAGACAGATTTTTGTTGATTAAAAGAAATAACATTTAATTTAAAAAGTTGTAAAGCATCTGTTAATCTACATTGGTAGAGGGAATTTCCTTACATGGAGTCCCCTATATCCATGAAATCACAATTTTGGATTTTTTTTTAAGTGCCCCAAACCACAAAACTAAGACTGTATAGCAAGGAAATGATCTGCCTTGATAGATAATGAACTTTTCCTTCACTTGAAGTAATTAAGCAGAAGTTGGAGAGAGCCTTGGGGGACATCCATGGTTTTGGGATAGAGGATGGTTCAAGAAAGGAGGCTGAGAATAAGCCAAAAGATAGTGAGGAAGAAAATAAGGTGAGAACAACATCAAGGAAATCAAGGAAGGAGAGAATAACCAGGAAGGGTGGTTGATACTGTCAAAAGTTGATTGTGGGCAGAAGAGGATTTGGGGATAGTGCTTCTGGTGGCCCAGTGGAGAGAGTGCCAAGCCTGGAGTCAGGAAGACTCATCTTCTTGAATTTAAATCTGGCCTCAGACATTAGTTGTATGACCCTAGGCAAGTCATTTAACCCTGTTTGCCTCAGTTTCCTCATCTGTCAAATAAGCTAGAAAAGGAAAAGGCAAACCACTGCAGTATCTTTGCCAAGAAAACCCCACATAGGATCACAGAGTGTAGGACATATCTGAAAAATGACTCAACAACAACTCGTATTTTTGGCCTCAAGAAATTTATTATCCGTGCCTGTAAACTTTGTGTTAGTTGCACCTTCTTATTTGGTTTCCCATTATGAACTTGGAATAAAAATGCTTTGTTGGTAGTTTATTACTTGGAAACCAGTAGATTAAGTAGTAATGTAAACATGGTCTATGATGCTATTATGACCCTTAAGTAAGTATAGCCCCCATAGACTTTTCAACCCTACCTGTAGATGGTAGCAAACCCAGGCTTTGTTATCGATAACAATGAAATATGAGAGCCAGATGTTACAAACCAAACAATTGTTGTTCATCATATCCCTACTACTGGTGCAACCTCAGCCAAGTTCATGGAATTCCTGTTGTTAGAGATCTAGTCCAAATACCAAAAAAGGGTAGTGTCAATCTACAGGGAGCCGGAGAAAAGACATCTGGGGATCCATTGCAATTTTTGGCAGCCCAGTGGCATCACCATTGCCAAAGAAAGTCAGCAATCCTAAACCTTTGTGCTCAGACTAACAGAGCATAGCCTTTTGCTACTCTGGAGATTTTTAAATATAAAGATTGAAGAAAAAATAGTAGACTCCTTTGGGTTAATTAGAAATTGGGCCTATTCTAGCCATCTTTCTTGTGAAGGAAGTCGTTAGTTACCAATGAATTAAGTGTAATTGAATATTATTGAGACTAAAAGACCTGGAGTGGCTCTTCATAATGTACCTGGAGAGAAAAAACTAAATGTTACTTTTTCAGTTTTTAGCAAGTGGAAAAGAGCCCTGTCTCTGGCATCAGAGAGTGGAAGGTCAGATCCCTCCTTTGATGTTTATCATTTGTGTGACTTTGACCCTTCATGACTTCCCTGGGCCTTATTTTCCTCTTCTCCTAAAATGAAAAGACCAGATGACTTTTAAGCTCATTTCCAGCTCTAAATGTGTATACCTATAACCTTTATCTTTAGATTTTAATTCATTAGTTTAGTTGGTTTTGTAATTATCATCCACATGATCTCCCTTTTCCTTTCCCACTCTAAATGTTCTGTGACTCTGTGATTACTGGTGGGCACATAGGCTCCATATGTATGGATTAAGAAAGGAACTTTTCTTAGAACTTGGCAAAAATGGTGCCTAACTTGTACAGAAACAGACTGTCTAAAATAGCTAACTGCCTTTGTTGTCTAATATTCTTGGTGAGCTATTGTAACGTAAGTAATTGTTTTATAAGAGAAACTAGTCTATTAACCTTAATACCCTTTATGTCATTGAAATATACCTCTTTCTACTGTTTATGCTCATACAGCCATATTTGTTAAGTTACTAACGTAAAGTTTGAGAAATGAAAAGAATCTTAAAGATTATTTAGTGGCATCATTTCATGCTTTCTACCTTCTTCTGTAAATTTCCTTCTATAATTTGTACCATGTTCTTTCTGAAATTCTTGGATAAAATCTCCAGTGTTAATTTTGAAACTGACCCTAAGAAATAGACAGGGGCCTTTAGAAAATTCCACACTCTTAGAACACCTGTAGATGCACAGAGTTAGCCTTAATGAGAGGAATAAGGGCACCCACCTCACATGGTTGTTGTATCAAATGAGATAATATTTGTAAAGTACTTAGTTCAGTGCCTAGCACATAGTAGGTACTTAAGAAATGTTTGTTCCCTTTCCTTCCCTCCCCTCCCCCCAATCAAGAAATTCAAGTTAAAATACAAAAACAAACACAAATCCTGACTTTATGCAAAACATATACCAAAAAAAAGGAGGATGGGATAAAGTGCAGAAGGGAGAGTATGATATGGTGGGAAGAATGCTGGATTTGGAATCAGAAGATCTGGAATGCTGGGATATGAAGTCACAGAACTTGGATTCAAACCCTATTCCACTCCTCACTCTGTGTGTGACCTTGGGAAGGTCACTTAACCTTTCTGAGACTCAGTTCTCTCACCTGTAAAAATGACATCTCTGGGGCCTTCCAGATGTAAATCTATGATGCTCTATGAAAGCCTGACCATACCTCTTTCCTGACCTGTGTGGCTTTGAGTAAATCACTGCACAAACCTGGACCTCATTTCCTCATCTGTAAAATGTGGGGGTCACACTAGATAATCTTTAAGATACCTTAAAATCCTATAATCCTACCACCCCTGCCTTTAAGGATTTTATATGTAGTTAGGTGAAATGAAATGTAAACATGCAACAAGTCAAGTCAAATATAACAATAAAAGACATGGAGGAAACCAACCCATGGCTGACAAAAGGAAAGGTATGGAAGGGAAAAAGATGCAAGGATCCCTGTAGGTTGGGTTATCAGGGAAGTGAATTTGTGCCATGTCTTATTTGGAAAGAGGAAAATGGCACACAAATGATTATAGGAGTTGAAAGGCACAAAACCTATTTAGCAGATGGTAAAGAAATCATTTGTCCAGAAATGGAGAGCTCAGACAGGAGGATTGTGGGAGATATGCCTGGACAAAAAGGTAGAGATCACAATGCAGTCTATCGTAATGTAAATACTGTAAGTACTGTAAATACCAAGAAAAAGTTTGTACTTTATTACATAGGCACTGGAGAACTATGGAGGGTTAGTGAACTGAAGAGGGACATGAGAGATGGCATGTTATAGTGGAAAGTGTATCAGATTTGGAATTCTATGTCTTGGATTCCTGGGCTCTGGCACAATTGGGTGACCCTGAGTGACCATTTCTCTTCTTTGAGATTCAGTTTCTGAATTTGTATAATAAGGGAAAATGTTATTAATACCTTTATAAATCTGTGAGTTTTGACATATGCATATATACACATACACACATATGACCTCTGTGTTTAAATACACACATATACACACATGATCTGACACTGAACAAGTCATTTCTCTTTGGGATTCAGTTTCTGAATTTGTATAATGAGAATGTTAAGGCGTTTATAAATCTGAGATGTTTGACTATATATACAATGTGTGTATGTAGTGTGACTATATGCATACATATATACACATATATATGTGTATGTTGTGGATTACATGGGTTATACATGCATATGTAACATATGTATACATGTTCTATCCTAGAATCAGAGTTTGAAGGGACCTCAGATGCCCTCAAGTTCACCTGTGCCTGAATAGGGCTCCCCTTTCCAATAGACCTCTCTACCCCCACCCCTACCATTCCACTTTTGGGACAGTTCATGTTGTTGGAAAATTGCTTAACTTCTCTGCAACTTACCCAGAATGACCCTTCAGATATTTTAAAATGGTGATCACAACAACTTCTAAGTCCTCTTCTCCAGCTTAGAATATCCCTAGTTGTTTCAACTGAATCCCCTGCCACAGGGACTTCCCTATTCTGGTGGGTCTTCTATGATTATGTCCTTCCTCAAAAATAGCTCCATTACTACTACTCTAGGCTAAACATTTCTAATTACTTCAATTAGGGTCTGGTCCTCAGGTCTAGAAATAATCTGAAGACAGGAGACCAAAGCTTGACTGAATCCTTCCCTTAGCTGGTTCTTTCCATTGAGTTAATTCCAGAAGCTTCAATGGTAGAACCAACCTCCAAACCAAAAAGCCTGTCCTACACAGATGAAGGGTTTGATGGATCTATTTCTGGAGTGGCAGAATCTTCATGGTGCTCTTTTAACCTGTAGTATTTAGAAACAATTGGAAGGGGGAGAGACTAGAAATAGGAAAATGAGCTACAAGGCAATCGCTATGAGCTGATAGGTAAGTATATTGGGATGGTGAAAGTGACAAAATAAAAGCAAGAGATTAGTCGAGATACTATGAGGGGGAAGAAACAAAAGAAGCTAATGAGAGACTAGAGATGGAAAGAAGGAAAACTCAAAGAAGACTGAGGTTTTTAGCCCAGGTTATTGAAAACAAAGATTGAGATTTCTGAACTATGGTTTCAGGTACAGGAATTCCAGGCTTTTAGCCAGACCTTGAGGTCCAATAAAACATATTATATAATCCATATCCATACAGAAAATATATATTTCCTGGAGATGTACGAATCTATTTAAGAGGCTTTAAACTGAAAATGCCAGGGAAGGGAGAAAACTACCTACATATATCCAATAAGTCAGATACAGATATAATGGCAAAAATATTGGTGGTGAGGTCCAGTATTCACAAAAGACAGTATTTTCATTAAAATTCTTTTTTATTATGACCTTGATAAATATTGACAAATGTGAACATTTCCATAGAAAAAAAACAGCAACAACGGAAAGGATTTTGTTTGTGAAATAAAATCTCTAATAAATACAGCTTTTAAAAAACATATATATTAAATAATAATGGGCATTACCTATAGTATGCAGTATACAATATATGCAATAAGGACCATAAATATGGCAGCTAGATGGGACAGTGCATAGCAGGCTGGACCTGGATTCAGAAAGACTCATCTTTGTGCATTCAAATCTGACCCCTTAGTAGCTATGCGACTCTGGATAAGTCATTTATAGCCCTGTTTGTTTCAGTTTCCTCATCTGGAAAATCAGCTGGAGAAGGAAATGATAAACTACTCCAGTATCTTCACCCAATGAGATCCCAAATGGGATCATGAAAAGTCGAAAAGGACTGAAAGGACTCAACCACAAATTAATAATAATGGGTGGCATTTATATAGCACCATAAGGTTTGCAAAGTACTTTACAAATCTCTTATATTATCTTTACAACAACCCCAAAAGGTAGGTGCTATTGTTATTCTCATTATGCAGATGAAGAAACTATATTGTCAACGGAGGTTAAATGACTTACTGAGGGTCACACTGTCATTGAATATATAAGGTAGGATTTGAAGTTAGATTTTCCTGACTCCAATCCAGCATTCCACCCACTACATCACCTAGCTGCCTCTGTTTAACAGAATGTTGGTGTTCCCTTCTGAACTTCCTTCCTTCACCCTGTGTATTTTTAGAGTGCTCCACAGAAGTACTTTTTCTTCTTTTTTTCCTTTTTTGGGGCACCATTATTTCTAATCTTCTCTACCCATAATGATTTTCCCCTTACCCCCAAAAATAGAAGTACTCTTTTGTAACATAGAAATATACAAGTAAACAAATGCACACACTGTGTCTGAATATGTATATCTCCTTCTGCACTTCTACTCCATTGTCTTTTCACCAAGATGTAAAAAACCGTATTTCAACATTAGTCTTCTGGAATTATTAATTAGTCATCACATTGATCATAGTTTCCAGTCTTTTCTAGTTGTATTCCTTTATCCTTGGGCAATCTCATTTTATAGTTTTTTTCTGGTTCTGCTCACTTCCTTTGGCATCAGTTCATAAAAATCTTTTCAGGTTTCTTTGAATCTGTCTCTCATCATTTCTTATAACAAAATAATAATGGATCACATTATATATACTATAATTTGTTCACCTATTCCCCAGTTAATAGGTACTCACTTCCCCCCCACCAATTTTTGATATAATAAAAAAAGGTATCACTATGAATATTTTTGTAGCTATAGTTCCTTCTCATATTTTTTTTATCTCTTTCAGATATATGCATAAAAATGTTATCAGTTGCCCAATATTTGGTTGCAGTTTAGTGATTTGAGGAGTACAGTTACAAATTACTTTCCAAAATATGTGTTTCAGTGCAAAGTTGCACCAATAAGGTATCAGAATGCCTATACTCCCACAAGTCTTCTAAGAGTTCTTATTTCCCTTTTGCCAATCTGATGGCTATGAGACATAATTTTAAAGCTGTCTTAATTTGCATTTTTCTTATTGCTAGTGATTTGGAGCAATTTTTCATATAGTTTAGGCAATTTGGATTTCCTTTTTTGAGAATTGTCTATTCACATCCTTTTGACTAACTCGTGGGGAATAACTTTTGTTCATATATATTTATACCAATGTCCTATATATCATCCATATCTGACTTTTATCAGAAAAATATACTGAAAGTATTTTTCTCCAATTAAATGTTTCTCCTCTAATTTGAGTTGTATTGATTTTGCTTGTGCAAGAAATTCTCAATGTTGTGTAGTCAAGAATTGTACTTATTTCCTGTGAATCCTCTCTATTCTTTATTTGGTTAAGAACTTTTCTCCTATGCAGAGTTATGCAATGTATCTCCTTCTATCATCTTCTGTTTATGATGCCACCTTTTATATCTAGGTCATAAATCCTTTTGGAGGTCATTACAGTGTATTGTGTGAAATGTGAATATAAGTCTAATTTCTGCCAGATTTTTCCAGTTTTCCCAGATGTTTTTGTCAAATTCTGAGTTCTTAAGACAGTAGTTGAAGTTCTTGAGTTGATGTCCCAGGAAAAATATCTGAGAAGAGTGTTAATGATAAAATATCAAGCTTGTTACATCTTCACAAATGTTCAGATCATTAGTAATAAAAATAATAGATACTATTTATATAGGACCTACTATGTGCCAAGCAGTGTTAACTAATTTACAAATATTATTTCATTTGATCCTCACAATAACCCTGGGAGGTAAGTGTTTTTATTAACTCCATTTTACAGATGAAGAAACTGGAGCAAATGGAGGTTAAATGACTTGCCCACGGGCAAACAGTTAATAAGTCTTTGAGACCAAATCTGAACTCAGGTTTTGACTCAGGACTCCCTAGTTGCCTAACAAGCTAATAAGCTAATTTGGCAAACTAGAGATCTCACTGAATTTTCTCAATGTCCTCAAGTACTTTGTGGATTGTGATGTTACAGGAATATGTGTACGGAAGAGCATTCTTTGTTAAAATGTAATAGATTACATAAAGGGAACAGGAGTGTTGCATTGCATATTAAGTGAGGAAATCTATGAACCAGAAGGTGGAACCATGGATCAATGAAGGGAGAAATGGAAGTATACCCAGTCAAAAGAAGGAAATGGAAATGAATTGAAGAAATATATAATAACATTGTCATGAGCATGAAATTAGTAAAGATGGGGATTTTGATTATATAAAAAGCAGCTGTTCTTGGAGGAAGAATGTTTAGTCGGAACTTGATTTCAACCAATGAAGAGAAATTATTTGCTGATATAGAAAAGATGGGAACTTTGGGAAGAAATGATAAAAAAAATTGTGATAAAAACAAGAAAGAGGAGGTCAGACATCCTAGATTTTGAGAGAGCAGAATTTAAAGAGTCTTAAAAAATAGGATCTCAAGACTTAAAATGCTATCCAAAAAGTTAATTGAAGAAGTATGGGAAGCTGAGGGAATATCTCAGTTTTCTTATCTGGACAAACGTACAAAAATAAGTAAATTTAAAGCAAATACAAGGTAATTTGTGGGGAAGAAGGAGACAACTGGGTGGGGAAGATTAGGAAGAAAGTTATAGGGGACTAAGGTGAGTTTTCTAAGAAACAATGAGTTGTAAGAGGAAGAGATGGGGAAAGGTTTCCCAGGTAAAGGAGGAAAAGTTACAGAGAGAGGCAAAGGATGGAATGTTGTATTCTAGGAACAAATGGGCTGGTTTGGCTGGTAGGTAGAGTATATTAGAAGGAATAATTTGAAATCAACTTGGAAGTGACATGGTTTAGGGGTGATGGGGGACCCCAAAATACCGACAGTCTGGGTCCTGCTTGAATGAATTCAACTCAAGCCTTCTTAAAGTCAAAGAAAACAAAGTTTATTAAAGATTCGCCTTACTGAGTTGACTCTTAAGGAGCCTAAGCATTTGTAATGCTTGTATTCACAAGCAGGCCAGGTAGAATCTCAGCTAGACAGCATCTGAGCTGGATTGAATCTGAGCCCCTTCATGGAGGCGAGATGGAACTTAAATACAGAAAAGACTATAGGAGGGATCTGGGGGTGGTCTGGTAATCTAGGGTGATGGGAGGAGGGGTTTAGGGAGGATCTTGAGGAGAAGTCCAAGGAGGGGATGACTGGTCAAAGGTTGGCAACAGCTGGAAGCAATCAGGATATATCAGATAATGGAGGGCTTGGGTGGGAAGCAGGTGGGGCAATAGATCTTGATAAGGGCAGTATGGGAAAGAATACAGATCTTGATGGGAGTGGTCTGCAGCCTGGGGAAATGGGTTTTGATGGGATCAAGGGTGGGGGCGTGCAACAGAGACGTGAGCACAGTAATAATGAAAAGTCCATGGACTTCCTGAGACTGCCAGAACAAATGGGAAGATTAGATTTGAGGAAGAAAGGCCAGATTAAGTGGGAAGATTCAAGGAAGCTCCTAGAGTCTGAACCCCATCAGAAGTGTAGGTTAGAATCCTATTATGAGGGGTGTTAAATTCCAAGCTGAGGAATTTGTATTTTGTGCTAGGTCAATTGTACTTTAGAAAGACAGTTTTGCTAGTTGTATGGAGGATGGAATAGTTAGGTTCATAGATCTTGAATTGGAAGGGAAGTAACTATTCAGTCCAAACCCTTCATTTTCCAGATGAGAAAACTTGAGGCCCAGTGAGACTGTGGCTTATCCAAGGCAATATGTGTAATGTCAGAGACAGGATTTGAACTCATGTCCTCTGATTCCAAAAATAGTGTTTTACACCTTCTACCATGGCATCAGAGAATGATTTTTTTTCCTATAGTCACAATAGTTTATGAAGATAATTCATCTACTCCAGGGGCTGAAGCGATGATACCAGAATCAGGAAGTCTCAGTCACTTATTAGCTTTGTGGCCCAGGACAGGTCACTTAATCACTGTTTTCCTCAGTTTCCTCAACTGTAAAATGAGAGAATAACAGTACCAATCTCTCAGGGTTATATATAGTAGGCATACTTTTGTTGTGTAGTTGATTAGTATTATCTGACTCTATGACACCATATGGGGTTTTCTTGGCAAAGACACTGGAGTGGTTTGCCTTTTCCTTCTCCAGCTCATTTTACAGATGAGGAAACAGAGGCAAACAGGGTGAAATGATTTGCCTAGAGTCACACAGTTAGTAAGTGTCTGAGGCTGGATTTAAACTCAGATCTTCCTGACTCCAGGGCTGGTTCTCTATCCACCATGCCACCTGGCTGTCCTTGTCCCTCCTTCTCCCCTTCAGCCTTCTAAGGCAAAAAGAAGCTGCAGTCTACTTCTGTGATAATAAGATTTACCCCTGCAGATAGAATCGCAGCTTCATTAAGTATTCTAATAACTGCAGCCAAGTCTTTTTTTCCCCCTTCCTTTCTAAAATAGGCTTAAAATGAGCAACCTGGTTAGACTGATGTTTTCAAAAAGATTCACAAAGACTTTCATATCTTTAGTTAATAGCAATGGGAAGTGCACTGCTTGATTCTTAGAGCTTGTAACTCTTTCCTCAAGTGCCTTTTAATTTGAGGATCCTTTTCTGTGGTTATTTGTCTTTCCTACTGGGAATTATTTGTCTCTGCACTCCCTGGTCAGCCTAACCATTCAGTCTTGCCTAGACCAAGTGGAAGCATCATAATGAAAACGCCTTCAAACTCTTAGCTCCCGAAGTGCCTGGCTCCCTGTCAGTCCAGGTCTTAATGGTCTCATGTAATTACATCCTTTAATATTATAAAGTGCCCCCACCTCATGGATATTTATCAGGCCAATGGCCCAAATTAAAGTATCCTGGGTGAAGAAGTTCAAGAGATGGATGTTCTAGCCCAGGTTTCCAACTACAGAAATATAAAAGAACGTCTTGTTCTCTTATTACAGCAGGTGTTGGAAGATGGAACAGGGCTTCCTTGTTGAGTTCTTCCAGGTCTAATATAGGGCCTGAGAGAATGAAATGGCTCTCCTGTGGTGGCTGTTTGTGTCCTACCACAGGGAGAGAAGTAAGATAAAAAAGGAAAATGTGCCTGAGCTTCTAAGTAATATAATTTTTTTCTCCATTTAACAAAACAAGTAAAGGGCCTTTTGAGTCAGAGCACAAAAGGTTTGCCTCTCGGGTGTTTTAAAGGACATTGATTTTAAAATAAACTGACCTTGTTCCCCTCCCAGTCCCCTCCCCCCAAACCCCACCAGGCACATTCACAAATACAATTTTAACTTATAGTTGACTCAGAGGCTTGAGATGTGGGTTAGAGACCAATTTTCTGTACCTGGGTGTTTGGCAAGACAAGGGATGATCCCAAATGACATTTAGTTATTTTTGTGTGTATAAAATTCATGATGGGTATGTGATGTAATGTTTCAAAGAAAATCATTAAACTGGACTTCAGTTTAAGAGAATTAAGAGAACACAGAAAAGTGGAGTTTCAAGTCTGAGATTTGAACCAGGGTTCAGTCATCTACCTCTGCTACCTATGTGACCTTAGCAAGTCACTTGAACCCCTGAGGGTCTCAGTTTTCTCATCTCTAAAATGGAATGATTTTGGTATAGTGGTAAGAGTAATGAATCTGGAATCATAGAACCTGGGCTAAAATTTCACTTCTGACACTTATTCCTCATGTGACCTGTTGCAAGCCATTTGGGCTGCCTGAGGTTCAGTTTTCTCATTTTTAAATGAGAACAGTATGACCTCTCAAGTTCTTGCCAGCCTCAGAATTATAATACTATGATTTCTAAGATCCCTTCATTGGGTTGTGAGCTTCTTGAAGGGCAAAGACTGTCTCTTCAACACTGTTCGCCTCATACTTAGCACAATTCCTGGCACATAGTAGGCACTTACTATTTATTGGTTGGCTGACTGACCTTCTCCTTTCTAAGTTTATAATCCTGAATCACCTAACTTCCCCCATCAACTTTCTGACTTAGCTTTTAAATCACGCTGCTCTAAGCTAAGTTAAACTATTTCTTTCTGTCTGACTCCTTCTTTGGGGCAGGCCAGCCTAGCCAGCCCTTGAATGTGGAGCATAGACCTTCATTTTTTTCCCTTTCTAGCCCTCCCTCTAGCCACAGTCATAGAATGTCAAGAGAGGTTGTAACAATGTCAACAAAGCCGTAAGTGGCAATAAAATCAAACTGAAATCAATTTACTGAGAATTACTTTCAGAAATAACCTGACTCCTCCTATACGTAGAATCGACTACGGTGCTGTTTGGAGCCAAGAGTTTGGACACTTTGCTGAATGTGCTTCCTTGATGGCAAATTGCAAAAATCTTAGGAGGAAAATCATCCATTGGAGGTGTGTCCTTATAGCTACAGGATAAGTGCTGGAGACAGTTTATATGATCTATGCATTTGTGGTGAAAAAACATTAGGAGGGAGGGAAGACGGAAGAACAGCAATGACTTCTGAAACTCAGCTATTTAATGAATATTTGGTAAGAATTTTGTTTCTTCTACGTGTGGCCCTTTATCCCCACTGTCAAACACATTTGTGCTAAGCACACAAATAAAAATAAATTATATGCCTTGAAGGCTGCAGTCAGTCATGTCTAATTCCAGCAGTGTAGCAGGAGTCCACTTTGATTAAAAAAGCAAGCTATAGGTCACCCTCAAAGGGAGCATACCTAGGTAGAATCTGTTGATGAAAGATATAGTGAAGGCATGAGTAAGCCTGTGACATAACCACTGGGGTCCATTTTGTCCTGAGTCAGGATGTGGCAGCCCACCCAGAAGCAGGTCAGCTCGGCCAGGGCTGCATATTGACCATCTTATAGCAAAGGGAAAATGGACAGATGTATGACAGGTAGAGAAGTAGGCCCCAACATCTTTCCAATGATGATTCTTGCAAAATAAGTGATTAAATATATCATCTAGAAAATATCGAATTAGAAATAAAGGCAGGCTGGTCATGAAGCTAGAACAAGAGACAACCAATGGATAGCCAAGCCCTATCATAGGCTGACTCTCAGACAACCTTAAAGGAAAGCCCCTCTGCATTGGGATCCTCTTTGCAGGACTCGACATGTATCTTAGGAGAACATAGACGGGAATCACACAGAATGAAAAAGTGTGGTAATCTGCACCAGCAGGGGGGGAGGACCCCCAGATGAAGAGATCATGGAAACTTTGGAGTGTTCAAGGAAGACAACCTTCTCTCTTCACTCTCTTTCTCCCAACAAAGATGGTAGTCCAAGGCAAAGATCAAGGACTCTTAAGTCTGAGGATCTGGATTCAAACAACCCCTGACACTTGTGTAATGCTGGATGAGTCACTGAATTTTCCTGGGCCTCAGTTTCCTTATCTGTAAAATAAGGGGCTTAGACTAGAAGGTCTCTGAGATTTCTTCAATTCTAGACCTGTGTTCCCATGATCCTTTGGACTCTCATGCAAATGCAAGGGAGGGTAAAGTATGATAGAAATCAAACAAAAATACTAATCAGAGATACCAGAAGCATCACCCTGAAGTCCAATTCTTCGTTCCAAGGTCCTGGCTTTATTGTTTATAAGTAGCCAGACTGGGACACAGTAAGTGTTTAATAAATGCATGTAGATTGATGACCGATTGGAACAAGCCATTCAGCCATCATGAACTAGGGGGTTCTCTTTAGTTCTGGGTTTTACAGTTTAGGAAGGACATTGAAATGCTGGAAAGCACATAGGGGTTATAAAAGGCCTCGATTTCATGCTATATCAGGAGGAGCTGAAGAAACAAGATATTTAACCTGAAAAAGAGAAGACTTAATGGGCACATGATGACTGGTTCCAAATATCTGGAAGGCTGCCACATAATAGAGATATTCAACTTGTTCTATTTGGCCCAGAGGAAGAACTGATATATAGAAGTATGGATAAAATAATTTTACACACATAATCCTGTTTGTAGGCATCTCTGGGGCAGGGCAAGGGAGAGGGAGGAAAAAAGAAATTTATGTGATAACTTTATTAAATATTTAAAAGGAATAGCAAATTGTAGCATAATAGATTTGCAGTTTCATGGGCAATCATCTTTTTTATTGTACTATGTTGTGAAAATGCTTGTTCTATTCCACAAATTAAAAATTAAATACATTTTTAAAAAAAGAGCGATGCATAGAAGTGGCAAAGAGACACCCTTACCAAGGAAACACTTTCTAAAGATTAGAGCTATCCCAGAGTGTAACAGGCTATGTGTCAGGAAACGCAGTGGGTTTCCCTTCATTTGGACGTCTTCAGGCAAAGGCTTGTCAGTTACATTTTAAAGGACAGTCTTTCCATTTTGCTTTGGATCAGGTGGTGTATGGGGCACCCTCCACCTCTGGAATTCTTCAAATTTGTGTGTTCAGATGAGCCATAGTCAAATGCTCTGTCTGTCTTTTTAGGTTGCAAGCAGGTAACCAAACTCCACAAGCAAATAGCCAATGGGCAAAAGGGGTTGTGATGACTAAATCTATGAGACAAATAGTTCAACTAGTGATTTGAGGAATGGTTTCTGTGACAACTTTGATGTATTTTCCTACATGTGGGTGCATGTACCAACACACATACTTCTGTCCTTAATCATAAATTATAAGCCTTCGAGAGAGTTCTCATATTTATCTGAAAATGTGTAAAACACTGAACCATATTTAGATCTCTTGTCTTTTGTAACCAAGTTCCTCAAGCAATCCTCCCTAAAAGGTCATTAGTACCACCACCAGAACTGACACAAGGAAGCATTGTCATTTAATTAGTGGTTTTACTTCTCCCACAGAAAATAGACTGGGCAGGGCCTCTATTATCATTAAGATAGATATGTGGTCATCCCGTACACCCTGGGCTCCATGAACTTTTTTTGTTTAATAATTTGATAATTTTCAATATAGTTAGTTTTCTTTGTGATTCTATGAATTTCATTTTATGGATTTAAAAACATTATTCTGAGGAATCTTGGGTTTCCTTAGACTTCCAAAGAGATCCACATTTAATAACACCTGTTCTACAACACAGCCCCTAAATGGTCGTCAAGCTATTGGGGGGACATCTCCAATGACTACGGCAGCTAGGTGATACAGCAGATAGAGTGAAGGACCTGGAATCTGGAAGGCCTGAGTTTAAATTCAGTTTTAGACACTATTGGTGTGACCTTAGGTAAGTCACTTATCCTCTATCTGCACCAGTTAAATCCTTTCCTATCCCAACCCTTTGGTGAATCAACTTATACCTACGCTATCTTTGATTCTTGAATTCTTTCTTCCCTCATCCTGTTGCCAATCAGACCCCAATACAACAAAAGAGGCTTAATCAAATGAATATGCAAAAACAGGAATGTGCAATTCAAAAAAAATATAAAATCAAGAAATGAACTCAAAATAAGTACAAAAAGGAAATCTTCAAAAACAGAGAACCAAAAAAGACTACTGAAGTGATAAATACAACAAAAAGTTGGCTATTTGAAAAGACTAGTAAGTTTTTCTTCTGTAAAAAAGTTAATTTCATTCTGAGCTTAATCATCAAATAAAATGGGCTTAGCACAGCATCACATGGCACATACTTAATAAAGGCTTGTTTTGTTCCTTTCTTGCTACACTATCCTTACCTCTCCCCTCTCCTTCTATCCCTACTACTGGACAATTTTTTTTAAAAGCCCTTATAACAAATATACAGAGTCAAACAAAACAAATTCCTACATTGGCTGTGTCTGAAAAATGTCTGTCTTATTCTGTATCTTAACTCTCACCTGTTTATCAAGAAAAGGATAGAATCAGTACTCTGGAATAGATATTTCATTGATTAGAGTTCTTAAGTCTTTTCTTTATAATGTTAGTGTACAGATCTCAATTCTGTTCACTTCACTCTGCATCAGTCTGACAGGTATTCCCAAGTTTCTTTGGGAATCCTTTTTATAATCTCATATATCACAGAACGTCCCACTAAATTCATATGCCATAAATTGTTTAGCCATTCCCCAATAGATGACAACCCCCCTCAGATTCAATTTTTTGCCACCACAAAAGGAGAAGACTAACAAAATTTAGCCAGTCACATTGAAAAGTAGATGGAAAATAAAATTAAACAAACAAAAAAGGAACACATTGAAATCACAACAAACACAAAAGGAAAAGAATCACCAGACCCCAGTATCTACAATTATGTGCTGACAAAGCTGAAAATTCAAGTGAAATAGGATTTGCTACCCAAAACCATAAACTACCCAAATTAACAGAACACCAAATTAATCCAATGATCCAAACAACTCAATTTCCAAAAGGAAATTAAACCAGTTATAAAAAGAGGGAGTGAGGTTAGATTTTCAGAAGAATTCTACGAAAAATTTAAAGAGTAATTAATATCTATACTATACAAAATGTCTTCAAAATTTCTGAGAGAACAAACTGACATCCCGGGATTTGTAGTTTAGAGGGACAAATATTTCCTTTTAGCTTGACAGTGATTTGGAATTATCATATTCTTTAGAACAAAAGGCAGATTTTAATCATATCCAAGAGTTTTTAAAGGGACACACAGTCTGTGAGAGATTGAAAAGAAAGATCAGGGACTGCTCAAAGAGCTGGACAGCGGCAGCAGCACTGGGAAGGGAGAGGGACAGCATCTACAAAAGGATGAATGTGATAGACTGTTAAGACTTGGTGAACAGGGGTATCTGGAGGAGTTTCTAGTCTTCCCCTTCTAAAACGGAGGAAGGAGAAGAAATGTTGGAATACCCTCTGCAGAATCACTCATCAGTGTTACAAAGACCCTGAACTAAACTTGTTTTATGAGATGACTAATGCCCCAATACTTAAACTAGGTAAAGATGTTTGCACAATATTGATAAAGACTGTGGATTCAAATGCTCAAGAACTGAAATGGAGAAACTGAAAGGAACTGTGGTAGAGACAGGAGAAATCAAGGTGAACCATTAGGACCTGGAAGTACCCAGGCACATTATACTCAAACTGAAATTATGGATCACACCTCTTCAAGAACTGAGCAAATTTCCCCCCAAAAGGTCTACTCTGTCTCCGTTCTCTCCTTTCCATGTCTGACAAATAACACTATAATATATTCCACTCATTTCTTTTACCTAAACATTCCTTATATTCTGATTTTTGCCTCAAACATAAAGAGGCCAGGAATTAACTAGAGATACATGAATCTTTAAATTAGGAGAGAAAGCCAAACCTTAGTCTGAGTTTTAGGAAGTATTATAACTAAGGGGTTCTGAGCAATTTAAATTATATTAATAACATTTTCTCTGCTATTAACTCTATAAAAGAGCGGGAGAAGGGGCCATGTTGGACAATAAGTAATCTGGCTATTGTAACAGAGTGTAGTCAATTAAATCTCTTGCCTCCAATATGAGAAGGGAAAAGGGAAGGGTGGAAGTAGGAGAGATCCAGATGGGAACTGGTGGCATGGGGGTGCCAAGATGAGACTCAGCTATATTTCTTCTAAAAAGGAAAAGGAAGAAAGGATCAAATACTTTTTGTAGTACCATCATCCAAGTATAATAAAAACACTACCAAATTTGTTTTTTCAGGGAAAGGGCAAAGTGGAATGGAACCAAAAATTTATTAAGAATTTACTATGTATCAGTTACTTCACTAATGGCTTTACAAATATTATCTCATGTGATTCTCATAACAATTTTGTGAGGCAGGTGCTATTATTATCCCCATTTTGCATTTGAGGAGACTGGGACAAACAAAAGCCAAGGGACTTGCCCTTGATCACACAGCTAGGTCATATTTGAACTCGGGCCTTCTTGACTTCAGATCCCATACTCCACTATGCCAAAATTATAGATCAATGTTAATGATCATTCATAATTTTAAAATAAAATCCTGGCAGAAAAGGTGACAACAAGTTATACAAAAATCATTCATTCTGATCTGTTTGAATTTATACCAGAAATATAAGGATAAATTTATGATTAGGAAAACAATTAACACAATCACATTACAATAAATACATCCCAAACCACAATTATATCAATAAATATAGAAAAAAAGGGCTTTGACAAAGTACACCATTCATTTATGCTAAAAAAAAATCTTACAGAGTATAGGCACAGAAGGATCTTTTAAAAAATAGGATAAGTATTTATCTTAAAACTAAAAGCTATTATTATATACAATGATGAAACACTAGAAATTTTCCCAACAAGTAGAGGGTTAAAGCAAAGACCCCCTTTTCCCATGTTGTTATCTGACATAGTTCTAGAATGTTAGCAATAGCAAAAAAATAAAAATAAAAATAGAAGGAAATTAAAGGCATAAAGAGAGGTATGAATATAATGGAATATTATTGTACTGTAAGTATTGAATATGATGAGCACAGAGAAGCAGGTGAAGAATTATATGAACTGAATCAAAATGAAGTATAAAGAACCAAAAAAAATTACATAATGACTACAGCATAAATGGGAAAATAGCAATAATAATAGAAGCTGAATATTGCAAAATTATAATCACCAAGCTTAGCTCCAAAGAAGAGAGTGGAGACATCACCTCTCCACATTTCTTTGCAGATGATAAGAAACAGGGAGAAACCATAAGTGGGGCACAATACATATAACATAGGATTTTCTAATATGTTGGTTAGTTTTGTCTGAACATTTTTGTCTTCTTCATTATAATTCTATCAGAGATAACTCTATGAGAGGGTATGGGGAAAGGGTCACAGGGTTATAGATTTATAAGCGGCATTAGAGACCATTCAGTTTATCCCCTCATCTTACAGAGAAGAGATTTGAACTCAGCTCCTCCAGTGTCTAGGATTGGCGCTCTATCTACTGTGTCACCTACCACTCTAGAAAAAGTTGTTTTTGTTTTTTTAACCCTCTGGTCTCCAATAGCAACTGAAAGGAAAACTCATCAGATATGTTGAGGAGGGAATTCTGGTTCAAATACCATTTGACTAGACTAACTTTGAGGTCTCTTTCAAGGCTGAGTTTCTGATATCTGTATTTGAACACAGTAATCATTCCTTCAAGTCTTCTCTAGGCTAAGCACTCTAAATTTTTAAAGATCTTTTCCCATATGATAAGGTTTGGAGTTCCCCCTGCAGGAGGGAGGAAAGCAGGAAGTTTGAGGACCTATAGAGGAAGTGGTACAGTGGGTGGCGCACTCAGCCAACATCTGGCCTTATTGCTAGCCATGTGACCCTGGGCAAAACTGCCTCCAAAAGAAAAAAAAACAACTTTGTTGATATATTTTGTTTTTATGTCACTTGTATTTTCCTTTATATCAAAAGGAAACCTAGTTTAGTGGCAAGATCAACTGATTTGGAATCAAAGGACCTAGGCTCAGATCCCACCTCTACTACTGACTTCCTTGGGATCTTTGGCAATAAACTTAACCTCTGTAAGCCTCAGTTTCCTCATCTGTAAGATGAGGGGATAGACTGAATGGTCTCTAATGTCTCTTATAAATCTATAAGCCTATGATCCCTCCCTCATACCCTATTTGCCTCAGTTTCCTCCTCTGTAAAATGGGAATATTATGGTAGCACTTACTTTTCAGGGTTGTTGAGAGGGTCAAATGAAATTATACTTGTAAAAAGTCATACCTGGCACATGAAAGACACTACACAAATGCTTAGTTTTCTTCCCTCCCCACTCTGTTTTGTCCTGGTCACTTTTCTCTGGACATACTTCAGTTTGCCATTATCTCTTAAAACGTGATGCCTAGAACTGAACAAATTACTCCAGATAGTATCTGACCAGTGCCAGGTATGACAGGACCTTATTTTGGAATGAAAGCCTTTATTGTACAACTCACAGAGACTGCACTGTTGACTCTCTGAGCTTTCTGTCATCAAGTAAAACCTTCCAGTCTCTTTGACTATGAAGTGCTGTCTAGCCACATCTCTTTGATATAGCATTTGTATAATTAATTGACTTTTTGTGAGCTAAAGTGCAAAAATGTGCATTAAAGAGCTATTAGATTTCCTCTTGGGACAGTCAGTACATCATTCTGCCCTGCTCAGATCTTGTTCAGATCCTTATTATATCTTTGGTTGAAGGAATCAGGGATGTTTAACTTGGGGAAGGTGAAACAGTGAGAGTTTATAGTTAGACATGATCATGTCTAAGTATTTGATGGGTGGTCATGTGGAAGAGATTAGACTTGTTCTAGTAGGCTCTACAATACCATGTAGAAGATACAGAAAGGCAAACTCTAGCTTGATGTAAGGAAAAAGTCCTTGGCAAATCACTGAAACACTCTGAACTTGAGTTCGCTCATCTGTAAAATGGGGTTAATCATATCTCTACTACCTGCCTCCCTGGCTTGTCATAAAAATATTTTGTAAATAAATGTGAGTTGTTACTACCTAATCCAATCTTTGGCGTATTGAAGTCTGGTTTCTTTATCCATCATTCTACGGAGGCTATTTTCTCAAAGGGCATTGCTGATGTTCTAATGACCAAACTTTAATTAGACATATTGAAAACTGGAGTGAGCCAACACAGGAGGTGGCAGATTGACCTTCAATGGAGATCTTTAAACCAGTGCTGAATGGTCATGCATCAGATATGATGGAAGGAGGATTCTCTTCTGGTATGAGTTAGAATAGATAAGCTCTGAGGTTGCTTCCAACCCCAGTTATGGCTGTGATTCTGTAATGTCTTCTCTACTTCGTTCTATTGTGAAAATGGGGTCATAGATGTACAATGTATTGTGTAAATGCAGGATATTATTATCATTGTGCAGTCAGCTATATGATGAAGTGGATAGAGCACTGGAAAGATGTCAGGAACTCTGAGTTTGAATCTAGCTTCAGACACTCTATCTGTGATGCTGGGGAAGTCACTTAATCTCTTTGTGCTTCAGGTTTCTTATCTATAAAATAGAGACAATAGTAGCATCTACTTCCCAACGGTTGTTGTGAGGATAAAATGAGGTAATATTTGTAAAGCATTTTGCAAACCTTAAGACACTACAGAAATGCTAGCTAACAATAAGAAGAATACCAATTTTGCTGTTGTTCAGTCATTTCAGTCATGTCTGACTCTTCCTGACCCTATCTGGGGTTTTCTTGGAGCAATTTGTCATTTCCTTCTCCAGCTCATTTTACAAATGAGGAACTGAGGCAAACAGGGTTAAGTGACTTGACCAGGGTCACATAGCTAGTAAGTGTCTGAGGCTGGATTGAACTCATGAAGATGTCTTCCTGACTCCAGGCTGGTCACTCAATCTGTGCATCTCCGGCAGCAGCATCATCATCATCTTCATCATCATCATCATCAATAGTCTTGTTTTTGTTTTTAATGGACACTTCTTTAATTATACCAGGAGAGATAGCTATGGACCCAACAGTGAGGAAGTGAGTCATACAAATGCTCTCCTCAGCTTTTTCATTTAACCCACCCCATTCCCAGTTCCTGGGACCATCCATCAGTGTATCCCCTATTCTCCATCTGCTTGGTGGCTGGTCTTATCACTATCAGAGTAAATCAGATTGAATGGAACTCTAGTAGACATTAACACAGTCAGTGAGAACTGGGATCGAGGCATTGAAAAAAGAGGCAAAGCATTCAATAAATCGAGCAAGCAAACGACAAGAATTTATTAAATACTTCTGCTGACCCATCACTGTTCTTGGCACTTGAGATACAAAGATGAAAACCAGGCCACCCCCAACCTCAAGGAACATGAGCTCTACCAGGGGAAAGAAAATAAGTACATGTAAGTAATTTTGGGAAGGAGTCTCTCGCACCTAATGGGATCCAAAAAGCTCAGTAGCCAACATCCACTTTCCTCCACTTCTCATCATTTAAACCACATAATAAAGTAACAGCAATAGTAATAATAAAAGCTGGCATAGATGTAGCATTTTAAGATTTTCAAAGCGCTTTATATAATATCTTATTTCATTCTCATAACAACCCTGTGAGATAGGTGTTATTGTTATCCTTATTTTATAGATGTGGAAACCCAAACTGAGAAAACTTGGGACCGACCTGTCCAGTCTCAGACAGCAAGATGGTTCAAGAGCTGTGACTTTGAAATCAGGAGACCTGGATCAGATTCCCCCCTCTGACATAGAAGAGTTGTGTGATCCTTGGGAAGTCACTGAAACTCTCTGAAGTCCAGTTTCCTCATCTGTAAAATGGGGTTTCTAATACCTATACTACCTGCCTTCCGGGTTTATTGCCATATAATATTTTGTAAACTATAAACATGAGTTGATATTACCTACCCCAATCCTTAGCTTATTGAAGCCTGGTTTCTTTCTCCATAATTCTGTGTAAACTATTTCCCCAAAGGACATTGCTTATGTTTTAATGACCACATCCAATGAAATTTTCTTTTTTCCCCCATTCATTTACCTATTTATTTTTAATTTTCAACCTTCACTTTTAGAAGATATTTTTGAGTTTCAATTTTTTCCCCTCCTCTTCCCTCATCGCCAAAATGGTGTGTAATCTAATATGGTATGTGTGCAATCATATTAAACAATTTCCACATTGTGTGTGTGTGTGTGTGTGTGTGTGTTTGTCCTTCATTGCCAAAGAAGACCATGCCATCAGAGAAATAATGACATGATTTGCACTTGACTTTGTTTTTTGAGTGAGGGAGGGCTGTGAAGATCACCAGCCTCACTTCTCTTCCAGAGCCATCTGAATCCAGTGACCAGATATTCTTCAGGATGACTGGAGATGACCCAGGATGAGGCAGTTGGGGTTAAGTGACTTGCCCAAGGTCACACAGCTAGTGAGTGTCAAGTGTCTGAGGTGAGATTTGAACTCGGTCCTCTTGACTCCTGCACTGATGCTCTATCCACTGCACCACCTAGCTACCAGAATAAAGTATACTAAAAGAGTAGATATCCAGACATTTTTTATCTCCATTTTAATAAAATTTAATAAAATTCATGATTAGTCATGTTGTGAAAGAAGAAACAGAACAAAAGGAAAAACTACAAGAAAGAAAAAAAAGAGAGAAAATAGTATGCTTCAATCTGCATTCAGACTCCGTAGTTCTTTCTCTAGATGTGGATAACCCAATGGCCCTTTTTGGTACCGCTGACCTTTCCTCACACTCTCTCCTCCCTTGGTTTCCATGACATTGCATAGTTCTATTTCTCCTCTAACTCCTCTCCTGCCTTTCTCCTTCTGCCCCCTTTACTATGAACGTTCTTTAAGATTCTATCCCTCCATTTTAGGGGAGAATAATTCTTCAGGGGAGAAGATTGCAGTAAACAACCAAATTCTGGACTGACCTTGCCATACTCTTAATTTGAAGAAAGCTGGTCTGTGTTAGCGAGCATGACTAAAGCATCCCTGACAAGCTATTGAAAATGGACTGGAGGACAGTGTTTTAGTTGGGGGTTGAACAGTCTGCAAGCTTGATGTGAGTCAGCAGCAGAATGTGGAGATTAAGAAACCAATGGGAGACTGGGCTACATTAACTTCCAAGAAAAAGGAATTGATAGTCCCTCTGTATTCTGCCCTGCCCGGGCCACATGCAGAATACTGTGTTCAGCTCTGGGTTCACCATTTAAGAATACTGAGAAGTTAGAGAGCCCCCAGAGGAGGGCTACCAGAATGGAAAATGACTTTGAGGAACTGGAGATGTTTACGGAGGTGAGAAGACTTGAAGGGTCATGACAGCTGGGTTCAACAACTTGAAGGGCTGCCACGTATGTGTAGGAGGGAGTAGTCTTGTGTGGTTTGACCCCAGAGGGGAGAACTGAGAGTAACAGATGGAGGTTACAAAGAGATATGATTCAGATTGGTATCAGGAGGAAGACAGTAACAACCAGACCTGACCCAAAAGTGGTATGGGCTATCTTGGGAGGTGATGAGCTTTCTGTCACCAGACATCTTTGAGCAGAGGCTAGATGATAACTTAGGTAAGCAAGCAGGGGAATTCTTTTATGTGTTTCACTAGATAGCTACTGAGGTCCCTTCCATCTCTTTCTGTGATTCTGTAAGTTCAGATGGCCCAGACCCAACATTTCCTTTGGCTTTTCAGGATGTGAATAGCAGGGTGGTGCAGTGGACAGAGCATTGGGCCTGGAATCAGGAATACCTGAGTTTAAATCCAGTCTCAGATACTTACTAGCTGTGTGACCCTGGCCACTCACTTAACCCTATTTGCCTCAGTTTCCTCATCTGTAAAATGAACTGGAGAAGGAAATGGCAAACCACTCTAGTATCCTTGCCAAGAAAATCCCAAATAGGGTCATGGAGAATCAGATACAACTGAAAATGACTGAATGACATCAAATAACTATTCTCCATGAGCAAACATCCAGGTCCCTTAGCACAGTTTGTGTAGACTAAGCCTATGTAAAGATAGTATAGTTAGCAGTTTGGGGAGGAGGATACTGTTCAAACAGTCTAGTTCCTTGATTTTCAACCCTACTCCCCGAGATTGGCCCCCTTGCAGTAGGCCAGAATAAAGAGCTGGGATCAGGTTCATCTGGTGAGCCAGATTTTCCAAGCCAAAATTTGGAATGCATATTCTGACAAAGGGTTTGTCAGACATTTTTCTGACTTGTGTCATATCGATCAAGATAATTGGACAGACTTTTATATTTAGCTCACCCAACACTGTATTAAAAGACTTTAGAACCAGAAATATTGCCTCACATCATTATTTCCATCCTATGCAGAGCACATAATGGGTTCATAGTTAACAGATGTGCATAATACATGCATATTTTCATCAGTCCTTGTTACATTTCTTCAGTCTGAGATTCTCCATAGGGTCATAGAAGCAATGATCTAAAGCTAGAAAGGACCTCAGTGACTGTCTTGTCCAACCCTTTTGTTTTACAGATATGGACACTGAGGCTTAGGGAGATCAAATGACTTGCCCAAAGTCACACAGATAGTAAGTGTCAGAGGCAGGATTTGGACCCAGATATTCTGATTCCTGATATACTGGTTTGTTTTTTTTCTGTTACTTAATATTCCCATCTATGTGACATGTATGTACTTACTACATGGAATTGATTCATTTATTTACTATTGGTTGAAATACTAGAATTATTTTTCTTTGGACAATGGGGTAGTATATTTGAAATAGAAACTTTTTAGAATCTGAGACATATGTTTGATATACTCTTTGTCAGAACCCAAAGAAACATTTTGGAATGGCTACTGGAATAAAAGTGTAAGAAAGTTCGTGGGGCCAACTGAGAGAGTGGGAAGGGGAAACCTATTTGGAGCAAGCGGCTACTCTAGAGAGGGTCCTTTTAAAGATTTCTGACAACCTATAACCCATAACCTATAGAAATGTGGCTAGTCAGGTTTCTCTACTTCCTGGCAGGGTTCCTAAGACTAAAAATAGCTTCTCCACACTGCCTGAAACCCATACTAGAATCCTCACTATAGCACATAAAAAACATTTCTTGACATCTCTAAAAGCAGAGACTCATCTTGCTTAATCTAATTCCTTTTTGAATGTCAAATATCTCTGGAATGTTGCAGCCTTGTGGTGGTTAGAGAGTAGTGGAGAAAGTGGGTTTGAGTTCACTCAGACATTAGTGAATTAGTTTTGTAAAGGGGATGATGTCCAGGAATTAATCCAGGAATTCAGGGCACTGGCACCCAGTTCTAACCTGTCTTCTCCAATGCTACCAAGCTTCTCCTTGGAACTTGTCAAATCTCCAGAGTGATTTGCATGGCACTAGTGCTAGCTGCTTGGAGCACTATGAGAACTGAAAAGTCATTTCTAAATATCCAACAAAAATGAGGAACATCTTCCTGAAGGAAACATATATAGTTGTCTATACCTGTGGTCAGTGGTATATTGATAAATGTTTGATAACCCAGCTCTCCAAAAATATGCACAAATGATATAGTTTTCAGTTGAACCTATATTATTAACATGTTTTCCATTGCTTTCTTTGGAGGGGGCAGTAATTGGTGCTAAGTAACTTGCCTAGGATCACACTGCTAGTAAGTGTCTGAGGCCAGATTTGAACTCAGGTCCTCCTGATTCCAGGGCTGGTGTTCTATCTACTATGTCACCTCGCCATTACTTTCTTAAGTCTAGATGATCAATAGACTAATTAATGAAGCGCTGATTTGTAGCATTTGCCCATTTTCCGAAGATGTAAATGCTCATCTTGAAAATTTAACATTCAAATCTTCCACTCTACTGTCTATATGGGACTCTTTCCTATATTGATAGAGTTTAGCTGTGGGCCTTACTAAAAAAAAAGTAGGAAAATGTGTTGATTAGAGCTAAATATTTGGGGGGACTAGGTCATCTCACAAAAGATCTATCCTACTTTAAGGAAGAAGAAGGACCAGCAACTGAAGAGGGCCAACCAATGATCATAGTGCTAAGGAGCTATGGAACCCAGGAGGAGGTGGAAGCAGCAACACTGAGGAAAAGCAGTGAATGGCGCATCTTCAGAGACAGAGAGAAGCACCTCTAGATGTGGAACAGAGCAGCAATGAGATAGTTGGTTACTGGAGATGGTATTCCCATTTGGAGTGTATGGAGTGTTCAGGGATGACTAGCACCTCTGGTGTGAGGACTGGCCAAATACTCTTCATGGCTACTTATCCACCTTTGGTGTTCACTTGGCACTGAACTCTCACTTGTTGCTCCAAGAAGGTGTAGCATGCACAGTGGCCATATCTCAAGTAAAATTGACTTGGCAGATTGGCTAAACCAGGTTGAGGGTAATTGACAGACCCCAAATCCACTGTTGAATTAGTGGTCATCAACTTCAAGCATGTGAAGACTTCTCCCAGAGGAATGGGTGGAAAAGAACAATTTATTCCAATTGCCGTGGAAGACTTAGAGCTTGGTCAGATATGAAAGATATCAAGGTCATCCACTGCATCCCGGGCCATCACCAGTCATCCTGATTTTTGTCTTGCCACCACTGGACTTTGATGACTCTGGAAGAAAGATCAAGGCTAATAGGATTTTGTGAAACTCTGCCTCACTTAAGTTCAATTCACTTGAAAGTCAAGACACTCATCATCCTCTATTTTACTATTTTATTATTACACTCTATTTTTATTTTACTATTTTACTTACCTTGAAGTCTTGTGGCAGCAGGCAAGTGATGATGTAGCAGATGTGTCACAACCCTGCACACAGGTGGCCCTCGGCATAGGATCATCTTCTCACTGGACTGAAGTAGCAGTAAAATTCAGCAGTCTCCAGGTGTCTGAGCAGTTTTTTTTCTTTTAAATTTTTAAATTTTCTCCTCCAATTACATGTAAAAACAAATTTTAATTTTTTTTCCAAGTTTTGAGTTTCAAATTCTATCCCTCCATCCCTTCCCTCTCCTTTTCTTGAAGTGATAAGCAATGTGATATAGGCTATACATGTTCATTCCTGTAAGATATATTTCTCTGTAAGTTGTTTTGTGGAAGAAAACTTGAAAAAGGAAGGAAGGAAGGAAGGAAGGAAGGAAGGAAGGAAGGAAGGAAGGAAGGAAGGAAGGAAGGAAGGAAGGAAGGAAGGAAGGAAGGAAGGAGGAAGGAAGGAAGGAAGGAAGGAGGAAGGAAGGAAGGAAGGAAGGAAGGAAGGAAGGAAGGAAGGAAGGAAGGAAGGAAGGAAGGAGGAAGGAAGGAAGGAAGGAAGGAAGGAAGGAAGGAAGGAAGGAAGGAAGGGAGGGTACGCTTTAGTCAGTATTCAGATGTCATCAGTTCTTTCTCTGGAGGCAGATAGCATTTTTCACCATGAGTCCTTTGGGATTGTCTTGGATCATTGTATTGCTGAGAATAGCTAAGTCATTCACAGTTGTTTATCATATAATATTGCTGTTGCTATGTACAATGTTCTCTTGATTCTGTTCACTTCATTCTGCATCAGTTCATGTAAGTCTTTCCAGCTTTTTTAAAGAACCATACTTACCTACTTACATGAGGAAGAGGCTAGAAAGGGTGCCCTAAAAAATTGTCTGTTTCACCCCACCCTGGCCTGTTTACTGCAGCAGCTGGAGATTCCACCTTATGGTCAAAACATACAAAAATAGTACAAAAATATTTGCAAGTATGAATCCACTCACAACTGGTACATGAAATGTACGTATGCTCATGAACAATATGAATTCCAGTAGATCTGAAAGACAAACAACTCTTGTTGTGAGAGAACTCAGCAGACATCACATCCAAATAGCAGCTCTAAGTGAAACAAGGCTAGCAAATGAAGGCCAGTTTACTGAAGATGGATTTGGATACACATTTATCTGGAGTAGCCAATGTGAGGAAGAATGCTGTGAAGCTGGTATAGGTTTTGCAATCAGATCTTATCTGGTCAACAAGCTTGTTTGCCTCCCCAAAGGACTGAATGATAGCATCATAAGAATACAACTGCTATTTTCAGGAAGGCACCATGACACTGTCATCAGTGCATATGCTCCCATCATGATGAACCCCAATGAGGCCAAAGAAAATTTTTATGAAGACCTGGAGACCCTTCATCATCAATGCTCTGAAGGAGGACAATTCAAGATGACTTTAACACCAGAGTAGGTACTGACAGACATGGCAGGAAGTCTTTGGGAGGAATGGAGTTGAAAACAACAACAGCAGCACTCACAACTGAAGATTTGTGCATCTCACAACCTTTTCATCACCAACACTGTCCTCTGTTTATATAATTGCAATAAAACATCATGATATCACCTCTGGCACTTAGGAGACACTTCATCGTAAGGAGAAGAAATAGGAAAGATGTGAGAATGACAAAGGCAATATGGAGCACCGAATGCTCGATCAATCATAGGCTTATCCTCTTCAAAGTGAACATTCACATTCAACAAAAGTGGTGACCCCAAGGAAAGACAACTTTCAGGAGACTCAAAGTTGACAGATGACAGTTTCTTCCTGAGTAAACAGTTTATTGCTGACCTGGAGGAAAAGCTGAGTCAGCACACAATTGTCAACAGTGCAATAGAAAAGGAATGGGTAGCTTTCAGAGTTGGTGTACAGCACTACATTTGTTCTTCTGGGCCAGGACACTTGCAAATATCAGGACTGGTTTGCTGAGAATGATGGGGAAATTCAGAAGCTGCTAAACCAAAAATGAGAACTCCATGGGATTTACCAGCAGGACAATTTGTCAGTCTCTAAGAAGGCAGTATTTAACTCCATCAAAAGTAAAGAGATTCTCTCAAAAGTAGAGAGATTCAGGATTCTTGACTCAATAAGAAGGCAGATAAGATTTAGTTTTACAGTGACAGCAAGAATCCAAAAGCACTTCTACAATGACCTGAAGACTATATATGGGCCAACAACCTCTGGTGCTTCTCAACTACTTGGTGCTGATGGAGCCTGATCAGTGATCAGTGATAAGGAAATGATAAAGAGGCTAAATAGTCCCATAGTGTTCTCAACATACCATCAACCAATGCTAAAGCCATTGACCATATACCTTAGGTTGAAGTCAATCCTTCTTTGACCAAACTTCCAACTGAAGAAAAGGTGTTGAATGCCATTAAGCTACTGTCATCTAGCAAAGCATCTAGTGCTGATTCCATCAGAGAACTACTGCTCATACCAAAGCTGACTGAAATTTTCTGGGTTATATGGTAAGAGGAAGTTATTCCAGGAGATAAAGGATTGTTCATCCTGTTCATCATGGTTTGTCCTTCATTCTTGAAGAGGACCATGACATCAGAAAGATGCCATGACTTGCAAGTGAATTGGATTTTAATGGAGGGCTATGTATAGTCACCAGACTCACTTTCTCCTCCAGAAACATCTGGGTCCAGTGGCCAGATAAAGATCAGGACAACTGGAGATGGCCCAGGATGCAGTGGGAGATCTTGGCCTTTTCAAGTTAAGATCTTTCTGAGTTCTCATTTTGAGTGAGGCAATGGCCTTTCAGTTATTAGGACTCTTTAAGAATGGTCCAAAGGATGACCCGTTTAATCAAAAGGAAAAAAAATATCAAACTCAGAGATGAAGACCCTTAAGATTTCTGGTCAAAAGAGAAACAATTACTATTTACATTCACTCTGAGCCATCAAGACCCCCAAAAATAACCATTAAGTGGTGCTTGGGCAGGGACCTATTGCTGTCCAATCAATGAGAACCAGAATCAATTGGGCTTAAAGGAAGGTCTTTAAGAAAGACATGTAAACCACAAGATATCATGATAGGTTTCAGCCATCAAAATTTACCTTCCTTTGGACAGAGCAAGGGCATGATACATCATGTAGAGAGAGGAGAGGAGAGGAGCTGTATTACCCAACTGGAACTGGCCATTTAGGTTCCCACTGGGCAACTCGAACTACTCACAGGTTGGAGTTTGCCCTTCATTTTTGAAGATGACCATGTCATCAGGAAGGTGATACAATGACTTGCAAGTGAATTGAATTTTAGGGAGAGAAGACCTTGCAAAGTCACCAGCCTCATTTTCTCCTCCAGAAGTCAAATATAGATTAGGACAACTGGAGATGGCTCAGCCATTATCAATCTCTATAAAGGAAAAGGAAACAGGCTGTCCTGTAACAATCACAAAGAGGTTTCCCTTTCAATTATTTTTGGCAAGATTCTTTATTGGCAAATCCTTCACCTGTAAAATGGTCATCTACCAAAAATCAGTGTGACTTCAGAAAAGGTCAAGGAATGGCCAACATGGTATTTGCTTCCCAATAACTGTAAGAGAACTCCAGGACCAGAACAGAGGTCTGTATACAGTGCTTGTCAACCTGACCGAGGTCTTTGGTATTGTCAGTCATGACAGTTTGTGGAAGGTCATGATGAAATTTGGTTACCTGGAGAAGCTCCTCATTACTATAAACCATTGTCATGATGATGCACAGGTTCTGGATAAAGGAACCCATTGTTCTCATGCTTTCCCAGCCACCAGGGGAATAAAGCAGGGCTATAGACTTGCTCCCATGCTTTTTAGCATGATGCTTTACATGATATTGTCAGATGCTTCCAATGAGGATCAAAATGGCATCAAGGTCAGCTCCTGCACTGAGGGTTAACTATTTAACTTGAAAAGGCTGCAAGCCAAGATCAAAAGGGAGGAAGAGTTGGTTTCTGCCTGCAGATGATTTGTACCCTCAAAGCAGCCTCAAGCTGAGATGCAATAGAGTATGGATCAATTCTTTACTGCTTGTACTAATTTGGCCTCACAATCAACATCAAAAAACAAGCTCTCCACCAGCCAGCACACACATGGAACCACTGATTACAGCAAATGGAGAAATTCTACCTTGGCAGTATACTTAGCTGGAATGTCTGCACAGATGATAAAGTTGATGTATGCATTGCCAGAGTGAGCTCAGCATTTGGGAGACTCTGAAAGAAAGTGAGGGAGAAAAGTGATAGCAGGCAGCATACCAAACTGAAGGTCTATAGAGCTAATGTGCTGACTTCATTGGTTTGTGCATGTGAAACCTGGACAATCTACCAGCACCATGACAGAAAACTGAACCATTTCCATTTGAATTGTCTTAGGAAGATTTGGAAAATTACCTGGCAAGGTAAGGTTATGAACACTGAAGTCCTCTATTGAACTAAACTGCCAAACATTCAAACTCAGAGAGCACAACTTTGATGGGCTGGCTGCATTATTCAAATGCCAAATGTATGTTTGCCTAAAAGACTATTTTATGGAGAATTCACACAAGGCAAGCACTCACATGTGTGTCAGAACAAATGATACAAGAACACTCTAAAGGTCTCTTTGAAGAACTTTGGAATTGATTGTGTGATATGGGACACACTGACAAAGGACCATCCAACATGGCATGCCCATTTCAAAGAAGGTTTTGTACTCTATGAGTAAAGCAGAATCACAGTAACCCAAAGACAATGTGAGATGGGCAACTGTATAAATGAACTGTTTGTGCCTGATCTGTGCTACATTCTTCTGAGCTTGTACTGGACTGATCAGTCACAGTTGGATACATTGTACCTTGACTCCAACAATGTGATGTCATCGGTTCTCTTCAAGTACAAAGACTGAACAATACCCATTTGGATGCGACCTCTGGACATCAAGTTACCTAGGGAGCATGGGAATCAGTGGGGAATTCTACACCTTGTGTGTGTGTGTGTGTGTGTGTGTGTGTGTGTGTGTGTGCGCAGAAGTGATGGTGAGGAATACATTGTAGAAGGGCAATTCATACCTCTGACGCTGCAGGCTCATTCATTCACTGATGTCTTCTATTGCCAGACACTTTCCCCTTTGTTTCTCACTTGTTCAGTTGTATCTGACTCTGACCCCATTTTGGGGTTTTCTTAGCAAAGATAGTGGAGTGGTTTGTCATTTCCTTCTCCCATTCATTTTACAGATGAGGAAACTGAGGCAAACAGAGGTTAAGTGACTTGCCAAGGGTCACACAGCTTGAGGCTGGATTTGAACTCAGGAAGATGAGTTTTCCTGACTCCAGGCCCAGCACTCATCTATCCACTGTGCCATATAGTGGCCTCTCTGTACAATGCTCAGTCAGCTGTATTTAGGGAAGAGCTGTTTTCATATTATTCATTTCCTATTCATACGTTCCTGGGCAGCTAGATGGTATGACATATTAATTGTGTGTCCCTGAGAAAGTCACTTAACCCTGCTTAGAAATCAATGGCAAAGAAAACCCCAAATAAAGTCACAAAGAGTCAGACATGACTGAAATGATGAAACAACATTCATGCATTCACAGTTCTTTTCATTGCAGGATATGGTGATCTTGAAATATAAACAATATACAAACAGCAATGCCTCCCCTACCCCTGTCCATACATGCATGATTCTTCTCTTCCCTTTCCCCTTCTTCTTCCTTTTCCCCCTTTTCTTCTTCCCTTCCCTTTCTTCTTCTTCTTCCTCTTCCCCTTTTCTTCTTCCCCTTCCCCCTTTTCTTCTTCCCTTCCCTTTCTTCTTCTTCTTCCTCTTCCCCTTTTCTTCTTCCCTTTCTTCTTCTCCTTCTTCTTTCCTTCCCCTTCTTTTTCTCTTCTACTTCTCCTCCTCTTTCTTCTTCTTCTTCTTCTTCTTCTTCTTCTTCTTCTTCTTCTTCTCCTCTTTCTTCCATTGTAAGCAAACAACTAGGCAAAGATGATGAGGATTGGCCATATGAGGTAGCAGTATATTATAGAAAGAATACTAGATCTAGAGTCTTAAAAGGAGGATTCAAATCATAGGGTTCTGTGTGACTCGGACAAATCACTTTACCTCTCTTGACGCCATCTGTAAAATGAGGGGGTTAGACTATGTGACTTTTATGGTCTTTTCCTGAACTGTCTATGGTTCCATGATCCCTGGAAAGGGGGATGACTATTGCCATCCTCTGGGAACTGAGAATTGGAGGCAGAGTGATGTGCAGAACAGAACACCTGAGGAACAGGTATCTGATGCCATCTGATGCTAAGTACAGAAATTTGCAAGCAGATTAGATTACTTATGCAAGATGGTGGAATGGAATCCAATAGCAAGCAATAGGTGGGAAGTAGTGACAAGAGACACCTGCTGGTAGCAAAGGTCAATCCACAAAGCAGGAAGCATAAAATACTGACAGCCAAAGGAGCCATGGAGGATCATTCCCATGTCTCCTTTGCTGGAGCTCTTTAACATAGAATTACATCTGTTCATTCTTCAGGCCTGGTGAACTGTGTGCTTGCAAAGGGAGTCAGCATTAACCCATGAAGTTGTGTCAGACAGGAAATTCCCAGATCATCTAGGTAGAGACAATGAACCACAAATATTAATCTCCCCAAGTATGCCTGGATCCTTTATGATGGCTAGTGAGAGTCCCTGATGCAAGAGTTGCAATATAATCATTGTGCTGCATGGTAACTAGGCTTAAATGACTCCAATTTGGATTCCTTTGACAGAGCTACAGTTTGATAGGTAGCTAGGTGGTACGCTGGATAGAGTATTAGACCTGAACTCAGGAAGACCTGAGTTCGGATCCAATCTTGTGTGTGTGTGTGTGTGTGTGCGTATACACACACACACATAGATATACATATATATAAACACACCTATATATACATACACACATATTTGTATCTAATGATAGCCCCCTTGGGGAGAAGAAAGAAAAGAAATTTACATAATAACTTTATTATATATTTAAAAGGAGTAGCAAGTTGTACACAATAGATTTGCAGCTTCATGTATATATTTTATTTATAACAATGTTATTATACTTATACCATATACTTATATTATACTTAAAATATAAACATTTTATTTATAATAATATTATTATACTTATACCATATAATATAATAATTTATTTATAATATTTTTATTATATTATGGAAATGCTTTATTCCATAAATTAAAAATAAAATAAACTTTTTTTTTTTTTTTTAGAAAATCCAGTTTTGGACACTTACTAGCTGTGTGGCCCAGAACAACTCATGTAACCCTTCTGTGGTTTTGTTTCCTCCTCTGTAAAATGAGGTTAATAATTAGCACCCATTTCCCAGCATTGTTGGGAGGATAAAATGAGATAATATTTATAAAGTGATTTGTAAACTTTTCAGCACTATATAAATGCTAATTATTTATTTATTTATTATTATTATTAAAGCCATAGCAAATCTTTAGTTTTTCTCTTCTCATTTTTCCTAAACCTATGTTTAGTGTCAATTTCATTAGAGAGATATATTAAAAGGCAGCCAGGTCTTTTATTCCAGTTTCCCTTAGCTGGAGTTACTGTGCTAAGAGTTTGGGTGTGGAAAGAAGAGAAAGTTTAGAGTTAAAGCAGAAGGGAGATAGTCTGATTAGATGAAGCAACTTTCCCATCTCGGGATGCAGTTACTGCGCATTTAATATCACTTGAAAGTTTATGGAAACTTTCCTCATAAGAACCTTGTGAGATAGTTGGGTTTTGAAACTGTTTGTTTTATTGAGAGCTATGATTTCATAACTCTAGTAAACTTCTATTCCAGTGAGGAAACTCCCTCAACCAATCTAGACTGGCAATCATTTTGTAAATGATTGCTTCTTCCTCTTAGGGAGCTGGCTGGGAGACAGAGAAGAAAAATGACTTATTCAGGGTCACACAGTCAATATATTTCAAAGACAAGACTTGAACTCAAGTCTTCCTAACTCCAAAGTCTGCTTTGTCACTAACATGCCAGGTTGCCTCTAAGGTCATGGGGCATGATTATTTCCACTTTATATGTAATACTCCATTATGCTACCTCAGGGTGTTTTTATCTGGTTTGTTTTAATATCTACTCAAATTCTTGCTCTGTGCTCCTATTTTCCTGCACTGAATCCCCTTCCTCAACTAATTAATATTAACCATATCACATACAGTACAGTAGTATAAAAAAGGCCAATTTATTAAAAATGGAAATTCAAGGTAGCTGGGAGGAAATACTCTCAACAACCATTCATTGGTCAAACCAAATTATCTACCAACCAGGGATAAGAAATTGCAAATCCATCTCTGGGCTGGTCCTGTGTTGGAATACTGTCACATCTAGGGAAACAAAAATGATGAGTTAACAAACACTTTGTCCAGAGAATGACCATGAAAGATCATATGTGTCATCTGGGCCAATACCTTTCTCCACTGTACCTAGGAATCTTTAGCACAATGGTAACTGATGCCAAAGCTAGGGACAGCTAGGAACTGGAGAGAGGGTAGATAGTGGTACAGTGGATAGAGTATCAGGCCTGAAGTCAGAAAGACTCACCTCCCTGAGTTCAAAGCTGGCCTCAGACACTTAGTAGCTGTGTGACCCTGAGTGAGTCACTTGACCCTCTCTGCTTCAGTTTCCTCTTCTGTAAAATGAGCTGGAGAAGGAAATGGCAAACCACTCCAGTATCTTTGCCAAGAAAGCCCCAAATGTGGTCATGAAGAGTCAGACATGACTGAAATGATTAAACAACAAAATAATAGTTGATGCTGCAGGTGAAAGAACTAGGTCTTAAGGACTGGCAAGACAAAACTATATCAAGTCCAAAGTCAGACATCCACAGAGCAGGAGACAGGATTATGGATGGGGTGAGGAGGAAGGAAATCCTTAGTGTCTTCAAATGCTTCCACATCTGTGCCCAGAAGTGTAGCATCAGTAGAAGGGGGTGGGGGAAGTTTGAGTGTTTGAAACCCTAGAGGGATGATATGTAACACAGGGAAACTCCCAGCATTTTCTTCACCTTTCTTTCCTACTCCAAACTTTCCCCTTCAACCTTTACACTTCTCATGCCCAGATTCCACCATAATTTCCTAGATGTTATGTTTTCCTGCTTTACAATAGGATAGGATTCTGGGAACTATAGTTTCCTTAACTACAGTGTCATGTCTTTCTAGGAGACTTTCATAATATCAAGCACTATGTATCATCTCTTACAAACAGATGAAGAAACTGAAACACAAAAAATTAATTGGCTTGGTTAGGGTGACACAGTGTGAAAGATAGGACTTTAATTCAGGTCTTCTGTACAAATGCAAGAGCTTCTATAGAATATTCCCTTCCTGTAGACCCAGCTAAAGCTCACCTCTGAGGGAGGTGGGGAGGAAGGGAAGAAAAAGCTGATTACAGGTGGCACAGACAGACTGGAAATCAGGAAGATGTGAGCTTGAATCTTATCTCAGACACTTGCTGGGTAACTCTGGGAAAGTCATTTAACCTCTTTTATCTGTAAAATGAGACTGATAATAGCACTAACTCACCATGTCATTGTAAAGATCAAATGAGATGATGTATTTAAAGAGTTTTGCAAACCCTAAAACACCATGTGAATGTTATATATCATCATTAGGGCCATTATTATCAATTATTCACAATAACTGTTACTAATAATGACTAATAATTTGCAATAATCAAATATTTCTTATTCACAGTTATTATTAATAATAATACTTATTAGCAACATTATGCAAAATTTAATTTTAAGAACACTATGATCTCCCCAACCATCTAAAATTCTCCTGGGCTTCTGAAAGATAACTTTAAGTTTTTGTTTGTGTTTTTTTTTAACATCAATTTATTTATTTAACTTTTTACATTCATTTTCACAAAATTTTGGGTTCCAAATTTTCTCCCCTTTTATCCCCTCCCCCCACCCCAATACCCCAAGCAATCTAATTTTCTCTATCGCCAATCTGCCCTCTCTTCTATCATCCCTCCCTTCTCTTGTCCCCATCTTCTCTTTTGTCCTGTAGGGCCAGATGACTTTCTATTCCCCATTAGCTGTATTTCATATTTCCTAGTAGCAACAACAATACTAAACAATTGTTCCTAAAACTTTGAGTTCCAAATTCTCCCCATCCCTCCCTCCCCACCCATTCCCTTTGGGAAGGCAGGCAATTCAATATAGGCCATATCTGTGTAGTTTTGCAAATGACTTCCATGATAGTCGTGTTGTGTAAGACTAACTGAATTACCCTCCATCCTATCCTGCCCCTCACTGTTTCTATTCTGTGTTTTGATCCTGTCCCTCCCCGAGTGTTGACTTCAAATTGCTTCCTTCTCCCATTGCCCTCCCTTCCACCATCCCCCCCTTGCTTATCTCCTTCTCCCCCACTTTCCTGTACCGTAAGATAGGTTTTCATACCAAAATGAGTGTGCATTTTATTCCTTCCTTTAGTTGAATGTGATGAGGGTAAACTTCATGGTTTTTTTTCTCAGCTCTCCTCTTTTTCCCTCCACTAAACAGTCTCCTGCTTGCCTTTCGAATGACATATAATTACCCCATTCCATTTCACCCTCTTTCCTCCCACTGCATTTCTCTCTCACCATTTACCTTAATTTCTTTTAAGATATGGTCCCATCCTATTCAATTCACTTTGTGCTCTCTGTCTCTGTATATACGTGCATGTGTGTATGTGCGAACGCATGTACGTGTGTGTGCGTGTGCGTGTGTGTATGTGTGTGTGTGGTCCCACCAACTACCGAAAAGTTTTAAGAGTTACAAATATTGTCTTTCCATGTAGGAATGTGAACAGTTCAACTTTGGTAAGTCCCTTATGACTTCTCTTTGCTGTTGACTTTTTCATGCTTCTTCTCATTCTTGTGTTTGAAAGTCAAATTTTCTTTTCAGCTCTGGTCTTTTCATCAAGAATGCTTGAAAGTCCTCTGTTTCATTGAAAGACCATATTTTCCCCTGAAGTATTCTACTCAGTTTTGCTGGGTAGGTGATTCTTGGTTTGAGTCCTAGTTCCTTTGACTTCTGGAATATCCTATTCGACGCCCTTTGATCCCTTAATGTAGAAGCTGCTAGATCTTGTGTTATCCTGATTGTATTTCCACAATACTGGAATTGTTTCTTTCTAGCTGCTTGCAATATTTTCTCCTTGACCTGGGAATTCTGGAATTTTGCCACAATGTTCCTAGGAGTTTCTCTTTGGATGTCTTTCAGGCGGTGATCGATGGATTCCTTCAATACTTATTTTGCCCTCTGTTTCTAGAATCTCAGGGCAGTTTTCCTTGATAATTTCATGAAAGATGATGTCTAGGCTCTTTTTTTGATCATGGCTTTCAGGTAGTCCCATAATTTTTAAATTGTCTCTCCTGGATCTATTTTCTGTTTGTGTTTCTTTTTTAACAGAAGAAAAAATCTTCAATTCCACAATTAAGAGGGGAGAAATAAAAAAAAAAAAAACAGGCTCAGATGAAGTAATATTTTAACAGGAGTAAATTTTGACATGTTTCCATGATGCAATCAGATTTCAGGAATTTTGACTGGAGAAGGAGGGAATAAAAACCACTGAGTACTGAAGTGGTAGGTCATTGAGAGGAAAAGATTGGGAAAGAGAGGTTTGGCCAGATCCAGTTCTAGGTTTCACAGTTTTGCTCAGGGCTATAGCTCCATTCCTCTTCATCTTTGCATAGACAAATCGAAACTGTGCACAGTATTTTGTATCCAGGGCAGCAAAGCAAATGTTCACCTTAGCAGGAGCTATGCAGATCAGCAAGTTCCAGGTACTCTGTCTTGTTCATCAGTTTGGTGTGATTCCCCTCCCAGGCTTTTACAGGCTCCAACTACCTTTCTTATGGCCAGGATTCTTTTCACTCCAATTCACATAGAATTCTCTCTCGGTTGGTTTGTTTGTTTGTTTTTACCTCAGATACTTTAGAAGCCAAGTCCTTTCTGTCTTTCTTTCTGTAGTTTTTTCCTTGGTTTTAGGCAGGACTGCGATTATAGTGCTGGATATATGAGTCTTCCAATAACTTCTTCTGCTTTTCCAGTTCTCAGCTGGTACCACCCCCCCCTTTCCCCAGCCATTTCTACTACCTGGACAGTCTGTTGCTCCCTGACTTCAAACGTTCTTAGCTGACTTATCATGACTTTCTGACTAACCCTAGCTGTGACCTTACCTATTCCCACTGCCACCCTCTCCTTCCCATTCTCATCAAATCTTTCTCTGACCTTCAATTACCCTAGGAGTAATGTTTTTTATTCTCATCCTCAAACCACTCTGCCACTGACTTCTTTCCTTCTCTCTCCCAGCACATACACAGAGTTAAGAAATTTTGTCTTTGAGATCTTGTTCCCAGGTCCAGGATGTCTGCACCAGCAGTATTGTCTCCTTACAATATTGGCTTTCTCAAAACACTTATGTTATGATTTTTCCTGAGTTCCAGACTGTAAAGTTGATTGATAATTGGAAGGAAGCTTGGAGATGATCTAACTCAAGGATTCTTAATATTTTTGTGCATCATGGACCCCTTTGGCAGTCTGGTGAGCCTAGGAACCCCCCTCTTTGAATGCTTTTAAATATAGAAAATAAAATGCATAGAATTGCAATCAATTACAATGAAATATAGTTATTCAATTTTTTAAAAAAGAAAAACAAGTTCACAGACACCAGGATAAAAATCCCTAGTCTACTTCAAATCTTCCTTCATTTTACAGATGGAAAAACCCAGTGTCCAGAGATAAGTGACTTGGTCAAGGACCCCAGTCAATATGAATAAATCTTTTAGGTGAATTTTTTTTTAGGGTTTCTAGGAAAACCCTAATTATATTTTTAGGTACTGCTTCCATGGTATACGCAAATATGCCACCAACTAATCTTGATAAGACTCCAGATAGCTATTAGGAGCTAATGGTTTTAACTCATCTGATATAGAATATGAACTGGCCATTTATGGACAATGCTTGGTGGAAAAATGTTAAAGTCCAAATTAAGTCAAATATCTCTCTTAGCCAGAATGCTTTTGTAGTGATAGCAATAGTAGCAGTTTGCATCCAAGTGATCGATGTTTACCGTCTCATGATTTATCCTCTATATTAATTCATGTAAATCCAGATAAGACTTGAAGTTTTGGAACAAACAGATTAAATGTCACAAGAAAACAGAGAAGAGGAATAAATGACTCCCATGATTTAAAATCTGAGAATTATGGTCACTGAAAAAGAAAGACATTTTAATAGTTGAGTAGAAATTAGTCTCAGAAGTAGAAAAAATACCTTAGTGTGGACAAAATTACTCTGTGTTAGTTGAGATTATAGTTTGATGATCACTACTTAACATTTAGTGGATTTATTAATTATTAGTCGTATAAAATATGTATTAATCATATATAATAATTATCAATTTATTAATTAATGGGCTGGATGTCTTCTCTTTTGGACTTGGTAGGGTAGAACACCGTACTCTCCTTACCCAGAGCATGGGGTAGGGGGGAATAAAGATTCACTTTCAAGCCACCTTCTCAGCCGAACTTAAAGGGATGACTTGGCTAAACCACTATAATATATAAATAAATGCACACATACACATACATATACATGTATACATATACATACATTCATATAATCAACCTGCAATGTTTGTGCATTTAACTTTTGTGACGTTAGGCACTCTCATTATTTTTATTAATAACTGCATTTTCACTTTTACAGTTATATGCAGCAGTGAAAAAAATGAGAGGCCTGATAGGCAAGTTTATAGCCACAAAAAGGAGGAAAGTATTCATAAAAGTTCTTGTGAATTCACTCTGGAAAGTGCTAAAACAACCTCTCAAGTGCATAATGAGGGAACTGAAAAAAAATGGAAAAGTGGCTGTTTGTGGGTAAATAAGATGGTGGTCACCCTCACCCACGCTTGCCTGGCTGAACAATGGTCTTGCTTCCCTCATCAACCACACCACAGGGCTCCCTAGCATCTTGTCTGGGGCAGTGAGACCAGGTGGAGCCACTCAGGATGTGGTGAGGCTGAGTTGCGCAGGGAGGGAGTTCAGAGCCCTGACCTGACTAGGAAGGGGACTCACCCAGAGGCACATGCTTTTCACTGGAGAACCACAGAGCTAAAGGGAGATTAGAGAAGGCAGGCATTGCCCCTTTCCCTTTTTAACTTGGGGTACTTCTGACATTGCAGCTCTTGCTCCTCCCCACCCCCTCCAGACTTGTCTCTCCTCTCCCTCCATTTTACGGGTTATTTCATGTACCCTGTGTTAGGAAAAGAGTGCATCTGATCAGGATTAATGCTTTGTTATAAGGAATTTTATCCAGAAAAGTGCATTTTCAGCAGTCTCTAGCGAAAGATTGTAGTTTTTGGTAGGCAGGAAACAACACCCCATTTCCCATAAGTCTGATGTATCAGCATTTGCATTTTTGACTTTAAGGTTTTTTCTAGGAACATTACCCCCCACAATAATGTTAAAGATCAACTGTATCGTTGTTTGTGTTCAGTTGTTTCAGTTGTGTCCAACTTCATGACTCCATTTGAGGTTTTCTCAGCAAAGATACAGGAGAGGTTTGCTATTTTCTTCTCCAGCTCATCTTACAGATGAGGAAACTGAGGTAAAGAGGGCTAAGTGACTTGCCTAGCATCACACAGCTAGTAAATGTCTCAGGTCAAACTTGAACTCAGGAAGATGAGTCTTCCTGACTTCAGGGTTGGTGCTCTCTTCACTGTACCACTTATCTGTTGTATATGTAGGTGTGTGTATACATACACATATGTACATATGCATATACACATTTTATGTATTTTGACACATATGCATATACACACACATGAACATATATATATATATACACATGCATACACATATATACATATACCCACATTTATATATACTTATATATTTCTATATATCCTCAGAGCACTTCACACACATTATCTCATTTGATCTCCATAATAACTCTGAGGTAGGTGCTGTCATTATCTCTATTTTACAAATGAGGAATAGATTCGTGCCTTGCCTATGGTCATGCTGCTAGTAGACATTTCAGGTGGGATTTGAATCCAGGCTTCTCTGAGGAGGAAGAATAAAGATTGAGAAAGGACCATTGGATCTGGCAACTAAGAAATCATTGATAACTTTGGAGAGAGCAGTTTGGGTGGAAAGATGAGGTCAGAAGCTGGATTTTAAAGGCTTAAGAGGTGAATGGAAGGACAGAAAGTGGAGGCACTTATGTAGATGGCCTTTTCAAGGAGTGTAGCTACAAAGAGCAGAAGGGAAATAGGATGATAGTTAGCAAGGATGGAAGGATCAAGTGAGAATGTTTTGAGGATGGGAAAGACAAAGGGGTGTTTGTAAGCAGTAAGATAGGAACCAGTAGTCAGGGAGAGATTGAAGATAAATGTAGGATGATAGAGGGGACAATCTGTTGGAGGAAACAGGATGAATTATAATTGAGTGAATAGGCAGAGGGCTTAGCCTTGGTAAGGATAAGGCCACCTCTGCATGAGAGACAAAGGTGAAGAAGAGATAATGACAGAATATGAGATGAAAAAGAGGAGAGAAGAAGGAACTCATGGAGAATGACATCAATTTTCTTCTGTAAAGTGTCAGCAAGGATCAAAACTGAGGGGGAGGTGAAAGAGGGAACTATAAGAGGTTTGAAGATGAATGAAAAGGTATGGGAGACCACTATGGAGAATGGGAAATGGTGAGTTAATAAGGGAAGTATAGAAGGGCTGCCTAGAAGCACTGAGATCCCCTGGTGAGGCTGTGAAACAAAATTTGTAGTGGACCCAGTCAGAATGATTGTGTTGATTTTCTATGCCTAAATTTAGAAACACATTGTAAGAGTGTGTGTAGCAGATGATGGGAATGATTGAAGCCTGAAGCTTGGCATGATGTAATCAGTGATATAGGGGAGCCAGAGATTCAAGGGAAGAGGACAGTGTAGAGCTGAACTTGAAAAGAGGAGAGAACGGCAAGAGCAGGGGAAATGACCTAGGAGAGAACTGAGGGATCAAGGGACTGGAGATCAAAGTGGGGTCAAAGAGTATGATTTGGTAGGAGAAGGTAGAAGGAGAAGTGGAGAGCCAATAGATTATGGTCACATTAGAGGATTTCAGAATTCTTGAACATGGAGGTAGTGCATTTGGAGATGATGGCAAAGTCAATGGCATGACCATCTTTGTGCGAGGCTGAGGTGAGGTGGAGGAATAAGTCATGGGAAGTGAGCAGGTGGAGGAATGAAGTGGTTAGTGTGTTTGAGAGACAGTCAATATGTATTCTGAAGTCTAGTATGAGGACAGGAATTGGGGAGAAGTGGAAAAACGTGAGTCAAGTACTGAACTCAATGAGAATGGAAGAGAAATGACCTGAGTTCTGCAGCAGAAAGATCAACCCAAGTAGGATCAGGACAGAGATGCAAAAGGCTGATGGATCAGCAGCAGTCTAATTATGGTCAAAAGGACAGTGAGAGACATCAAGGTTCAGTGGAAGGCTTAGGAGACTGGGAGCGAGGAGATCTGGAAGATTGCAAGTGAGGCTTTAGCAATATGTGAATGGAGAATTACTAGAAAAGAGCCTGGTTTTCGAAAAGACAAAGGAACTAGAGACCAAATTGCTAATATTCATTAGATGATGGAGATAGCAAGAAAGTTCCAAAAAAACCATCTACTTCTGCTTCATTGGCTACACTAAAACCATTGATTGTGTGGATCACAAGTGCTCAAAGGGATGGGAGTACCAGATCATGTTACTTGTCTCCTGAAGAAACTACATGCAGGCCAAGAAGCAACAGTTAGTACCAAATATGGAACAACTGATTGGTTTAAGATTGGAAAAGGAGTATGGCAAGGTTGTATATGGTCTACCATATTTATTTAACTTATATGCAGCGTACATTATGTGAAATGCCAGGCTGGATGAATTAAAAGCTGGAATCATAGTTGCTGGGAGAAATATCAACTATCTCAGATATGCCAATGATACCACTCTGATGACAGAAAATGAAGAGAAATTAAGAAGCCTCTTGATAAGGTAAATCTGTAAAAGCTGACTTAAAGCTTAACATAAAAAAACACAAAGATCTTGGCAAATAGAGGGAAAAGAAATGGAAGTAGTGTCAGATTATACTCTCAGCATCAAAGATCATTGCAAATGGAGATTGCAGTCTTGAAATTAAAAGATGCTTGCTCCTTGGAAGGAAAGCTATGGCAGACAATGGCCAATTTTCCAGTATGTCTGTGAATTGGACTATAAGGAAATCTGAGTACTGCAAAATCGATGCTTTTGAATTGTGCTGGAGAAGACATTTGATAGTCCTTTGGAGAGCAACGAGATCAATTCAGTCAATATTTAAATTAATTCAAGCTATTCACTGGAAGGTCAAATACTGAAGGTGAAACTTAAATACTTTCACATAATGAGAAAACAGGACTCATTGGAAAAGACCCTGATGTCAGGAAAGATTGAAGGTAAAAGGAAAGGGGGATAGTAGAGAATGAGATGGATAGATAGAATCACAGAAACGATGAACATGAACTTTGACAGACTTGAAGAGATAGTGGAAGATTGGAGAACCTGGAGTGCTTTGGTCCATGGAATCACAAAGAATTCTAAACAATAACAACAACACTTCTTTAAAGAAATGCTAGCTTTCTAGTTCTGGAATAAGAGAAAGGCAGCTCCAAATGGTGTGGCCATTGACTGCCTCTAGCTTGCTGTATTACTTGAGACAATCACTTAACTTCTTTTCTATGTCTGCGTGCAGTATGTCCCTGGGGCAACTCCAGCAATTTGACACTTGCTGGTTGAAAGTTGTTCTCCTCCAAAATTGATAATTTTAATTATATTAAATTGAAAAGGTTTTGCACAAATAAACTCAACGCAACCAAGATTAAGAGGGAAGCAGAAAACTGGGAAAGAATTTTTGCAACTAGTGTCTGTGATAAAGGCCTCACTTCTAAAATATATAGAGAACTGAGAATGCAAAGCATTTTTGGATGAAGGGAGGGGAGAGATGGGGAGAAAATTTGGAACTCAAAATTTTGTAGAAATGAACGTTGAAAACTTAAAATAAGAACTGAGTCAAATTTGCAAGAATACAAGCCACTCCCCAGTTGATAAGTGGTCAAAGGATATGAACAGGGAGTTTTCAGAGGAGGAAATTAAAGCTACCTATGGTCATTTGAAAAAAATGTTCTAAACCTCTATTGATTAGAGAGATGCAAATCAAAACAACTCTGAGGTACCATAGCACACCTATCAGATTGGGTAACATGACAAAACAGGAAGATGATAAATGTTGGAGAAGATATGAGAAAGTTGGAATACTAATTAATTGTTGGTGGAGCTATGAGCTGATCCAACCACCCTGGAGAGCAATTTGGAACTATGTCCAAAAGGCTACAAAAATGGGCATGTCCTTTGACCTAGCAATATTGTTTCTAAGACTGTATCCCAAAAAGATTGTAAAAATGGGAAAAGGTCCCACATGTACAAAAATATTTACAGAAGCTCTCTGCGGTGGCCAAAAACTGGAAATCAAAAGGATGCCCATCAATTGGGGAATGGCTGAACAAGTTGTGGTATATGAATATAATGGAATACTATTGTGCTATAAGAAATGATGAACAGGAAAACTTCAGAGAGGCCTGGAAGGACTTACATGAACTGATGCTGAGTGAAAGGAGCAGAACCAAGAGATCATTGTACACAGTAACAATCACAGTGTGAGGAATTTTTCTGGTAAACTTAGCCCTTCACAGCAATGCAAGGACCTAAAACATTCCCAATGGACTCTTGAGGCGAAATGCCATCCACATCTAGAGATAGAACTATGGAATTGGAACACAGAATGAAGCAGAATATTTTCTCTTGTGTTATGTTATGTTTTGTTTTGTGTTTCTTCCATTCATTTTAATTCTTCTATGCAACATGACTGAGGTGAAAATGTATTTAGTGAGAATGTATGTGTGGAACCTATATAAGATTGCATGCTATCTTGAGGAGGGAGGAGGGAGAGAGAGGTGAGAGAGGAGGAGAAAAACTAAGACTTATGGAAGTGATTGTAGAAAACTGAAAACAAATAAACTAATTCAAATGAATGAATGAATGAACAAATAAATAAATGAAAAGATAGATATTTAGATAGATAGATGATAGATAGATAGATAGATAGATAGATAGATAGATAGATAGATAGATAGATAGATAGATAGATAGAAAGTTGTTCTCTAGGGGGTCAACTGCTCTCACGTTCTAGGGTATTCTTTAGGTCCGCAGTGGAAGTGGGAAGAGTGAACATAGAGTGCATTGGCAATGGGGCACAGGTAACATATGTGACCAAAGCCACTCATGACTCCAGCACTGAATACCTTCAATATCCTTTCTCTTCTCTTAAATCCATAGTTGGCTCTGTCCTCTGCTTCCATTGGTCATACTATCTGGAGTTGCCTTTCGCTGACTGTCTCTTATTCCAGAACTATCAAGCTAGCCAGCCAATGGGAGGCTAATCTAATTCCAACAAGTAAACTTTCCGCTTGATAAAGTAATAATTTTGTAGAAACTTGCCTCTGCTCTTAAAAAGCAACAACAGCATTAGCTCCTTTCAGTGATTTCATCAACTGGGATCTGGGATAGGGGAGATTCTTAATTGATAATCATGAAAGAAAACACACAAGTGGGGACCTGAAACCGTGTCAACAGAGAATCATTCCTGACTCTTCAGGGGTACCTTTAGAACCCTGAGGGAGAATTGCAACAAATCAGGGTATAGGAACCAAATTCATCAGTAGAAGTGGGGATAGAGATCCTTAAAGCTTACATGGGCTATATTAGCACAGTGCTTTTTATATAGAAGTTATATAATATATGAAATTCAACATTTAATAAGCATGTTACAGATTTGCATTTATTTAAGATTTTGTGGATGAGGAAACTGAGCAAGGTTGTGACCAGTCTAGAGTCACACAGCTAGGTGAAAGGCGCTAGGGACTCAAATTAAATTGAATTGAAAGAGTGGTCATGTACCATCAGCAACTTACTTCTGTTGCATCCCATGACTGCAAGTAATGATAGAATAGAACTGACATGTTCACAATAGCACTTTTCTCCGTGGGTAGAGATGTGGGAGATATTGCCATTTAGCTGATATCACTTATTTCTACATAAACCATTTGAACTAAGAGAACTGAGAAGCTTATGTAGGAATTTATGAGTCAGCCACAGACTTTCAAATACATGAATTTAACATTATAAAAGATGTAATTTTAAAGTTTCTCAAAAGTTTATACAAATTCTTAGCCTGGTATAAAAATATTACCTTTTTAGTCACATTCAAAGCATGTTCAAAACAATTAAGGTGTCCTTAGTTATTATTTTTGTTGTTGCTAAATTTCACTTTCTAATAATATCTCAGAGGAAACAAAAAAAAACCAGTTTGTTACAAAAATATCTGCCTCGAACATCATATATTCCTTAGCAATGACATAGGGTAGCTTGTTTTCCAATCACTTTGCATGTAAGATCCATTTGAATAGAGACCGTTTCACTCTTTTTATTTGTGTCTCTAGCACTAAGCACAGTTTCTGGCACATAGTTTGCTTAATGATTTGTTTTTTTATGGATTGATTAAACACTAGGATTATACATCAACATTCCATGTGGTGAAAGAGATGGCACCACGGTGTAATAGAAAGAGTTCTTATCCCAGCTATGCTACTGACTCACTGTATGTAACCTTGGACAAGTTTCCTTGGGTCTCTGGAAAAGGACCAGATGAGACTAGGTGATCTCTGAGGTGCCTTCCATATTTGAAATGGGATTCTAGTGATTGCCTCTATTGGGAGATCATTGAAGATGAGCCCTGATCTATTGGTGAGATTCTATTTATCCCTCAAAACTCTGCTCACATGACAACTTTGTCAACAAAATCTTTCCTATCTTGTCTTCGTATAGAACCTTATTTGATTGTATTTCTCTTATGTGCCTACCATATTCCATCACATGTCATGATTAGGTACAGATGTTCTTAGAGCTTTAACTAGAAAAGAATTCAGAGGTCATCTAGGTAAACTTCCTTGTTTGTAAAATGAGGAAACTGAGACTCAGGAAAGTTAAGTGGTTTGTCCAAAGTCACATAGATATTAACAGCCAGAAGTAAGAGTTAAGCCCAGGTCCTCTAATTATAGAACCAGTACTGTTTCCCTTTCAGAGATGAGGAACCTGCAGCCTCGAGGCCACAAGTGGCCCTCTAGATCCTCAAGTGCAGCCCTTTGAATACAAAGTTCACAGAATAAATTCTATTATTAAGGATTTGAATTCAGTCAAAGGACCACTCTTGAGGACCCAAAAGGTCACATGTGGCCTGGAGGCTGCAGGTTCCCCATCCCTGCCTTGTACCATACTGACTTTGTAGCAAGTTAAATGAATTTTCTAAGGTTACATAAGAGTCAGAGGTGGGATTTATTTGTCTCTGTGCCATACCTCCTGATTTACACTTTTATCCCCTCTGGGTCTAAACCTAGTACTCTGCCCAAAATCAACATTTAATAAATATTTGTTAAATTAAACTAAATATTTCAGTGTGAATATTTTATGTTCATAACATAGCACCTTTATTCTTATATTTTACTTCCCTTCAAACTTCGGTACCATGAATGATTAAAATTATATCACAATGATCAGATTTGGTATGGAATTCAAATATGACTTAGAAATCACATGGCAAATATTTAAGTATATGTCTATTGGAAAGAAGCAAACCTCCAAAGAAATCCCCAAACCTGACTGGGCATGGATGAATATGCATTAATATGTTGGGGTGGCTGTCAATTGGGGAATGACTGAAAAGTTATGGTATATGAATATGATGGAATACTACTGTTCTATCAATGATGAAAGGGATGTTTTCAGAGAAACTTTGGAAGACTTATGTGAACTGACATACAGAGAAGTGAACAGAATGAGGAAACATCAGTATAGTAAGGACAAACAACTTTGAAGGACTTGGGAATTCTGTTCACCACAATGACCAGCCACAAATTCAGAGGACTCGTGATGAAACATGATATAGATAGAGAACTGATGGACTCTGAGTATAGATTGAGACATTTTTCAAGACATGATCCATGTGGGAATTTATTTTGCTTGACTGTACATGTTCATAAAATAGGTGTTTGGGTTTTTTTGCTTGCATTTTCAATGGAGAAAAAAGAGTTAGCGAGAGAAGATGGCTATTCATCTGAAAATAAAATGAAATTCAATTTTAAAAAGATTAATACATCAATTCCCTCCTCCTCTTATCTGAAGAGTAGTAGACTATAGAGGGTCATAAAAAGTCAGATATGATGGAAATGATTCAAAAACAACAAAGCTACATTGTCAGACATGAGTCGTACCAGCAAAAGATGTTGTCAGGGAACTGCAGGTTTAGGAATAGAAGAGGTACTGATCTCATAACAAGGGTGAGGGATGACAGGAGGACAGTCTGAGTGCCCCACTGCTATGCTCTCAATGTCAAGAGCAATGGAGAAAGGTTTCCAACATGTTGAGGGTACTCCTTGTGATGGATTTATAGAAAGACAAGAGTTGCATGGATTGTTGCCTCATTGGAGAGAATCTCCATGTCAGTAAGGTCACACTTCCTTTTGAATGCTGGAGGGCTTGTTGTTACAAGAGAAGTCTCTATTTGGGGGAGAAGGTTATTGGGAAATCTTCCCACCTTGTGTTCCATCTTCTATCTCTTCAGTTCTGCCCTAGCTGTCCCTCTATGCTTGGAATGCTATCTCTCCTCAGCTCTGCCTCTTGGAATCTTTGCTTTCCTTCAAAGCTCAGCTCAAGCTTAACTTTCCACACCAAGCCATTCTTGATCCCTTTTGTTGCTAAGTACCTTCCCTCCCTAAATACCTTGTATTCATTGTGTATCCAAAGAAACCACTTGGCTGGGACTCACCAGCTGGAGCCTGTCCTATACTCAGCAATTGGGGTTTTGCCCTGGGTTCATTCATAATAATAGTTAACATTAATATGATCTTTTAAGTTTTGCAAAGAACTTTACAAATATTATCAAATGAGATAAGGAACAAATGAGATCCTCACAAACTCCCTAGAAAATTGATGCTATTATTATCTCCATTTTTCAGATGAGGAAATCAAGGAAGGCAGAGGTCAAGGGACTTGCCCAAGGTGACACAATTGGTAACTGGGTTTGAACTCAGACTTTCCCAACTCCAGGACCAGCACCCTATCCATTATGCCACAATTTCCTGAGGAAGTCCAACCTCCATTGAGAGAGATTCCTCTCCCCATTTTCTCACTCATGGGCTTGGTAAGAAGTTCCCACCCAGAGTTCTAGGGAACAACTTTACTTAATGCTCTCACCAAGGGTTTCCCAAAAAGGGAGGTATAACGAAGAGTACTTAGGGGCACAATATGAATCAGAGATGGGACAGATTGTTTATTCCTGTGCAGAAAGCAAAGCTAAGCCTAGATGAGTCATGACATGCATTAACAGAATCAGCAGGCTTGACAGTGATTCAGCAACTTCACATAACCACAGCTATAATCAATTGAGAAGCTAACATTTTAAGCGTCATCAGAACTTACAGGTGTTGTGCAATGCCACTCATTAGGCTTTTCGTATTTCACCTTGGCAAACAGCCACCCTTGGTCTTCTTTCTGGGTCTGTCTGTCTGATGCAGATGATCCTAATGCTCTCTGTTCTTGTTGCCATGGTTCACCTCTGACTGCCAGTGGGACTTCCAGGCCTTCTGAACTTGAAAGATCCTTAGGACAGGTCCCTCTGAGGTTACTTGTGAGCTGAGCTCCCCATTTCCACCTCACCATGCCTTGATGTTGTCACTGGGCAAAAGATGACCAAGGGACCACTTAAGGCCTATTACATCATGCTGAAAAGAAGTGCTTGGAGTGCTGGTCTATCACATGACCAAGAGCACCCAGAAAGTCTGCCATCCCTAAAGGCCCAGGCAATGGAGTTCCCAGAGGATTCTCTGTACCTCCCCACATTTTTGTGTATATGTACACATATGTTTGTTCACATGCATTATGTATGCATGTGTATGTATGCATTGATAAATGTCCTTATATATGTATAGGTTGTTTCTTCTATTAGAATATGAGCTCCTTGAGGGACTTTGAATCTCTTATGTTCTCTCCCCAGCACCTGACTTAATGAGCATTTATCTTTGAAGTACCTATGATGGGCCAGGCCCTTTGCTAGGCAATGGAGATGAAAGACAGAATCAACCATGAGTGCTAATGCAACATTTTTTAAAAACATTAATTTGTTACTTCAATGTTTCTGATGACATTAGACTATGACAAAAATGCTTTCAGTGAGCACTCCCTGAATATCTCACTGCATGAATAGCTAAACAGGTACATCCTGCCTTAGAAAAGCCTGCCAGCCAAGAGGACTCGTTACATTTAAAACTTGGAAAGGGCTAGTAGCTAATGCCTAATAATACATGATTTTAGTATCAAAATTGTAAGCCAGTTTCTGTTTTGAAAAAGCACAGTTAAGAAAGGAAAATTTGCTCTGCAGAGCTTGTAGGGATGTGGTGCCCTACTTACTGGTACTAACTCCCACTTAAGCTAATTAAAGTTCCACACAGGTGGGGAAAAACTGCTCAAAGTGAGAGCTGCCATGAGGATCCATGGGATTGAATTTCGACAGTTGTTTTCAGTGAGCTCAGAACAGCATTCTCTTTGTAAAAGCTGCCAACAGGCAAAATGTTTTGGGGAACTGGTTCAAATGACTTTAGGTGCTGGAAAAAATAATAGGGAAATAATAGGGAAGATAATATGAAAGGAGAGTTCACTTACTCTCAGTGTTGGAGAATGAATCCTATAGATTCTATAAAAGGACAAACTGAAAAAATAGACTGAATTTGTCAACAAAATAGAGCAAATGAACAAACTGTAAATGTAGATAATATATGTAAACTCCTTTGTAGACCTTAAAGCACTAAATAAATGTTAGCTATTACTGTTTGTACCACTATTACTATAGAGACATGTGGAAAATTTAGAATTCTTTTTTCATTTGTTTTCCTATGAGCACAATCTTCTTTCATGTCTCTGACTATTCCTCTGTCCACTATCATTTTGTAATGAGTTAACCTGATTGCTTTGAGCATGTGCAAATCAGGCTATGGTCAAGATGCTTTGGGTCCATAAAGGTGCTAGAGTGTGAGCTTGACCATCCAAATTCTCTACCAGAAACTGTTACAAGCTGCTCCCCTGATTCCCCAAAAGACTGTAACATGAGGAACTGGACGAGATAATCTCCAAAGCCTTAAATTCTATGATCCTTTGAACTTGTCTTTTAACCCAGTAACGAGGGGACCTAAAGAAATACTGTGTCTTGGCAGAGTCTAGTTCCACAAATACAATGATTTTTTCTTGGTGCTATACCATTTCCCAACAGATAAATACTTGGTCAAGGAAATGAACAAACAGTCCTCAGAAGAAGAATTGACAATTATTAGTAATCCTTTGAAACAATACTTCAAATGAGTAATAATAAGAGAAATGCAAATCAAAACAACCTTTAGGGTTTACCTCATACCCAGAAAATTGGCAAAGATGACAAAAGATAGGAACAGTCAGTGTTGGAGGGACTGTGAAAAGATAGGTAGCCTAATATGTTTTGATTTAGAATAGCCATCCTAGAAAGCAATTTGGAATTATGCAAATAAAGTGGCTAACAAGCCCATATCCTTTGACTCAAAGATTCCAGTACTGAGCATGTACCCAGGTAGGCAACTGAGAAAAAGAAAGCCTTCACATATATCACAATATTTATAGTAGCACTTTTTGTGATAGAAGAGAATTTGGGAGGGGGAGAGAAGATTCCAATCCATTGGGGAATGGCTAAACAAACTGTGGTATATGAGTGCAAAGGAATATAATACTGCACTGTGAGAATTGATGACTGTGGTGAATACAGAGAAATATGAAAAGATTTGTACGAACTGATGCAAACTGAAGTAAGCAGAGCCAAGAAAACAACATACACAACAGCAACAAAAATGAAATGGAAGTAATGACCATCACAAAACAATCAGAAATGAATGCTTGGAAACTGAAAAGCATAAGCTTGACTCCAAAGAAGAAAAGTGAGAAATTCTTCCCCCATCAGACTCCTTTTCAGAGTGAAGATAATTCTACAATCATCCTATGGTATTGATTAGTTTTGCTAATTATTTTTTCCTTTTCTTCCTTTTTGTTATAAGAGATGACTCTTTAGGAAGGAGGAGTGATACACTGGGAAATATAAAATAAACTCATATTTAAATATTAATTTAAGATAAATTTAAAAATATTTATTTTATAATAAAATATATCAATGAAAAGCAATAGATTTTAATAAAAGTTGATTAAATAAAGAAAATGGTAATGCATAGTTATCGCATATATAGGACTGAAATATGCAGTGATTGGAGAGGGACAATGTGAAGCTATAATTCCATTAGTGTAGGAACCTCCTGGAGAGGAAACTCCTTTAACCAATGCAGATGAACAACTATTTATAATCTTATAAAGTTGCCTTAGACATTGAGAATTTAAGTGATTTGGCCAAAGTCACAAAACCAGAATGTATCAGAGATAAGACTTGTTACAGAAATCTTAACAGACCCATAAAACTTTAGATCTGAAGGGGATTTTAGGGATTTAATATACTCAAGTCCACTGAAGTCTAATCTCTTTGTTTTTACAAATGAGAACACCAAGATCTATAGGAGTTAAATAACTTATCTAAGGTCACATAATTACTGGCAAACCTTCCTTCCCTTAAACAAGAAGTTTTCACAATTTCCTAAATCCCTTACTCCTTAAATCACAAAATCTTAGAGCTGTTGAGAGACTTTGGGGTTCATCTAGTTCAATCAATACCTGAGGAGGAATTTCCTCAAATCCTACCTGACAAATGGACCTTGTGAAAATTGGACTTGATCCTCACCCACTGCTAAGGGCAGACAGCTCCATAGCCACAGGCACCCAACCTAATCCTTTCCAGACTGGTATGGTCAAACTGATCCATTACCACAGGGCTATTTCATGGTGAGCTCTGACTTAAGGCACAAAAGGAGCCCCCACGTACTATCTTGGACCTTTGACATGGAGTTGATAAATATGCCAGTTATCCATCATGACTTTAAGAGTAGTGTTAGAAATCTCTTTGAAGTTCTGAAGGGAATCATTTTCATTGGTGAATCAGGTACTATTATCTGTGTGTAAGGGGAAATTCAGAAAATATCCCATCTTGGTAAGTGAGTACAGCACAAAGGCCACTTTGTCCTAGCCCACAGGAAACTGCTAGAAGTCAAGGACCTTAACAATTTGCACTGAGCCAGACAGCCTGTTCAGTGAAATGGTCGGAGGTACCAGATTCTAACAAGGGTCAGTACTACCTAAGTCAGGAGTTTGCCACCTTCAAAGTAAAAAATGTACCTCAGAGGTCTGTGGCAACTCATCACAACTACAAATCTTTGCAGAAAGAAGCTCCTACGTTGTCATCTGAGATACGTCTGTTTGGTAGCCAAGCAATTTTGTTATGACCCGGAAGGGGTAGATCTAACATTTGTAGGGTATGACAAATTGTCAGAGTGGAGATGGAGGAAGGAATGATAATCCCTGCTTTGGTCATAGGAGGTAGGGTTCAAGTTTGAGGGAAAACAGATATAAACTGAAAAGTGAAGTAAGGTTGGCACCAAGATGTTGTTAGAGTATTAATATCCAAGGGGTTTAAATAAGCAGGAAAACTGGCTACTAGAGCACAGATTAAGGATCACAAATCCATACCAGATCAATCTATTTATCAGCAAGCAATTTTTAAGGCTTTAACATGTTCTAGACACTGAACAAGGTATTGAGAATACGAGGAAAGGCACACATGGCCCCTGTCCTCTATCAGCTTACATTCTAATGGGATTGACAACATATAAATCAAATCTACAAAATAGAGAGTGAGTGGAAGTTAGCCTTTAAGGAGAAGGCATAAGCAGGGAGGAAGTCATTCCTAGAGTCATGAAAACCCAGAAAGGAAAGAGTCTCAAAGAGAAGAAGATAGCCAATAGTGTCAAACAAAAAGAGAAGTCAAGAAGAATAAAAAGAAACCATTAGATCTGGAAATTAGTATCATTAATAACTTTGGAAAAAACAGTTTCATTTCAGGGAAGAGGGTGAAATCAAATTGAAAAGAGTTTACAGGAGAGTGAGAGATAGGAAGTGGAGGAATCGATTGTAGATTATTTTTTCCCAAAGACTTTAGCTAAAAAGGAGAAAAGATACAAGACAATAGCTGGGAGGATATTGCAGGATCTACTGAAGTTTTTTGTTTTGTTTTTAGGATGGGAGAGATTTAGGTTTCTTTGTAGGCAGTAGAGAAGGGGTCAGCAGTTAAAAACTAAGGATTAGAGAGAAAGCAGGTATAGTGGAGTGGTCAGTCTACTGGAGAAGATGGGAGAGATGGGATCAGGGTTACATATAGAAGGGTTGGCTTTGGGAAACAGAAGGGTCACCTCATCATCAATGAAGGAAGAGAGAGTCAGGAATTATGTCAAAGGAATGTGAGAGAAGGAAGAAAAATCCAATCCAGAGAATGCCAGGAATTTGACTATTTGTCTGACTCAAACTGTCACCTCAAATTGTTCTTTTGTGGAGACTGCTTTTATGATGACATGCCTCCCCAGTGATGTGTTCCTTTGATGTGGAAGCAGGGAGGTTATCAAAGGAAGGGGAAGGTTGATCACATTTTCCCTTGACTTGGAATAGCCTACTAGACCATGGAATGATCTATATCTCTTTAAAAATGAATTCTAGAATCTTTCCTAGAGTTGAAGTCCAAGTCATTGGTTTATAGTTTAAGGAATTTGTCCTTCTTCCCCATCCCCAGTTCTGAGGCATCTGTCCTGTTGTATCTGGCAAAGGAGATGATCTCTTTTTGTACTGAAATGACGCAGGTCAGCCCTTTCCAAGCTGAACTTACTGGAAGAGTACCCAAGCCACTACAAAGGTCCTAAGTACCTCTTTTACATAATGATATAGGCCTTTGGCACATTAACCACAACCACCACCACCACCAAGACCAGAGGAGCTTCCAGGGAAGAGAAAAGAAGCTATACAGGAGATAGACAGGGCTTCTAGAACATGACAGCAATAAGCAACATGAGCCAATGGATGTGGATGAAGGTAATGTCTGCTGGTTGAGTAGCAAGGAGCTTCTAAACCAAGCCAGGAGCTGTGGGTGCCACAGTAATTTAGAGGTACCATGAACCATGTCAGCACTACTGGTGAGCAGCAGAACTGAGAACTGAAATGAAGTACGCAGTCTTGGTGCTCAGAACTTGCAACAGGAGGATGAGCCAAATGTATAGAAGAAAAGAGGCAAATTGACATTCTTCTTCAATGAGTTCCTCAATTCCATGTCACTAGAACTTCTCCTACTGGCATTGCAAGTTATTGTTGACATTACTGGGGTTTTTTTCTGTGACTGGGATTGAACTAATGAAGGAGAAGGAAAAAGGAAATGACACCTGAAAGTTGAATATAACTATTTTCTAAAGGGGCCAGGACACAACTCCTTCTCTGTCCTTTACATATATTTTAATAAACCTGATCTATGTTCCATGCCCTGTTAGTTTGATGGTTACAGGGGAACTCAATGCCTTTATGACAGAGTTAGAAATGAGGCAAATTCAGATATTCCCAGAGTTCCCCTGGGTGAGAAAAAAAATAAACAAAAGAGATAAATATTAGAAGAGGCTCCAAAGAGTGAATCTGGTCTGTATGAGACCAGAGCTGTGGGTAAAAGGCAAAAGTTACACACTTTACTGACTTTTCAGAGATCACCAAGAATGACTGTCATATGCTTACCAGTTATTTTGTCCAGGCCTGGGGAATCAAACTTATTGAGGGCAGCTAGATTCTTTCTTATTCTTCATTCATTTGTTTTGCATCTTAATTCCCTTTTGCCCATTTTAATTTTACATTTCCCAGGCTGAAAAACAGTCTCTGCAATAGGAAAGAGACAAATCAAACAGAAGTTGAGTATTTCAGCTCTCTTACCATCACCCATTCTCACTCTTTTTTACCGTAAGTGGTAGATAGTTTTGTACCTTCTTTCATCTTCCTCTTTCCCCTCAATCAAAACAAAAGAGGGGGAGCTATATTTTATGGTCAAAGGTTTACCCAGAAAATAGGAAATTCAATGTCTTTTGCTTTTCAAAAATCTAAACTGTGCAACAGATGATGGCTCTCTGAGCAGGAGAAGGTGAATGAAAATAGGAAAGGAAGGAAAATAGAAAAGAAAAGAAGGTATATGTAAAAAAAATGGTACCAATAAAAAATCCATCTGATATTTAATAATTTGTGTGTGTGCCTACTATGTATATCTAGGAACTAATTTGATTTTATAGTGGGTGCAAAAACCTAGCTACTCATACGAAATTTTCAGTCTTCAAAATGCTTGTCAGCCCTTCCCACACTCACTAATGTCACAATGAAGTAGCTGATGGCAGTCAAAATCAGTGGTCTGAAAAAAGAACTTGATGAATTGTTTGAGGGTTTATTTATTCCATGATGTGTATTGAAATTCTGATTCCAGAAATCGAATTCTTTCAGACCTTAGTCCTGTAAGACTGTGTCTGCATGGATGAATAAATAGCAATGTTTATATCATACTTTAAAATTTTGGATCTTACTTTTTTCCTTTGAATTAAGAGAGAAATTGATTTCTCATCTTTCTTTTTACATATATAATTAGAATAGATACTGTTCCTTTACAGAACTTAATTTTTTTTTAAATCATCTCTGTTGTTGCATAAGTTGCCATCCCCAATTTTCCTTTGATATCACTCCATCCTGCAAAGTGTGAAGTCTCCTCTCTTGAGGTCCTTTCCAGCCTTGTCATTTAGTAATTCTATTTCAGGAGAACTGAGAGCATGTGGCATCAATAACTTATTTGCTTCCCAGCTGTAGCTAAAGCCAGACATCTTTTAACAGTAGAGGGAGAATTCCCTCCTGTCTGTCTCATTCTGGTGGTAATAGCTTATGAAGTCCCAACTTTGGAAGACATCTTTTTACTTGGAAAAGATGAACCAAGAATTTCTTGGGTAGGTGCATTCTGATTCTTAAAGGTCTTCTAAAGCAGGTTAGTTTTCAAGATCCACCCAGAAAATAATCCTACACTTCTCAGCCTGATGTATCCAATGGATGGACCATTGGTCCTGGAACTAGGAAGAGCTGAGTTCAAATCCACTCTCAGACACTGAGTAGCAATGTGATCCTGGGCAAGTCACTTTAAGCACTCTCAGCCTCAGTTTTCTCACAGTAAAATGAGGATGATAATGACAGCACCACCATCCAACATAGTTGTGAGAATGAAATGAGATATTTATAACGTGCTTTGCAAATCTGAAAGAGCTTTATAAATGTTCACCATTATTATTGCCTCATACCCAAGAGGAACTTCTACCAGTTTGGACTATAGCTAGGTTACCACATCTATATTTATAACATTGCTGCAAAATTTTATGACTATTATCCTTTGGAGCGGTAATCTGCAATCTAAATCATAATAATCACCTTTTTTATCATGGAGTAAAAAATTTTCCCACTCAAGACTGCCAGGCAAATCATCTTTCTTCAACCTTTCAGTATTTCCCAAGAACTATCAGCAAGAAATATGCAAATGAAAAGAGATCAGAATTGGGCTATAGCCTCAAAGGGAACTCTGCCTTCCTTGGGAGGGACCAAGGAAGGGAAGCAAATGGAATATGTAGTCTATGTCACATGAGATTTAATACTTCTGCTTTTACTGGGAATTTATTAATTTAATTAAACCATATTTTTAAACTTGAACCTTGAGTGGAGGGTTGTAGATAAACAAAGCAACACAAAGAGAAAGCATAGTAAGAGACATGATCAAATAAGGAAACCAGAGTCAGATGTTGGGTGTTCTTAGTAAGAATTGCAGAGATGAGAAGAAAGCAAAATTAAGTTCAAAGTGGGGCACAAATAAATAGGGCAATTTATTACCACATTGTTAAATTTAATGTGCATTTAAAAAAACAAACTATGTAATAAAAGTTCACAGGTTCACATACAATACTCCTTTTTGTTTTGTTTTTTTACATTAAAGTGTAATATTTATTTTGTTTGTCAAAAAAAAATATCCAGGGTAAGGCTTTCAGCAAAAAAAAAAAAAAAAAAGCAAAAATGAAGAATATAGCATGTCACAGTGGGAATGGAGTACAACTTGATTGCTCTGTGTCTCTGTTGAGAGGCTCCAGATTTGTTACCATGGTTACATTAGTTTCACAACTTTTAAAGTTCATGTCCACATAACCATATTATTTAACTCTTTTTTAAAAGACTTTCTCTTCTTGACTCCTCTCCCATTACTCAATCAAAAAAAAATCGAGGGAGAGAGGAAAGCAGTTCATAGAATCACAGATTTAGAACTGAGTGAGACTTCAGCAGTCCTCTAGTACAACACCTTCATTTTACAAAACAGGAAACTGAGGCACTGTTAAGTGAGTTAAGTGAGAGGTTAAGTGACTTGCTAAGGTTCACACAATTAGAATCTGAGGTGTAATTTGAACCCAGATCTTCCTAATTTCAGGACAAGGGTTCCATCCAACACACCTTTCTTCATTGGTAGCATCTTCTTCAATGTGAAATGGTGAAATTGTAATGATAAGGTGCATTAGTGTACATTCTCCTATCTGGATCCAGTCAGTCAATGAGCATTTATTAAGTACCTTTTATGTGCCAAACACTGTGCTAAGTTCTGGGATACAAAGAGAAGCAACAGCCAGTCCTTGATCTCACAAATAAGTAGAATGGGCAGCCACCCAATTGGTATAATTTGAGGGACATCGGAAAGAGTGTCTTGTTCCAAAATAACTAATCCCACTTAATTACCATCAAGTTTTTTCCTTGGGCTTCCAAGTATTTCAGTCTTTAAGAAATTATAAACATGTCTACAGAACTATTTATAGCAAGTTCTTTTTTGCTGTAGCAAAGACCTGGAAACAAAGATGTCCATCAATTGGAGAGTGGTTGAACAATTTTGGCATGTAAATTTTAATACTGTGCTACAAGAAATGAAAAAAAGGGATGGTTTCAGAGAAACCTGGGGAAACTTGTATAAACAGAAGCAAAATGAAGTGAATAGAATCAGAACTGTTTATACAATAACAATTTTATGAAGGAAAACAACTTGGAAAGACTTAAGAATTCTTATCAATGCAATGACCAATGACAAATCCCAAAGACAGATGGTGAAGCATGCTATCTACTTCTTGACAGAGGGGTAATGAATCTAGGATGCAGAATGCGACATAAATTTTTGGTCATGGGGAAAACAAAAACCTCTCAAAATGAAAAAGAAAACAAAAGTCTACATCTAAGGCAATATATTAGCATAGTAAGCCCCCTACTCCCAACGATCTGAAAGTTTCCCTATGTCTTTTTCCATGATGTGTTGGTAAAGGAATCAGGGATTTTGGGGCTGCCTACACTGCACACAGTGCTACCACAGACACTATGTGATGGAAAGAGAGTACAAGACATGACCCTTTCTCATAAAGGGCTTACAATCTTTTTTTGGAGGCTGATATCAGTGAATGATAACAGCTCACATTCATACAATGCTTTCAGGTTTGCTAAACTCTTTGCAGATATTATTCATTTGATCCAAACCTGGAAAGTAGGCACTATTATTATCTCCATTTTACAATCGAGGAAACTGAGGCAGGCAAAGATCAAGTGACTTGCTCAGGGTCACACAACTAGTAACTGAGGTCAGGTCTTCCTGACTCCAGCTCTAGTGCTCTATACACAGCACCATCTAGCTGCAAAATAGGAGAGAGAGAGAAAGAGAGAGAGAGAGACAGAGAGAGAGAGAGAGAGAGAGAGAATGAATCCCATGAAGTGACCATATTATTTGAATTTGCACTGTATATTTCCATTGGGATATCCCAATGGAAATATACAGTGCAAATTCAAATATACACAACCACTTTAGGGGATTCATCATTCACACTAATAGGGAACTAACTGTACTGTGTTAGTCTAGGATCTCAAAAGTCGCAAACATAGGCTGTGCTCTGCCTCAAAATCTAGGCTGTAAAATAAAAGTTGAGATATTTCTAGTAAGTATTATTTCTGAGTGTATTATTAAGTACATATAATGATATGTGTACATATGTGTACATGTATGCATATGTATGTATATATACATGTATATATTATTTTAAAAGACCTCATAAGGTCTACATTTAGAGGTGACATATATTTCAATAGTTATAGGAACCAGCTATTGTAAGTACAAAAAGTGTGAAAGGAGGGAGAAAAGAGGCCTCAACTTTCTCCACCTCCAGAGCCTGCCCCCGCTTTATTGATTCCACTATGAGAAGTGTCCTGGCTACATAATACATACTATATTCCCTGAAGTCATGGAATTTCTTGGGGGTAACTTGATTTCCCCAACCCCAATGTTCAAGATGCTACAAATGTCCCTCAAGGAGACCACAAAGATCTAAAGCTCTCTCAAGTCCATTGAGAGCTTCTACCACCAGCTAGGTGGTGCAGTGGATAGAGTGCCAGCCCTGGAATTAGGAAAACCTGAACTCAAATCTGGTCTCAGATACTTACTAGTGGTGTGACCCTGGGCAAGTCACTTAACCCCATTTGCTCCAGTTCCTCATCTGTAAAATGAGCTGGAGAAGGAAATGGCAATTGTCTTTGTCAAGAAAACCTGAAAAAGGGACACAAAGAGTGAGACAACTGAAAAAACTGAATAACGCCACCACCAGCTACCATAATTAACAAAAAGACAGGAACTAATTTAATTAGCAACCATTTCATTTTAAAAACAAGAATGGATCACAGGCCTGCATGAACCATGCCCCATCTACCTTTCTTCCCACTCCCCTACAGGCAAAGCCGAAACAGGTGAGTGTAGGAGTCAAGAGACTTGCTTTCTAACCTATCTTGTCACCTTGGCTGAAGTCCCTTCACCTATAATTATACTATTCTAAGGTACAGAGTTTCTAGGGACCTTATATATCAAAACTCTTTTGATAGATGAGGAAGCTGAGCTCCTACTAGGTTAAATGGTTTGCTGAATGTTACGCAGGCAGTATGCATATAACAAAGCCAGAATTCAAATCCAGATCTTCCAAATCCACTTCTCTGGACCTCAGTTTTCTTATTTGTAAAATGAGGGGATTTAATTATTCAACAACTATGTAAACTGCAAGTTCTCGTATTTTATTCTGTTCTAAGTTAGCAAACTGAGCTGATGCCCTCAAATTGGTGTCATTCCCCATTGCATTCTCCTGTTCCATCTACAGAACAGGTAAAGCTTAGGAATTGATAGCTCATGCCTATGTCTGGGGCTGCAGGGCTCCCACAAGTGGCAAGGGCCACTGAATCATTCTAAGAAGCAGCAGAGGTGGCACAACTGATAAAATGCCATACCTGGAGTCAGCAAGACCTGGTTCAAACTGGGCCTCAGACAATTACTAGCTGTATGGCCCTGGGCAAATCCAACAACTTGTACCTGCCTCAGTTTCCTCATCCATAAAATCAGGATACTAATAGGCTCCTACCTATCAGGGTTGTTTTGAAGGTAAGTTGAAACATTTTTAAAGTGTTCCGCAGACTTAAATATTAAATGAAAGGATTATATTATTATATAAATGCATAATTGGACTGGGAAATTGCAATGGTTGTAGGGAGAAAAGGATCACAGAATCATCCAACGTCAGAGATGGATGGTACTTTAAACATCATCTATTCAAAACCCTTTTTTCTCCCCCCCATCCACCTGCACCTTATTTTATAGAAAAGGACAATGAGACCCAGAGAGGTCATGATAAACTGAAAGCCACACAGCTACTTAGGGTCAAAGCCAGGGCTGGAAGTCAAATCTCCTGACTCAGCCCAGCTGTTCATTTCACTATTAAGAGAACTTCCATTCTCTTCTCCACTGTCCATTTTACCCCATTCCAGTGTTTAAGAGCATAGAATTTAGAGTTGGAAAGGACTTTAGAATTCTTTAGTCACAGAAGCACAGAGAATCGGAGCTGGACAGAACCTCTGAGGTCAGCTAATCTAACCTGTAACTGAACAGGAAACCTCTTGACACAATTCCTGATGAGTGGTCAGTCATCTATCCCTCTCTTGAAGACCTCCAGTGAAGGGGGTGTGGATCCAATGCCTCTTTTCCCACTGTCAACTTTTAGATAACTCTCATTGTTAACAAGTTTTTCCCAACATCAAATCTAAATCTGTTTCCCTATAACCTTTACAAGTTGCTCCTAATTCTGCCCTCAAGGCCCAAGTAGAAATTTAATTTGCCTTCCACATGAAAGCCCTTCAAATACATTTTGAGAGGCTCTCCTAAGCCCATTTCTCTCCTGGTTAAATAGATTCATTTCCTTCCATTGACTCTCTGATGGTATGGTCTTGAGGCACTTCACTAATCTTGTCACTGGATTCTGAATACTCTCTGGTTTATCAATATCCTTTCTGGACGGTAGCACAAAAGAACCAAACAGAAAGCTCTAAATATGTCTGATCAGGGCAAAATTCAGTGAGATTATTATGACTCATTTTCTAAACACTCAGATGCTCAATTAGATCTGTGGTGTTATTGGTGTGTGCACTTCCTCCAACAATTCAGATCATAACCCATCCATGACTCCCCATCATCTTATCCATGTCCTTCCATGTAATATTGGCACACCCTTTTTTCTCATGTTCATTTAACATTACAAAGATTCTAAGAGTGCCCAGGGTCCATCCAAAAATCATTCATCACCTTTGCCATATGACCAGCCCATCTTTTTTGCTCATACATTTTTGACATCATCCTTTATTCTATTTCTCCTTTGCAATTCCTTATTTATGATTTGTTTCAATCTGTTCGTGCTCACCAATAGAAGCAATCTCCATTGGCCTTTGGGTAATTTTCGATTTCAGATACCATGGCATTCTGACTCACAAATATAACACCACCAGATGAATACTGGAATTAAAAAGAGGAGCCTTTAAGAGAAACTGTTCAATTTCCCCAAGGCAACTCAGTCTGCTCTCCTATTCAATTCTGGGCTCAACTTATTTTCTATTTACAGTATCTGTCCAAGATACTGATGGATGAGCTCTAGGAGACTATGCATCTTTTAAGGCAGCCTAAGATTGCATTAGCTTTTGCAGGTTGTCTTATCACTCTGTCATCTCATATTGAGTTTGATGCCAGCTAAAACTTCTAGATCTTTTTCTCAGATAAATGATTATTTAGGCATCCCTTCCCACATGATACTAAAGTTGATTCTTTTGAACCCAAGTGTAAGACTTTGCAGTTACCCCTATTGTTTCATCTTGTTATATTCAGTTAAACATTCCAGCCTTTTGAGATCTTTTTTGTTTTTTAATATGACTTTGTCATTTTGACCTAAAACGAACCTATGAGAGAGCTTGTACAGGGTGGGCAGTCACAGATGGGTTGTGTATCATTGGAGTGAACTTCTGAATCATTAAGATTCAAGGATGGTGGAAGGATTTTTTTTTTTCAAATTCAGTCTTCTTTTTATTGTTTACTAATATTTGAAGGAAGAAGGAAAAGAAGGAAAGAAGAAAGGAAGGAAGGAAGAAGGGAATAGAGAAAATGAGTATCTATTAAGTGCTTATTATGTACCAGACACTATGCTAAGCTCTTTACGAATATTCTTTTCTTTTAATTTCACAAAAATTTTGGGAAGTAGATGCTATTATCATTTCCATTTTACAGTTGAGGAAACTGAGACACACAGAGTTTTTGACTTGCCCAGAGCCATACAACTAGTAAATGTCTGAAGCAAGATTTGAATTTAGATTCTTGACTCCCAGCCCAGTACTCTTTCTATTGTACCACTCAGCTTCTCTTGGATGCTTGAAATTTGATGATACTATGATATGTATTGAAACCAAAGTCTGATGTGACAATTAAATATTAAATAACAACACAACCTACATAGAAATGTACATTCTCTACACCAAGATAATATAATTTTCTTTAAAATCCTAAAGTTTAATGCAGAAAACTTTTCTTTTAATTATTAAAATAATGCAAGAGTACCTCATTAAATAGTGAAATACAGACAAACAATTATGAGGGAGACAGCAACCAAAGGGATCAGAAAAGCACTTGGAACACACAATCTCTATGTTAATAAAAATTTTTAAAAATCATAGATCCATTTGAGTATTTGAGTGTTTAATTGAGATTGTATCATCTAATATGTTAGCCCGGATTTCACAGCTACTTAATGTCTAAATGAAAGAAAAATTGTTATCTCCTGCTGCCTTCAACTCACCAGCACGAAAGAAACCAGTTAATATTCTGTCATCATCTGGTTATGAAATAAAGAAAGCAAGAGAAGTTAGAAAACTAGAGGATTGCTTAGGTTCATATGTAGCTGGATCCTTGGGATACAAAATCAATACTTTTCCCCAACAAGATCCTTAATTTTCTTGCCAGCTCTTCATTCTGGTGAGTGAAGTTCAATAGTGGGATGTGGTTCTTTTGTTGATTAAAAAATTAGCATTATTCAGCCATGATCAACTTCTGGTTGTTGCCAACAGCCCTTATTTCTTCTCATGGGAAAAACTAGTATAGAAGTAATTGTTTGGTGGATAAGTGAATTGTTCTCCCAAAACCTTAAGCCTATTGCACTCTGAAACTGGGACTCCACTGGGCCCCTGCCTAAGGGCTCCTCTGGACCCTCCTAGCTTGAGAGGGATTATCAATAGTAACTGTTAGTGTTTCCCTCCCGGTCTGATGTCTTTTCTTTTTCTTGGTCTCATTAAAGGAGCCATGCCTGGCTACTTCTTAGACAGGCCTATTCAATGAATGGGTGTTGCTTCACCCTAAGTGAGTAGGTGCAAAGACCTTGGCCTAAAGGGCCCAAGGTCTCCCATTGCATCCTGGGTCATCTCCAGTCATCCTGAGGAATATCAGGTCACTGGAATCAGATGGCTCTGGAGGAGAAGTGAGGCTGGTGACCTGCACAGCCCTCCCTCACTGAAAACAAAGTCAAGTGCAAGTCATGTCATCATTTCTCTGATAGCATGGTCTTCTTTGGCAATGAAGGACGAACGCAAAACAATCCCTATAGTAATAATAGCTATCATTTCTATGGAACCTACCATGTACAAGGCTCTGTGCAAAACACTTTACAAATATTACTTAATTTGATGTTCACAACAAACCTGCAAAGTAGGCACTACTATTATCCCCATTTTACAGATAAGAAAATTGAAGCAAACAGAGGTCAAGTGTCTTACTCAAGGACACCAGCTACTAAGTGGCTGAGGTCACATTTGAATTCAGATCTTCCTGATTCTAGGCACAGTACTGCCACCAACTGCTTCAGATCTGTATCATTTACAAATCTGATAAGCATATTCAATAAATTCAGATAAGTCAATAATAAATATGCTAACTAGCACCAGGCCAAGGACAGCTCCCTGTTCATCGTATTAGAAACCTCCTTCCAAGCTGATATATTAATGATTCATCTCCTAGTTCAGTGTTTCAAACATTGTGAATTCATTTAACTATTTTCATGAAGCCCCCATCTGCCCATATCATCCACAGTAATAGAATGGTAGACTCTGTTGCCTACTACTACTTTGTTTGTAACACTTCTGCAGTACACTCCATGGACCTCTGTATTTGTAAATTGGTCTAGGCATCCCTTTCAGCTCTACATCTATGATACCATGATCTTATACATGCTGTGTAAACTGTAGCTACAGAATTTTCTTATCTACCTGTCCAGTGGCACTGGAAAAGAAAGCAAGAAAGGAGAGAGGGAAGGAAGGAAGGAAGGAAGGAAGGAAGGAAGGAAGGAAGGAAGGAAGGAAGGAAGGAAGGGAGGGAGGGAGGGAGGAAGGGAGGGAGGGAGGGAGGAAGGAAGGGAGGAAATCTGAAATGGCTCCTTGATGAGCCTATGGTCCGACCCCTTCATTTTATAAACAAGGAAAGTGAAGACCAAGGAGAATAAGTGATTTCCTAAGACAGTAACTAGTAAAGCTAGGATTCAAACCCAGATCTTCCACTGTAATTCCAAATCTGCTTTCTTTCCACAATATCTTGTTGCCTCTGAAACTGCCTATGAATAACACCAGAGTTCTCATGGAGTGACTCCTCAGTCCTCTGCCTCTTGGTCACAAAAATCCTGAAAATCGGTCATTTCTTCAAAACCTAGATCTGAAAGGCCCCAGGATAAAGAAGGCAGACCTTTATAATCAGTCCCACACAGCATGTTTCTTTCTGTGAACTAAGGGAATTTCAACTTAGAATCCTAATTTCTGACAGCATACAAAATATCTAAAACAAAAAAATCTGCCCTGCCCTGGGCCCCACAAATCCTGCTGTGCTGTCAGGGGACGGGGCATTCTCATTGTTTCTGTGTCCTGACCATTTCTGGCTACTCACCCCTCTAAGCTAGTTTAACTGTTCTGGGAATGAATGGACAATTCTAGTGGTCCCAGGTGTCCCAGGGCTTCCAGCTGAAAAGGAAACACCCAGCTAACATACTTGTCCAAACTGTCCATTTTTTTTAGAGGAAGCTGAACTCTCTGCTCAGGCATTGCTCTGTAAGAAGGTCTGGGGAAGCTTTGTAGCAATTTCAAATGTCTTTTCTATCGAATTAAGAATAACTCTGCCATTAGTTACAAATAACACACAGGCTCCTTCCTTTTAGTCATCCTTCCTGAGTGGAAGAAAATGGCCAATACTAAGAGGCAAATTAGGGGTCTCTATGCCTGGATGTTCAATTTTTATACCACATCCACTTCAGTCTGATTTCTGGTGGCAGAGAGCCCTGGGTTAACTTGACAAGTCAGGGAAGTGAGACCATGCCACCAGGTCTGAATAGCAGAAGATGGAGGTTCTTTGAACAAGGAATCATATTTTCAAGGGCAGCAAATGCATTCTCATTCCCTTCTCTCAGAGGCAGCTATTTTTGTCTTGCTTTTTAACAAGATATGTTCCAAACTAAGAGAGTCAAGTACTAAGAAAGAGAAAGAAAGCAAACATCTCTAGTTCTGAGAGGAGCAAAATGTCCCCGTTTCTCCAACAAAATGTACACACACACACACACACACACACACACACACACACACACACACACACAGTTGGAGTAAAGGAGCTATTGTGCAAAAGCTAAGGTCTTAGACTATGATTTTCCTTCTGTGGGAATTCACTCCATACTGTTCTTCAAACGGTTCGTTGCCAAGGTAACAAATAAATCACATGACAGCCATGTTACCCAGAAATGTAGGAGGTAAGGGAGCTGAGCATCACCCTGAATGGAAGATATGTCCCTTCCCTGCTTTGCCCTTTGGTCTCCCCTGCAGGACAAGATGACTTCAGAAGCCTTTTCCAGATAATATAGTGGCAGGCCCCCACCATTCTTTAGATGCCAATGTCTTTCTTTCACAATTCATTCACAACGAGTTTAAATGACTTTCCCTTCCCCCCAGAAAAGGCTTCTCTCATCTTCATCTTCCCTTCTCCCACTTCATATACTCCTTTCTCCCTTCATGCCACCCTCACCAGGATAAAGTTATCCACTATGGTTGAGCACCGATACTATCATGCCTTCAGGGTACTGACTGTTGCCCTAGCCCCTCTGTCAGATCAGACTGTAACTTAATAGCCAAACCTAAGCTTTGGGGTTTTGGGGTAAGGCTAGGAGTGGTGCAGGCCACCTCCATTTGAATAAGTCCTTTTTCATTTGAGCATGGCATGAGTCAGGGAATTTTATAACAGGGATACAATCAGGATACTGATCCTTCGTGGGGTGGCCCTAGAGACTCAGAGAGGGAGTCCATGATGTGCCCTCACCCAAGCCTGGCAGCTCACTGGACCCAATTTCCAGGATGGATTTGGAGAGCTTGGGATCACTGTGCTCTCTCTCCTCCCAAAGAGCCCCTTAGGACATTCCCTAAAGGGTATAGATAGGCATGGTCCTCTAGCAGAGATTCCATCCAGAATAAGAAGAGAGCTGCCTGGAGAGAACTCTCCAGCAGCAAATCCTCCTCTGCTTCTGCATCCTCCCAGCCGACTCTTTTTCCTCTTAGAATCTCAGCTGGGCTGGGGCAGAATCACGTGCTCTGCATTCTCTGAGTGGGCGTGTCTCTGCAGCCCTGCAGTGTGAGCACAGCTCCTTACAGGCAGGGTGTGCAAAGCATTTTTTTTCTTCTAAAGAAATTTCAGATAAGGGAGATGTGCCTGATTCTGGTTCTTTGTGTGTGCTTGTGCAAAGCCTCAATCTTTTAAAGGTCCTCTACATTTCCCGTTTCTCTGATTGCTGCAACAAGGTCAAAGTTACCTTCACCTTATGGTTACAGGAAAAAGTGAGATACAGAAAAATGAAGGTGACCTCAGAAGTGCAGAAGGCAGGACACAGGGTGGAATGAAATACACAGTCTTCATCATTCATTCACTCATTCATTTATTAAGTTTTATTGATACTTTTTCACATCATAATTACTTCTGAAAACATCGTTCCTCCTCGTGCATCCCCTTGATATTGAACCTTTTCCTGTAACAAAGAAAAATGGTTGAGTAAAAACACCCATTCAGTGACCACATCTGGCAATATATAATGCATTCTGCCCAAGTAATCCCTTGAGTTCTGAGAGGCAGAAGGTAAGGGGTGGGGGTGGGGTGCAGTACAATGCAGTAGAAAAAGTCCTGCAATGCGATGACCAACCATACATCCAGAGGACCAATGATGGAAGCCCGCTACCTATTTCTGCCAGCCAACTGAAGGATTAACCCCACATATTCGGACATGGTCCATTAGGGAAATTGTTTCAACTGACTCTATGTATGTGTTCTGAGTCTTTTTTCTTTTCCTTTCTTTTCATTTTGCCATCTGTGGGAAGAGGTAGGAAGGGAAAAAAACCTCACTAATTAAAAAAAAGAAAGAGCATTGACTCATGTCAAAATTTGTCTCTGATATTTATTACCTTATGACATTGGGTACAGTCATTCTTATTGTCCCATATTGGCATAATGTACTGATAAAGGGCAATCTTGGAGTTTGAAGATCTGGATTTGAGTAGGACTTCACTTAATTTCCCTACTTTACTTTCCTCATCTGTAAAAGGATTGGACTAAATGACCTCTGAGAGTCCTTGTAGCCCTAAGTCTAGAACACTTTGCTTCATTATTTATGCTGCAGAACCATAATCAGAAATAGACATTTCCTAGGTGTCCCTAGAATTTGGGGAATTAATCTACCCACAAGTATTTATTCAGTTCAAAATTTTTTGATCAATTATGTATAAAGCATTCCATTATATGTAGTATGGATTCATAGCAATGTAAGACAGAGCCTTGGAGGAGATGGGGCCAAGATGGTGGAGTACAAGCAGGGACCTGCTAGACCTCTCCCTCCAAACCCCTTAAAAAACCTGTAAAAATGACTCAACAAATTCTAGAGCAGCAGAAGCCACAAAATCACAGATTGAAGCAAATTTCCAGCCAAAGACAATCTAGAAGTTCAAAAGGAAGGGTCCATCTTACTGGGCTGGGAGAGGAGCACAGTTTGGCGTGGATCATGTGAGCGTGGACAGAGCTGGAGCAGGCTTTAAGGGACTAAATTACTGGTGGATGCTGAAGTTCCCAGGCTTCTCAACACACAAATACCAAAAACACTTTGAAGGTGAATGGGAAGGGTCTCTCACCTAGCAGAGAGGGGAGCACCAGGGTGGCAGTAACCACTGCTGAAGTGGAGGCTGCTTCTGGAGATGAGGTTTCTTCTGGAGCCCTCCACTTAACAAAGACTTAAAAGTTACATAATTGACTGGGAAAATGAGCAAATGGGAAAAAGAAACAGACTATAGATTCTTACTTTCTTGGTGGTGGGTCATCTTCTTACATCATTGATGATGAGAAAGATCAAAATGTACAACCAGAAGAAGACAACAAAGTCAAAGCTCCTACACCAAAAGCCTCCAAGAAATATATGAATTGGTCTCAGGTCATGAAAGAGCTCAAAAAAGATTCTGAAAATCAAGTACAAGAAGTAGAGGAAAAATTGGGAAGAGAAATGAGAGTGATGCAAGAAAATCATGAACAGCTTGCTAAAGGAAACAGCTTGCTAAAGGAAACCCCCCAAAATGCTGAAGAAAATAACACCTTGAAAATTAGACTAACCCAAAGGGCAAAAGATATCCAAAAAAGTCAACGAGGAGAAGAATGCCTTAAAAAACAGAATGAACCAAATGGCAAAAGAGGTCCAAAAGCTCACTGAAGAAAATAATTCCTTCAAAATTAGAATAGAACAAATTGAAGCTAGTGATTTTATGAGAAATGAAGAAATTATAAAATAGAACCAAAATAAGGAAAAAATAGAAGACAATGTGAAGCATTTTATTGGAAAAACAACTGACCTGGAAAATGGATTCAGGAAAAATAATTTAAAAATTATTGGACTACCTGAAAGCCATGATCAAAAGCAGTCATCCTTCAAGAAATTATCAAGGAAAACTGCCCTGATATTCTAGAACCAGAAGGTAAAACAGAAATGGAAAGAATTCACCCATCACCTCCTGAAAGTGATCCCAAAAGCAAAACTCCTAGGAATATTGTAGCCAAATTCCAGAGTTCCCAGGTCAAAGAGAAATATTACAAGCAGTCAGAAACACTTCAAGTATTGTAGGAACACAATCAGGATAACACAAGATTTAGCAGGATTTAGCACAAGGGATCAGAGGGCTTGGAATATGATATTCCAGAGGTCACAGGAGATAGGATTAAAGGCAAGAATCACACCCAGCAAAACTGAGTATGATACTTCATGGGGGAAAATGGAACTTCAATGAAACAGAGGTCTTGCAAGCACTCCTATTGAAAAGACCAGAGCTGAATAGAAAATGTGACTTTCAAGTACAAGAATCAAGAGAAACATGAAACGGTAAACAGGGAAAAGAAACCATAAGTGACTTATTAAAATTGGACTGTTTACATTCCTACATGGAAAAAACATATTTGTAACTCATGAGATCTTTCTCAGTAATAGGATAGTTGAAGGTAATGTATGTGTGTGTGTGTGTGTGTGTGTGTGTGTGTGTGTGTGTGTGTGAGAGAGAGAGAGAGAGAGAGAGAGAGAGAGAGAGAGAGAGAGGGAAAGAGAGAGAGAGAGAGAAAGAGAAAGAGAAAGAGAGAGCACAAGGTGAGCTGAATATGAAGGGGTGATATCTAAAAAAAGAAAACTGTGTTGAAAGGAATGTACTAGGAGAAAAAGCAAGGGAGAGGCAGAATGTAGTAAATTATCTCACATAAAAGAGGCAAGAAAGAGCTTTTACAATGGAGGGAAAGAAGGGGAAGATGAGAGGGAATAAGTTATCCTTTCTTTCAAGGGATGTGGCTTCAGGAGGGAATAACATACACACTCAATTGGGTATGGAAGTTTATCTTACCCTACAGGAAAGCAGGGGGGAAGGGAATACGGTGGGCGGGATAATAGAAGGGACAACAGATTGGGGGAAGGGGTAATTGGAAGCAAATACTTTGGTAGAGGGACAGGTCAGAGAAGAGAACAGAATAAATGGAGGGCAGGACTGGATAAAGGGAAATATAGTTAGTCTTTCACAACATAATGGTTATGAAAGTGCTTTGCATGACTACACATGTAAAACCTATATCGAATTGCTTGCCTTCTCAATGAGGGTGGGTGGGGAGGGAGGGGGAGGGAGAGAATGTGGAACTCAAAGTTTTAAAAATAAGTGTTAAAAATTGTTTTTTACATGCAACTAGAGAATAGGAAATATAGGCAAAGGGGTATAGAAATCTATCTTGCCCTATATGAAAATAGAGGAAAGGTGTTTGGGGGGTGGGGCAGGTTGATAGAAGAGAGAGTGAATTGGAAGAAAGAGAAATCAAAATACATGCTGCCCTGGGGTGGGGGGAGGAAGGAGAAGGGGAGGAAATTTGAAATCCAAAATATTGTGGAAGTGAATGTTGAAAACTGAAAATAAATAAATTTTAAAAAAATAAAAAGAAGGGAAAAAAAAGACAGTGTCCCTTTCGTGGAGTGGCTCATTGTGGAACATGGGACATATATTCCTGAAAATATAATAACCCTAGACCTCTGCTCTCATCAATTTGATGGAACTTCCTCCACCGATGTGAATTAGCAAGTAAGTCATCTGCATTTACCATCTTAGAAATTTGCCAAGGGTACTGAAAGGTTAAGTGACTTGTCCATGGTTGCACAGTTTGTATGTGTCTGAAGCCTGGCTTAAATCCAGATCTTCCTAACTCCCAGGCTGCCATTCATCAGTACATTATGCCAATATGGGATAATAAAATGAGTATATGAAAGAATGAAACACGTGTTAAGCACTTACTATTTGTAGTAACAGTGCTAAGCAATAAATGCCATAGAAATCACAAAATCAAAGAAGCTTAGAGCTAGAAAAGTAGGTAGATGGGATAGTAGTGGTGTAGATAGAGTGTTAGGCTTGGAGTTAAAAAGACCTGAGTTCAAATCTGACCTCAGACACTTACTAGCTATGTGACGTTGGACAAGTCCTTTAACTTCTGCCTCAGTTTCCTCATCTGTAAAAATGGGGACAATAATAGTAACCACCTTCCAAGGTTGTTGTGAGGACCAAATGAGATATTTGTAAAGCACTTAGCATAATGTATGGCACATAGAAGACATTTAATAAGTGTTTGCTTTGTTCCCTCCCCTCTCCCTCAAGACAACTTCAGAGTCATTAAATTCAACTTTCATCACAGGAATTCTTGACCCATGAACGTAAATCTCTGACTGGGCATCTCCAATAACAGAGAGTTTACTTCTTAATAAGGCAGCTCCTTCCAGGTTGGGCAGCTATAATTGCTTGGAGGTTCTCCCTTTTGGAGTCAATAAATCAGCTCTGATGCGATTTCTACTGCTTTGCCCTAGTTCTCACATGCAAGTCTCTCTCTGTGCTACAAAGGAGGATAAATCTATTCACCTTTGCCATAATTATCCTTCTCTCCTTTGACTGGACATCCCTAGTTTAGAGAACTACAGATTTGTAGCATTTTAGAGCTGGAAGGAGCTTTAGAGGCATCTTTAACCATTACAGACCTCACGACACTCTGTTCACCTTCCTAAGGAAGAGCTCTAGTTTATCAGTCTTCTAACTTGACACTCAGAAACGAGCATAATACTCTAAAAGCAAGAAGTCCTGACTACAGATGGACTTTGACTAAAGCCCAGAGAGTTTAATCTATGTATCATTGCTGTTGCTGTTTTTGTATGTTTTTTTTTTTTTTACCAGACCTGTTACTTCATTAGTGTAGGGAGTTCACAGTAAGGAACTTGCAATTCCACTGGGCACCTTTTCCATAGCTTCAAGAGTTTTCCATAGGTCTTCAAGAGTTGCCTGCAGGATCTGAGGGTTTGGGTAATCTGTTCCAAGTCATGCAGTCAGTAGGCAGCAGAGGAAGGTTTTGAATCCAGATCTTTCTGGGTCCAGATCAGCTGTTGATGAATCATCTCACTTATACAGAACAAAATCCCTTGTTTTCAAGCTAAAAACTGGTGAACACAGTGTAGGAAGTAAACTTTTTCAAGGAATTTTGCCATAGTAGTAATGAGATGATGACAACAATGACCAGGAGAATGGGAAGAACATGAGGGTGCTGAGGAAAGTAAGGCAGCACGGAACTGTTCCCCAAGTCAGGAAGACTAAGTACAAGTTATCCTGCGGAAAATTATTGGCCACAGGTCCCTGGGTCAGGCATTTAAAGTACTCATCAGTGCCCCTAGGCAAGTGCTCAAAGACTACAAATTGTAGAGTAATTGGTGATCTCCTTCAGGAGAGTATGATCGCACCAGCACCTCCATACACTGATAAAATTTCAGATCTGGACAACATAATAAATTACTTTTATAAATACCATTAAGATTTGTAAAATATTTTTCTCAGAAAAATCTGTGAAATAAGTAATAAAAAAGAAGTGTGCTGACAAACATTTAACAACCATCTTTCTGAAAAAGAAAAAATGTACATGGCACATTTTAAAGATTAGTCTGCATTATTAACATTTTCTTCATCATTTTCTTAAGTTCAGAAAGTCAACTGAACAATAAATCAGGCCCTGATTTGGAGAATTTGCCAATTTCTGAGTTGTAAATGCTCACATTGAAAATTTAGTAATTGGCTTTCATGAGCTAATATGAGCTGGCCCCAAGACACCTCTGTAATACAAATGCTATTATCATAATTTTGCAGATGATGTCTAGAAAAGTTAAATAATTTGACATAATTTGACACACTTAGTGTCAGAACTGTCATTTGAGTCCAGGGTTCTATGTCCAGTGTACTTTCCACCATAGCAAAGAAACTGTAGCATGCTCTGGTGTAGCACTGGAGTTTTTCGAATTGGGGAAGGGGGATGGTTGGACATAACCAAACCTGCACTTCAGGAAAAAATCACTTAAGTGATTGAATGGAGGATAGATTGAAGTGGGGAAAGAATTGAGGCTAGCACACACATTAGCAGGCTATTACAGTAACCCATGAGGTGATGAAGGTCTGCACCAGAGAGTGGTGGCAGTATCAGAGGAGAAAAGGTGCCATATATGAGAAATGTTGCAAAGGTGAAATCAACAGGCCTTGGTAACAGTTTAGATTTGGGAGCTGAGAGACAGTGAAGAATCCAGGATGACTCCTAGATTGTGACTCTGAGGGACTGAGGACAGTGTTTCCCTCTACAGTAAGGGATAAGGTGGGGAGAGATAAGATAATGAGCTCTGTTTTGGACATATTGAGTTTAAGATATCTACGGGACATCCAATCTAAGATATAGGAAAAGCCAATGGAGATACAAGATTGGAAGTCAGTAGAATGACTGGGACAGGAAAAGCAGAATTGAAAATCATCAGCATAAAGATGGTAATTAAATCCATGGTAGCTGATGTGATTACCAAGTGAAGTAGAATGGAGGGAGAAGAGAAAGTGACTGAGGACAAAACCCTGAGATTCATCTGAGGTTAGAGGGAATTATCTGGAGGAGGATGTGATGGAGAAAATATTAACAATATAGGTTAAATTTAAAAATATGTTGTGCTTTCTTTTTGGAGAGTCAGTTGTGTTTATGAGCATATCGCTGTACAATATTCCCATATATATGACTGATCTCATAAAGCATATATAATGACAGGAAGGCAAACAATGGTGGCAGAACTTCTGTGTGCCATTGAATCTTGAAAATATGATGACTAGAACATGTCAAGAGAATATGTCATTCAACCTTCATAATCTGGTCTACAATATGAACATAAGCAGAAAACCTGGAAAGCGTTAGGGTAAGGGCTTAATAGCCAAGATCTCTTAGTTCCACTCCCGTGTCAAATCATTTGTTTCAGATAAATGATTCAATAGAAATCCAGTCAGGCTCCCAAAGTGCTCATTTCCAACATGTCTGGAATGATGTAATGTCTATCCACCCTGCCACCCTCTTTCCATATCTGCTGGGATACATCTTATCACTTCATCTTTGTATACCCACAGTTTCCAACTGTAATAGGCTCTTCTGTTCTCTGCATTATGACAAATACTTATTTCATTATTTAAATGGCACAGAAAATGATCATGTTACTGAACAAGCCTTTCATGTCTACTAACTCCAAACAAAAATCATGACATAATTCATCTTAAATTCCCAACAAGCTCTATACTGACAAATCTCAAGCACTGCAGGCAAATTGCCTACAATATGACAAATTGAATATTTGGTCAAAATAGCCCTAGAATGTTCATTTTCTTAGGAAAGGTTGTCAGTTTTATTCATCTCTGGAAATTGTCAAGGCTCTCCAGAGAGCTGCAAACACAGCTCTCTAAATTCAGGCTCTTTTGCACTCTTTTCACAGATAGGTGCTTAACACCTAAATAAATGCTACAAAAGCATTCTGTGGTAGGGGTGAGGGTGGATAGGTGGGTCCCTGCCTAAACTGAGCTTACAGTTTGTTAAGATTTGCAAGATACATACCTAGATAAGTATAGCTAGCAGTACTGATGCAGTGGGATGATATGGGGGGGTCGATGACCCAGAGGTCAGTGACACATCTCCAACTAGGAATTCTGGGGCAAATTAAGCTGAGTGGGTGATAGAAGGAAGGGCATAGTGATGCCAGTGAAAGGATAGTTCAGTCACAGGTTCACCAGTTCTGGGAAAGAGAGCAATTCATCCCTAAGAATGTTCAGATATTGTGTGGTAAGAGAAATCTCCTAATCCTCATCCCTGTGCAAGCTAGGCTATTTTTTTCTTAAAGGGTATTAGAACCATCCTGAAGACCTGCTTATCTTAGAAGGCTAAAGAATCAGAATACTGATGTCTAGGCCCTCTCAAATGCACAAGGAAGTTTTGCTCAGTTGAATCAATTCAGCCATGTCCTTGATGTATTCTTATTGAGTTGTCTTCTCTTGCTATGGCTAACTAAATCTCATTTTATTAGCTGTTGAATGGCATAAGAGTGTATCATTTCATTCCAATATCAGATTTAAACTACTAGGGGACTAATCAGAGTCAGGCCCAGCCTAGAACACCCTGCTCCCATAGGTTTGGGGAGGAAAGGTGGTCCACAGGAGAGAGGTACCAGGGTAATAGTATGAGGATGGTTGGATACACAGGACCTAAGAGTGAATGTGCTGAGAGCCCCTAAGAGGAGCTGGAGTTAGGGCAAAGGGATTTAGAAAGAAAGTACAACCCTCCTGGAGAAGAAACATAGGCTGTCCTGGGTATCAAAGATGCATTCAACCCATGTTAGATTTAGAAAGAAAGTACAACCCTCCTGGAGAAGAAACATAGGCTGTCCTGGGTATCAAAGATGCATTCAACCCATGTTAATTACATTTCTGGGTGGAGGATTGAAACTTCTTTCTGCAACAGTGAAATTCAGGCAACAGTGTGATATAGTGGAAAGAGTCAGGGGATATGAATTCAAATCTTAGACCTGACACTTACTATATCTGTGTGACCTTGAAAAAAATCACTTATCCTCAATTTTCTGATCTAGGTAGCACAGTGGATAGAGTGCTGGGTCTGAAATTAGGAAGACTCATCTTCCTGAATTCAGATCTGGCCCAGATTTACTAGCTGTGTGACCTAAGGCAAGTCACTTAACTGTTGCTTCAGTTTCCTGATCTGTAAAATGAGACAGAAAAGGAAATGGTAAAGCACTCCAGTATCTTTGCCCCACAAAAACCCAAATGGGGTCACAAAGAATCAGACATGACTGAAACTACTGTATAACAAATATGTATGATTAGGTACCTTAAGGGGGGCATTGTTCAATTCAATACATACTATTAAGTAAATGATATGTATAAGCCATTGTGCTAAGTTACAAAGAGGAATATGAAAAATTCACTGCCTCAAGATACTTGTATTTTTCCTGGGAGATCACTTCATGTACAAAGGTGAGAAAATTCAAAATAATATGAGGAGGGAAAGAGCATCATCAATTCAGGGAAATTGTGGATGGTTTCACAGAGGAGATAGTCCCTGAGCTGAGCCTTGAAGGAAAATCAGGAATCTGAAAGGCAGAATTAAGGAAGCTTTACAGGAATGAGGACATGGGAGAAAAGTGATAGCTTATGTGAATACACAGAGAAGATAGAATTTTGAGTTAAGGGAATAGCTAGTAATCCAGAGAGACTAGAATATAGAACCTGTGAAATGATGAAAAATAGGGCTGTCAAGATAAATTAGAACTGGACTGTAAAGGGCTTTTGTATTTATCTTGTATGTATAGGGAGCCACAAAAGGGTTCTGAGGAGGGGTGTGACATGGTAAAAGCTGGGTCTTCAGCAAATATTGTGGCAGCTTTGTGGAGGAGAGATTGTAGAGAGAAGAAATGGGAAACTGGAAGACCAATGCAAAAGCTACTATAATAGTCCAGTCAAATGGTGAAGAAAGTTTAAACTAGGATCATAGCATAGTCACTAGACATGTGAAACAATGTGATCAATATTGTGATGCAGAATCAGCAAGGTGTGGCATCTGATTGGATAAGGGAGTTGAAGGAGCCAGGAGTCAAAGATACCGAATTCTAAAAGTGACTGAATGGAAGATTATAGTGACCTTATCTGAAAAGGAGAAGTTTGGAGAAGAGACAGCTTTAGAAGTAAAGATGATGAATCTTACTTTGGGATGATAAAATGTTTTAGAATATTGAAGTAAACAGATCCAGGAGATCATTGGTCATGCAGGATTAGAATTCTGGTGAAAGATTAGGGCTGGACTTAGAGTCATCTGGAGAGAAATGATGATTGAACCTGTGAGAACAAATGAGATGAGAGAGAGAGACAGAGAGACAGAGAGAGAGAGAGAGACAGAGAGACAGAGAGACAGAGAGACAGAGAGACAGAGAGGAGAGAGACAGAGAGAGAGAGAAGAGAGACAGAGAGAGAGAGAGAGGGGAGACTCAAAGATAGTTCAGAAGGGGATACTGACAAGCAGAAAAATTTGGTTACTATTTTCTTAAATCTAATATGACCTCTTCTTAAAAGACAGATTTACAGAATAGAAATATATAGTTTCATACACAATCCTTTTTTTCTGTTCTTTGTACATTAAAATGTTGATGTATGTTGGTGTTTTTAAAATTTATAATATAAAAAAAACTGTGTACTTGCAGCACCACATTAGCAGAATTTAATTCTTGACTTCAGATGGGAAGGACCTCTGCTCTTTATCATCAGTTACTCAGCCTGATCTGCATTTGGGAGATTTGACTATTTAAAAAATACTGACGATGTTTTCTTTAGATAAAATATAGACTAAAAAATCCTTTCAATTGGGGAGAAGGAATTATGACAACAGAAGATGCCTTGCTACTGGAGATCTGTCCTTTTGGCAACTAACAGATAGTAAATTGGCCCCATTTTCTCAGCAACATGGAATTTAAACTGGAGGGATCTTACAGATTGCTTAATCCAAAACCCTTATTTTTTTTTTTTCAGAGAAAGAAACTGAGGCCTGTTATGTTATGTTCAGAAACCAGCTGAAAGCAATTAGGTCACATTTTTATACTGAATCTAGGTTTACAAAGCAGTTTCCTCACAACACTGTGGTGTGCAGAGTGGGTATCATTGGGTGAATCTCAGTCGTCAAGAGGCTGATTTTCTGGGCATGGATTTTCTGGGTCCCTTATTCCTCCTTCATCTCTTCTCCTTTATCTATCTTCTGGTCATTTAATGCCTTGTTAAGACAATCCCCAAAAAGGCAACCAAATAAAACTGAAATTTAGCAAGAGTTGAGAGAATAGCAACCATAAGCGTGAAAGTCCTTGAGTTAATGTCATATAAGAGTAGTTGAAAGAATTGAGGATGTTTAGTCTAGAGAAGGAAAGATTTGGGGGGGAACCTCATCATTTTCTGCAAGTCTTGGCTGACTGTCATGTTCTGTTTGGCCCCAGAGGGCAAAACTAGAAGCAGTGCGTGAAAGTTATAAAGTAGCAAATTTAGGACTGATGTCACAAAAAACTTCTATGTTCTAGACACTATAATAAACACTGAGGTTACAAAGAAAAGGTAAAATAAGGCCCCTGACCTCAAAGAGCTTACATTTTAATGGAGAAGACAATATAGAAATAACTAGGTATATATGAGATGCATATACACATATATGTACATATAAGTGTGTGTAGAAAGGCAGAAAGTGGAAAAGCTTCCTGAAGAAGGTGAGATTTGAGTTGTCTAGAAGGAAGCCAAGGAAACGAGGAGGGAGAGGTGAAGAGGGAAAGACCAGGCATAGGAGACAGTCAATGAAAATGCAAAATTGGAAGATGGCATGCACTAAGGGAGAAAAAGGGAGGAGAGCAGTGTCAGCAGATCACAGAATTTGTGAAGGAGGGTAAAGTATAAGAAGCCTGGGAAGATGAAAAAGGTCCCCTCTGGGAAGGGCTTTAAATCACTGCAGAGCATCCAACGTCCCAAAGTGGCATGAGCTGTTTTGGGAGATGGTGGATCCTCTCTCCTTCAAAGTCTCCAATCTGAGGCCAGATGACCACTCTTCTGCTATGTAATGGTGCCCATTCCTTATGCACTAGACTAGATAGCTGTTGAGGCCTGTTCTGGTTCTCAGACTTCCATGATTTCTATGCAGTAAGCAGAACTTTTGAGGTAGACAAAACATAGCACAAAAAGGCAGTGAGTAACAAAACATACTTAGAAAAATACAGTGATTTTGTTGCTAGAGGAAGACATGGCAAAGTCTGTCAGACATTTTCAGTCTTCTCTACAAGGCCCAGCCCCTGTGATTTGAATAGAACATAAGGGACATGATGGTAAAGTTGAAAGCAATCTCTCTAACACAGCTTCTTGGAGTTGTTGCTGTTGTGATTGTTCGGTCGTGTCTGATTCTTCGTTACCCTATTCAGCATTTTCTTGGCAAAGATACTGGCGTAGTTTGTCATTCCTTCTCTGGCTCATTTTATAGATGAGGAAACTGAGGCAAACAGGGTTAAGTGACTTGCCTAGGGTCAAGATGGCATGCTGGGGTACATATGCTTAGACCCCAATTCCAAGAACACATTTCTCCCTAGCTTCAAAATACTATCCCTAACAGTTTTCTTCCCAGCCCAAGGACACTACGCCTAGCAATTACTCGTGAGTGGGCTGCCAGTAAAACAAACTATCTTTCCCCATCACAAGAACAAGCTGACCTCTGAAGAAATTCTCTTGTAAAAGCAGCATTATCTTGTAACCACAGAACTATCATGTAGTGATTCCCAAAGTCATCATATTCAATCCAGAGGTCAAGTTATAGACATCAACTCTCAAAGCTGTCTTGCTACAGATGTAACAATCAAATACACCCCTGAGAAACCTCTTCCCCAGTTTACAGTAGTGAATGATGTCTGTGACCAAGTTAATTAGCATTCTTACCACATAATCCACTACTTTTCCTATATAAGCTTTAGCATCATTCCTGTCAAGTTGCAAGTTCCTTAAGGAATGCAAGTTCCCTAAGAAGCTCTGTCCACCATATTGCCCTTACAATAAAGTTTTGCCACCTTGACTTGAAGAAGACTTGAGTCCATGAATTCATTCCAGATGACCCTATCCAGTACTCCAGTCATTAAGGGATCTCTTAAACTACATCATTTAGACTGCTAGTAAGTATCTGAAGCAGGACCCCAAATGGGACCAGGAGGAGTCAACCACGATTGAGCAACAATTTACATATATTCGCTTGTTGTCAGTCATCTTTCTGTGTGTGTTTCCTTCCCTATTTCTATAGGGGCTGTTTGTGAAAGAGTGCACCCCTGTGTGTAGGGGAGAGTTCTTGAGGGCAATCTTTTTTTGTCACAATTAGCTAGCAATCAGTCTGCATTTACTAAGCTACTATGTGCCAGGCATGGTTCTAAACACTGAAGCAAAATATAGTTCCTGCTTTACAGAGCTTCCAATATAATGCTGCTCAAAGAAATGTCTTTGTCTTTAAGCTGATGTATTCTTCCTAGTTGTGTGTGCTGACCTATGGAGGATACTGACCCTTGGAATGCTTTTTGTACTTGAGGCAGCTTTCTGGAAGCCCACATAGGCAGGCCCAGGAAATACCTTCCTATTTGGCATCTCCAATCAAAAGTTTTGTTGGGGAAGAAGTTGAAATTCTTGGCTAAATCAGGGGCTTGTGTCATTTTTTTATCTTGTTTATCCAAACTATTCTACACCCAGACCATCCCTTCCTCTCTCTATTCCTCCATCACATATAATGGATGAAGTGACTAGTCCTCTACGCCCCTGCTCCTCCTTCACCATAGGCAATGAATGGATGGAGAAATGACTTCCATGACCTAAATAAATCAGAGTTAAAATCTTTGACATCTCTCTTATTATTAATAATAATAATAGATGAGCTCAAATTTAAATATTTTTACACCATTAATAAAAAGGTATTTTGCCCACATGTGAATTAATCTGTAGAATATTAAATGTTAAATTATAAGAACAGAATATCAATTTGTCCCAGGATAGTTTCCACCTGAACCTATCAAGTTAGTATTTATTAAGCACCTACTATGCGCCAGGCACTATGTTGAGTACTTTGGATACAAAGAAGATAATAAACCACCCCTGCTCTCGAGAACTTCATATGCTAATGGGGGAGACAACATGCAAACAACTATGTCCTAGCAAGCTGTGTACAGGGTAAATAGGAAATAATCAACCATGGAAAGGCACTAGAATTAGGAGGGAGCAGGGGAGGTTTCTTATAGAAGGTGGAATTTTAGCCAATATTTGAAGAAAACTGGGGAAGCCAGGAGACAGAGATGAGCGGGGAGAGAATTCCAGGCATGTGGGACAGCCAGTTGTAATAATGCCTGGAGCTAGAAGATAGAATGTCTTGCCCAAAGATCAGCCAGGAAGCCAGTGTCACTAGAACACAGAGTACTTACCGTACGTGAAGTGGTGGAAAGAAGACCGGAAAGTTTGGCCTGTGCGGTGGGTTATGAAAGGCTTTGCACACCAGAGGATTTTATACTTGATCCTGGAGGTGATAAAGTTACTGGAGTTGAATAAATGGAGGAGAGGTGGGGATGGGACATGGTCAGACCTTCAGTTTAGGAAGATCATTTTGACAGCTGGTAGAAGGATTGAAGTGGGCAGAAATCCTTCCTTCCTTCCTTCCTTCCTTCCGGGGCAAGAATTCCAACCCTGATCTCTCCAGATTCTAAGACCAGTATCCAGCCTACATAACCAATGTTAACCAACCACCAAGTATTTATTAAACTCTGTGTTCCAAGTACTAAGCTAGGTTCTGGGAATACAAAGACAAATGTGAAACAGTCCCAGCCCTCAAGGAGCTGACATTCTAACGTAATAGAAAACATTTACATATGCAAATAAGTATGTAAATATGTAAATAAGTATATCATATATACAGAATCAATACTAGGTAGCTCTGGGAGGGAGGACACTAGGGAGGAGAGATCAGGGAAGGTGGTATTTGAGCTTAGTGTTAAGCAAACTAAGGATTCTAAGAGTCAAAGATGAAGAGGGAGTGAATTCCAGGCATGGTGGGACAGCCAGTGCAAAGGTATAGAGATGGTCAATATGGCTGGATCACAGGATGCAAGGAAGTTCATAATGGGTCAGAAGATGGGAAAGGTAGGGAGGGGCCTGATTGTAAGGAGATTTAAGAATTTATATTTGATCCATGAGGCAATGAAGAGCCCCTGGACTTTATTGGAGGTGTGTTGTGTGTGTGTGTGTGTGTGTGTGAGAGAGAGAGAGATCAGAGAGACAGAGAGACAGAGACAGAGAAAGAGAGAGAGAGAGAGAGAGAGAGACGCTTAGATTTGTGCTTTAGGAAATGACTTTGGATGCTCAGTTTTTTCACTGATTAAGCAAGTTCTAGCATCTAGGTGGCACAAGAAGATATAGTAAGCCAGGACTGAAGTCAGGAAGACCTGAGTTCAAATCCAGCCTCAGACATTTATTAACTGTATGCCCCTAAGCAAGTCACTTAATCCTGTTGGCCTCAGTTTCCTCATCTGTAGAATGAGTTGAAGAAGGAAATGGCAAACCACTCTAGTATCTTTGCCAAGAAAACCCCAAATGAGATACAAAGGGTAGGATGTGACTACAACAACTCAACAGCAACAACAAATAAATTTGGTTTTTAAATGATTCCTGTAGTGCCTCCCAGTGAACGATTTCATGAATACCAACCCAGCAAGAATGCTGTGAGAGCTATTTGGTGAAAATGTGCTGAACATTTTGGCAATGAAGAATGCTAGGTATTTTTATTTAGAGTTACAGCATATAGGATCAGGTTCTGAGTCAGCATAATTATAGTGAACTGTGCCTGGATATCCGCTTCAAGAGGTTGATTCACATTTGTATTTGTAGCATTGTTTAGCAGATAGCAACAACCTTTGCTGACATAAGCTGGACAAATCAGGGTAGGTAGATGTAGCAAAGAGGGGGGCAGACATTCTTTAGTTCCCTGTCATACATATAGAACCTCTTGATGTCTTTCAGAAGGATCTCAAAAGTTAAGGAACTGAGCAGATGACAAAGATGACCCCTGGAAACCTGACTTCCTCAAGGCTTGATCAAGGGAGGATTTGTGAGGGGAATGCTGGTAGAGATAAACTGTAGGAATTAGAACCAGATTGCAGATGGCCTTGAAAGTCCCTCTCTCAATGAGGCCAGGATCCCTCTTAAACAGAAGTGATTTCTTTCTCCAGTGAACCAACACTCCCTCCATCCCCACAACCATTTCTGCTACATATTTCTTTATTATTTAATTTCATGTTTCAGCTATTTGGGTACATGTCATCTCATAAACTATTGGGTAAACTTCTTGAGGGCAGGGACCTGCTTCAATACTTCAAGGACTTGAGATTTCATTGATGTGGCTACTCCTGCATTGATACCAACTGTAAACCTTCTATGACTTTGTGTATGCTTTTTATGGGCTTCTGCAGTTAGAAAAAAAATTACCCGGAGGCTTACCTGGTTTAGGAGATAGGTGGGGGTGGGTGGGTGGGGGGATATCTCTCTAAAATTAGCAAGACTGACTCAGGACAGTCTGGTGCTTCAAGTTAGGAATTAAAACAATGAAATACTTATAGACCATCTAATATTTAACAAAGGAAGATTTATTTAACCATAGCAGGGAAAGGATATTCAGCAAGGATACAGAACTGATTCTTTTGGGGGCAGCTTCCCTGATTCTCTGTTGCCACATTGGTCTGTTGGTCAGAAATCTGAGGAAGGGGCTCCTGACTCCTCATGTCCTTAGAACACCAGGAAGCTATATCAATGATTTGAGCCTTATTCCCCTGGACCAATTAAGACAATTTCAACACCTCTTAAGGAAAAATTACTCTACACAAATATATGTACGTATGTGTAGCTAGATATATACCCCATCAGGTAAGTACTGGAAGTCTCTGTAGTTTGGCTCTGTCATTTTCTTTGGGAGCCCAGGTTCACCTTCAGATCTATAATGAGGTGTCAGAGAAGGTTGTTAGTGAAATGTGTAGGCTGTGTCTTATTCGGTTTTGTATCTCCCCTGTGTCCAATGTGTTCAGCACAATGCTTTAGGTAATCATCTCTCCCCAACCCTGGAGCCCCTTTGCAGAGTGGCTTTCTACTAATGGGGTAATTGTCTATTTAAACCCACCATTCACAAGCTCCCATCAATACTTTTTTTTTTATCAAGTAAACCCAGTGACAGCAGACATTTAATCAAACAGAATAATATGTAATAACATGCAATCAGAATGGGTATTAAACTCTCCCAACACTCATCTTCAAATGTCTGCCATCCACCCCACTCCCACAATCATGTATATTCTAGGGAGCACAAGTGTTCTCAATTAATACTTCAGTCTCCTTAACACTGTGGGAGGCAGTTACATCAGCTGCTCACAGCAGGTATAGCAGGCTCTCAGTGACTCTTGTTCCCACTAACTCCCTCCCTTCCTGGCTTAGTACCTGTCTCTCTCTATCTCTGCTTCTCTCTGTGTGTCTTTCTCTGTGTGTGTCTCTCTCTATGTGTGTCTGTCTGTCTCTCTCTTTCTCTCTGCCTCCTCTCCTCTCCTCTCTTCCCTCTGCCCCCTTCTCTTTCTCTCTAGTTCTGGTTGTTTACACTCTTGACTACAGGTTTCTCACTTCTTGCCCAGTCTTTGGATATATCATCTGCATCTCATTCTCCTCTGAGATTTCCATCATCCTTTTTAAACTAGGTGTGCCAGTGGCTGCTGGTGCATAGACTTCTGGGAGACATAGTTTCTACAATAAAACATGGCATTTATCCCCCTTAGATGTTCTTAATAAATTTAATTGAATGGATGAGTGAATGAATGACTGTTAGGTGAAATGGTCTTCTAGGGAGCAACAAATCATTAGAGACTTTTGACTAAAAGAGTTAAAAATAATTATATCAGGCCATTTCTATTCTGACTAATTGATTCTGCATCCTTGGGACACTTTGCCTTTTGGTGGCCTCACCTGTAAAATGAGACTGAAAATATTCTTTAAGCACATTGAGAGAGTTTGACATGAGTGGGAGCAAGAAAATTAGACAAGGAAGAAGTATATTGTGACAATGAATATGCTGATTGAAAAAACAGTTACATACTCCAGCAAAAAAACAAAACAAAACCAAACAGCTAGTTGGGTTCTAGAAGTCTTCCCTAAAGTATCTTTCCATTATTTCTTCTTTGTTCTATAACATATAATTTTATACCTATGGAAGCATACTGATTCCTCCCCCTCTCCACTCTTACTTTAGGCTATATAACACTGTCAAAGAAATTAATACTCCAACTCTGAATTTTTAGGCTCAACTCCTCTAGAAACAGTTCAACTTAGCATTAATCTATATCCAAGCTAATTCTATCTTGGAAAGAAATTGTTCAAGCCAACATAGTCCCTCATGCCTTCCAAAATAACTCTCTGTTGCAAGATGATTTGAGTTAACATTTGTAGCAATCTTGAATAAGGAAAAGATGTTATATGTTAAAATACAGGTCAGGGTTAATATTCTAGAATGTTCTCTCCTCCATTCCTTCTATGACCACTCCCCTCAAGGACTCAAAAGACTTCCTTTCTGTGATCAATATCTTACCTTGAATGAAAAAGAAGACACTACACTTAAGTGAGTCATGGTACCAATCAGTTTAGGTAGGTAGGGAAACATTCAATGAAATCATCTCATCTAACTACCTAATTTTACAGATAAGGAAGGGGAGACCCAGAAAGTTGACCTGACTTGTCTAAGGTCACACAGTTAGGATTAAAACCAAGATACTCTATGTACAAACTTCTTTCTTTTACTATTTATTTTATAATATTACAAATAATCCTTCAAATTCCATGCTAAACAATGAATACCATTTCTCTGAAAGTGCATGTGTCTAAAATCAAGAATCTAATAACTTTTCAGATGTGATAGCCCAAGTCTTTATGTATTTCCTCCCTTGAGGGATAGTAATAGGGTAGATATGAGATATGAAGTTGCAGAAGTGTATTTGTGTATTAGAGATAGCCTCCTCCTGTAAACCCCAACAAGGAAATGCTCTGCCAGCCCTGGATGCCGAACAGAAGGAATTCTGGCACCTGCAGGATAAGGGAAAGGGTTTTCTCCACCAATGCATATAATGCAAATAAAGAGTAGCCAAGAAGGAAAGACAGAGACAAAGAGGCAGAGAGAGACAGAGACACAGGGACAAAGAGAGACAAAGACAGAGAAAGACAGAGACAGGCAGGGAAAGACAGAGACAGGCAGGGAAAGACAGAGACAGAGAGAGAAGAGGAGCAGGTGCTGAACTGAGGAAGAAGGGAGTGGGACCTGGAGCCACAGGGAGGGGAAAATTGCTCTCTTCTGCTCAAGCACAGGTTGGCAAGGAGTACTGGAGAACAACAAAATGGGCTGCAATAATAGCTAACATTTATTTTAATATTTTGAAAGCACTTTACAAATATGATTTAATTTTATCTTCACAAGAACCCTAGGAGGTAGGGTAACTCCATTTTACAATTGAGAAAATTGAGGCAAAGAGAGGTGAAGGGACCAGCCCAGGGTCAGAGGGCTAGGCTATGTCTAAAACTGAGTTGTGAACTCTGGCCTTCCTTACTCCTGGATCTGGAATTCTACACATTTTACCACCTAACTGCCATAAGAAAGAGCTTTAAGAAGATTTATCTGTGACAACAAGAATATCAAAGAAAAGATAAAAACAAAAAACATCTGCTTAAAGTGCATGAGACTGTGAAAGCAAATGAGGGAGAAAGAGCCAGACTACTCAATTCTGATTTTGCTTCTGATTAGGAAGGACAGAACAAAAATGATCTATAATGATTTCAGAAAGGCAACATAATATGCTGGAAACAATGGTGGATTGAAAGTCACAGGACTTGAGTTTTAATCCTGACTCTTCTGCTTACTTCCTGTGTGACCTTGGGCAAGGCACCACCTCTCTGAGCCTCAGAACACCAGTCTTTGAAAAATGAGGGGATTACAAAGGACTCATGATGAAAAATGTTATCAGACTCCAGAGAAAGAACTGATGTATGAATACAGACTGAAGCATGCTATTTTCACTTTCTTTTCCTTCCTTCCTTCCTTCCTTCCTTCCTTCCTTCCTTCCTTCCTTCCTTCCTTCCTTCCTTCCCTCCTCCCTTCCTTTCTTCCTCTTTTCCTTCCTTCTTATCTTCCTTCCTTCCTTCTTCCCTCCCTCTCCCTTCCTTTTTTCTTTCTCTTTCTTTCTTTCTTTCTTTCTTTCTTTCTTTCTTTCTTTCTTTCTTTCTTTCTTTCTTTCTTTCTTTCTTCCTTTCTCTTTCTCATTGAGTCTTCTTGCACAGTATGACTAATAAGGAAATATTTTACATGATTGCACATATATAGCCAATATCAGATTGCTTACTATCTCAGAGAAGGAAGAGGGGAGCAAAGGAAGAACAGAATTTGGAACTCAAGACTTAAAAAAATAAAACAACAAATGTTAAAAAAAAATTGTTTTTTTTGCCAGGAAGCTAAGCAGTGCAGTCAGTCAGGTGGTCTTGGAGTCAGAAGGACCTGAGTTCAAATCCAGCCTCAGACACTTAGTAGTTGTGTGACCCTGAACAGGTCACTTAGCCCCAATTGCCTGCCTTCCAAAATTATTTTACATGTAATTGGGGAAAAATAAAATATTGTTTTAAAAAAATGAAAAGAAAAATGAGGGGTTAGATTAGATGACTCCTTCAGTTCTTTCTGGCTCTAAATGTAAAATCCTGTAATCCCATGAAATCCAAGAAAACTAAGATGACAGTAAAAGAAAAGGGAGCTGCTCTCAATGAGTTTCAGTCTCTCAATCCAAATGAACTACATCCTAGGATAAAGAATTGGAAGAACTGGAGGATAGGATTGCCCATCTACTGTCAGTGATCTTTGAAAAGCCATGTAGCAAAAGGGCTGTTACATGATTGGAGAAGAGCAAAAGCTCCTATTTTTTTTTTCACAAAAAGGAATAGGATAGAATCTTCCAATTACAGGCAGGAGTACTCGACTTGGATTTTTTGCAAAAACATGTAGGATCTTAGAATTGGAAAGACTTTGGAGATTTTTTAGGTCAGCTATTTCATTCTGCAAATCAAGAAATGAAGGCCAAGACTGGGCCAAGATCACACAGCTAATTATGCCACAGAAAACTCAGGTCCTTCATTCTAAGTACAAAACTCATTGTGCAACACCATAGCCCCTGTCCTTTAATTGCAATAAACTGTACTTAAATATTCCTTTTTTGAAGATTTAAATGTATATTATTCCCTCCTTAAGTCAAATCCAATGACAGTAAGGTACATTCATTCTTTCTCACCTCCCCCCTCTTCCCCTCTATTGTAAAACCTTTTTCTTGCCTCTTTTATGTGAAATAATTTACCCTGTTCTATTTCTCTCTTTCTCTTTCTCCTGATATAGTCCTCTCTCACCCCTTAATTTTATTTTTTTAGATATCATTCCTTTCTATTCAACTTGCCCTGTGCCCTCTCTCCCTCTCCCTCTCTCTCTCTCTCTCTCTCTCTCTCTCTCTCTCTCTCTCTCTCTCTATATATATATATATATAATATATATATATATATATATATACATACATACACATATAAAATCCCTCCAACTACCATAATATTGAGAAAAGTTTCAAGAGTTACAAATATTATCTTTCCATGTAGGAATGTAAACAGTTTAACTTTAGTAAGTGCCTTATGACTTCTCTTTCCTGTTTACCTTTTCATGCTTTTCTTGATTATTATATTTGAAAGTCAAATTCTCTATTCAACTCTGATCTTTTCATCAAGAAGACTTGAAAGAACTCTATTTCACTGAATGACCATTTTTTTCCCCTGAAGTATTATACTCAGTTTTGCTAGGTGGGGATGGCTCCTTTCACCTCTGGAATATAATATTCCAAGCCTTCTGACCTTTCAGTGTGGAAGCTGCTAGCTCTTGTGTTATCCTGATTGTGTTTCCACAATACTCGAATTGTTTCTTTCTCATTTCTTGCAATATTTTCTCCTTGATCTGAGAGCTCTGGAATTTGGCTATCATATTCCTAGGAGTTTTACTTTTGGGATCTCTTTCAGGAGACAATGGGTGGATTTTTTCAATATCTATTATATCTTCTGGTTCTAAAATATCAGGGAAGTTTTCCTTGATAATAACTTGAAAGATGATATCTAGGCTCTTTTTTTGATCATGACTTTCAGGTAGCCCAATAATTTTTAAATTGTCTCTCCTGGATCTATTTTCCAGGTCAGTTGTTTTTCCAATGAGATATTTCATATTGTCTTCTATTTTTTCATTCTTTTGGTTTTGTTTTATAATTTTTGATTTTTCATAAAGTCACTAGCTTCCATTTGCTCCAATCTAATTTTGAAGGAATTATTTTCTTCAGTGAACTTTTGGACCTCATTTTCCATTTGGCCTATTCTGCTTTTTAATGCTTTCTTCTCTTCATTGATTTTTTTGGACCTCTTTTGCCATTTGGGTTAGTCTATCATTTACAGTGTTATTTTCTTCAGGAAATAGCAAGCTGTTGATGCAGTTTTCATGATTTTCTTGCATCACTCTCATCTCCCCTCCCCATTTTTCCTCTATTTCTCTTACTTGATTTTGAAAATCCTTTTTGAGCTCCTTCATGACCTGTGACCAATTCATACTCCTCTTGGAGGCTTTTGATGTTGGAGCTTTGTCTGCTGTCCTCCTCTGGTTGTATGCCCTGATCTTCCTTGTTATCAAAGTAAGATTCTATAGTCTGAGTTCTTTTACAATATTTACTCATCTTCCCAGCTACATACTTGTAGCTACACATTCTTTGTCAAGGTAGAACTCTGCTAACAGTGGGGGTGGAGTGGGGGTGGGGTTGCATGTATTATCCCAGACTTTAAGGATTTTGTATCCCCTGTGGTCTGTGGGTTGGGAGCTCTGGAAGCAGCCTCTGACACTGTTGCTGCTGCCACCAGAGCTAGCACCACCACCACTGCCACCCACCACCACCACCACTCCCCCCTCCCCCCCTCCATGCATCACCATGGGACTGGGGCCAGACCCTGTCAGACTGCATGTTCCTCTTTCAGCCAGGTCCTACAGAGTTTTCCCACTGACCTTTCTGGTGTTTGTGGGTTGAGAAGTCTGGAAACTGCCACACCTGCCAATGATTTAGTCCCCTGAGGTCTGCTCCAGCCTGTCTGTGATAGTATAGCCTATGCCAGACCGAGTTCCCTCTGCTCCCTGTTCAGTGGGAAAGACCCTTCCTGTCAACTTTCCTGGTTGTCATGGCATGGGGATTTGTTTCACTCTCATTTTGTGGATTCTGTAGCTCTAGAATTTGGTTAGAGTCATTTTTTACAGGTATTTGGAGGGCTTTTGGGGAAGAGCTCAGGGAAGTCCAGGCTGTTACTCCACCATCTTGGCTCTACCCCACCATACTTAAATATTCTATATGTAACTTTTGGCTGAGAATTCCAGGTTCTAGGTTTGTAACAAGACCTATGTTATAGGTTTTTCCAAAAATCATAACTCTTTGTCTAGCATCTCCACCCTGAATTCCTCTGAAAATTTATAGTGTATGGCTAGATCTCCACTGACATGGGTAAATGGGCCTTCAGTTCCTATACAAATATTTCAGGTAACAGTGCATATTAGATATAGGACAATCTTTATTACACAGATCCAGGATCTTGATGATCTTTTAAAAGGTTTTAGGAACTCTCATCACTACCTTCCCCCCAACAGCCAAGGATTCAAATTCCTACAACTTAGCCATATGGCTCCCCCTCCAAGTCTACCACTTCTGTGATGAAAGTGTTCTGTCACTATCTCTATCTCTTGGGCCAGGAATTTGGAATCCAAGAACTCTTGTTATTCTATAAATTCCCTTGGATGCTGCTATGTTTAGGTTGAGATACTCAGTTTTCACTGACTGTCATCTGTGGGTATGAGAGGGGGAGATGATATGGGGGGTTGCTGTATGGTTGGTCCTTGGGAGGCTGTGCCAATATACAGATAGTGGCAATATACAATAAAATATAGAGACAATATCAATCCCCAAGAGCAAAAGTTGGCTCTCTCAGCTCTCACTGGATCATTCTGAAGGATCTGGTGGCTCTGATTTACAATGGCCTGAGTCAAACAAATCATCCCCAGAAGATGTGCTATGAATAAGTAGACAGGAGCCCAAGCCCAGAAGATAGCTTCAATTTTTTCAATGAAGTTGTTAATGGGCATAACCATACCCTCCATAGGGAGAAGCAATTAAAGTCCCAAACAAAGGCTTATCTCCCTTAAATTATCATGTAGACCAGGCTATCTTGATTAACTCTCTACATATAATTCATAATTTCCACAAATTTAGACCTCTTCCAGTTAGTAAGCTTTATAGTATTCCAGATATCAACAAAAGAATTGACAAGAGCTGATATCTGAACCAGTCAGTTCAGAAATGATTGAATTTTTCTGAATTAGAGCATTTAAGCAGAAGAGAGAAATGAAGTATTACTTAGTTGCCCAAGGCATTTAATATAAGACCTTTTACTTCTCAACTGATGGTTAAAAATGTTGCCAAGGTCTTTAGGGGATTATCCAGACAATGTTATTTCGCTCATCTAAACAAAACTCCTGATCTCCTTCTCAATAACTTCCAACTGAAAGTCATGCAGTATGGTAAAACCTGAAAATGGTAGAGAGCTAATGCTCTTTCTCATTATTATCTATCTAATCCATTATATATATACATATATATATATATACACTGTATATATATATATATATACACTATACACACACACATATATATAAGGTGTATTGTATGTGTGTATATATATATATAGATAGATAGATAGATATGTATATATAATCTAGAGTATATTACTAAAGGGATGGTATCTGAGAATTTAGAAAGGGAAGGTGGTGATGATCATTAAGAGCCAGTGCAGGTTCATCAAGCCTTATTTCCTTTTTCTCAATCTATTAAGAATGACATAGACATAGATTTAGGAAGACATCTGATTGTTTCTTTTCATTGTTTTGTGGACATGAAG